>CM062259.1:28676633-29276633 GCA_031216405.1 Syzygium malaccense | reverse complement strand
CAAGCGAAAAGATAATTATAAAGACATAATCCTCAAGCTAAGATAACCTTAAGCTAAGAGATAACTCTTTTAACAGAAATTAACTTTCAAAATTATGTTAAATGTTATTCAAACATGCATCGAATTTAAACACAAGTTTACCAAAATACAATCTAAATGAAATATCAATGAAATCTTTTTGTATTTTTCTATTTAACCAATAATTAGTCCAAAAGAAATTGAATTAATTTGAAGTTGAAATCAAATCCTTTAATCTATATCTAACAGAAAAGACATGGATTAATTTGAAATATGCAATACTTGAATGATCTAATGTGATTTTTTTTTCTTTACTAATTAGTAAAACCGATATTCACATACATCTACATGCAATACAACATGGGTTGAATTTTAAATACGCCAATCCTAAATTATTATGCATATCCTGAATTATGACATGATTATAATTTAAATTCGATATGCATTTAATTTTGAACTATGCAATGCATGAATGTCATAATTTAGGGTCCAACCTTTTGGACCAAGGGTCCGATGCCCCAGTACATGTAATGCTTGATGCTAAGTGAAATGCAAGGGAAACCCTTAGGTAAGACACTATATAAAATGAACATGAGTTTAATCAAAACACGCAAGCCAGCAAGCCAATCATCAAGTTATCACATCGAGAAATTAGTCCCACCACCACTAGGACAAGCAAATATACCTTTGATTGGACGTCATGCCAAGGATCGCCAAGGGCACGGGGATGGAGGGGCCGTGAACGTGGGCACCGACAGAACGTGGTGGATCAGGACGGCCCCTCGGGTGGAGGCTCGGTGGATGCCTCGTCGTGGCTCGTGGAAGAGGGGCCTCAATGAGTTGGTAAGGAAGTGTGCGCCGGATTTTGGAGGTGTGGCGATGGATCGTGGATGTGTAAGTGTGGGGGTCCTTGTGTGCGGTATAAGAAGAGATTCACGTGAATTGCTGTTCCTCTGATGGCTTTTGCTTCCCTTCAAGATTCCCAATGGAATTGTGCAAGCCCACTGCTTCCAAGTCTGACCAATCCCTGTGAGTTTTCTCCATTGTCATGCTCTCTCTTTTTCGACTCAAGACTTGATATTTTGACCAAGCAATCCCCGTCCTCCAACATTCCAGCACTTCCTATCGACCGTGTCTTGGGTTCGTCTCGTTGTGCGAGTGAAGAACGTGAGAAGATCGTCCAAGAAAGAGATGGCGTGTGCCCTAGTGGTGAGAGTGCGTGAGATAAAAAACCGAATCTGGACGAATGGCGATGTCTTCTAAATGTTGATGTATGAGTCGATTTGGCATCCCGCTCCCCGTGAATTGACGAAGGCCCAATTCTCAATCGTGCACGTGAGATTGAAAAGTGGGTGGCCGATTTACCAAGTCTCAATCTCTCTCTTTTCGTATCTCCACTCTTATCTCTTAGTACTCTTTTAGAACTCCTGATACGTGGGGTTTGGAATGAAGGGATATACCGAGAACCGAAAATAGAACAATCACGTAGAAATCAGAAAAATAGACGATGCACGAGTTTATCCAGGTTCACCCTCGAATAGGGCTACGTCCTGCAAAGAGATTTCACTATATTTTCGGTTTACAGCCACTTGACTCGTTACAATGATCAGAAAAACGAGCAAAATATATATATGCCCCAAACGGGCCTAAAACCTAAACCTATATGAAATCTCTTAATTTCGCACCATACGGGCCAGCCCAAACCCGTCGGGGGGCGCTGCCCCCGAACCCCCGCCCGCTGACCGGGCAGCGGGGCACCCGTGTCGGGGGCGCTGCCCCCGAACCCCCGCATTCCGCACGCATGGGTCACATGTTGTCGAACAACACTTCAGTTTCCCTAAGCTCACGTGGGCGTACCCGGTGTGAGAAACAAGGGTCCCCGAAGTATTCGCCAACTCCAACATGGAAGTGGTGTAGCCAATTGAGAGTGCAAGACTTATTCTAGGCGCTTGGTGGTAATTCCAATATATAGTAGCAGCCACTGATGAGAGAACGTCGACGTTCCAATAGCGTGAGCTTGTAACATTTGAATATCATATGGAGTTCGACCAACAAAAAATAAAAATATCATATGGAGTGATGCAGAAATTGTTGAGTAATACATGTGTAAGCGCCATCCACCGGTGATCACCTTTGAGGGGCTTAGCCGATGCGGATCAACAGGGCTTGTCACGAGTCCGAAGAGAAATGAGTATGTGAGAATTGGGCACGCGAGTTCAGACTCTCTGCACCTAGCTCGGGCCGGACGGGGAGATTCTCTCGAGGTACGATGGACGTCGGGATGGACTACAGTGGATGTTTCCGCTCAACTTGACTCATGGTTTCGCGCTTAGAATTCCTGGTTGGGACGCGATCCCATTCTTATCAAAATTGCAAGTAAAGTTCTGACCTTTTTAGCAGAGGAATCAATCTTGCTTCCGGAAGTGCGTCACGTTCTCACTCTTTTAACGTTAATTCTCTCACAAAAAGTCACTGCCCGGAAGAAAACAGCATTGCTTTAATAATGGCATGTTCCGTGTTTCGCACACTCGGAGTTGAAGTCCGCCGAACCGCGTGGAATCATTAGAAAGCAGAAAGAAGAAGAAGAGAGGTAGGTCGCTACGCGGAACCAACTGTGGGTGTCGCTCGCGCACCCGCAGCTTTCCTCGGTCCGCCGTGCATTGTTAAATAGGCTTCGCATGGGCGAATAATTCTTCGTCGAGCTTATAGATCGAGCGACTATCACAAGAGAAAACCACACAAAAGAATGGAGAGCAAGAAAATCTCTCGTCTTCTGACCCTCGTTTACTCTCTTCTCATGGTTGAGTATCTGATGGCATCCCGAGTTCTGGTCGAAAATAGGCCTAGTACTGGTAATCTCTATATCCATATTTCCACTTGTTTTCCTTCATTAGATTGTAGTTAGTACATATAGAAAGATCACAACTCATTTTGCATGCATAGAAGAAGAGGTTGGTTGATATAATGGAAGTATTTTTATAATTTTGCGATCGAGGATATGATTTTCTTATGTGACCAACAATTTTTTTTTCTTTTTTTAAGATTTTGATAGGCACTTTCCTTGTCCTATGAAACACGAAGAAATCATAGAAAGATTGATTCTTTGGAACGAAAAACTCCAATGCATAATCATAAAAGGAAAGACCCTTGGTTGAATCTACTCGAAGCACTTGATGAAAATTAAATATCACTCTAGACACGGTCAACTGTTTCACTAATGCAATTCAATTCGATAGAATTAACTGATTATAAGCCATGCTAACTTGTTCATTCATGTCCGCTCCACCATTCTATTACATGCAGTCATTGGCCTCGTCCCTTATGTCGGCATGAATGGGAGCATGCCGTCGAGGGACAAGATTGCAAGCTATCCTTTGGACTTAGGAGATGTGCCCATGCGTCCACCGGCGACAAAGACCACGATGTCGCAAGCCGGCCACCCTAACACATTTGCAAGCGCCGTTGTCTCTTCCCCTAGCAATGCTAAAGTCAATGTCCCCACCGCAGTTTCTCCTAACAGTGCCACGTCAAAAAGCAGCGTCACTAGCACCGCTAGCGGAACCGGCGTCACAATTCCTCGACACCCTTGATGGTTTTAAAGTAAAAAACCTTGATGATTGTTGTTTAGTTTCTTTCTTCTGGGGTTGTTCTCGTTCTTGTTCGATTGAAGTGATGATGTATTCCTTTGTAACGTCGTGTTTTTTAGTATAATAAGCATGTACGATTCACGTGTAAGGTTGTGAATATCTTCTGGTCTGAGAAAGTTGCAATTTTCTTTCAAACGTAATCCAAAGCTGTGCATCGAGCTATTTGTTACAAGTGAAGAGGTATTGGAGAAGTTATCACATGATTTATATAAATCATACGGATCAAGATTATCTGAACATTGATAATGTGGATCCTACTACTATGGGCTCACAGGATTAGTGGTCTAAATAGATTTGTTTGTTACAGAAATTTATGCTTTTAGCAAATCGTGCAATGGACCGCGAACAACAAAATTAGAGAATTCCAAAGAAAGGTAACAAAAAAAATGTAGAAGAGATCACACCACGACTCATGTGGTTTGGTTCGAATCTGTACCTACATTCACGAAGAGAACAGTCGCAAAAGATCTATTACGAGTCAGGAGAACTTACATTCTCAGTTGTTAAATCGCTTCAATACTTTCCAACCTTAAAGTATATCCAAGCAATCTCACAAACTGTTTTCTCACAATTTCTCATTGTTATCTCACGTAGAAAAATTACAGAAAGAAAATGTTAAACTCCTCTTGGATGCTCTGAATCTTAAATTAGACACCCAATTTTGTATGGGGATGCTGCATAAAACTTGCCTTTGACCCATTGTCGATTCCATGTTTCTACACAAACTCCAAGTTGGCAAGAACTTGAGACATTGCGATTCAACAATGGAGATGTGATGGGTGGCACATCAGGATTTAATTACACCTTTTACTACTTTGATAGATTTAGACTTTTAGAATTTGATTTTTTAATTCTTTATCTATTACATAGATAGATTTTTGGAGTTTCATATTCATCCATTTCATTAACCATTCTATCTCTTCCTACACATTACCCATTAATTAAGGTTGACATGCTGGTGAACATTCTTGTTATCCCTGTCTTTTGAATTGATAATTTCCTGGTTCTCAAATTCAATTGATGGCTTTTATAGCCATGCCCTTTAATATAATTCCTCAAAAAATTCCTCTACGTTGCTAATTGATATGTAAAACATTTGGTCTTTCCGTGACTTCTTTACGAAAACTGGTTTTCATCCGCAATACATGAATTTTGGGCCTATGCTGAATTCCCAAATAGCTAGAGACAATAATGTGGGCCGCGATCTATTCGACTAGAGAAGGCCCAATACTAACGATGACAATGCCACCTGTGTCCTTCATTTTGGCGCACACACATTAAAGACAAGAAATCAAGTTGCTATTGCTACATATATTAGGATTGGCTTACGGAATTAATATATTAACCGATGTGACAGGTTGCAACTATATATTAAACCAGCTAGCAATGTTCAACACCTGATAATCGTTGATTGCTTAACAAATTATTAACAATTTTGAAGCCAATTTTAGTATATTTTATATCATTAACTTTCTCCATTGTGACACTTCGCATCCTATTATTTTGGAACTTATATTTTGCGCCCTCTAGTATCAAATCATATACTTATTGCTACCAATTTCCCATGATTTCTCATTCTTCATGATTTCCCATGATTTCTCATTGAAGTGGGAGATAGATTATGAAATGATATGTAAGTGTAGTCAACCTCTAAATAGTCAAATCTTGAGTTCTCTTTTTGAACCCTTGACATGTTGGGTCTGGCCGGTTGTTATAAGTGGTGTGACCAATCGAAATTGAAAGACTTATTCAACTTGCTTAGTGTAATTCAAGGATTTAGTGGTAGCTACTGATGACAACATTAATGTTTCGATAATGTGAGTTTGTAACATCCAAATCTTATATAAAATGATGGAGACATTGGGTGAAACAAATGTAAGTGCTATTCACCTTCACGGTCACCTCCCTAAGTACCCTTTTGCAGGAGTTAACTGACTGGGATGAACGGGGATCATCACAACTTTGAAAAGAAATGAAGGGGCCATACGAAGTTACGGGAGTTCAAACTCTCTTCCCCTAGTTTTGGGCCAAAGGACGAATCTCTTCACGTCGAGCAAGAGGATAGATCGAATCGAAAGTTTCCACTTGACTTGAGTCATGATTTCACACGTAGAATCTCTCGTTTGATGCGATCCTACGGTTATAATCGATTCTTCTTACGTGTGTCCCATTGTCACGCATTTGATATAATTCTCCGACAAAGGTCTCTCTCTGGCTCCGAAGAAGACAGCCGTGCTTTAATAATGACAAGTTCCATACATCACCCACTCGCAGTTGAAGTCAAGTCAATCATGTGTCATGTCATAGTCTAGTTATAGTGAGGAAAACGGGGTTGGTCGTTAAAAAACAGAGAGAGAAAAGAGAGGTCGGCAGCTACGGGGAAGGAATTATCGTGTGTCGCTTGCATATCCGCGGCTTTTCTTGGTTAACCGTGCATTATCAAAGAGACTTCACATTGCTGAATAATTCTTCGTCCAAACCATAATCGAGCGACCCAGAAAAGAGGAGAAAAGCACAAATTAATTGGAGAGCAAGACTACCAGCGTCAGGATTCCTACACATCCTTGATGGTGTTAAAGAAAAAAACCTTGATGATTGTCGTTTAATTTCTTCCTTTGGGGTTGTTCTCATTGTCGTTTGATTGAAGAGATGATGTATTATTTGGTAGAGTCGTATTTTTCAGTATAATAAAGCTTCTCCAATTCACGTGTAAGGTTGTGGTTTTAAAGTGAATGTCTTTTAGTCTGAGAAGTTGCAATTTCGTTATAAGTTATCAAAAGTTATGCGTCAAGATTTGTTATAAATGAAGAGGTATATGAGAAGTTATCATATGATTTCTACATAATATGGATTGAGATTTTCTTAACATTAATCATATGAGTTATACTATGGGGCTCGCATGTGCGTCAAGATTTGTTATAAATGAAGAGGTATCTGAGAAGTTATTATATGATTTCTACATAATATGGATCGAGATTTTCTTAACATTAATCATATAAGATATACTTCATTGTTACAAAAATTTACGCTTTTAGTAGATTGTGTTTGAGACAATTCCAAAGAAAAGTAACAAGAAAATGTAGAGAGATCACATTAAGATTCCCATGGTTTAATGCAAATCGGTACCTATGCCCACAAGAAGAGTAGACGCAATAGCTCCACTATGCGTCTAGAGAATCACATGCTCAATTATTCACTGGTTCAAGTGTTTTCCAACCCTAGAGTATACACAAGCAATCTCACAAAGTGTCCTCTCATAATCTCTTACGGTCATTCCATCTAGAAACCTTAAAATCCTCTTGGATGCTCTAATTTGTAATTCAAGAAAATAGGTCTCAAATAGACTCGAAATCACAAGTTTACGAGGGTCAATTCACCTCCCAGGCTCGCTTAATAACTCATATACGACAGCCTACTTTGGACCCTCGGCCAACCAGCCGTCAAATGCGTAGAATGCACAATGCATTGTGGATTGGTGGTTGGTAGCCGAGACATTCAATCTTGTATTCATGGACTAGGGGCGCCTTGCAAAACTCGCCTTCGACCCATTCTCGACTCCTTTTGACCCAAACTTCAATTTGGCAAGAACTTTAGACATGATTATTCAAAATTGGTGATGCGCCGCACATCAAGATTTGATTCACATCTTTTATAGAATTTTAGAATTGAATATTTTAGATCTTTATTTGTCTGATTATGTTAGAATCTTAGATAAGATTGTTTGATGTTTAGTAATTATTAGAAGAATATTATAGAAAGATTTTTGGAATTTCCTTGTATTTGAACTTTTGGGATAATTGTCCAAACAGTCCTAAACCTTATGTACAACAAATAATTCAGTCATAAACCTTTCAATTGTGTCAATTTAGTTCTAAACCTATTGATAATTTGCCAATTTAGTCCTAAATCTTTCAATTGTGTCAATTTAGTCCTAAAACTTTTGAAGATTTGCCAATTTAGTCTTAAATCTTTCAATTGTGCCAATTCAGTCCTAAACCTTTTGATGATTTGCTAATTTAGTCCTAAATCTTTTGACGATTTATTAATATAGTCCTTCCGGCCAATTATCAAATAAGTGTGTAATTCAAGGACATATCGGTAGCCACTGATGAGAACATCAATGTTTCGATAATGTGAGTTTGTAACACCCCAATCTCTAAATAGTCACAATCTTGAGTTCTCTTTTTGAACTCTTGACATGTTGGGTCTAGGCCGGTTGTTATAAGTGGTGTGACCAATCGAAATTGCAAGACTTATTCAACTTGCTTGGTGTAATTCAAGGATATAGCCGTAGCCACTGATGAGAACATCAATGTTTCGATAATGTGAGTTTGTAACACCCAAATCTCATATAAAATGATGGAGAAATTGTTAGTTGAAACAAATGTAAGTGTTATTCACCTTCTCGGTCACCTCCCTAAGTACCCTTTTGTAGGAGTTAGCTAACAGGGATGAACAGGGGATCATCACAACTTTGAAGAGAAATGAAGGGGCCATACGAACTTATGGGAGTTCAAACTCTCTTCCCCTAGTTTTGGGCCAAAAGACGAATCTCTTCACGTCAAGCAAAGAGGATAGATCGAATCGAAAGTTTCCACTTGACTTGAGTCATGGTTTCACACGTAGAATCTCCCGTTGGACGCGATCCTACTGTTGTAATCGATTCTTGTTACGTAAGTGTGTCCCATTCTCACGCTTTTGATATTTTTTCTCTGACAAAGGTCTCTCTCTGGCTCCGAAGAAAACAGCCGTGCTTTAATAGCAACAAGTTCCCTACATCACGCACTCGCAGTTGAAGTCAAGTCAATCATGTGTCATGTAATGATCTAGTCATAGTGAGGAACACGTAGTTGGTCGTTAAAAAAAAGAGAGAAAAGAGAGGTCGGTAGCTACGGGGAAAGAACCGTCGGTGTCGCTTGCATATCCGCGGCTTTTTTTGGTTCACCATGCAATATCAAAGAGACTTCGCATTGCTGAATTATTCTTCGTCAAAACCATAATCGAGCGACTGAGAAAAGAGGAGAGAAGCACAAATTAAATGGAGAGCAAGAAAACTAGCGTCAGGAATCAGGATTCCTACACATCCTTGATGGTTGTTAAAGAAAAAAACCTTGATGATTGTCGTTTAGTTTCTTCCTTCTGGGGTTGTTCTCATTCTCGTTTGATTGAAGTGATGATGTACTCTTTAGTAGAGTCGTGTTTTTAAGTCTATAAGCATCTCCAATTCATGCGTAAGGTTGCGCTTTTGAAGTGAATGTCTTTTAGTATGAGAAGTTGCGATTTCCTTATACGTTATCCGAAACTGTGCATCAAGATTTGTTATAAATGAAGATGTACTCGAGAAGTTATCACATGATTTTTAATTAAATGGATTGAGATTATCTTAACATAATATAGGGCTCGCATGATCAATGGCCTAGATATACTTATTGTTACAAAATTTTATGCTTTTAGTAGATCATGCAATAGACCACAAACAATAGTATTTGAGGCAATTCCGAAGAAAGGTAACAAGAAAAGTACAGAGATCACACCAAGATTCACGTAGTTTGGTGCAAATTGTTATCTACATCCATTAGAAGAGCAGTCGCAAAGGCTCCACTACACATCTAGAGAATCACATGCTAGATTATCCAATGGTCCAAGTGTCTTCCAACCATAGAGTATACAAGCAATCTCACAAAGTGTTCTCTCATAATCTCTCACAATTATTCCACCTTAGAAACCTTAAAATCCTCTTGGATGCTCTAATTTGTAACCCAAGAAAATAGGTCTCAAATAGGCTCGAAAACACAAGTTTATGAGAGTCAATTTGCCTCCCAGGCTTGCCTAATAAGTCATATGTGAGAGCCTACTGTGGACCCTCGACCAACCACACGCCGAATGCCTAGAATGCACAATGCATCGTGGATCGGTGGGCGATAGCCGAGACATTCAATCCTATATTCATGGACCGAGGTCTCTGTACAATAGATTTATAACTTTTTGGACAATTTTCCCTATACTTGACTCCTCCCCATTAGTGATGTCTATTAATTACATCATAGTAACAATATTCATAAAAACTTCTTTTTGTTATTTACATACTTTTCTTTAACTTTCTTATCAGCACTTTACATTTACCAACTATTATATGAAATTACCAACCTTTGTTTGGCGAATTACCAACTTTATTCTCAATCAAGTGACCCAATAGAAAAGTTGATGAATTGAATAAAAAACAAATAAATGTTGGTAACTAAATCAAATAACAGTTGGTAACTCAGAACTAGTTTATAATTTAATCAAAGAAAAATTGATATCACTTAAACTAAAGACAATAATTTCATATAGAACTTGATAAATTATAAAGGTAAATAAAAGTTCGTATTGGAAGAAAAATAAATTTGTAAGTAACTTAAATAAGAGTTTGTGACCCAAAATTAGTTGTCACTTAATCAGAGAAAAGTTAGTGAATAACTCTAATTATGGTTGGTAACTTTTAAAGAAATGACAAAATTAGGACAACGCTACAAAAAAAAAGTAAATAAAGGTTTGTAAACGAGAAGAAAAATTGCAAAATTAAATAAAATCAAATAAATGTTGATAAATAACTCAAATGACAACCCTATTCTATATGGCAATTTAACTATTTAAGGGGAGGAAACTTGGTAAGTCACGCTAATTTAGGCTCTATAACTTTTTTAAAAAAATTAATCTTTGGTAAGTGATTCAAGGTTAGTAAATACGAAGTGTTTGTAAATTATGCAAATAAAACTTGGTATGTGAGTTCAAAGATTGTTTATTTGCAAACTATAGAAATAGTTTGTAATTTTACGAGGGTGTTGGCAAGTTACCAACCAAAAAGTCACAAGTCATTTTTCTACCAACCGTTTTTTGACGCTAACCAACACTTATTGAAATTTATCAGCACTGGAAAAGAAATCCATATTTTTGGACAGGGAACAATAAAGTTCTGTTTTTAAGAGCATATAGCTTACATGGATAGATTAGGATTGTCATAAAACTTTGAAGAAAGATGAGTATAAAAAAAAAAGTTAGACGTGAAAGAAATTTATACAAGAGTTTCAATTACCTTCACGTAGGTTTCGGCCAAGAGAACTCACTTTGCAAACCAGGGAAGGTCAAAATTGTCAATGGAGACGAAATGGGACTGACCGATAATCATGCAAGTCGAGGATAATAAAAGACCAAGTTTTACATGCATTCGATGTATGATCATGTGAATCTATTTCAATTTAGTCATTATTAAGGTATGTGAGCATCACAGGAGATCTATAATATTTAATGATCAAGATAAAGTGGGCACTTGTGCTTCACATGGATACAAGAATTTTCCCCGAAGAAAAATAACCAAAACAAATAAAGGAGAGATGTAATGGAAGTTTCCGCTTGAATTGAGTCCCAAATTTCATGCCTAAAATTTGTCGTTGTACAGATTTCTGAAAGTAGCAAGTCAAATTCTGTCCTATGGGATTTCGTTACATCTTTCCCACGCGAGACTTCTCGAGTCAAATTCTCAGTCTTTTAATACTAAAATATGTCCCCTTCAAGTCTCTTTGCTCGGAAGGTACCCTTGCTTTCACAACGAAAAGTTTTCCTCGGACCCAGAAAAAAAGTCAATTACGTGTCCGTTTCGCCAAAAAATATTGATGAATTACCTTTCCAAATAAATCGACGAGTAAATTGACAAGGGGTGTGAATGGATCTTTCATTGATTCTTGGATAGGAAAGGTAAATGACGAGAAATCAAGGATGTGTTTGTTTGAAAAAAAATAATTTTTGAGAATCTATTTTTCGGACTTTCGTGCATTTGATTCGCTGAAAATAATTAGTCAACTGAAAACACTTTTCGATCAAAAAAATATTCATGTATAAAATTAGAAAAGTGAATTCCCTAATCTAAGAAGATGAAAATACTTTCCGAAATTTTTCATCTTTTCTTTTTTTGTTCTTTTTCCTTTTTCCTCCCCCAGCTAGTCACCAGACTCAGGCGAGGCCGAGCTCGCCAAATGCTAGCAAGCTAGAGCCTAACCACCCTCGCCCGCCTTGCAACGGCGAGGTCGAGCTCACTCGAGGCCGGCGAGCTCGAGTCTCATCGGGATCGGGCGAGCTCGACCTCGCCAGATCCCAACGAGCTCGAGCTCGCTGGAGGCTGGCCAGGTTGGCCGTTGCTGAGGCCCAGCAATCAGCAGAGGGGCGAAGAAGGGAAAAGAAAAAAAAAGTAAATTAAATAAAAAAATTATTTAAAAATTCAAATTTTTTTGCCTAAGATAAAGTCATGAGATTTAAATCATTTTTCGAATGAGATCCAAACACTAAAAAACTATTTCGATCACATATCACCAAACAAAGGAAAACTAACCATTTTACTTGAAAATGGTTTCCTGAAAACATTTTATAAAAACTTTACGTTTTTTGTGAAACAAATACACCAGGTACTGAGACTGTAAACAATTGTTACTCACCATGTAAAAGGTACTAGAATGTAAAGATAAATTGGAAGATAAAAGTGAACAATTTGTGTTTTGTGATTAATTGGTGATACCTTTCTACAAAGGAATAATTATACAAATGGTCCTTGAAGTTTTGACTCAATGTGCAATGTCATCCTTGAAATTTTAATTTGTTTAACGTGGTTCTTAAACTTTTGGTAAAAGTTCAATCTAGTCCTCAGAGTACATGAGAATATCCAATGTTAACCTTCCATTGATTCAAATTAATGGAATTTGTTTATTTGGCTTCTAATCCGATAAGTTTGAACGGTGGATAAAACAATAACGTTATACATAGATTATTCACACAAGATATTCACTCAAATTAGGATATGATAATCCACATCATTGCATAACATGGATAATCATTTTTCCAAATTGAATAAATTAAACAAATTAAAACGATTATCATATTATAATTTCAGTTAAATTCTTACATGAATAATTCACGTGCAACGTTATTTTTGTCCATCGTTCAAATGTACCGAATTAGAAGCCAAATTAGCAAATTCCGTAAACTTAAATTAATAGAAGGGTAATATTGGATAATTCTATATAGTCTAGGAACTAAATTATACATTTACCAAAATTTCAGGGATCATATTATCCATTATTCAAACATACCGAATTAGAAGTCAAATCAGCAAAGTCTATTAACTTGAATTAATGGAAAGGTAATATTGCATATTTTCATATAGTCTGGGGAATAGATTGAACATTTACCAAAAGTTTAGGGACCACATTGCACATTAGGCTAAAATTCAAGGATCACATTAAACAAATTAAAAATTCATGGACAACATTATATATTGGATAAAAGTTTAGGAACCATTCGTGCCATTATCCCTTCTACAAACTACAATTTAAGTATTTATACCTTTATTGATGATTAACAAACAGTTACAAAGAAATCAAAAACAGTCTATATGGCTCTTACAATCCAACAATCCCTTTTTACAAACGGCTACCAAGAAATAACCAACTCCAATACTCAACGATTGTATCTTCTCCACTTCTTCACAGTTGCCATTATCAGTTGCTCCCATACTCTTCGGTTTCACTACTTGACAGTTGAATCGGATTTACTTCTTCACGATTGCCATTATCAGTTGCTCCCAAACTCTTTAGCTCCATTACTTGGACAGTTATTGCATTTCCACTCCATCATGGTTCCGTCAATCGAGTCTCTTTTGTCGGTTAAATCAATTTTCATTTGTTGACGTTTTGCTTCAATACTTGGTTATTTCCACTCATATCCTCCGTCGACTAAAATTAATTTTCTTATCAACCTAGTGGGTTTACCACCTGAAAACTCTCGACACTAAGCAAATTTTGCCTCTTACGCTTCTCACCCAGCCTTTTGTCAACCGAGTCGTCCGTTGAGGGCTTGGATGTTTTTTTGTGTCAACACGGTCATTTAGTAGTGAAATTATATTTAATAAAGATGTGGTTGGTTATGAAAACCAACTCCTCTCCTCCTTCCGTTAGGCACACGGACACTCCCTCTCTCCTCTCTCTCTCTCTCTCTCCCTTTACTTATGGTTTGTGCTAGACTCCCAATTCAAATTTCACTCTCTTTTTTCTCCTCAATATCAGAAAAGATCAGCCATAAAAGGACATTTTATGAAAAGAAAATATGGCTGGACGATAAGCTGCAGGTCGTTTCATCATTTATCAGCATGTATGGAAAGTTCTATGCATGGATGACGGTGGTGAATCCGGGACAAACAGCACAAACAGATTTCCTGAAATTTTTCAGAAACGGAAGAGAGGAAACGCTGCAAAAGTAAGGAGGGAGGGGTCAACCGACGGAGAGATAGAGAGGAGAGAGAGGAAGTTCCAAGATTTCTGCAAGGTGGGACCGTCTGTACAGGTGACGAGACTTGAGTGGAGTGTTCTTTTGCTGCATTGGCATATTAAACACACCCAATATTTTATAGCTCGAAAAAGAGAACCGGCTTGCCGGCCAAGTACCCCCGGTTGACAAGGCACTGTGCATAGAAACTCTTTTATCTTCTGACCCTCGTTTTCTCTCTTCACCTTGTCAACCGGAGAAGAAGAAAAGAGAGGAGAGTTCCGTGTAGGCACTACAAAAAAATCGGATTTTTACCACGAAAATTTATGACGAAAAAATTTTCGTCGCAAATTTTCGACAAATTTTCCAACGAAAAGCAAATTCGTTGGAAATTTCCAACGAAAAATTTTTCGTCGCAAAATTCCTTGTAAATTTCCAACGAAAAATTTTTCGTTGGAAATTTCCAATGAATTTTGCCACAAATTCAAAAAAACCAGTACTATTCGGCATTTTTTATATTCGTTGGAAAATTCGTTGGAAATTTCCAACGAATTTTCCAACGAGTTCCAAAAAAACCGGTACTATTCGGCATTTTTATATTCGTTGGAAAATTCGTTGGAAATTTCCAACGAATTTGAATTTTTCGGGCAATTATTTCAGTGTGTACAATTTTCGTTGGAAATTTCGTTGGAAATTTCCAACGAATTTTTTGTCGTTGGAAATTTCCAACGAAATTTCCAACGAGTTCCAAAAAAACCTGTACTATTCGGCATTTTTTATATTCGTTGAAAAATTCGTTGGAAATTTCTAACGAATTTTCCAATGAATTTCAATTTTTCGGGCACTTATTTCAGTGTGTACAATTTTCGTTGGAAAATTCGTTGGAAATTTCCAACGAGTTCCAAAAAAACCTCTACTATTCGGCATTTTTTATATTCGTTGAAAAATTCGTTGGAAATTTCCAACGAATTTCAATTTTTCGGGCACTTATTTCAGTGTGTACAATTTTCGCTGGAAAATTCGTTGGAAATTTCCAACGAATTTTTTTTCGTTGGAAATTTCCAACGAATTCCAAAAAAACCGGTACTATTCGGCATTTTTTTATATTCGTTGGAAAATTCGTTGGAAATTTCCAACGAATTTTCCAACAAATTTCATATTTCCGGGCAATTATTTCAGTGTGTACAATGTTCGTTGGAAAATTCGTTGGAAATTTCCAACGAATTTTCCAACGAATTTGAATTTTCCGGGCAATTATTTTAGTGTGTACAATTTTCGTTACAAAATTCGTGAGAAATTTCCCACGAATTTTGCAACGAAAACACTACTTCTTCCTTATTCATATTTTCGCGCTCAATTCCTTCTTCCACATTCTCTCTCTCTCTCTCTCTCTCTCTCTCTCTCTCTCTCTCTCTCTCTCCTTCACCTTCTCGCTCCGCCTCCTCCCCTGCCGCCCCCCCTCCTCCTCTGGCTCCGGCGCCATGGACACCAAGATCGGGGCCCTCAACTCCTCCGCGCCCAGATTTGGGCGACGTCGGCTCCCTCCCCCGCGGCCATCCAGGGCGACGTCGGCTCCCTTGCCGCCACGGCCATCCAGGGCCAGGCCCCCGCGGCGGTCGGCGCCCCCGACGCCACCATGGGCCGCCACCTCGCCCGCCGCCTCAACCACCTCATCGCCGCCGCCGGTGAGCTCGAGGTCGCCCAGATCTGGGCGAGCTCGAGCTCGCCGCCGGCGAGGGCCGAGTTTGCCCAGAGGTCGCCCAGATCTGGGCGACCTCGGCCCTCGTCGGCGACGAGGCTGGCCCTCGCCAGCGGCAAGGGCGATTTTTTGAAAAAAAAAAATTCGTTGGAAAAAAAATTTCCACGATTTTTCAACCAAAAAAAAATTTGTAATTTTACCAACAAAAATTTTTCGTTGAAAAAAAAATTTCCACGATTTTTCGACAAAAAAAAACATTTGTAATTTTACCAACGAAAAATTTTTCGTTGGAAAAAAAATTTCCACGATTTTTCGATCAGAAAAAAAATTTTGTAGCTTTTCCAATGAATTTAGCCACGAGTTTTCCAACGAATTTTCCAACGAAATAAAATTCGTCGCAAATTTCCAACGAAAATTGAAATTTTTCGTTGGAAAAATTTCCGACGACCTATTACCAACGAATTTTTTTTCGTTGGAAAATTCGTTGGAAATTCGTTTTCCAATGAATTTTTCCAAATTTTTCGTTGGAAATTTCGTCGGAAAAAACGTGTTTTTTTGTAGTGAGGGTTTTATAGTTTATCTATAATTAATTTTTTCTTAATTTTTATTTTATATGTAGGGTTTTATAGTTATAAAACAAAAGCTTACCAGTGTCACTAGCAAAGGGTGAACTATTTTCTGCTTCCTTTTGGCACACATATATGAAGACGAGGAATGCATATTTGTAAATACGTGCTATTTAGTAAGATTGGTTTACAAATTCGGGTCCAAGTGACAGATTGCTAGTAAGTCTTTAAAATAGTGAATCATATTCACTATCCGATAAGAGTTTGCCACTTCGCTCAGTATAACAAATCTATAACTAGTTTTAATGTACCTAACAATATATATATATATATATATATATATATATATATATATATATATAAACAAGAAAAAAGAGATTCATAGAAGTCATCATCAACTTTCTGCTAAGTGAAATTTTGCATCGTATAGTTCTAAAACTTATATTATGCACCCACTAGAGTCAAATTGCATACACTCTAAGCTCCCATTTCCCATAGTTTCTCGATCTTCAAGGTGTAAAGTATAGGTTCTTTGATAGCTTAGGGTGCAAAGTGTATATTTTACTAGGTTCCTATGCAAAACGTACGCTTAGAGAAAAGTGTGTGGCTCCTGTTATTTTCCAAACAAAAAATTCGGGTCATTTTGATTTAGGGATATAGCTTATCTAATGGAAAAAAAATTAACTCTTGCTCTGCCCCGGATTTTATCAAATTAGATTGAGTTGTTGATGACACTTAAATTTTGCCTCCAAATCCATCATGCATCTTCAAGAGAATCTCATGGATCGAATTCACCAATAACGATAAAATTCGACCCTTAATAAAAAATAATCAGTATAACGTCCCCTGCATCCATTTTTCTCATTGCACCCTTTATATATTTAGAAATTGGGATATATTTACTAGAAGTCCTAAAACTTGTCATGAAAATACAATTGAGTCCTAAATCATGCAAAAAGTGCAATCAAGTTCTAAAACTTATAAATTGATTCAATCGAGTCTTAAAGTTAAAATCGTCTAACTTACTAACGGAAAACGTTGACGTGATGCTGACGTTCTTATTTTATTATTTTATCTCTCCTATGTGGCAATGATGTGGCTAAATTATGAAATATAAGATTAAAACGACATCGTTTTGGCCCAAATTTGATTTTTAATACTAATTTTAATTAAATTAAAATTTTAAAAATAATCTAAATATACTTTTTTTTTAAAAAGGAGGAGGAGGAGGAAAAGTCAAGCGAGGAGGGGCCGACGAGGGTGGGGGACGACCAATGGGGTGTCGCCAGGCCCTGGCCAGGGGCCGGCAACCCTCGCTAGCCCCTCCTAGCGATGGTGGGGCGGCGACAACAGCAAGGGCTTGCAGCCGTCCCCCCCTGACTTCTCTCCTTTTTTTTATAATAATATTTAGCTTATTTTTAAAATTTAATTTAAATAAATTGTATATTAAAATGATAATAAAATTTACTCTTCGTTAGTTTCCGTTAAATTTCACCATCAAATTATTAAGTTGGATGATACGCGACAGTTAACGGATATACCATTTGAGGTTTTATCCTTGCATTTGTCACCGGTTTATCAATTTGTAATTTTTCATGGTATTAATTCAATTTAACAGAGGGTAAATTTATCTCAAATGTACCAATCTGGGATTTTGGTGGTAAAAAAAAAGGTTTGCCTAATTTTGTCATAAGTGTATCAGTTTGGAGTTTTTGGTGGTAAAAAAATTAGTTCGTAATAAATTTGTCACAAATATACCTAGTTTGGGGTTTTTCATAGTATTAACTCTATATAAAATGACCGAAAAATTTTAGGTGATACATATATTAAGTGCAATTCACCTTCACGGCCACCTCCTCAAGTACCCTTCTGTAGGTGTTAGTTGACGGCGATGAACAGGGGATTTTCACTACTTTGAAGAAAATTGAAGGGGCTATACGAAGTTACGGGAGGTCAAATTCTCTTCCCCCAGTTTTGGGCCAAAAGAGGAATCTCTTCACGTCAAGCAAAGAGGATAGATCGACTGGAAAGTTTCCACCAGACTTGTGTCCTGGTTTCACACCTAAAATTTCTCGTTAGACGCGATCCTACTATTGTAATCGATTCTTCTTACGTACGTGTGTCACATCCTCACGCTTTTGATATTAATTCTTTGACAGAAGTCTCTGGCTCGAAAGAAAACAGCCGTGCTTTAATGACGACAGGTTCCATACATCACGCACTCGCAGTTGAAGTCAAGTCAATCATGTGTCATGTAATAGTCTAGATACAGTGAGGAAAACGGGGTTGGTCGATAAAAAACAGAGAGAGAAAAGAGAGGTCGGTAGCTACGGGGAAGAAACGGTCGTGTGTTGCTTGCATATCCGCGGTTTCTCTTGGTTCACCATGCATTATCAAAGAGACTTCACATTGCTGAATAATTCTTCATCAAAACCATAATCGAGCGACCGAGAAAAGAGGAGAAAAGCATAAATTAATTGGATAGCAATGGTACCAGCGTCACGATTCCTACACATCCTTGATGGTTGTTAAAGAAAAAGCTTTGATGATTGTTGTTTAGTTTCTTCCTTCTGGGGTTGTTATCATTCTCGTTTGATTGAAGTCATGATGTATTCTTTAGTAGAGTCGTGTTCTTCAGTCTAATAAGCATCTTCAATTCACGTGTAAGGTTGCGCTTTTGAAGTGAATGTCTTTTAATATGAGAAGTTACGATTTCCTTATACGTTATCCAAAACTGTGCATCAAGATTTGTTATAAATAAAGAGGTACTTGACAAGTTATCACAAGTTTTTTAATAATATGGATCAAGATTATCTTAACATACTATAGGGCTCACATGATCAATGGTCTAGATATACTTCATTGTTACAAAATTTTATGCTTTTAGTAGATCATGCAATAGACCATAAACAATAGTATATGAGGCAATTCCGAAGAGAGGTAACAAGACTAAGATTCACGTGGTTCAATGTAAATTAGTAGCTACGTCCACTAGAAGAGCAATCACAAAGGCTCCACTACGCATCTAGAGAATCACATGCTAAATTATTCAATGGTCCAAGTGTTTTCCAACCCTAGTGCATACAAGCAATCTCACAAAGTGTTCTCTCATAATCTCTCACAATTATTCTGTGACGCCCCAGAACGTCACGCGCGACACGTACCAAATAATATTATTAATAAATTAGCCAGCGGAAAATAAAGACTAAACATGAATATCACACAAATTTAGTCAAAATACTTTTCCAACTCATTAATAAACCCTTAACAAATTTACAACCCAGACAAAGCATCAAACAAGTACAAAAAACAAAAACTGGGTAGGTCAGGGTTGCTTATCTCCAACTAGAACCTTCATCCAAAAGTCTGCCTAAAGTCTGAAGCTGTCACGGGTCGATCACTTCACCCTCCGCTGCGGAACCATCATCGTCTAGGTCGAAGCCCCTCAACGGGCCAATCAACTCACCATCCAAGTTGAAATACCAAGCAACAAAAAGATAAGAAACCCATTCCGGAAGCCCCACATCAACCCATATCGTAGAACTACACTTAGTATATACAGCATCAAACTCTGGCGCAAACACATCCTCATAAACAACATCAAAATGAACGGGAACTCCAAAACGTAGGGGCTGTGAAATATCCATCCTACAAGTCTGAAAAAAATGGAATGAGCCGAAGCCCAGCAAATGAAATCTCTAGTGTTAAGTTAGGAAAATCAGCTTACCACTTCCCCTGGCATAAACACAAACGCATGCATAGCAAATGATATGCATAGAACCTGAATGCAAGTTTTACCTTTCTCCGTCTGGATGTGCCGCAAAGTCTGAATAATGCAACATATCATGATATTTCCACTTGGGCGCAAGCATGGTGTAAAACATTTATGCTCATGCGATTAAGTTCATTACTCCATCCTCCCGAACACTCCCGGGGCATCCCGACCAACGGGGCATCCCAACTCCGAGGCATCCCGGCACACACCCGGGGCATCCCGACCAACGAGGCATCTCGACTCCCGAGGCATCCCGAAACACTCCCCGAGGCATCCCGACCTACGGGGCATCCCGACACACGGGGCATCGTCACACACCACTAAATGGGCGACAGAATTAATATTATTCCCATGCAAGTCATGACAACCAAGTATTTGTATGAAAAAGTCCGCTTTGGCCCGTCCCATACCGAGCCATCACGGTTTTTGTACCTTAAAGCCATGAAATGCATCATCCGAGCAATTTAAACATGAAACAATACATTTCAAACTCAGAAGAAAGTTCAGACTCAGCAGCGAATTCAGACTCAGAAACAAGTTCAGACTCAGAAGGAAGTTCAGACTCAGCAGCGAATTCAGACTCAGAAGCAAGTTCAGACTCAGTAGCGAATTCAGACTTAGAAGTAAGTTCAGACTCAGCAGCGAATTCAGACTCAGAAGCAAGTTCAGACTCAGAAGGAAGTTCAGACTCAGAAGGAAGTTCAGACTCAGCAGCGAATTCAGACTCAGAAGTAAGGTCAGACTCAGCAGCGAATTCAGACTCAGAAGCAAGTTCAGACTCAGAAGGAAGTTCAGACTCAGCAGCGAATTCAGACTCAGAAGCAAGTTCAGACTCAGCAGCGAATTCAGACTTAGAAGCAAGTTCAGACTCAGCAGCGAATTCAGACTTAGAAGCAAGTTCAGACTCAGAAGGAAGTTAGACTCAGAAGGAAGTTCAGACTCAGCAGCGAATTCAGACTCAGAAGCAAGGTCAGACTCAGCAGCGAATTCAGACTTAGAAGGAAGTTCAGACTCAGAAGGAAGTTCAGACTCAGAAGGAAGTTCAGACTCAGCAGCGAATTCAGACTCAGCAGCGAATTCAGACTCAGAAGGAAGTTCAGACTCAGAAGGAAGTTCAGACTCAGAAGGAAGTTCAGACTCAGAACCGAATTCAGATTCAGAAGTTGGTTTTGAACAGTAAAGTCTAAATCGGTTTTATAAGTAAGTCTGAACAGTAAAATCTGAACAGTAAAATCTGAATAGTAAATCTGAACAGTAAAAATCTGAACAGTAAGTCTGAACAGTAAATTTTGAACAGTAAGTCTGAACAGTAAAGTCTAAACAATTATAAAAGTAGAGTCTGAATTGCAAAGTCTGGATGCTAAATCTGAAGGGAAAGTCTGAAGTAAAGTCTAAAGGTAAAGTATGAAGTTAAAGTCTGAATATTTTTCAAAAGTAGACAGAACTAAATTTTGATAGCAAAGTCTGAGCAGATTCAAATGTACACAGAACCAGATTTTGATAACAAAGTCTTAGCAGTTTCAAGGTACACAAAACCAAATTTTGAAGGTTAAAATCTGCCCAGTTTCAAAAAGAAACAAAATCATACCTTTGAGTATCAAAATAAACATAATCATCACTTTGAGCAAAACGATTTTCTACCATTTTTAAATATACATAAACCAATAATAAGAATCCAACAATCACCTCAAAAATTACACTTACTCGTTCCGATTTAATCGTTTCGCTTGCCGATTATCGTCATTCTTTAAAGAAACAAATCACATCCATTTGAACGTGCACAGAATCAGCAAAACAGATTCAACCATCATCACAACCTCACTATTGCACATCAAAATAACTTTTCTCAAGCAACCAAGTTGCAAGTGCCAAGCAGATTTACTTAGCTTGGACCTAGAGTTTTCACTTACCTTGAACAGAATCTGAACACCCCAAAGGTTAAAACTCTTCCGGAAATTCTGGATCGGTGATGGTGAAAGTAGAAAGTGAAGGAGAGAGTGTGAGCTTGGATGAAATGATCTTCGGTAATTACGCAGGAGAAAATGAAAACAGAGAGGTATACGAAGGGGTGGGTAAATTCATTGTATTCACATGTGGCACCTTATCTCTTCATCATGGCCAGGTGGAAGAAATCAGTGGCTTAAACGTAGGAGTCTTGGCCAAGGAAAATGATTACCCAAGGCTTAGGTGTCTAGCCCAAGGAGCAAATGGCATTCGGTCAACTCTTCTTCAATAGCCACGTGAGGGAAATAAGAGTCCAGAGGATATATATATATTTTTAGCAGATTTCTTTCCCATTTTTCTTACGGCAATAACCTTACTAAACTAAGATAAAACAATAATAATAATAATAATAATAATAATAATAATAATAATAATAATAATACCCACTAATTACCAAGACGATGGTAATTTAATTAATACCGCACTACGATTAACGCACATGACAACGTCTAAATATTAAACACGTCGGACTCGGTACGATTACGTTTCCGAATCCGCGCTTCGCGAAATACGATCTAACGAAAATTCCTACGCGTCCGCACGAATACTAACTCGAAAATAATATTTAGCTTTAAATCTAAATATCATTTTCAAACGTAGAAATTTCTAACGTCACAAACATATTATTACGAAATTTCCGGATGTCATATATTCCATCTAGAAACCTTAAAACCCTCTTGGATGCTCTAATTTGTAACCCAAACAAATAGGTCTCAAGCAGACTTGAAAACATGACTTTACGAGGGTCAATTTGCCTCCCAGGCTCACCTAACAAATATACGAGAGCCTACCGTGGACCCTTGGCCAACCACCCACCCAATGCCTAGAATGCACAATGCATCGTGGATCGGTGGGTGGTAGCCAAGACACTCAATCCTGTATTTGTGGACCGGGGCCTCTGTACAATAGATTTAAAACTTTTTGGATAATTTTCCCTATACTTGACTCCTCCCCATTAGTGATGTCTATTAATTACATCATAGTAACAATATTCATAAAAAAACTCCTTTGTTATTTACATACTTTTCTTTAACTTTCTTATTGGCACTTTACATTTACCCACTATTATATAAAATTACCAACCTTTATTTGTCGAATTACCAACTTTATTCTCAATCAAGTGACCCAATGGAAAGTTGATGAATTGAAAAAAATGAATATTGGTAACTAAATCAAATAAGAGTTTTGCATAAAAAAAATCAAATAAGAGTTGGTAACTCATAACTAGTTTATAAAGAACAATTGATATCACTTAAACTAAAGACAATAATTTCATATAAAAGTTGATAAATTATAAAGGTAAATAAAAGTTGGTATTGAAAGAAAAATAAAAGTCAAATAAGAGTTTGTGACCCAAAACTAGTTCTAACCCAATCAGAGAAAAGTCAGTGAATAACTCTAGTTATGGTTGGTTACTTTTAAAGAAATGACAAAATTAGGGCAACGCTACAAAAAAAAAGTAAACAAAGGTTTGTAAACGAGAAGAAAACTTGGAAAATTAAAAAAATTTCAAATAAATGTTGATAAATAACTCAAATGACAACCCTATTCTATACGGCAATTTAAAGGGAGGAAACTTGGTATGTCGCACTAATTTAGGTCGGTAAGAGGAGTTGGTAAGTGTTAAGGACTGCTAACAAAGGCAAATAAAAATTAGAAACTCAATAGAAAACCTGGTAACTTTTTTTAAAAAAATTAAACTTTGGTAAGTGATTCAAGGTTTGTAAATACGAAGCGTTTGTAAATCATGCAAAAAAAAAGTTGGTATGTGAGTTCAAAGATTGTTTATTTGCAAACTATAAAAATAGTTTGCAATTTTACAAGAGTGTTGGTAAGTTACCAACCAAAAAGTCACAAGTCATTTTTCTACCAACCGTTTTTTTTATGCTAACCGACATTTAATGAAATTTACCAGCACTGTAAAAGAAATCCATATTTTTGGACACGGAACAATAAAATTCTGTTTTTAAGAGCATACTGCTTACATGGATAAAATAGGATTGTCATAAAACTTTGAAGAAAGATGAGTATAAAAAAAAAGTTAGACGTGAAAGAAATTTGGGATAAGGACACTAGAATTGCCATAAGTTTTGTACGACGCTCACTTGAGTGCTATAACTTTTTTTTTCGACCACTTAAATGCTATAACTTTTTAAAAAAACGTTCGCTTGAGTGTCACAATTTTCAATCAATCACTTAAGTGCCAAATTTTTTAAAAAAATGTTCATCCAAGTGCCGAAAATCCGACGTGACATGACACTTGTGGTGAACGTTTTTTAAAAATTATGTCACTCAAGTGATCGAATAAATAGTTATGACATTTAAGTGAGCGTCGTACATTACCGAGTGAGCGTCATATAAAAGTTGTGGCATTTGTGGTGTTTTTATTCCGTGAAATTTATACAAGAGTTTCAATTATCTTCACGTAGGTTTCGGCCAACTCTCTTCGCAAATCATAGAATGTCAAAATGGTCAATGGAGATGAAATGGGACGGACCGATAATCATGCAAGTCGAGGATAAAAAAAGACCAAGTTTTACATGCACTCTATGTATGCTCGTGTGAATCCATTTTGATTCGGTCGTTAGGGCATGTGAGCATCACAAGAGACCTATAATATTTAATGACTGAGATAAAGTGGGCTCTTATGCTCCATATGGATATGAAAATTTTCGCGAAAGAAAAACAATCAAAGCAAATAAAGGAGAGATGTAGTGGAAGTTTCCGCTTGAATTGAGTCCCAAATTTCACGCCTAAAATTTGTCGTTGTCCAGATTTCTAAAAGTAGCAAGTCAAATCCTGTCCTTTAATATTTCATTAAATCTTTTCCCACACGAGACCTCTCGAGTCAAATTCTCAGTCTTTTAATACTAATATAAGTCCCCTTCAAGTCTCTTTGCTCGGAAGATAGCCTTGCTTTCACAACGAAAAGTTATCCTCGGACCCAGAAGAAAAGTCAATTACGTGTCCACTTCGCCAAAAAATAGTGACGAAATACCTTTCCAGATAAAGTAAATTGACAAGAGGTGTGAATGAGTGCTTAATTAAATTTTTTGATAAAAGTATTGAGACTGGAAAGATAAAAATGAAATTTGTGTTTTTTGATTGATTGGTGATAACTTCTGCAAAGGAATTATACAAATAATTCATCAACTTTGACTTAATGTGCAATATCGGTCATAGAGTTTTAATTTATTTAATATGGTCTCTGAACTTTTGATAAAAGTTAAACGTAGTTTTCAGACTATATAAAAATATCCAATGCTATCATTTCATTGATTTAAATTAATGAAATTTGTTCATTTGGCTTCTAATCCGGTAAGTTTGAACGGGGGATAAAAAAATAACGTTATACATAGTTTAATTCACGCAAGATATTCATTCAAATCAGGATATGATAATCCACGTCATTGAATAACATGGATACTAATTTTTCCAAATTGAATAAATTAAACAAATTAAAAGGATTATCATATTCTAATTTGAGTTAAATTCTTACGTGAATAATTCATGTGTAACGTTAGTTTTGTCCACTGGTCAAACTTATCAGATTATAAACCAAATCAGCAAATTCCCTCAACTCAAATTAATAAAAGGGTAATATTGGATATTTCCATATAGTTTAGGAACTAGATTGTACATTTACCAAAAGTCCAGAGATGACATTATCCACTGTTCAAAGATATCAAATTAGAAGTCAAATTAGCAAATTCTATTAACTTGAATTAATGAAAAGGTAGTATTGGATATTTTTATATAGTTTAGTAAATTAGATTGAACATTTATTAAAAGTTTAGAGACCACATTACACATTAAGCTAAAATTTAAGGATCACATTGAATAAATTAAAAATTTAGAGACGACATTGCATATTAGATCAAAGTTTAGGAACCATTTGTGTCATTATCTCTTCTACAAAGTACAATTTAAGTATTTATACCTATATCAACGATTCACAAATGGTTACAAAGAAATCAAAAACATTCTATATGGCTCTTACAATCCAATAATCCTTATCTACAAATGGCTACTAAGAAATAACCGGCTCCAATACTCAAAAATTTTATCTTCTCCACTTCTTCACAGTTGCCATTTTCAATTGCTCCTATACTCTTTGGTTCCACTACTTGACAATTGCATTGTATTTACTTCTTCACGATTGCCATTATTAGTTGCTATCGAACTCTTCGGCTCCATTACTTGGATAGTTATTCCATTTCCACTCCGTCATGGTTCCGTCAATCGCGGCTCTTTTGTTGATTAAATCAATCTCCATTTGTTGACATTTCGCTTCAAGACTTGTTTATTTCCACTCATGCCCTCCGTCGACTAAAATTAATGTTCTTATCAACCGAGTGAATTAATCAACTAGAAGCTCTCAACACTTAGCAAATTGTGCCTCTGTCGCTTCTCACGCGGTCTTTGTCAACCGAGTCGTCCTTCGAGAGCTTGGACATTTTTTTGTGTCATCAGTGTCATTTAGTAGTGAAATTATATTTGATGAAAATGTGGCTGGTTATTAAAGAAAAGGAAAAAAAAAGCCAAAAAGGGTGGTCGGTACGCGGTAGCTAGCTACGAGATGATGGGGTCGCTTACATATACACGGCTTTTCTTGTTTCTCTATTAAAGAGAGATTGCATGGTGAATTCGTCGAAGTCATAATTGAGTGACTCAAAAAATGGAGAGCAAGAAAACCCTTCATCTTCTTGCACTCATTTTCTCTCTTCTCGTGATTGAAACATCAATGGCGTCCCAAATTCCTCCTGGTACTCTCTCTCTCTCTCTCTCTCTCTCTCTCTCTCTCTCTCTCTCTCTCTCCTAGGCACTTTCCTTTGTTGAATTGATTCAAAGTAGTTGAGGAAATTCATGTGAGTACTCCAGACAGCATGAGTTGTCTCTCAGATTGTGACACGATCGATTGATCCTTCTCGCCCATGCAGACGACAGCAGTAGGATCGAGGCCCACGGAAGCAATACGAGACAAGATGGCATTCATTACGGCAACGGTACGGACCAGGGGGAGCTCCTGGTGCCTCCACCCTCGACAAAGACCGCTATCGCTTACTCGAACGCCGTTTCTCCTACAAGCGCCACTTCGATGACCAGCGTCAATAGCAGTAGCAGTAGCAACACCTCCAGCACCACCGTCACTGGAGGAGGCACCGTTTCAAAATATAGCTCCTCTAGAACAAGTAACACCTCAACCTCAAGCACCACCGTCAGTCATACTACACATCCTTGACGGTTGCCAAGTGAAGAGCAATAAATCTTGATGATTGTCGTTTTCTTTTCTTTCTTCTGGGCTTGTTCTCACGCTTGTTCGATAGAAGTGATGCATTCTATCGTAGAGTTGTGTCTGTTGGTATTACTATCCAGTTCACTTGTAAGGTTGTTCTTAATCTTGAAGTGAATATGTCCTTTGGTTTGAGGAAGATGCAGATTTTCTTCCTATTTATAGATGGGACCTTCAATTTTAAGGCTATAATGCCACTATTGTTGAGAAGGTGTAATTCTATCCCCTTAATCTAATGATAATTCCACCCGCGTAGACGTCACAACCATGAAAGGTTATGCATGTTATGCAACACCTTTTCGAATCAGTGAGCCAAATCACACAGCGAAGGGATAGGCGCGGAGACATATATTTGCCCTAAACTGTGCCTGAAAATGTGTGTTAACTCTAAGATGTGCGACTTTCATGAGAGGATTTGATGCACTTTAGAAATCTGTATAAATACCGTCTATCATTCATTCTCTTTCGAAAAATTTCAATTAACATTCTTGCTCTCGTATCGAATACTGTCACGAAATTTCAAAAGTCATAATTCGCATTTTCGCAAACTAAGAGGACCAATTTCAACCTCAATTTGAGGCGGCGACCATCGCTCGCCTTAACTCCAAGGTCGGATTTTTCTTTTTCCATGCGCGGCCAAGTTAGGAAGGAAAATGACGATTTAGTAGATGGATCTTGTTAGTAAATGTCCCCAGGAGATTAGTGCTTTTTGGCTTTTTTGTGGGGGCAATTTCAGAAAGAAAAAGACAATTCAACAAATGGGTCTTGTTAACGATGGCTTACAGAACACTTGTTAATCATACATTTTAAGGAGAATTTTTAATTTTCGACACACTACGAGAGAGGCATTACATTGGAAATAACAAACTTTCTTTATTGAGGTATTTAACGAGTATTCTGGGAGGCAGTCCTTAACAACATCCTTAATAACTAAACATGGATGCGAAGATGCAGCTTCAAATCTAATAATAAAGTTTAGGATGCAAAATGTAGGTTTTAAAAACTCATTGATGGTATTGATGAGCTTTTCATTACCCATTCGAAGACAGGCTTTAAAATTCATCCTTTTCTTTCTCTACGTAAACTCTCGAAAGTATTGGTGATTTTTCGTGCTCATATATATATTTCCAATTTTTCCTATTCAAGTTGCAAATTAAGATAAATTTCTAGAGCTTCATAATGCATCTTTGGAGTGGACCGCGTTATCAGTTTTGCAACAGATGGAACTGGAAGAGAAAATAGAAAATATATAATCATGAACCTTGCTGGTACTTATCCTTAATTCAAAGTTTGGTAATCTTTTAAAAATCTCATTAGTACTGCAAGGTGCCTCTTTTGAAAGTGAACCCATATCGTTTCATCTCATTTCATTTTCTTCCGCCGATTTTATCTCTATAGTTATTTGGCTTATACATTACCTAATTACTTTCAGAAAAACAAATGGTCCTGCAGGTCTACGTCTGCATCAATGTTGGTGCATGATAGGCAAAAAACATTCGTGCAAAGAGAAAGTTACTTAAATTTCGTGAAACTAAGAACCGAATCGACTAACTGACAAAACATAAGGATAGTCAATATAGCTATCACGATCTTGTAAAAATACACCGATTAATTTGAAGGAAAATTAACAGCACATATCATGTAAGTATGTGCCCCGCGTAGTAAAACAATGTTCCAAATAGAAATAGGCACTCGTTTAGATATTCACGTCACTTATTTTCTTCATCAATGGTAGCCTCTCAATTGCCACAACCACCATTCCCGAATTCAACCTTGTTATCTTGAATGTTGTAAAGTATGTTCAGGTTCCGCTGCTGCACACTGCCGATAATGACCAGGTCTGGCCTTTTCTGATTCGGCGCGATGGCCAAGCAAACTTGCGCATCACTCTCTCGCCAAACTACAGCGGACGGGTCCAATCTAACGTCGGTATTCTCAAATTGTAGGACCATCTCCGGCAAGTTCACATTCTCCTGACCACGAAGATCATAGCAGGTGTCCATCAGCTTCGTCAGAGGCTTCGCGACAGGATAATTCGACATGGAATTGGCAAACTCCGTCTGAATGGCCGAATAAATCGAGGGCGGCAACCGAGTGATGGTAGTCCCCGAGTCTATGATGGTCCTCGGAGGTGGAGACTCTGAAGAGAGGCTAAATGTGTGATTCCCAAAGGCAATACCAACTAGGTTGACATAATAATAGGATGGGTTATTTGGGTCAATTATGAGAGGTGTGGTACTCTTTGTTTGGCAGTTACGAAGGGCTTCCATCCCAAAAAGTAAGTATCCATTTGAGCTCTCACTGCCAGGGATGCAGTAGCAGAAGATATTGGAAAATTCTGATGATATGTGGGAGATTAGGGACGTGCCTCCTTGTCCTAGGCCTAATACACCGGCCGTGACACCGAAATTGTGGCTATTGTTTTGGCTGCAACCGAAGATGAAGTTCGGGAACCGGTACTCCGGAGTGAGGGTAAGCAGATCTTGGACGTAGTAACCGTTGGAGTGCGATCCGTCTGCATATTCGATCGAGTAGGGGCAATTCGATTCCGTGCATTGTGGGTGTGAGTATGTGGTGGACTTGGATGGCTCAAACATTGGGTCTTGCTGTTGATAGCAATTAGGACAAGGTTGACATTGGGTCCATGTAATGTCACTGCCCGTATCGAAGATCAGGGTCAGGTCGACTTTCGGGGTCCCAAGGCCGATTGTGACCACGAACTCGCCCGCTCCAGGAGCGCCGCCGCGGATCGGCAGCCGGGCATTCTCGCCGTGATCCCCAGTGGGCAGCGCGGGAGATTCTCCTAGGTCGTTCATGGAATGGACCCGCGATTTGTCTCGGAGGAAAATGAGCCCGGAATCACGGGATTGACGGTTTGCGGCAAGCGGTGAACAGGGTCCCTGCCTGTGTGCCAATGTCAGTCCACGTCCATTTGCGTGATCTGCGATCAATATGAATCATGATGTAAGTTATACTTACAGCGGTTGAATCTCGAGACCATGTCAACAGTTGCTATTCAATAATATGCATTTAGCATTGTCGAAACACGACCCAGAATATTAAACTTAGAAAATGAGACCTTTGCAAGTGGTTGCCGGCGTCAGTGAAATCGATTCACGATGCACCAGTTCCCTTCCCCATGCACATCTGTTCTCAACTTCGTGACCAGCGAACAGCAGGACGAGAAGAAGAAGAGGATGGAGAAACGTGTAATTGGCCATGGATGGATTGTGATTTGCTCAAGGGCTCAGAGGGAACTCGAGTATTTATAAACTGACGACGACGATTGTTGGATGATCCCAACCGCGTAGGTGTGAAACGGAAGGACAGAAAAGAATGGTTAAAACAAGCCGAAAGCAAAAGGCTGGGGTCCGTTGACTTGGAACCGTCGCAAGTCAAACGTGTGGACTGTTCCAAGTCTTTCGCCATGAGAAGCCAACTGTCACCGTGTCGTCAAGCCGACGTTAACAGTTAACTCACTGGTGCAGTAATTGCTGCTCCTCGAATCTTATGTACTTGCACAAAAGATCTTGGAGAATGAGTTCGTCAGGTCTTTCGTCATTTGCTGCGTAACATGTATTCTCGACTAATATTATGACATGTTGGTAGATAGAAAGGGGCGTGGCTTCAATGACAAAAACGATTTCGGTTTACCGTTTATGGACCCTTTGAATTTGCGCAGGATCGGACATCGTATTCCGAAGGGATAATATTAGTTGTATTCTTTACTAAATTTTATGTACTTTTTTTTTACTGATGCTTTAAATTTACCATTTATGACATGAAATTACCAACCTTGTGTGAATCGCCAGATTTTCTCTTATTACTTTACCAACTACGTTACCGACTCGTATTTGAGTTTATCGACATTTGTTTGGTGTTTTTAATTCACCATATTGAGTTACCATTTTTGTTTGCCTTACTTACCAACCATTTTCTACCATTCAATTACCACCTAGTTTTACGTTATCAACTCTTATTTGAGTTATACCAATTTATTTGTCTTTTTTAAATTATCAATTTATCTTATTTCTGACAAAAACAAAAACTTTTCCTATCATCTACAAACTTTTATTTAACTTTCTTACCGACACTTTAAATTTACCAACTATTATATGAAATTACTTATCTGTAATTGGTGACTTTCCAACTTTATACCAATTAAATAACCCAACAGAAAAGTTGATAACTAACTCAAATAAGTGTTGGTAACTCATAACTAATTAATAACTTAATTGTAGAAAAGTTAATAAATCACGTAAATTAAAGTTAGTAATTTCATATTAGAGTTGGTAAATATAATGCGTACTAATAGTGGCAAATAGAAGTTAGTATTGGAAGAAAAATTAATTGGGTAAGTAACTCAAATGAGAGTTGGTAACACAAAACTATTTAGTAACTGATTAGAAAAAAGTTAGTAAATCGCTCCAATTAAAGTTGACAATTTTTAGGATTAATATCATGAAGAACCTCGAATTGGTACACTTGTGAAAATTTACCCAAAATCTAATTTTTTTACCACCAAAAACCTCAAACTAGTACAGATATGACAAATTCACCGAAAATCCCAAACTAGTACACTCGTGATAAATTTACCCTCCATTAGTTTCCGTTAAATTGATTAATATCACGAAAAGCGACAAACTGGTATACCTGTGACATATGGAGGGTAAAACCTCAAATTGGTACACCTGTCAATAGTCACGTATCATTCAACTCAACAATTTGATAGTAAAATTTAACAAAAACTAATGGAAGGTAACTCAAATAATTAGACTTTAGTTAGTAACTCAAATGAAAATTGATAACCAAAAATTAGTTGGTAATTCAATCTGACAAAAGTTGGTAAAAAACTCTAATTAGGTTGATAATTTCAAATAAGTATTAATAAACACAACATGTTTGGTAAGCCATGCAAATAAAGGTTGACAGATTAAGTGAAAAAATTGCTTATTTGCAAACTAATACAAAAAGTTTATAAACTTTTGGCAAGTTCCCAACAAAAAAAGTCACATATAATTTTTCAACCAACAATTCTTTTACACTAGCCAATACTTTTTGAAATTTACCAGCATGCAAAGGAGATTCGTATTTTTTGACACGAAAACTACAGTTTACGTGAATTAAACAGGATCGGTATAAAACATTAACAAAAAACGAGTATGGTAAAAGTTAGATGCGAAAGAAATTCAAGGAGTGTTTCAATTATCTTCGCATCATTTGGGCCAAAAAATTTCACTCCGCGAAACCATGGAAGGTTAAGATGGTCAAGGGAACCAAAATGGGATGGACCGATGACCGTGCAAGTTAAGGGAAAAAAAGGAAAAGATATCGTGTTTCACATGCACCTGGCGTATGTTCACGTGAATCCATTCCATTTCAGGCATCAATTAGACGCCACGAAGTGGGACCCTACTGTTCCGACGTGCACAGGGACTTTCCCCGCCCAAAAAAAAAAAAAACACAAGACAGCCAAGCAAACGCAGGAGAGATGTAATGGAAGTTTGCGCTCGACTTGAGTCCAAGTTTCACGCGTAGAATTGCTTGTCGTAGGCCATAACAACAACCAAATTCCAGAAGCTGCAACTCGACTTCTGTCCTGTAGTTCTGGTTTAATTTATCCGACACGAGTCTTTTCGAGTCAAGCTGTCAGTCTTTCAATACTAATTCTTCCCAAAGAAGTTCCTTTCGTGTCTCTTGCTCGGAAGATGATAGCCTTGCTTCGACAGGTTCCCGCGCGCTCGGAGTCAAAGAAGAAAAGTCAATCACGCGTCATTTGATTGTTATAATATATTAAATAAATAAAAAGTGGCTGGTCATTTGAAAAAAAAACAGGAAGAGAGGTCGGCAGCTGACGAGACGCGGATGTCGCTTTTACATATCCGCGGCTTTTCTTGGTTCACTACTATTAAAAGAGAGTTTGCATGGTGAGTTCGTCCAAGTCATCATTGAGCGACTCGAGCAATGGAGATCAAGAAAACCTTTCAACTTCTTGCACTCGCTCTCTCTCTTCTCATGATTGAAAGATCGATGGCATCCCGAATTCTGGCCGAGAATAATCCTCCTCCTGGTACTCTCTCTCTCTCTCTCTCTCTCTCTCTCTCTCTCCCTTGTCGAATCGATCCCGAGTAGTACACGACACGAGTACTCAGACACAATGAATCTGTGCTTAATGTAAGCCATGCTGACTCGTTGGTTTATGTGTGCGCGGTCAATCCGTCGCCCATGCAGACAAGGACGGCAGTAGGATCGGCGTAATCGGGAGCAAGGCCCCCCCGGATGGCTCTCACAACGGCGACAGTTTGGACCCGAGGATGGTCCAGGTGCCTCCGCCCGCAAAGAAGACCACGATGTCGCAAGCGGGCCAACCAGATAAGTCCGCAAGCGCCGTCGTGGTTGCCCCGACCGATGCTAAAGTCAATGTCTCGACCGCTGTCTCTCCTACAAGCGCCACTTCGGAAGCGAGCGTCACCAGCAGTAGCAACGCTTCAAGCACCGCCAGTGCAAGCAGCTTCAGTACCGTCAGTGAAAGCAGCAGAGCCACTTTTACTAAATTTCCTTGATGGGTGCCTAGTAAAAAGCAAAGATTTTTTTATGATTGTTGTTTTCTTTTCGTTCTTCTGGGGTTGTTCTCGCTCTTGTTGGATTGAAGTGATGCATTCTTTCGTTGAGTTTGTGTCAAACTGTCCAGTTCACGTGTAACGTTGTTCTTAATTTTGAAGTGAATATTGTCTCTTTGTTTGATAAATTTGCCAATTTTCATTATATAGGTAAATGGGACCTTCAATTTTAAGGCTATAAAATCAGTAATGTTGAGAAGGGGTAACTCTATCCCCATAATCTAATGATAACTCCAGCCGTTTAGGCGTTAAACCATTAAAATTTATGCACGTTATGCAACGCAGGGACAGAGTTTGGAAATATAATTATCCAAAACCGTGCCTGAAAATGTGTGTTAAACACTGAGATGTAACTATCGTGTACGGACTTGAGGCACTTTGAAAATCCGTAAACGTACCGTCTCTCGCTTATTCTCTTTCCTAAATTTTTAGATATCATTCTCGATCTCATATCAAATATCAATCACAAAGTTTTAAAAATTACAATTTGCATTTTCGCAAACAAAAACTCTATTCCGTCCTCAATTTGAAACGGACGACCATTGCTCACCTCAGCCCTGAGGTCGGGGCGGCAATTGGACAAAGGGTAGAGAGAGCAGACGCAGTGGCTCCATAGGGGGAGGGGGGATGGATCTTGTTAGCAAGTGTCCTGTTTAGCGTATCTTTTTGGGTGGGGGGAATTGCATAAATCGGTCTTGTTAATGATTGTTTTTGGAACACTTTTTAATTTATACTTAGGGTGCTTTTGTTTGGCAAAAATAATTGATGAGGGGATGAATCTTGTTAGCAATTATCCTGGACGAGTAGAGTTTTTTGGTGTATCTTTTGGGTGGGGGCAATTGCATAAATGGGTCTTGTTACCAATTGCTTTTGGAACGCTTTTCAATTTATACTTAGGGTGGGTTTATTTCAGGAAAAATAAATAATTTAAAAAAAATTTCCAAAAATAATCGCTTATATAGCTTGAAGCAATTAATCAATGAAAAATAATTTCATCATCGACAGCAATTTATGTTTAAATATGTTTATAAACTATGAAAATATTTTTTGTTCGTTCATTTTTGTAAGCGATACAGGTGATTATTTAAAAAATATATTTTTCAAATAATTCATTTTGTGTGAAACAAAAGGAGCTAGAATGAGGAAAAAAATTGCATTTCTGATGTACTCATCACGCACTGTACGAGGAAGGCACTGTATTGGAAAGGATAAATTTTAGTTAATTCGGTATTTAACAAGTATTTCGCATACTATACATCCTTGACGATTGCCAAGTGGAAAGCAAAAAATCTTGATGATTGAAGTTTTATTTTCTTTCTTCCGGGGTTGTTCTCACGCTTGTTCGATAGAAGTGATGCATTCTATCGTAGCGTTGTGTCTGTTGGTATTACTATCCAGTTCACTTGTAAGGTTGTTCTTAATCTTGAAGTGAATATGTCCTTTGGTTTGAGGAAGATTCAGATTTTCTTCCTATTTATAGATGGGACCTTCAATTTTAAGGCTATAAAGCCACTAATGTTGAGAAGGTGTAATTCTATCCCCTTAATCTAATGATAACTCCACCCGCGTAGACGTCACAACCATGAAAGGTTATGCATGTTATGCAACACCTTTTCGAATCAATGAGACAAATCGCACAGCGAAGGGATAGGCGCGGGGACATATAATTGCACCAAACTGTGCCTGAAAATGTGTGTCAACTCTAAGATGTGCGACTTTCGTGAGAGGATTTGATGCACTTTAGAAATCTGTATAAATACCGTCTATCATTCATTCTCTTTCGAAAAATTTCAATTAACATTCTCGCTCTCGTATCGAATACTGTCACGAAATTTCAAAAGTCATAATTCGCATTTTCCCGTACTAAGAGGACCAATTTTAACCTCAATTTGAGGTGGCGACCATCGCTCGCCTTAACTCCAAGGTCGGATTTTTCTTTTTCCATGCGCGGCCAAGTTAGTAAGGAAAATGACGATTTTGTAGATGGATCTTGTTACTAAATGTCCCCGGGAGATTAGTGCTTTGTGGCTTTTTTGTGGGGGCAATTTCAGAAGGAAACAGACAATTCAACAAATGGGTCTTGTTAACGATGGCTTGCAGAACACTTGTTAATCATACATTTTAAGGAGAAGTTTTAATTTTCGACACACTACGAGATAGGCATTACATTGGAAATAACAAACTTTCTTTATTGAGGTATTTAACGAGTATCTTGGGAGGCAGTCCTTAACATCCTTAATAACTAAGCATGGATGCGAAGATGCAGCTTCAAATCTAATAATAAAGTTTAGGATGCAAAATGTAGGTTTTAAAAACTCATTGATGGTATTGATGAGCTTTTCATTACCCATTCGAAGACAGGCTTTAAAAGTCATCCTTTTCTTTCTCTACGTAAACTCTCGAAAGTATTGGTGATTTTTCGTGCTCATATATATTTCCAATTTTTCCTATTCAAGTTGCAAATTAAGATAAATTTCTAGAGCTTCATATTGCATCTCTGGAGTGGACCGCTTATCAGTTTTGCAACACATGAAACTGGAAGAGAAAATAGAAAATATATAATCATGAACCTTGCCGGTACTTATCCTTAATTCAAAGTTTGGTAATCTTTTAAAAATCTCATTAATTCCGCAAGGTGCCTCTTTTGAAAGTGAACCCATATCGTTTCATCTCATTTCATCTTCTTCCGCCGATTTTATCTCTGTAGTTATTTGGCTTATACATTACCTAATTACTTTCTGAAAAACAAATGGTCCTGCAGGTCTACGTCTGCATCAATGTTAGTACATGATTGGCAAAAAATACTCGTGCAAAGAGAAAGTTACTTAAATTTGCATGAAAGTAAGAACTGAATTGATTAATTGACAAAACATAAGGGCAGTCAATACAGCTATCACGATCTTATAAAAGTACACCGATTAATGTGAAGGAAAATTAACAACACATATGATATAAGTATGTACCCCGCGTAGTAAAATAAAGTTCCAAATAGAAACGGTCACTCGTTTAGATATCCACGTCACTTATTTTCTTCATCAATTGTAGCCTCTCAATTGCCACAACTACCGTTCCCGAATTCAACCATGTTGTCTTGAATGTTGTAAAGTATGTTCAGGTTCTGCTGCTGCACACTGCCGATAATGACCAAGTCTGGCCTTTTCCGATTGGGCGCGATGGCCAAGCAAACTTGCGCATCACTCTCTCGCCAAACTACAGCAGACGGGTCCAATCTAACGTCGGTATTCTCAAATTGTAGGACCATCTCCGGCAAGTTCACATTCTCTTGACCCCGAAGATCATAGCAGGTGTTCATCAGCTTCGTCAGAGGATCCGCGACAGGATAATTCGACATGTAATTGGCAAACTCCGTCTGAATGGCCGAATAAATCGAGAGCGGCAACCGAGTGATGGTAGTCCCCGAGTCTATGATGGTCCTAGGAGGTGGAGACTCTGAAGAGAGGCTAAATGTTTGATTCCCAAAGGCAATACCAAGTAGATTGACATAATAATAGGATGGGTTATTTTGGTCAATTATGAGAGGTGTGGTGTTCTTTGTTTGGCAGTTACTAAGGGCTTCCATCCCAAAAAGTAAGTAACCATTTGAGCTCTCACTGCCAGGGATGCAGTAGCAGAAGATTTTGGAAAATTCTGATGATATTTGTGAGATTAGGGACGTGCCTCCTTGTCCTAGGCCCAATACACCGGCCGTGACGCCGAAATCGTGGCTATTGTTTTGGCCGCAACCAAAGATGAACTTCGGGAACTGGTACTCCGGAGTGAGGGTAAGCAGATCTTGGACGTAGTAACCGTTGGAGTGCGATCCGTCTGCATATTCGATCGAGTAGGGGCATTCCGATTTCGTGCATCGTGGGTCTGAGTATGTGGTGGACTTGGATGGCTCAAACATTGGGTCTTGCTGATGATAGCAATTAGGACAAGGTTGACATTGGGTCCATGTAATGTCGCTGCCCGTATCGAAGATCAGGGTCAGGTTGACTTTCGGGGTCCCGAGGCCGACCGTGACCACGAACTCGCCTGCTCCAGGAGCAGCGCCACCGCGGATCGGCAGCTGGGCGTTCTCGCCATGAAACCCAGTGGGCAGCGCGGGAGATTCTCCCAGGACGTTCATGGAATGGACCCGCAATTGGTCTCGGAGGAAAATGAGCCTGGAATCGCGGGATTGACGGTTTGCGGCAAGCGGTGAACAGGGTCCCTGTCTGTGTGCCAATGTCAGTCCACGTTCCTTTGTGTGACCTGCGATTGATATGAATCATGATGTAAGTTATATTTACAACGATCGAATCTCGAGACCATGTCAACCGTTACAATTCAATAATATGCATTTAGCATTGTCAAAACACGACCCAGAATATTAAACATAGAAAATGAGACCTTTGCAAGTAGTTGCCGGCGTCAGCGACTTCGCTTCGAGATGCACCAGTTCCCTTCCCCATGCACGTCTCTTCTCCACTTCGTGACTAGCGAACAGCAGGACGAGAAGAAGAAGAAGAGAGTGGAGAAAAGTGTAATTGGCCATGGATGGATTGTGATTTGCTCAAGGGCTCAGAGGGAACTCGATTATTTATAAACTGACGACGACGATTGTTGGATGATCCCCACGGCGTAGGTGGAAGGACAGAAAAGAACGGTTAAAACAAGCCAAAAGCAAAAGACTGTGGTCCGTTGACTCGGAACCTTCGCAAAGTAAAACGCGTGGACTGGTCCAAGTCTTTCGTCATGAGAAGCCAACTGTCACCGTGTCGTCAAGCCGACGTTAGACTCAGACACTTAACTCACTGGTGCGATAATTGCTGCTGCTCATTTTACATTTTCTAATCTTATGTATTTGCACGGAAAAATCTTGCAGAATTAGTTCATCAGTTCTTTCGTCATCTGATGAATAACATGTACTCTCGACGAAGATTATGACATGTTGATAGATAGAAAGGAGTGCGGCTTGAATGACAAAAACGATTTCGGTTTATGGACCCTTTGAATTTGCGTAGGTTCGGGCAATGTATTCCGTAGGGATAATATTAGTTGTTTTCTTTACTAAATTTTATTTACTTTATTTACTGATGCTTTAAATTTACCACTTATGACTTGAAATTACCAACCTTTTTTTGTGTGAATCATCAAATTTTCTCCGATTAATTTACCAACTACTTTCGAGTGACTGACTTGTATTTGAGTTTATTGACATATATTTGGCATTTTTAATTCACCATATTGAGTTACCATTTTTGTTTGCCTTACTGACCAACCATTTTCTACTATTCAATTACCACTAGGGGCGAGCATGGTCCGGGTGGGCAATTCAACCATGAAACCGAGAACTATCTACTAAGAATCGGTTCCAAAGAATTGGAACCAGGAACCGCCTGTTGGTTTTATAGATCCACCCAATAAACTGGACTGCCGATCCTACCAAGCTTTACGCAAATGGAGGTGATTGAGAGGGAAAGAGGGAGGCGATGAACGGCCGGAGGCGTGGCCGTGAGTCTATGGGAGTTGAGAGTCAAGGCCGTGAGCCGATGGGCGTTAAGCTTGAAAGTCGAGACCATAAGAGAGAGATAGAAAAAGGACTCAGACAATGTGAGAGTGAGATGAGACGAGCACTCAATTTATGGGTGTTGAGCTTCAAATTAGGAATTTTAGGATTTTCATTTTTCTTAAAATTTTCTTTTTTATTTCTGTTGGAAATTTTTCTTTAAAATTATATATATTACCGGTCCAGTCTAGATAAGCGGTTCCATACCTAGAACCAGGAACCAGACTAGTATTCATCGGTTCCAATTTATTGGAATCAGGAACCGCCAGTTTTGAGCCAGTCTAGTTTGGTTCCAGGCTGTCTAAGCAGTTCCCAGTTCCTTTGCACACCCTTAATTACCACATAATTTTACGTTGTCAACTCTTATTTGAGTTATTCCAATTTATGTCTTTTTTAAATTATCAATTTCTCTTATTTATGATAAAAACAAAAGCTTTTCTTATTATCAATGAACTTTTATTTTACTTTCTTACCAACACTTTACATGTTAGGAGCACTCAGCAAAAGCCCGATACCTTTCGCCTGGAAGATCATCAAGAGAGAGCCTAAGTCCGAGCCTATTAACATATCCACTTAGATCCATCTTCACTCAAAAGTTTAAGTCAATGAGTTTTTTGCCAACTATGATATATTAACTGTCTACACCATACTAAATCTTCGATGTGCGATTTCTCTAACACAACTCACATGTGTATCATAACAATCTCGCCCTCATGTGTGAGCTCAGTTAATCTGCTCACCCTTAATCCAGGTAATCCTTCTACATCTAGATGTCTTTATCCATACCGAATTATGAAGTCTACCACCAGGCCTGCATTGTTACACCACAATGCCCACCAACGCCCATTGCCCGGAAATTATGCCTAATTTCATCCACCAAACACCATAATAGATCATCGGTTCTGATACCAATTTGTGAGGAGCGCGTAGCTGAAGCTCGATATCTTTCGCCTGGGAGATCACTAAGAAGGAGTCGAAGTCCGAACCTGTTAACATATCCGGTTGGACCCATCTTCACTCAAAAGCTTAAGTCAATGAGTTATATGTCAACTATAATATATTAACTGCTCTACACCACACTAATCCTCCGATATGGAATTTTTCTAGCACAACTTACACATACATCCTAACATTACATTTACCAACTATTATATGAAATTACCGATCTTTATTTGGTGACTTATCAACTTTATCCCAATTAAATAACCCAATAGAAAAGTTGATAACTAACTCAAATAAGAGTTTGTAACCCAGAACTAATTGATACTTAATTGGAGAAAAGTTGATAAATCACATAAATTAAAGTTAGTAATTTGATATTAGAGTTGGTAAATATAAGGCATACTAATAATGCAAATAAAAGTTAGTATTGAAAGAAAAATAAATTTGATAAGTAACTCAAATAAGAGTTGGTAACACAAAACTAGTTAGTAACTTAATTAGAGAAAAGTTAGAAATTAGCTCCAATTAAAATTAATAATTTTTATACATAGATTGATAACTTTAAGGCGGCACTAGAAAATGCAAATAAAAGTCATAAATGATAAGAAAGTTGGCAAATTAAAAAAATTAAATGATGCCAATGAATAACGTGTATGAGACTTGGTAACTCTATTCTAGACGGTCATATAAGAGGAAAAACTTGGTAAGTCATGCTAATTTAGGCCGGCAGTCTCTAAGAGGAGTTAATAAATGTAAGGGATTGCTAACAAAGGCAAATAAAAATTGGTAATTCGATAGAAAAATTGGCAAATCTTTAAAATAATTAGACTTTAGTTAGTAACTCAAATGAGAGTTGATAACCCAAAATTAATTGGCAATTCAATCTGACAAAAGTTGATTAAAAAAAACTCTAATTTTGGTTGATAATTTCATATAAGTATTAGTAAACACAATGTGTTTGGTAAGCCATGCAAATAAAAGTTGGTAGGTCAAGTTAAAAAATTGCCTATTTGCAAACTAATAAAAAAAGTTTATAAAGTTTTGGCAAGTTACCAACAAAAAAAGTCGCAAATCATTTTTTAACCCACAGTTCTTTTACACTAACCAATACTTATTGAAATTTACCAGCATGCAAAGGAGATTCATATATTTTGACACGAAAACTGCAGTTTACGTGGATAAATTGGGATCGTTATAAACATTAACGAAAAATGAGTACGGTAAAAGTCAGACGCGAAAGAAATTCTATGAGAGTTTCAATTATCTTCGCATCAATTTGGGCCAAAAAATCTCATTCTTCGAAGCATGCAAGGTCAAGATGGTTAAGGGGACCAAAATGGGAAGGACCAACGACTGTGCAAGTTAAAGGCAAAAAATAGAAAAGATACCAAGTTTCACGTGCACACGATGTATGTTCACGTGAATCCATTCCATTTCAGGCATCAATCAGACGCCACGAAGTGGGCTCCTACTGTTCCGGCGCGCACAGGAACTTTTTGTTGGCAACGAAAATGGCACGCCCAGGATCACTATAATTAGAAATCGAAACTCGTTAATGGAGAAATTATCGATTTGCGTACCTGGTTTGGAATCTATCGAACTTGACGTTGAATTTGTGACGATTTCCGAATACGAACTTAAGTGCTTCTCCCCTATACCTTTCATTAGAACACTAGCCTAATGAGATTGCCACTTACGAGAAAAAAGTTCTCTCTAAATCTGTATGTGAGTCAAATTATGCATCATCAAGTTAGGGGAGGGACTTGAGCACTATTTATAGAGTTTTCGACCACGGGCTCTCTTATTACGGGTCGGACCGTGCTCGGCCCACACCAGCTAGCCCCATGTTAGACTTATTAAGAACCCACAAATCTTACCTTTATTAGACCAAACTAATTCAGTTAATTTCAATTAATGAAACCCACATTAGGAAATTTTTACATTCTCCCACTTGGGCGATATTAATTGAAACAGAATTGTGTGCGCACCCTTATATTGGTCTAGAGATTATTCTTAATAGTCAATCCAATCCCATAAAGTCTCGAACACTGAATCATGATGGTAACTGCATGTACTCACGCAGAGCCTTCCATGGTCACGAGTACTTTTAATTTTACCAATATATATTTAATATGGTAGTGTGTCAACTGGATAATATCTCATAATGAGTGATACTTCATGTGTTGTCCATTTTATTAGTTCAAATTCTCTCTTCTTAAGTGTCACAAAACCTAGCGTGTCACCAGAGAATTTCCTTCATGGCTCCAACGAACCTACATATGTCTTACCTTGATAGTTAACTGTACTTTATGTGTAACAAGACATATCGTTAAGGCTAATACCAAGAATGCCCCATAACTTGTACTCAAGGTTTATACAATGCCTCAAGATTTTCATCAAATATGTGTACTCAACTTGATAAATCTACATTCACAAATACATCATTGAATGCAAAAGAGTTGATACATATTCAAATATTACAAAATATAACAAAATCATATACAAACTTCATAAGAGCAACATAAAACTAAATAGCTCCCACTAATTAATAGTATCTCATGATACTCCTAAGCCCATATTCATGACATGTTGATCAAATACATAAGGGCGAAGGCCTTTAGTTAACAGATCTGCAATCATATCATCTGTTGAAATGTGCTCTACTGCAATGTCACCAGTTTGAACTTTTTCCTTTATAGTCAGGTACTTGACCTCTACATGCTTAGACCCCTTAAGGTCTCTGTTGTTGTTAACAAATAATATTGCAGAGTTATTGTCACAATACAATTGTATGGGCCTATCCATAAAATTAAATACAGTCAACTCCTTAATGAGGTTCCAGAGCCAGATTGCCTGAGTAGCGGTCGAAAAGCATGCTACAAACTCCGCTTACATGGTGGAGGATGTCATTGTTTTCTGTTTCTCACTTTTCCATGATACTACACCTCCTGCTAACTTAAAGATATAACTTGTTGTCGACTTCTTTTCATCCTGACAGTCAGCAAAGTCTGAATCTGAATACCCAACTAGCTATAGGTCCTAAACATGTTTGTAAATCAGCATATAGTCTTTTGTCCTTTTTAAGTACCTCAAAACCTTCTTAGTAGTAATTCAATGATCGTGTCCTGGATTTGACTGATATCTGCCTAGAAGTCCTGTTGCAAAAGCAATATCTGGTCTAGTACATATTTGAGCATATATAATACTCCCAAGTGCACTAGCATAAGGTACATTTTTCATTTGGGCTTTCTCAAAATCTAAACGAGGATATTGTGACAGACTCAACTTATCATCTTTACTGACAGGAGCAATTCCTGTCACGCCCTGAATCCTAACGAGCTCGCGACATCCCTCGATGGTTAATCATTGAATGTGACGTCCTAAGCACGTTGCCGACCCAACCCAAACATCAGATATTAGGCACGCGCGAAAACAAATTAAAACAACCCAGACACTTAATAATGATAAGGGATGGCAATAGCACGAAACAATAACTGTAATTCCTACACTTGGCATATACATACAGCGTTCACAAAAAGACAATCCCCAAGCTAGGTCACAACAACAGAACCACGTTCATTAAAAAGGAACAATGATTCATAAACTTAACTCCTCTACAAAAGGGAGAAACTCAAAATACAGGGTACTTGACCCGTCCTTAATCTCCGAGATACCCTTGCAGCATCTCCAATCACTCACGATTGCGGATCTGAAATGGTTTGGTTAAACAACCATGATAATACTTCTCAATAAGCAGATATCCTATACTCCACGTAGGCCAATGCGTACCCAGACAAGTCGTACATGCAATCTAGCCAACAATATAACGAGCTCACATCATTGTACTTACCTTTGCCATCAGAATGTATACCAACTCTGCATGTTAGTTAAAACGTGATAATTTAATAATAATAACTCAATAACATATCACAATCACTCAAACACCAACCACACTTGCACTCAATCAATCCAACCAATTCAATCACACTCAATTCGCATGCGTGGCCGAACATCTTTCTCACGACCTGCGCCACTGCGCCTCAGGTCCATCTCACTGCCCGTGCCACTGCGCCTCAAGCCCAATCTCACTGCCCGCGCCATTACGCCTTAGGCCCAATCTCACAGCCCGCGCTACTGCGCCTCAGGCTTAGCCTTCCAATCAATCCGAGCTTCGTTCCTCACCGGACATTTCACACTTTCACACGACCCGCGTCAACACGCCTCAGGTCAGTCCTCAGATCAAGCCGAGCTCCGTCCCTCACTGGACCTTTCACACTTTCACACGACCCACGCCAACATGTCTTAGGTCAGCCCTCAGATCAAGCCGGATTCCATCCCTCACTGGACCTTTCACATTTTCACATGACCCGCGTCAACACGCATCAGGTCAGCCATACGATTAATCCAGGCTTTTCTCATGCACATGCACCACAACACAAAATTCGCCATTTCATCAGTCATACAATTCAAATTCAATCATGCTCGCCACAATTGTCACGCCCCGAACCCTACGGCACGCGACAACCCTACCGAGGTCGATTCAGTGCGACGTCCCAGGACGCGTCGCCGATCTAAAACCCAAAACAGAGAACAATGCACAAGCGGAAGCAAACAAATACCCGTACAAATTAAAACCACATGACCAACGATAGCAGTAATACCATAAATACAACTTGCACTAATAACAGGGATTTACAATATCCATTATAATAGAATAAACACATAAAAATCAAAACGGATCAATAGCCACCAACATCGAAAGAGGGTACGTGGTTCAGCGGTCATGCACTATATCTAACCGGGGCTCTTTCCAAACGTATCGGTACGCTTGCCATCCTCAAGGCTGGGAGTATGAAAAGTTGGGTTTCAACAACAGTGAAAATGAATCTCAGTGAGTAAGCCCCCTAAACCTAAACTAGCCTAACATGCACCTCTTGACGAGCACCAAGCAATACATAATCTAGAATATAAATGACTTAAGCCCTCGGGCCCAAATCCAATACTTAATTAACCCTGCAGGTTAGGCATTTTATAAATTCACAATAATATCACAGAACCCAATCACAGTGCTTGCACAACATCACATGGTCATAACGTATTTCATACATCTACTCATGCTCATGCTCATGCTCATGCTTATGCTCACACTCGTGCTCATACGCATTGCTGCACTCTTGCACACCTGCACACATGCCATTTCTCAATTCTCCTCCGACCTGCGTAAAATGCATCAGGTCCATCACTTCGAGATCGATCTCTGGCCCGCGTAAAATGCATCAAGCTCATGACACAAACCCGCGTAAAACGCATCAGGTTGGCCATCTTCCGGTAATCCGGACATCGTCCCACGTAACACACCTCAAGACGGGTTCAATACCCCGCGTAAAACGCATCATGGCTTTATGTGATCACATGTTCACAATTACCAATTATTATCTGAAACCCACGTAAAACGCATTAGGACATTTTAGGTGATCACATGCTCATGTCATTCGTGCACACTCGTATATGCACATGTTATGCCAATGCTCGAGATGCACACTCATGGCCATAATATCTGTACTCGGCATTCGTGAAATTTTCACTGAGCACTCAATATAATTTGGCTATATATTCAAATAACGCCACAACATGTTCAATTCACATCTCAATATGCCCAATAGACCAATTAGTCCAAATCAATCGTAACATGTAATTTGGCACCCAATTTCATGCAATTAACACGTCAAAACTACTCATGTCGATAGTCTACCAATCATCTCATGAATTGGCCATGCCAAGCACATCATAGGGCATTACGCAATAACAATTAAGCCATACTTAATTCAGCGTCCTCATGGGTCGATCACAATTCCCTTAGCGATTCACACTAAAATCTCGATTAACCGATTATGGCCCGAATCAACCCAATGCCAAATCAGCTATGAATAATCCACCCTAGGCCACTAAGTCACTTCCAAATCACCACATTAGACCACAAAAATCACCATGGAAACAGCCATCACTCGGTCCATAAATTACACCCGTCTAATCTACATTTTTGCCCGAATCAAGGCTCTCATGATCAGCCACCCATCCGGTTATTCTAGGCCATTTATTCCACTCCCAAATCAGCATATTACACCACTAAATCACCCCATAGTCAGCCACTACTCGGCCCTCATAATGTACCTACAATAATCCACCTGTTAGCCCAAATCAAGTCCACATTTAACAACCACCAACCAGCCCATTCTAGGCCCTCAAAACATATTTAAATCATCACCTTAGGTCACTAAAATCACCACATAATCAGCCACTCCATGGCCCAATCATTGCACCAAATATAGCTCGCATTTAGATCACGATTAATCGACAAAATAATCCGATCGAGCCTACATTAATCGGTCACCAACCAGATCACCTTAGGCCACTAAACCTCATTTGAATTATCGCTCTAAGCCACCAAATTCGCCACGAAGTCAGCCCCTAACATCCTCCACAAATTAACTCCTAAATTACCCTAATTAACCCCTAAAACTCATCTAGAAATGTACACTAGCCTAACTAGGGTTTAGTGTTGTACTCACTAGGATTCCTAAACTCCAAATAAGGCTGAACAAGTGGGGAAAATGGGCGGTCCAAGGTGGCGCTAACGGCGATGATGGTCCGGTGAGCTTGGCGGCCTACAGGGCCGAGAGAGAGGAGATCGGTGAGAGGGAGAGGAGAGGGGGACGGGATGGTGATGGTAGTGCTAGGCGGGGCGTGGATGGTGGCGGCGCCGGCGTGCAGTGGTGGCGACTCCCCGGCGGGCGACACGCGACCGAGATAGAGAGAGCTCGCGGGAGAGGGAGAGAGGAGGGGGTTGGCCGGCTGACTTGGGGAGGAAGAAAATGGGAAGGAGAGAGAGAGAGGGAGAGGTGTATATGGACAATGCTTAGTGGGGTTAGGTGACCTAATTTCACTAAAGGACTATCTTGCCTTCAATTTAAGGGTAGAGATTAATTCTAGACAAAATATCTAAGGACACTAAGGTCCAAGGATTCTAACAATAATAATAATAATAATAATAATAATAATAAAAAAGACCATAATATCCACTAATAAAATTCGGAATCCAAGCTTAGAGTCCAGGGTCAAATTTTCAATTTTTGACTCTACCGATCCAAACTATAAGTGGCCACACTTATACGACATTATCCTCGCAAAATAGTCGCGTACGCCCACGAAATTCGACATCGAAGTCCGGACTCAATTCCACGATTGATTTCACTCAATTTGCGATTTTAGCGTCTCTCACTAATGGACGGCTGTTTAGGGGTTACGTATATTGATCTAGGGTCACTCGAGTCGTGATGATGTCGATCTCCCAGAGAACACGAGGATTTATCACTAGTTCCGGGAGTCGCGATCGTTCGGATTAATTTCAGAATCGTTTGCCATGCGCACTCTCGGTCGTACGGAATCACCCGCGATTTGATCATACATCGTTGGCTAAACTGAATCCGTCACTCTCCTCGGATCGGCCCACATTGGCACAAAATATTTCCTCGTCATTTCTCGGTATCCGACTCAATTCACGATCGAGTTCTCGGGTCCACGTACCTTTTTTCTAGTTAGCCATTCCCTATTGGTCAGTATCTCGAGAATGATCAGTTCCGGGCGAGACTTACTAAAACGAAATGAGAAACAATCATCTATTTTATTAATCCCAGAAGTGGGCGAATTCAGGACGTTACAACAATATTCCATCAACCAGACATTCAAGTCGGCCACATTCAGATATCAATTCCACTCACAAATGCCACAATAACCAACCAATCCATCTCAATCAGCCACTCGATATATATCACAATATAATCCACTACGAATCACATCCAACTAGCAATTCTACCTCAAGCTTAATCCCTAAACCGGTAATAATTAACCCCTAGACAAGTCTAATAATACTCAATGTGCTAGATAGGATTTAGGAAGTCGCTTACCTAAGCCCAAGCCTAAGAAATCCCATAAGGGCATCCAAGAGACTGGTCGGGGTAGCGGCTGACTCGGCACGAGCGCAGGCTAAACGAGCGCATTGACCGGCCAACACGGGCACGGTGGCTGAACGGTGTGCTTGGCGCACGGGCGCGGTGGCCGAGCGGCGTGCCTGGCGCACGGGCGCGGTGGCCGAGTAGCGCGCCTGGGGCGCATGGGCGAGCTGGATGGGCGACGTGCCTAGGTGATGGGCCGGCTAGACAGGCAAGTTATCAAGCGCAATAGGCGACGGGCTCAATCACGGCCTGGGCGACGGACGTGCAGCTAGGGCGATGACGGCATGGTAGGGGGTGACAATAGCGCCCGCTCGTGACGACGGCGGCGATGGCCAGGACGACGGCTGGATGCGGCGACGACGGCGAGCTAGTAAGGGATGCACCGGAGGGAAAGGAAGGGCTCGGCCGGGAGAGGGGGAGGTCGCGTGGCGGTTGGAGACGGCACGACACGGCAGCGGCTGGGGCGAGCTGGCGACAACGGCCGAGGCGACCACGGCGCGGCTAGACAGCGCTGGGTAGCTATAGCAAGCTCGCTGCCACGCGCACAAAGGATGGGGAAAGCGGCTGGGGGCGATGCACAGCGGTCGGACGGTGCACGACAGCGACTAGCGGCGAAGGTAAGTCCGACAAGGGCTGATGCATTGGTGAGCAGTAAGGGGGTGTCAGGGAAGAAGGGAGAGGAAAAGAAGAAGAAGAAGAAGAAAAAAGAGAAAAAGGAGGAGAGAGGAAAGGGGGGTTGTCAGCCATGCAGAGAGAGGGGACATGACCAGGGGGAAATGTGCGTGCGCGCACGAGAGAGAGAGAGAGAGAGAGAGAGAGAGAGAGAGAAGGGAGGGAGGGAAACGTGCGAGGGAGGGAGGGAGAGGATAGACGAGATAGCGGGGAAACGTGTGCGAGGTGGCGCGGCAAAGGGGGGGAAAGGAGAGAGAGAGAAAAAGAAAGTCAACGTAATGATCGCAATCCAACAACTCACGTTCGAATCCGAAAATGATCTAACGGTCTACGAAGATTCTAATTATAAATTAGGAAAAATGGCCAACGATAATCAAATAAAGCACACTACGAGGGAGGTCTACTAATCCAAATCCGTACTCGGTCCAAATTTCACTTTTCACTTATCCCAGGCAATTTTGACTCTAGCCACAATAGTATCGACACCGTCCAATTAAATTCCTCACGAAACTTCGAAAAATTCGACATCAAAGTTCGAGCTCTAAATTACGGTCAAATTCGATCGAATGCGATTCTAGCGAAATCTCAATTTAAAAACAATAACCGAGAGTGATCAGTTCTCATGCGAGATTTTACTATAAACACACTGACGAATTACACGTTTTATAAATCCCAAAAATGGGCCGAAATTTGAAATGTCACAATTCTTCCCCCTTACAAAAATTTCGTCCTCGAAATTTACAATCCAACCCAACTATTCAAATAAACGGGGATATTGGTGTCACATCAATTTTTCGCTTTCCCACGTCGCATCTTCGGTTTCATGATGCTCCCAAATCACCTTGACCATCGGGATTGTCTTGTTCCGCAATGCTCATTCCATTCTGTCCTCGATCGTTACTGGCTTTTTCACATACGACACTCTGTCGTCCACGTCTATTTCTTCATAATTTAGCATATGGATCGGGTCCGGTTCATACTTCCTTAGCATAGACACATGGAACACATTGTAAACATGAGAAAAATTTGATGGTAGCACGAGACGATAAGCCAAGGTACCGATTCTCTCTAAGACTTCGAACGGACCCACGTACCTTAGGCTTAACTTTCCTTTCTTGCCGAACCGTGACAATCCTCTTATCGGCGACACCTTGAAGAAAACATAATCCCCCACTTGAAATTTCAAGGCCTACGTCTCCGGTCCGCATAATTCTTTTGGCAGCTCTGAGCAGTCTTAAGCCTGTCTCAAATCACCTTAACCGTTTCAACTGACTGCTGAACCAACTCGAGACCCGTGATGCTCCTCTCACCAACTTTGTCCCAACAAACCGGTGTTCTGCAAGCTCTGCCATACAATGCTTCAAATGGTGCCATTCTGATACTCTATTGGTATCTATTATTATAGGCCAATTTAGCCAAATGCAACTGTTCCTCCTAGCTATCTTTAAAATCCAATACACATGCTCGTAGTATATCTTCCAAAGTCTGAATTGTCCTTTCATACTGACCATCCATTTGGGGGTGATAGGCCGTGCTAAATTGTAACTTTGTTTCTAATAAGGTATGAAGACTTTTCCAAAAAGCAGTAGTGAATTTAGGATCACGGTCTGAGGTAATCGTCACTGGCACTCCATGCAGACGGACTATTTGTCGCACATAAATCTTGGCACACCTTTCCAACGCGAAGTCCTTTCGCACTAGCAGAAAATGTGCTGACTTTGTCAATTGATCGACTACCACCCAAATCGAATCGTGACCCTTCTGGCTTCTCGGTAATCCCATTACAAAGTCCATTGTGACGTATTCCCACTTCCACTTGGGGATTTCCAATGGTTGTAACATTCCACACAGCTTGCAATGTTGTGCCTTCTTGCCGACATGTTAAACACTTGCCCACGTGCTTGGCTACATCCATGTTCATGCTGTTCCATCAATAATGTTATCACAAGTTCTAATACATCTTCGTACTCCTCGGGTGAATACTATAATTACTACGATGAGCTTCTGTCAAAATTTCCTCTTTTAGTTCGGCATCATCGGGCACACACAACCATCCACGGAACTTCATAATCCCATCTTTAGATACCTGAAAGTCCGATTTCCTTTTTGTGACATCTAATTCCAGAATCTTCTGGATCTCCAGGTCCATCGATTGTAAAGCCTTAATCTTAGTCCGAATTTCCGGTTCAATCCTCAATGCGGTAAGCAGACTCCAGACATGACTCGCTTCAAACTTAAACCCTGAACTCCTTCCAATAGGATCCATTCCTTGACCATCATATGTGCGATGCTTGATTTCTAACTCAGTGCATCCGCTACCTTATTAGCCTTTCCGGGGTGATACGGAACATCGCAGTCATAATCCTTACGGAGTTCCATCCAACGACGTTGTCTCATGTTCAATTCTTTTTAGGAAAATAAGTACCTTAGACTCTGATGGTCCGTATAAATCTGAAATTTCTCCCCACACAAGTAGTGCCTCCAAATCTTAAGGACAAATATAATTGCGGTCAATTCCAAGTCATGCGTCGGATACTTAAGCTCATACGATCTCAATTATCGTGATGTGTATGCCACCACTCTTCCATGTTGCATTAGCACGCATCGTAGTCCCTTTAGCGACGCGTCACTGTAGATTTCATATCCTTCCAGACCTGACGGGACCGTCAACACTGGCGTGGTCGTCAAACTCTATTTTAATTCCTAAAAACTCCTTTTGCACTTATCCGTCTATTCAAATTTCATTTCCTTCTTTAGCAAATGCGTCCACGGTGTAGCTAATGCTAAAAACCTTTCCACAAAATGTTTGTAATAACCTGCCAGATCCAAGAAGCTCTGAACCTCAATTACCGTTGTCGATCTTGGCTAATTCATGACGACCTCAATCTTCACCGGGTCCACTGCAATTCCTTCCCCGGATATCACATGTCCTAAGAACGCCACTCGACGAAGCCAAAACTCGCACTTACTGAACTTGGCGTAGAGTGCATGTTCCATTAAAGTCTATAAAACTTTCCAAATGTATCTCATGCTCGGCAGGACTCTTCGAGTATACCAGGATATCGTCTATGAATATGATTACAAACTGATCCAGAAATTCATTAAATCCATAAACGCAGCAGGGTCGTTAGTCAATCCAAATGACATTACTATAAACTCATAGTGTCCATATCTCGTCCTAAATGCCATCTTCGGCACATCTTCCGTCTTAATCCTCAATTGGTGATAACCAGTCCTCAAGTCAATCTTACAAAATATTGATGCCCCTTGTAACTGGTTGAACATGTCATCTATCCTTGGCAACGAGTGTTTATTCTTAATAGTCACCCGATTCAACTGTATGTAGTCAATGCATAACCTTAACGATCTATCCTTTTTCCTCATGAATAAAACTGGCACTCCCCATGGAGACCCACTTAGATGAATGAAGCCTTTAACCAATAACTCCCGCATTTGGACCTTCGATTCCTTCAATTCCGACAGTGACATCTTATAGGGCGCTTCCAAGATCGATTTTGTCCCTGGGGCCAACTTAACCACAACCTCCACTCTCCTATCAGGTGGCAATCCCGGCAATTCCTAAGGAAAGACATCGGGAAGATTACACACCTCGGCTATGTCCTTTAGTCTTGGTTCCTCAACCAATGAGTTAACCACAAGATAGTTACCTTTTTACACCTCAAAGATAAAGCTCAACCCATCCAATTTCAATTCAACGGTCTCTCAAAACAATCGCCCTGGTCCTTTACAAAATCCAAAATTTCTAAACAACCCACATCCTTCCTAACTCGTCCAAGAATGTCGTCAGTAATTTATAAATCCTTAAACCGATTGCGCCTACCCACTATAAGCAATTATATGTTGGACATGACCATTCAAGCTATAACTTCAAAATCCTCTTTTATTGCACCCGCTATAATCACATAATGCATCCAGGCTTTCAAGACAAATCCTCTGATTCCTTCACAATCATAACATACACATTTCCTTACCTCTGTAGCCGATTCTGATTATTCTACGGGGTAGCTCCCACTTAATATCCTACCTGCAATTGTTGCAATTGCATCAGTAATCTAACCTATCGACTCAGCAATTTCTCACTTGATGACCATGTTAGCCACATCCAAAACATGCTCCATGTCCACCTAGGCAAGGGCCATTCCCACGGCTCTTTCCAAAAGATCGACAGGCGACGTTGGAGTAGTAGTTTGGCTTTCCAAAGTTCTTTCTTATCGGAGGACCAAGTCTCATTTTCTCTGCCATAGCTTTCTTTCTAAAGTTCCTATTGTCCCTAGTCGGAGCGCACCATAATTCAGAAGCGGCAGCCCTTTCACTCATATCCGTTTCAACTATCAAGGTCTCTCATACAACTCGTTGTAATCCTTTAAGACTCAAGAGTACTAACTGACTATGGAGTTCCGGTTTCAATCTATCTCGAAACCTCCTTGTCCTATCCACATGGTCCTTGACCATCCTTGATGTGTACTTAGACAATTTTACAAACTCGACCTCGTGCTGATTGACTAGCATCCGATTTTAGCGAAGCCGAAGAAACTCTGCTGTCATTTTTTGTTCTTGCACACCCTTCGAAAAGCACTTCCCATTAAAAGCCTCAACCAAGGCACCCCAATGCCTTAAAGTCTTTTTCCAACTCTTTTATCCAAAGTGATGTAGCCTCGAGGTCACTTTTCCCATCAAACTTCGGAGGTTTCAATTTCAAAAATTGCTCAACCAATTATTGCATTTGTCTGACTGCATTAACTTGCCTTTGACCTTGATTCCCATCATTCCCATTAAAATTTCAACTTTCTAAAGTGCCCTCAGAGTTTCATCTACTCCGGGATCCTCTACAACTCCCGCTTGCGAACCTACACGACCTCGACCTCGACCTCGGCTACTCACACTCACAAAGTTCACACCACTCACCTACCTGCTATAATTCCCCTCGGGAATTAAAGACCTAAGCCAACTATACCAGTCTAAAGCCCTAGACAATGAATCATAATAATAATTCACTAAGCAGGCAGTCAATCACATACGGCAATCAATCTCAACCAACATGATTCGTGCACATACCTCAAGTCCTGACGCACCTGCACCTCACATATTATTGCATAAAATCAATCAGCAACCATAATCATACTATCTGGGGTACGCATGACACACGAGTCTCCCTAACTGCCTACCCTAAAGTCATCGCTCCTTATCACTCCAAGCTTCAACCATCTTAGTTCGAGCTGACCTTGCTCTTATACCAAATCAACCGGGTATATCACGCCCCGAACCCTAACGAGCTCGCGACACCCCTCAATGGTCAATCATTGAATGCGACGTCCCAGGCACGTTACCGACCCAACCCAAACATCAGAGATTAGACACGCGCGGAAACAAATTGAAACAATCCAGACACTTAATAATGACAAGGGGTGGCATAGCACGAAACAATAACTGTAATTCCTAAACTTGGCAGATACATACAACGTTCAGAAAAAGACAATCCCCAAGCTAGGCCACAACAACATAACCACGTTCATTAAAAAGGGACAGTGGTTCGTAAACTTAACTCCTCTACAAAAGGGAGAAACTCAACATATAGGGTACTTGACCCGTCCTCGATCTTCGAGATACCCTTGCAGCGTCTCCAATTACTCACGGTCGCAGATATGAAATGATTTGATTAAATAACCATGAGAACACTTCTCAATAAGCAGACACCTTATACCCCACGTAGGCCAATGCGTACCCAGCCAAGTCATACATGCAATCTAGCCAACAACATAACGAGCTCACATCATTGTACTTACCTTTGCCATCAGAACGTATGCCAACTCTGCACGTTAGTTAAAACGTGATAATGCAATAATAATAACTCAATAACATAACACAATCACTCAAACACCAACCACACTTGCACTCAATCAATCCAACCTATTCAGTCACACATTCAACCAGCCAATTCAATCACACTCAATTCGCATGAGTGGCCGAACATCTTTCTCACGACCCGTGCCACTGCGCCTCAGATCCATTCTCACTGCTCGTGCCACTGCGCCTCAAGCCCAATCTCACTGCCTGCGCCACTGCGCTTCAGGCCCAATCTCATTGCCCGTGCCACTGTGCCTTAGGCCCAATCTCAAAGCCCGCGCTACTGCGCCTCAGGCTCAGCCCTCCGATCAATCCAGGCTTCGTCCCTCACTGGATATTTCACACTTTCACACGACCCGCGTCAACATGCCTCAGGTCAGCCCTCAGATCAAGCCGGGCTCTGTCCCTCACTAGACCTTTCACACTTTCACACAACCAGCATCAACACGCCTCAGATCAGCCCTCAGATCAAGCCGAGCTCCGTCCCTCATTAGACCTTTCACACTTTCACACCTTCACACAACCCGCGTCAACACGTCTCAGGTCAGCCCTCCGATCGATCCGGACTTTTCTCATGCACATGCACCATAACACAAAATTCGCCATTTCATCAATTGTACAATTCAAATTCAATCATGCTCGCCACAATATTCCACCGACCCGACATTCAAGTCGGCCACATTCAGATATCAATTCCACTCACAAACGCCACAATAACCAGCCAATCCATCTCAATCAGCCACTCGATATATATCACAATATAATCCACTACGAACCACATCCAACTAGCAATTCTACCTCAAGCTTAACCCTTAAACCGATACTAATTAACCCCTAGACAAGTCTAATAATACCCAATGTACTAGGTAAGGTTTAGGGAGTCACTTACCTAAGTCCAAGCCCAAGAAATCCCACAAGGGTAGCTAAAAGACCGGTCGGGGCAGCGGCTGACTAGGCACAAGCGTGGGCCAAACGGGCGTGCTAACCGGCCAACACGGGCACGGTGGCCGAACGGTGTGCCTGGCGCACGAGTGCGGTGGCCAAGCGGCGTACCTGGCGCACGGGAGCGGTGGCCGAGCAGCGCGCTTGGGGCGTGCGGGCGAGCTGGACAGGCGAGTGACCGAGCGTGATGGGCAACATGCTCTGTCACGGCCTGGGCGACGGGCGTGTGGCTAGGGAGACAATGGTGTGACCGAGGGCAACGGCGGCACCGGCTGGGCGACGGAGGTGACAGTCGGGACGATAGCGGCGACTGTCGGGACGACGGTGGCGACAATTGGACGCAGCGACAATGAGGAGCTAGCAAGGGACACACCGAAGGGAAAGGAAGAGCTTGGCCGAGAGAAGGGGAGGTCGTGCGGCGGTTGGATATGGCACGGCAGCGGCTGGGGCGAGTTGGCAGCCACAGCTAGGGCAACCATGGCGTGGCTGGACAGTGCTGGGCGCAACGAGCAGCGGCGGTAAACTCGCTGCCGCGCGCGTGAAGGAAGGGGGAAAGCGGCTGGCGGACGGCGGTTGGGGGCGATGCGCGGCGGCCGGACATCACGTAGCAAAGACGAGCGGCGAAGGTCAATCCGGCGAGGGTTGGTGCATCGGTGAGCAGCAAAGGGGGCATCAAGGAAGAAGGGAGAGGAAAAGAAGAAGAAGAAGAAGAGAAAAAGAGAAAAAGGAGGAGAGAGGAAAGGAGGTGTCAGCCATGCAAAGAGAGGGGACGTGACCAAGGGGAAATGTGCGCATGAGAGAGAGAGAGAGAGGACAAACGGGACAGGGGGAACGTGCGCGAGGTGGCATTGCAGAGGGGGGGAAAGGAGAGAGAGAGAGAGAGAAAAAGAAAGTCAACGCGATGATCGCAATCCAACGGCTCACGTTCGAATCCGAAAATGATCTAACGGTTTATGAAGATCCTAATTATAAATTAGGAAAAAGGGCCAATGATAATCAAATAAAACATACTACAAGAGAGGTCTGTTAGTCCAAATCCGCACTCAATCCAAATTTTACTTTTCACTTATCCCAAGCAATATGGACGTTGGCCACAATAATATCGACGCCATCCAATTAAATTCGTTACGAAACTCCGAAAAATTCAATACCAAAGTTCTGGCTCTAAATAATGGTCAAATTCGATCGAATGCAATTACAGCGAAATCTCAATTTTAAAAATAATAACCGAGAGTGATTAGTTCCCGCGCTAGATTTTACGATAAGCACACTGACGAATTACACATTTTATAAATCTCAAAATTGGGCCGAAATTCAAAATGTCACATTTCTTGGCTTGCATTGCTGCATGTTGAATCTTTCTAAGATACGATCAACATATGCCCTCTGAGATAAACCCAATAGTCGGCGAGAATGATTCTTATGAATCTTAATGCCAAGGACAAAAGATGCCTCACCAAAGTCCTTTGTATCAAAGTTCTTTGACAACATCCGCTTTGTCTCATGCAGTAAACCAAGGTCACTACTTGCAAGCAGGATATCATCCACAGAGTATAAGGAAAATGAATTTCCTCCCACTAATCTTACAGTACATACATCGAATGAATTTCCTCCTATTGACCTTACAGTACATACGCCGACCTACTTTGTTCTCAACAAAATCAAATGAAGCGACAACACTATGAAACTTCAAGTACCATTGTCTAGAAGCTTGCTTGAGACCATAAATAGGCTTTTTCGATCTACATACAAGCATACCTGAATCGTCTACCGCAAAGCCTTCAGGTTGCATCATATAGACTTCTTCATTAAGGTCTTTATTGAGAAATGCAGTTTTAACATCCATCTAGTGTAATTCCATATCAAAATGAGCTACCAATGTCATGATCACTCTCAAAGAATCTTTAGAAGAGACTGAAGAAAAAGTTGCTTCATAGTCTACTCCTTCTCTCTGAGTGAAACCCTTGGCTACCAGTCTGGCTTTAAACTTCTCAATCTTTCCTTTGGAGTCCCTTTTAGTCTTATACACCCATTTACAGCCAATGGGTCTATGACCTTCAAGAAATTCAACAAGTTCCCAAACTCTATTATGCTTCATAGACTGCATTTCATCTCTCATTACATCCAACCATAGTTCAAACTGAGAATAAAAAATAGCTTCCGCATAAGTCACTGGATCAGCCACAGAACCGATATCGTAGTCTTGCTCTCCTATATAGACTAAATAGTCCGGTGGTATAGCTAATCGTCTCTCCCTAATGGATCTCCTTACTGGAGCAGCAACAGCCTCATCCAGCACCTGAGAACCTTGAGGAACTTCATTATGAGCTATCTCGACGATAGGATCCTGAGCCTCAACAGATTTAGTTTATAGTGTGGGAGTATCCATAATTATCTGTATGGGATGAGATAAAGATACAACATTACCCACCGTATTATTGTCCTCAATAGTCTGTGAGCAGCTACTTTCTTCGGCCACATCAAACTCCAGAAACTTGGCTATCTGTGATTCCATAATTCTTGTGCCTCCATTAGAATTATAGAATCGATATCCCTTTGAATGATCCGGGTAAAATATAAAGTAATATCGAGTGGTTCTAGAGTCCAACTTACTTAATATTGGATTATATAACTTCACTTGTGCAGGACATCCGTAAACCTTAAGATGGTTTAAGCTAGGCTTACGTCCAGTCCATAACTCAAAAGGAGTCAATGGAACAGCTTTAGTAGGTACACGATTCAGAATGTACAAAATAGTTTTCAAAACTTCACCCCACAAAAAATTAGCTAAATTTGTCTTACTAATTATACTCCTCACCATTTCCATAAGAGTGCGGTTGCGCCTTTCGGCTACACCATTTTGCTAAGGACTTCCAGGCATAGTAAACTGAGCTACTATTCTAAAATCCTCTAAATATTTGGCAAATGGCCTCTTAAGCTGTCCAGCATCGCCATGCTTGCCATAATACTCTCCACCTCGATCAGATCTAACAACCTTTATGATATTTCCCAACTGTTTCTCGACTTCAGTCCGAAAATCTTGAACTTGTCAAGAGACTCAAACTTTTCTTTAATCAAGTACAGATAACCATATCGAGAATAGTTATCAATAAATATGATGAAACAAAAATTTCTACACAAGGTTGCCATATAGGGTTCGCTTATGTCAGTGTGTATGACTTCCAACAGGTCAGAATTTCGGACTGCAGTTTTCTTCCTTATCTTGGTTATTTTACCTCTACAATAGTCTACGCATGTCTCTAAGTCATCTTTAAGAGCAGGGAGGATGTTAGTCTTTATTAGCCTTTCTACTCTATCCCTAGAGATATGACCAAGCCGTTTATGCCACAATGTATAAGACTGTTCCTTAGATAGTAGTATCTTGGAAACAACCTTTTTAGCCGTATAAGCGATGTATATGTCATTGGGAGACAAACACAATCTGTACAATCCGCTTGACATATAACAGCAACCAACCTTATTTGAATTAAGAAACAAAGAAATAACATTGTTCTTGATTTCAAAAGAGTAGCCATATGTGTCCAAACATGATACGAAAACTAAGTTCTGTCTAAATGAAGGTACATAAAAAGTGTCTTTCAACATTAATCTAAAACTAGAGTCTAGAATCAAGATTACATCTCCCATAAATACAACATTGGCTTTTTCATTATTTCCCACAGTGAGTCTTGACTCATCCTGATTTGGCTTCCTCCGGCTTATGAATCCCTATATGGTAAACGCAACATGATTAGTTGCACCGCTATCGAGCCACCAAGAACTGGATGGTGCTTTTGATAGGTTGGGTTCACAAACAAGTGCCAAAGAATCATTACCTGTAGGCTCACGTTTGGACAACTAAGTTTTAAACTTTCCATAGTCCTTCTTTATGTGACATTTCTTCTTACAAAAGAAGCAGTAGTCACCATCCCTTTTGAAAGATGTTTTCTTTGGACCCATATTGTTAGATTGACCGGTAGTGTTATGAGTACCTTTATGAGTATGATTTATGGACTTTTTATCCTTCCTTTTGTGGGAACCAAAAACATATAAGGCTAGATGCCCTTTTTCTTTCTTAAGTTTCTCTTCCTCTGCCACCACCTTTGCTATCAAGTCATTAACTGATCAAGTCTCAGCTTGGGAATTATAATTTGTCTTTATAATCCCAAAATCAGGTGGAAGGGTGTTCAGGGCTTGATGATGCACAATGCAAGCATCAGAAATGGAAACATTAATAGCTTAAAGTTTCGTCTTTAGGTCTACCATCCTAAGAACATAATCTCTAACCCCAGCAGTACCATCATACTTCATATTGAAGAGTTTTTGAAGAAGTGTACCAACCTCAGCATTAGATAAAATGCTATTTCTAGCCTCTAAAGCTGCCATCATTTCCTTAGCAGTACAGTCAGCTGGCAAACCACTTTTCAAGTGTTCTTGAATGGATTTCTTCATTGTCAATAAACAAATCCGATTGCTCTTTTCCCAGGCATCATAGTCTGTTTTCTCGGCTTTAGTACTGGTGGCCGTGATATCTGCTAGCTTATCCTTTGTAAGAGCAATGTGAATATCCGCCAGCTCCATTCCAAATAGAAAATCCTCTTTCTATTTCTTAAAGTTTAACCCAGTAAGGACCTCAATGGAAATGAAATTGCCATTTACAGAAAATATGACTAGAAAATAAATTAACAATACAATCAGCATCATGTGAGTACTTATCCAAAGAGTTACATACATCATCACATAATCACCTTTGAGCAGAAAATATGACATGCAGTTGTACACTCTCCAAACGACAGCAGCCATGAGAACATATTCTAATCTTTTGTGAAATCACCACCTTTGGGTATATGAACCACTAAGATCAGTCATTTCTCAAGCACATGCTATACATGTACCCCTCCATGAACCAATACAAGATCATCTCCTTTGGGAGTATGATCACGCAATAAAACAGGAGACATCTCACCACAATATGAGACCGATATTTCTTAAACCCAGTCAAATGTACCACTTTGGCGGTCACTACCCAACCGAATCCTTGAAAATATCTCATACTAAGGATATGAGCTTTATGTATCACATTCACTATATACATGTAATGTTAGACGCAAAGACAGGGGCGTATGTCTATGAAATTACATGTCATGCTAATTGTACTATTTCATTCATTGATAGACAATGAATTACACTCTACACAGTCCTTATGTGGTGATATACATGTGAGCTACCATATGTATTTTCGAAATCATAGAGAAATACAAGAAAATACGCAAAAATATCCTAAAAATACGTGTATATAGGATTCTATACGTATTTTCACATATGTAAAAGCTTCAAACATGTAAAATAAATACATCACAATGTAGAGAATCTCAATACGAGCGTGTCTATACCAAGAATGTCCAAAATAGACGTCGGACGCGCCCTCACGCACCGCCGAAAGGCGTGGCGCGTGTTCAACCGGCCAAACCAGTCTGAAGAGCCGGTCCGACCGGTTGACCGGTGGAAAAACGCGCCAATTGGGCACGGCCGTGCGTGGCCTTCACGCGCCGCCACGCCCACGGCGCGTGTTGGCACATGAGGGCATGTGCAGCCTCGTCCGGTGACGTGCCGCCCGTCAATCTTCTCATCTCGATGATTAGATTCCGAATATGTAATAAAATTTTACATTCATCCGACAAAAAATTCCAAAAATGGGTAAAAACCTCTCAGACATAACGAAAACGGTCCTAATCCACATGTTTCGATTCTAATCTATGGCAGGCTCTGATACCACATGTTGGCAACAAAAATGGCACGCCTAGGATTACCATAATCAGAAACTGAAACTCGTTAATGGAGAAATTATCGATTCGCGTACCTGGTTTGGAATCCATCGAACTTGACGCGGAATTTGCGACGGTTTCCGAACACGAACTCAAGTGCTTCTTCCTATACCTTTCGTTAGAACACTGGCCTAATGAGATTGCCACTCATGAGAAGAAAGTTCTCTCTAGATCTGTATGTGAGTCAAATTGTGCATCATCAGGTTAGAGAAAGAACTTGAGCACTATTTATAAAGTCTTCGACCACGGGTCCTCTCATTACGGGCCAAGCCGTACTCGGCCCACACCAGCCAGCCTCATATTAGACTTATTAAGAACCCATATATCTTACCTTTATTAGACCAAATTAATTCAGTTAATTTCAATTAATGAAGCCTATATCAGCCAAGCAAAAGTAGGAGAGATGCAACGGAAGTTTGCGCTTGACTTGAGTCCCAAGTTTCACGCGTAGAATTTCTGGTCGCAGGTCATCGCCCAAGTTTCACGCGTAGAATTTCTGGTCATCGCCGTGTGAAGCTCATCTTGTCCGCTGCTGGGGACCCAACCCCAAAGACCCCACACGCTACTCGATAAGCCAGCGCAAAAGGTTGGTCCGTTGGCTTGGAACCTTCACAAGTCACACTTTTAAGTGTGACCGTTCCTAGTTATTCGCCATGAGAGGCCACCGTCGCCACGTTAACTCACTGGTGCAATAATTGCTGCTCCTCATTTTACATGTACTAATCTTATGTATTTGCACAGAAGAATCTTGGAGAATTAGTTCATTCGGTTTTTTTTTCATCCGCCTGAATAACATATTCTGGACGAAGATTAGAACATGTTTAGAAGATAGAAAGGAGCGTGGCTTGAATGACAACAGTATTTTGGTTTACAGCCCCTTCGAATTTGGGTAGGATTGGGCACTCTGTTCAGTAGGAAGAACTGGTATTATACGGACAAAACGTATAAGAATCTTTTATCTGTGGCCTTTCCTTTTGTCTCGGCTTTGGAACGAGAAAGCAAATTCGGACTCAGCGCACTACATCGCGATCAATGAGCTTGATGGATTGTCTTCAACCCAATGCCTTCAAAGATTTTTCCTCTACGTATTCCAATTGCAAGGGGAACGTCTTTGTCAAAAAGCTTTGTTTCTTCCAGCGAAAGAGGCAGAAGCTCGTTGAGTAGTTTCCTTGTTCACATTACTGAGATTGATTTTTTTCTCTACTTTCTTTTCTCGTGAAGCAAATCCACAGAAAAATGCAGATCATGGGTTTGTCTGCTTTTGCCTCCAAGTGAAACTTGCACGAAACTTTTCTTTGTGCACGCGGTTTGCGGTTCAATTATATGTCCAGTGAGCCATCACGGTTGCTGTTTATTGCAATCCTTTGACATTCGTCAGTGAACACCTCATGTTGGAACCCAGAATCCTGCTCATTCCATGAAGGTTATGGATTGATGGTTTAGTCACTCGTAGATATTCCTGCCGAATTTCTACTGAAAGGGTACGCTAGCTACTGCAGAAAGAAAGTGGCTCGTTGCATGCTACTAAGTTGTCGAGTTCAATTGTTTTTTCCAACAAGCCATATCACAATATGAAACATAGAAAACCAACGATCACACCGTTGCAACATGTGGTTCACACAACATAAAAAGCAAAAACATCAACTTAATTCTTCGTTGTGTTTCTTGCAAAAGGATCAGTGCTTCGCTGCTGCTTTTCCTCCTTTCCTCTGTATACCACAATGGACAAAAATATCTTGGAGACTTAGGGCCCGTTTGGCAACGTGCCAAACAGTAAAAATTTCTGTTCTTTTGTTCCCAGAAATAGTTTGGGAACAGAAATGCGTTTGGTAAATTTTTTGTTCCCGGGCACATTTTTGCAAAAATTTGTGCCGAGAAACAGTTTTGGAAGAGAAACAAGAAGTAAAAAAAGTTGCTTCTTGTTTCTCGGCACAATTTTGAGAATCAGTTTTTTTTCTTCTTTTTCTTTTTTTTCTTTTCTTATTTTTGTGTTCTTCTTTGGCCATGGCCGGTCGCCGGCGACCGGCGGCCGGCCACAGCCCAGGGCCGGCGAGGGCGTCACGGCCCTCGCCGGCCGCTGGCGGAGGCGAGGGCGTCACGGCCCTCGCCGGCCGCCGGCGGAGGCGAGGGCGAGGGCTGGACCCTCGCCGCCTGGGCGAGGCCGCCTCGCCCAGATCGGGCGAGGCCTCGCCGTCTCTGGGCGAGGCCGACCTCGCCGTCGCGACCGACGGCGAGGCTCGGCCTCGCCCAGGCGGCGAGGGTCCAGCCCTCGCCGGCCCTTGGCTGTGGCCGGCCGCCGGTCGCCGGCGTCGGCCATGGCCAAAGAAGAAAATTAATATAAAGAAAAAAAAATAAACAATTCAAAATATTATTAAAATATTATTTGGGAACAATATATTTCGTGTAGTTACCAAACGCATTTCTATTCTTTTCTACTCTAGAAATAGAAATTTTGGACAGTTTATCAAACACCTTCAAATACTCAAAAATTGTTTCCGGGCACAGAATCAAAAAAAATCATTTCTGTTCAGAAATAGTTCCCGGGCACAGAAACGTTCTCATGCGCACCCTTAGCGCCCGTTTGGTAACGTGCCAAACAGTGAAAATTTCTATTCTTTTGTTCCCAGAAATAGTTTGAGAACAGAAATGCGTTTGGTAAATTTTTTGTTTCCAGGCACATTTTTACAAAAATTTGTGCCCAGAAACAGTTTTGGAAGAGAAACAAGAAGTAAAAAAAGGTTGCTTCTTGTTTCTCGGCACAATTTTGAGAATCAGTTTTTTTTCTTCTTTTTCTTTTTTTTGTTTTCTTCTTTTTGTGTTGTTCTTCTTGGGTTGTGGCCGGTCGCCGGCGATCGGCAGCTGGCGACCGGCCAAAGCCCAGGGCCAGCGAGGATGTCACGGCCCTCGCCGGCCGCCGGCGGAGGTGAGGGTCCCCCTTGCCGGCGAGGGTGAGGACTGGACCCTCGCCGCCTTGGCGAGGTGGCTCGCCGTCGGTCATGGTGAGGTCGGCCTCGCCTAGATCGGGCGAGGCCGAGCCTTGCCATTGGTCGCGATGGCGAGGCTCGGCCTTGTCCAGATCTGGCGAGGCCGAGCCTCGCCGTCGCAACCCACAGCGAAGTGCATCTGGGCGAGGCCGATCCTCACCATCGCGACCCACGGCGAGGTCGGCTTCGCCGTGGGTCGCGACGGCGAGGCTCGGCCTCGCCCAGATCTAGCGAGGCCGAGCCTCGCCATGGCGACCCACGGCGAGGCTCCGCCTCACCCGATCTGGGAGAGGCCGGCGGTGAGGCAACCTGCCATGGCGGCGGCGAGGGCCGCGACGCCCTAGCCTGTGGCCAGTCGTCGACGATCGGCCATGGCCAAGAAAGAGAATCAGTAGAAAGAAAAAGAAAAAAAATTAAATAATTCAAAATATTATTAATGCAAAGAAATTTTTTGTAGTTACTAAACGCATTTACGTTCTTTTCTATTCTAGGAATAGAAATTTTAGACAATTTACCAAACGCCTTCAAATACTCAGAAATTATTTCCGGGCACAGAATAAAAAAGAATCATTTCTGTTCAGAAATAGTTCCGGAGCACAGAATGATTGTCATGCGCACCCTTAGCTCATCAGCTATCTTGGACACGGTAAGAACTGAATCGACCAATGGACAAACATAAGCACAGTCACTGCAGCTGTCTTAATCTTGTAAAATACATAGATTATGCGAATCTGTGCTGCGCGTAATAAAACAATGTACAAAATAGAAAGAGGGAATGTTACTCGTTCATCCAAAAGATCATAAAAGTTAGCAAATTCGACGGATTTGTTATAAAAACAACCCTTGCTCACTAAAGTCAGCAAGTTTGAAATTTCTTGAACTGGGCATTGCCGTGTTGAAGCTTAATTTGTCCACTGCTGGGGACCCAACCGGTCAACCCCAAAGACACCACACGCAACTCGATAACTTGATATTATATAATGCTCTCTTGCTCTGGTTCTAGACATCCTTACAATTACCAAGATTAAGGAAGGACCGGAAATGGCTAACAAGTCCGTTTCTCTTGTGATCATCTTCTTCTGCATTCTCCTTGGCTCGCACTGTCTTCCCTCAAGGTCGTCGGCCGCTCGTATCCTCACAGGTGATTCTCCAACCGGCACATTTGTCTCTCTCTCAATTACTTCATTTTGTGTTCTCCATTCTCAATCCGGTTAGAGAACGGATCATACTCTCATCATGTATATATACGTTAGATAGTACATGACGAATCCCTTCTTTGATTTTTTTTTTAATTTTTGCAGATGATGATCACAACAAAATCGGGGTGGGCGGGAGCACACCGAAGCGAGACGGCTCGTGGAACGGCAATAGCTCACCTTCAGGCAACATCCTGTTGTCTCCGCCAACCTCGCTCACTCATATTAGCATGGCTCCCCCTATGACCGTTGTCGCGACCTCTAATGGTACTAATAGTCACCAAAAACCTAGGCAGCGTCCCTGATGGTTAATTCTTGGCCTTCTGGTAATTTGTTGCCCTTCACACGGCAGTAACCACGAAGGAGGAAGAGAAGATCGTTTTTCCTCTTCATTGAATCGTTTCGCTCAGTATTAATTGGCCATTGATGTAATTCTTCGAATGATGGAAGAACACCAGAATCTATTGCATACAAACATATATATTGTAACATACGGATAATCTCATTTATTGTAATAAATTACATCGCTGGTTTGTTCTTTGCCCTTTCCATTTGGGATCCATGTTGCCCTCCGTCCTACATTGTCGAGAAATTCAAACCTTTAGCCTCGTCTTCACCCTGCCCGCCATTGCCAGTGACGCGGATTACAATCTCAGGACTTGAGAAGCCAATTCAATAAATCAAACTTTAATTATCTTCGTGATGAGACCACGGTTTACATTTGAATTGAACAAGAAGATCTCTGTGTTCAAGAATTATAAGCCATTGTGTGTGGTCTAGTCCAGGTCACTAAATTGCATTGTGACATGCTACCACAATTTCACACCTCCTGACGCAAGGAACAATTTATATTCAAAAATAAAAAAAAAAGAAAACGATTGCAATAGTTTCCTTCATCAATTGTAGCCTCTCAATTGCCACAACCACCATTCCCGAATTCAACCTTGTTATCTTGAATGTTGTAAAATATGTTCAGGTTCTGCTGCTGCACGCTGCCGATAATGACCAAGTCTGGCCTTCTCCAGTTTGGCGCGAAGGCCAAGCAAACTTGCGCATCACTCACGCGCCAAACTACGGCAGACGGGTCCAAGCTAAGCTTGGTTTTCTCAAATTGTAGGACCATCTTCGGCATGCTCACATTCTTCTGACCCTGAAGATCATAACAAGTGTCCAATAGTTTCAATAGGTTATGTGCGACGGGATAGTTCAACATGTACTTGACGAATTCCGCACGAACAGCCGAATAAACCGGGGGTGGCAACCGAGTGATGGTAGTCCCGGAGTCTATGATGGTCCGAGGAGGTGTAGATTGCTGTGACTGTGAAGAGAAGCTAAATTTCTGTTTCCCAAAAGCAATACCTACTAGGTTGACAAAATGAACAGATGGGTTGTTTTTGTCACTTATGATGGGTGTGTAACTGTCTGTTTGGCAATAAGTAAGGGCTTCGCCCCCAAAAAGTAAGTACCCATTTGAGCTCTCACGGCTAGGGATGCAATAGCAGAAGATTTGGGAAAATTCTGATGCTATCTGCGAGATAAAGGTTGTGCCTCCTTGTCCTAGGCCTAGTATACCGGCCGCTGTGCCGAAATCATGGCTATTATTTTGCCCGCAACCGAATATGAAATTCGGCAACTTGTACTCCAGAGTGAGGGTGAGCAGATCTCGGACGTAGTAACCATCGGAATATGATCCGTCTGCATAGTCGATCGAGTAGGTGCATTTTGATGCGGATCATGGTGGGTTTGAGGACGTAGTAGACTCGGATGGCTCAAACGATGGGTCTTGCTGAGGACAGCAACTAGGACAAGGTTTACATTGGGTCCATGTAGTGTCACTGCCCGTGTCGAAGATTAGGGTCAGGTCGACTTTCGGGGTCCCGAGGCCAATTGTGACCACGAACTCGCCCACTCCAGGAGCACCATGAATCGGCAGCCGGGCGTTTTCACCTTGATTCCCAGCAGTCAGCAGTCGAGATTGTCCTAGGATGTTCATGGAACGGACCCGCGCTTGGTCTCGGAGAAAAATGATCCTGGAATCACGGGATCGACGGTTCGCGGCCAGCGGCGAACAGGGCCCCTGCCTGTGTGCCAGTGCCAATCCCAGCAGTCCCTTTGCTTGATCTGCAATCAATCCGAATCATTATATCAATTATACTTATAGCGTGTTGAATCTGGAGACCATGTCTGTCATCGTCATTCAATAATACGCAGTTAGCAACGTCGAAACGTGACCCAGAGCAACAAACATAGAAAAGGAGACCTTTGCAAGTAGTTTCCGGCATCAGCAACTTCATTTCGACAGCATAATTGTCATGCTGTTCGCGATTCACCATTTGGCAAGCCCGGCTAATTTAGGCTCGTAATCTCCAAGAAGAGTTCATAAATGTGAGGGGTTGCTGATAAAGGCAAATTAAATTTGGTAACTCAATACAAAAGGTGGTAAATTAACAAAAATTAAATTTTGGTAAATAACTCAGATGAGACTTGATAACCCAAAATTAGTTGGTAATTTAATCTAACAAAAGTGAGCAAATCACTCCAAATTAGGTTGGCAGTTTCCTATAAACATTAATAAACAAGAAGCATTGGTAAGTTACGCAAATAAAATTGGGTAAGTTAGTCCAAAAATTGCTTATTTGCAAACTATCAAAAAAAAATTGATAATTTTATAGAAGTGTTGGCAAGTTAAAAAGAAAAATCACTAGCCATTTTACTACCTGCAGTTTTTTGAAACTAACCAATACCTATTGAAAATAAATCCAGCATGAAAAAAGAAGCCGTATATTTGGGCTCCAAAAAACGGAATTCTGCTTTTAGGAGCCTATTGTCGCGTGGATAGAATAGGGTTGTTATCGAACTTTGGAGAAAAATGAGTAACATAAAAGTTAGGCGCAAAAGAAATCACACGAGAGTTTCAATTATCTTCACATAGGTTTTGGCCAATGAACTCACTTCACAAATCTTGCATGGAAGGTCAGAAGGGCCAAAGGACACATAACGGAATGGATCGGGTACAAGTATATACGCGAGTCCATTTTATCTCAACCACTAGGTTATATGGGCCACGTGTGGGACCCGCAAGACGGAATTGGTTTAGAGAATGGGCACTCGTGCGCGGAGCACGTACAAGAATTTTGCTGATAAAACGACCAGAGCAAATAAAAGGAGAGATGCAAATGGAAGTTTCCGCTCGACTCGAGTCCCGAGTTTCACGCTTGGAATTTCTCGTTGTACAAAATTCCAGCGGTTGCAAGTCGAGTTCCGTCCTTTATTATTGATTTGATTTTTGCCGCGCCAGTCTTTTCGAGTCAAATTCTAAGTCTACCTCAGAATGAGCGCAGGCAACGATGGCGGTCAACCAGTAATTCGGCTCAAAAACCATCTAAGTAGTTCATGCAAATACGTATGGTCCAGGAGGTGCACGTCTATCAATGTTAGTAGACATAAATCCCTCGTATAAGGCAATTGGATCGGTGCGACTTCCACAACCGAATCGATCAGTGGACAAAAACACGAGGACCGTCACTACAGCTACCATAATCTTCGTGAAATACACAGATTATGTAAAAGAAAATTAATTGTGGAGGTCATGTAATTCTGTGCCACAGCATGGCAAAACACTGTTCCAAATCGCTTGTACAGTTTCTCAGGATCGATGGCCATGACAGCATGTAATACAAGCGGTCGAGAAGGAAGTCGAATTGGATCAAGCTTCTCTATGAGTGAGACAGACCGTGAGAAAAGGGTTGATGCAGTGGACTTTGACTGACAACTCCAGGTTTAATGATTTCCAGGAAGACGACCAAAGAGTCTCCTCCGGATGATGGTCCTGTTTTGATGTGGTCCGGCGCACAAGTTTCATTCGCATCTTATTTTTCCAAGAGTAGGAAGGTGCAATCAGCACGGCGACTCGTGACTCGATCAATCGATTCTGCATGGCTCGAATAGTAAAAATGAATACTTTGAGAGTCGGGACCGATAATCGCATGATATGAATCATTTGGGTGAACGTTAATTCCTAAATTACTTAGTAAGGCTTCTTCCGTCCGATTTGAGACTTTGAAATTTTACGCGATTTTTGTGACGATGACTCTTGGCATAAGAGTCAAGAAACTTTGGAATTTCTTGAATTGGTCATTGCCGCGGGAATCTTTTCTTGTCGACTACTGAGGACCCAACCCTAAAGACACGACTCGCTAGTCGTTCACTCGATATTATATAATGCTGTGGCTGTGGGTCTAGGCATCCCTAACAGTCACAAAGATGAAGGAACCAAAAATGGCTACCCAGTCCGTTTGTCTTGTGATCATTTTCTGCATTCTCCTTGGCTCGCTCTCTCTCCCCTCGAGGTCATCGGCCGCTCGGATTCTCAAGGGTGATTCTCTAATCGTCACATTCGTATCTCTCTCCCTCTCTCTCTCTCAATTACTTCGCATGGTCTTTCCCATAATTTAGTCAGGTCCAGGATTGGATCATGCTCAGCGCCATCTATTCATACGTCTGAACAGCGCATGTCGAATTGCCGTGTTTTTGCAGGTGATGATCCCAGCAAAATCGGGGTGAGCGGCAGTACGCCACGGAAGGACGGCTCGCGGAGCGGCCACAGCTCGCCTTCGGGCAACACCACCCAGTTGTCGCCGCCAACCTCGGTCACCAGCCAGGCCTTAAATCGCAATTCAGTATTTAATGCCACCTCTAGGGGGAACCGATACCTAAGACACAATCCCTGACGGTTAATTCTTGGAATTTTGGAAATACGGTGCCCGTCAGAAAGCAGTAAGCACGAAGGATGAGGAGAAGATTTGTTTTCCTCTTCATTTAATCTTTTTCCTCGGTATAAAATGGTTGTTGATGTAATTCTCCAAATAATGGAATAATCTCAGCTATTGCATCCAAGTATGTTTGTTGTAACGTTGATACATGATGAATAAAATCTATTTAATGGATAAATCACACCGTTAAATTTTTCTTTGCCCTTTCTAATTGGGACCCATGTTATCCTCGGTCCTACTATCAAGAAGATGCCTCGAGTTTGAGCCCATGAAAGAAATTTGATTCAAATAGAAATTCCAAATTCAAGTAGCATTCGTGGTTTGACAACCGAGCAAGTAAGAAATTATTGAAATAATTTTTACATGGGAGTTGGATTCCTAATTTGAGTAGGTTTTCTAGTTTGGGGAAGCTAAAAGGATTTTTCTATTTTGAATCCAAAAATCATAAATATAAGAAAAAGGTTTTGGTTTTTGCATCAGATGAGCTTTCCGCCGTAACAATCAATTGTACAGTGTGCTCGTGAATTGCATCGTGAAGAAGTTGCAAGTATTCCAAACCCAATAATTCTTGTGATAAATTCTGTGAATTGTTTTGTCAGATTTTGAGAGATTTTCTTCGTGAGAGATTACGAGGGCTAAAGTAATTCAGGGTAGCAAGACACTGAGAATATTGAAGTGACTCGAGCATGATTGTAAATTCCGTTGTATCGCTTGATCTACAGTGGAATCCCATGCTACCCCCCATGAAGTTAGTCCACCCGATCAAATCGTGTAAGTCTAGTGTCCAATTTTTTTTTCTCATTTTGTTTATTATTGTGCTTGTTTTCGCAACTACATTATCGAGAGATTTCAAACATCTAGCCTCGTTTGCACCCCGCGCCGCTGTTAACAATTAACACCAGGTTGCGCGCCTAGTGATTTTGATTAAAAGCTTGCAACGTTCACGAATACAGTGATGAAGCATGTTTCTTATCAAGCGCATCTGGTGAAGCGGAAGACAATCTCGAGACTTGAGAAGCCAACTCGATAAATCCAAACTTAACTATCTTCATGAGGAGGCCACAGAAATCATTTGAATCGAACAAGAAGATCTCTGTGTTCAAGACTTAAAAGCCACTGCGTGGTCTAGTCCAATTCACTAAATTGCATCATGACAAGCTACAACAATTTCACACCTCATGACACTGCAGACAAAGTACTTTGAAAAACAACAAAAATAAAAATTGCAATAGTTTCCTTCACCAATTCTACCCTCTCAATTGCCACAACTACCTTTCCCAAATTCAACCTTGTTATCTTGAATGTTATAAAGTATGTTCAGGTTCCGCTGCTGCACACTGCCGATAATGACCCAGTCTGAGGAACCCATGTTCGGCGCGATGGCCAAGCAAACTTGCGCATCGCTCTTGCGCCAAACTACGGCGGACGGGTCCAAGCTAACGTTGGTTTTCTCAAATTGTAGGACCATCTTCGGCAACTTCACATTATTCTGACCCCGAAGATCATAGCAAGTGTCCATCAGCTTCGTCAGAGGCTTCGCGACAGGATAGTTCGACATGTACTTGCGGAATTCCTCACGAATGGCTGAATAAATCAAGGGCGGCAACCGGGTGCTGGTAGTCCCCGAGTCTATGATGGTCCCAGGAGGTGGAGATTGCTGTGACTGTGAAGAGAAGCTAAATTTCTGTTTCCCAAAAGCAATACCTACTAGGTTGACAAAATAAAAAGATGGGTTGGTTTTGTCACTTATGATGGGTGTGTAGTTGTCTGTTTGGCAATGACTGAGGGCTTCAAGCCCAAAAAGTAAGTACCCATTTGAGCTCTCGCTGTCAGGGATGCAATAGCAGAAGATTTGGGAAAATTCTGGTGCTGTCTGCGAGATTAAGGTTCTGCCTCCTTGTCCTAGGCCTAGTATACCGTCCACTGTGTTGAAATCACGGCTATATTTTTGCCCGCAACCGAATATGAAGTTCGGGAACTTGTACACCGGAGTGAGGGTGAACAGATCTCGGATGTAGTAACCTTTAGAGTACGATCTGTCTTTATAGGGGATCGAGTAGGTGCAGTTCGATCCGGAGCATGGTGAGTATGTTGTGGACTTGGATGGCTCATACAATGGGTCTTGCTGAGGATAGCAACTACGACAAGGTTCACATTTGGTCCATGTAACGTCGCTGCCCGTGTCGAAGATTAGGGTCAGGTTGACTTTCGGGGTCCCAAGGCCAACCGTCACCACGAACTCACCCCCACCGGAAGAGCTGGCACGGATCGGTAGCCGGGCTTTCTTGCCGTTATTCCCAGTGGGCAGCACGCGAGATTGTCCAAGGTTGTTGATGGAACGAACCCGCAATTGGTCTCGGAGAAAAATGAGCCCAGAATCGCGGGATTGACTGTTCGCGGAAAGTGGCGAACAGGGTCCCTGCCTGTGTGCCAATGTCAATCCCCATCCCTTTGCTTGACCTGCAATCAGTCCGAATCATAATGCAGTTTATATTTATAGCGGTCGACGACCATGTCAAACATTATTATTTAATAATATGCATTAAGCAATTTCAAAACATGGCCCGAGTCATAAACATAGAAAATAAGACCTTTGCAAGTAGTTGCAGGCGTCAGCGACTTCATCTCGACAACATAAGTGTCATGCTCTTCATGAGCCACTCTTTTGCTTCCCCACGCACATCTCTTCTCGACTTCGTGACAAGAAAAAAGCAGGACGAGGAGAAGAAGACGAAGATGGAAAGAAGTGTAAATGGCCATGGCTGGACTGTGATTTGCTCGAGAACTCAGAGGGGACTAGAGTATTTATGAATTGACAATGACGATTGTTGGATGAACCAAATGCTTAGATAGGAAATGGAAGGCCAGAAAAGAATGGTCAAAACAAGCCAGCGCGAAAGGTGGGTCCGTTGACTTGTAACCTTCACGTTAACTCACTGGTGCAATAATTGCTGCTCCTCATTTTACGTGTACTAATCTTATGTATCTGCACAGAAGAATTTCGGAGAATTAGCTCATTCGGTTTTTTTTCATCCGCCTGAATAACATATATATTCCGTTAGAAATTAAACCAAATTTATTAGTACTTATTTCCTTTTTGAGTCTGTTCGTATTTTCATATTTTGATTTTTCATATATATGGTGAGATATTAAGAGATAAGATAAGATATTGTGAAATATTATTTCTAGTTATATTTTAGGAAAGTTTCCTAAGTCAAGTAGGTTTTCTAATTAGAATAGGTTTCCTAGAAAGAGGTTTCCTATTTCGAATCAAACTGTGGTCTATATATAGTCTATTTCTCTTGTAATTGAGACATGCAATAGAAAAGCGCGAATTGCGATCGTTTCACCTTCAAAAAGTTTCTTCCATCAAATCAATATTGTTGCCGCGCCTTTGACGCTCGACAAATTGGTATCAAAGCTTACGATTCGTGATCATAGCCTCAACGAACAATCAGCTTCCTCTTCAATACCCTCGTCTTATCAAAGAAAATTATGGTAACTGGGCTGTTAGAATGAAAGCTCTACTCGGCGCCTACGGTGTGTGGGAACTTATTAACACTGGCTATTTTATCAAGATTTTGAGAACTGATCGTGGTGGAGAATTCACCTCAGCCATATTCAACAAATTCTGTGAAAATAATGGTATTCGGCGTTTCTTGACGGCCCCGTATTTTCCTCAACAAAATGGTGTGGCTGAACGAAAAAATAAAACCATTCTTGATATGGTTCGAAGCATGTTGAAGAGCAAAAATTTGTCCAAAAAACTTTGAGCAAAAACTGTTTCGTGTGCCATCTATCTTCAAAATAGATGTCCAATATATGGACTTGAAGGCGTAACTCCACAAGAAACATGGACCAGGAGAACACCAAGTGTTTCGTACTTGAGAATTTTTGGGAGCATTGCCTATGCTCATGTCCGGGATCAAAAAAGATCAAAACTTGAAGACAAGAGCAAAAAGCTCATCTTTATCGAGTATGACTCATCATCCAAAGCCTATCGATTATTTGACCCTAACACTTTAAAAGTGTATATAAGTAGAGATATCAAGTTCGATGAAGATGAAATGTGGAAAGAAAATCCAAAAGAAGAAGCAAATGTTCGTGGTGATTCCAATCAAACGGAGTTGAAATATCAACATTCACCTTCTTCTCCAACATCTTATTCAAGTTCATCAACACCATCCTCTTCAAATAGTGTCAATAAACCGCTAGTGCCAAGATCAAAAAGATTGTCTGAAATTTACGAAGCTACCGAAGAGCTTCATCTTATATGTCTACTTGCAGATTATGAACCACTTGCTTATGATGATGCGGCCAAAGAAGAAAAGTGGAGGAAAGCCATGAACGAAGAAATTGAAGCCATCAAGAAAAATCAAACATGGGAGCTTGTTAATCTTCCGAAGAACAAAAAATCAATTGGTGTTAAATGGGTGTACAAGGCCAAGAAGAATGAGAAAGGTGAAGTGACAAGGTACAAAGCTAGATTAGTCGCGAAGGGGTGCAAGCAAAAAATCGGAATCGACTATGGTGAAGTTTTTGCCCATGTCATCCGCATGGAAATAATTAGATTGATTATTTCAATTGCTGCTCAAAATAATTGGCGGATTTATCAAATGGATGTCAAATCAGTATTCTTGAATGGTAACCTTGAAGAAGAAATTTATATTGAACAACCCGAGGGGTTTGTTGTGAAAGGTCATGAAGATAAAGTACTGAGGTTGAAGAAAGCTCTATATGGGCTTAAACAAGCACCGAGAGCATGGAATTTCAAAATTGATGCATATTTCAAAGGCGAATGGATTCTCTCAATGTCTATACCAGCATGCACTCTATTTGAAGCAAGAAAAAGGTAATATTCTACTTGCCTGTTTATATGTTGATTATCTTGTTTTTACAGGAAATAATTTGGCGATGATTGATGCTTTTAAGGCATCGATGGTGAAAGAATTTGAGATGATCGATAATGGTCTCATGAATTATTTTCTTGGTATCGAAATGAAACAAAGTGCTGATGGGATTTTTATTTCCCAAAAAGGATATGCAGAAAATATCCTTGAAAAATTCAACATGAAGAACTGTATGACGGTCAATACACCAATGGAGTGTGGAACCAAGCTTTCGAAGTTTAATGATGGTACTGATGTTGATTCGACATATTATAGAAGCTTGATTGGGAGTTTGAGATACTTGACATGCACGAGACCGGATATTATGTATAGTGTTGGAATTGTTAGTCGATACATGGAAAAACCGAAATCATCTCATCTTAAAGCTGCAAAGAGAATACTTCGGTACATCAAAGGTACTATTTCTCATGGTTTACACTATTATTGCTCTGAATCTTTCAAACTTAGAGAGCTTATTCGAATAGTGATTATGGTGAAGATATCGACGATCGAAAAAGCACCACGGGATTTGTATTTTTCTTGTGCGACACTACTTTCACGTGGTCATCAAAGAAGCAATCAAGTGTTACTCTGTCGACATATGAAGCTGAATATGTAGCTGCATCTTCATGTGTTTGTCATGCAATATGGTTGAGAAGACTACTCAAAGATATTTTTATGGAGCAGAAGAAAGTAACAGAGATTTTTGTTGATAATATTGCTGCTATTGCTTTGGCGAAAAATCCAATTTTTCATGAACGAAGTAAACATATCGATGTTCGATATCACTTCATCCAAGAACAGGTTAAAGAGAATGAAGTTGAAGTATTGCATGTGAAGACCGGAGATCAAGTAGCAGATATTTTTACTAAACCTCTCGAGATCGATGCTTTTCGAAAGTTCAAGAGCCTGCTTGGAATGATCGATGGAAGAGAATTTGGCTTAAGGGGGAGTGTTAGAAATTAAACCAAATTTGTTAGTACTTGTTTCCTTTTTGAGTCTGTTCGTATTTCCATATTTTGATTTTTCATATATATGGTGAAATATTAAGAAATAAGATAAGATATTGTGAGATATTGTTTCTAGTTATATTTTAGGGAAGTTTCCTAAGTCAAGTAGGTTTCCTAATTAGAATAGGTTTTCTAAAAAGAGGTTTCCTATTTCGAATCAAATTATGGTCTATATATAGTCTATTTCTCTTGTAATTGAGACATGCAATAGAAAGGCGCGAATTGCGATCGTTTCACTTTCAAAAAATTTCTTTCATCAAATCAATATTGTTGCCACGCCTCTTACGCTCAACATATTCTGGACGAAGATCAGAACATGTTTAGAAGATAGAAAGGAGCGGGGCTTGAATGACAACACGATTTTGGTTTACAGCCCCTTCGAATTTGGGTAGGATCGGGCACTCTATTCAGTAGGAAGAACTCGTATTATACGGACAAAACGTATAAGAATCTTTTATCTGTGGCCTTTCCTTTTGTCTCAGCTTTCAAACGAGAAAGCAAATTTGGACTCGGCGCGCTACATCGCAATCAATGAGCTTGATGGATTGTCTTCAACTCAATGCCTTCAAAGATTTTTCCTCTACGTATTCCAATTGCAAGGAGAACGTCTTTGTCGAAAAGCTTTGTTTCTTCCAACAAAAGAGGTAGAAGCTCGTTGAGTAGTTTCCTTGTTCGCATTACTGAGATTGATTTTTTTCTCTACTTTCTTTTCTTGTGAAGCAAATCCACAGAAAAATACGGATCATGGGTTTCTCTGCTTCTGCCTCCAAGTGAAACTTGCACGAAACTTTTCTTTGTGCACGCGGTTTGCGGTTCAATTATATGTCCAGTGAGCCATCACAGTTGCTGTTTATTGCAATCCTGTGACATTCCTCAGGGAACACCTCATGTTGGAACCCAAAATCCTGCTCATTCCATTAAGGTTATGGATTGATGGTTTAGTCACTCGCAGATGTTCCTGCCGAATTTCTACTGAAAGGGTACGCTAGCTACTGCAGAAAGATAATGGCTCGTTGTATGCTACTAAGTTGTCGAGTTCAATTGTTATTTCCAACAAGCCATATCACAATATGAAACATAGAACACCAACGATCACGCCATTGCAACATGTGGTTCACGCAACATAAAAAACAAAAACATCAACTTAATTCTTCATAGTGTTCTTGCAAAAGGATCAGTGCTTCGCTGCTGCTTTTCCTCCTTTCCCCTGTATACCACAATGGACAAAAATATCTTGGAGACTTAGTTCATCAGCTATCTTGGAGACGGTATGAACCGAATCAACCAATGGACAAAACATAAGCACAGTCACTGCAGCTATCTTAATCTTGTAAATACATAGATCATGCGAATCTGTGCCGCGCGTAAGAAAACAGCCCACAAAATAGAAAGAGGGAATGTTAACTCGTTCATCCAAAAGATCATAAAAGTCAGCAAATTCGACGGGATTTGCTCTAAAAACAACCCTTGCTCACTAAAGTCAGCAAGTTTGAAATTTCTTGAACTGGGCATTGCCGTGTTGAAGCTTAATTTGTCCACTGCTGGGGACCCAACCGGTCAACCCCAAAGACACCACACGCAACTCGATAACTTGATATTATATAATGCTCTCTGGCTCTGGTTCTAGACATCCTTACAGTTACCAAGATTAAGGAAGGACCAGAAACGGCTAACGAGTCCATTTCTCTTGTGATCATCTTCTTCTGCATTCTCCTTGGCTCGCACTGTCTTCCCTCGAGGTCGTCAGCCACTCGTATCCTCGCAGGTGATTCTCCAACCGGCACATTTGTCTCTCTCTCAATTACTTCATTTCGTGTTCTCTATTCTCAATCCGGTTAGAGAACGGAACATACTCTCATCATGTATTTATACGTTAGATAGTACATGACGAATCCCTTCTTTGAATTTTTTTTTTTTTTAACTTTTGCAGATGATGATCACAACAAAATAGGGGTGGGCGGGAGCACGCCGGGGGGAGACAGCTCGTGGAACGGCAATAGCTCACCTTCGGGAAACATCCTGTTGTCTCCGCCAACCTCGCTCACTCATATTAGCATGGCTCCCCCTATGACCGTTGTGGCGACCTCTAACGGTACTAATAGTCACCAAAAACCTAGGCAGCGTCCCTGATGGTTAATTCTTGGCCTTCTGGTAATTTGCTGCCCTACACACACCAGTAACCATGAAGGAGGAAGAGAAGATCGTTTTTCCTCTTCATTGAATGTTTTCGCTCAGTATTAATTGGTCATCGATGTAATTCTTCGAATGATGGAAGAACACCAGAATCTATTGCATACAAACATATTTATTGTAACATACGGATAATCTCATTTATTGTAATAAATCACATCGCTGAATTGTTCTTTGCCCTTTCCATTTGGGATCCATGTTGCCCTCCGTCCTACATTGTCGAGAAATTCGAACCTTTAGCCTCGTCTTCGCCCCGCCCGCCATTACCAGTTATCACTAGGTTGCTTGCCCGGTGGCTCTGTTTAAAGCATCTTTCTTATAAAGCGCATCCAAGGACGCGGATTACAATCTCAGGACTTGAGAAGCCACCTCAATAAATCAAACTTTAATTATCTTCGTGATGAGACCACGGTTTACATTTGAATTGAACAAGAAGATCTCTGTGTTCAAGAATTATAAGCCATTGTGTGTGGTCTAGTCCAGGTCACTAAATTGCATTGGGACATGCTACAACAATTTCACACCTCATGAGTCAAGGAACAATTTATATTCAAAAATAAAAAAAAAGAAAACGATTGCAATAGTTTCCTTCATCAATTGTAGCCTCTCAATTGCCACAACCACCATTCCCGAATTCAACCATGTTATCTTGAATGTTGTAAAGTATGTTCAGGTTCCGCTGCTGCACGCTGCCGATAATGACCAAGTCTGGCCTTCTCCAGTTTGGCGCGAAGGGCAAGCAAACTTGCGCATCACTCTCTCACCAAACTACGGCAGACGGGTCCAAGCTAAGCTTGGTTTTCTCAAATTGTAGGACCATCTTCGGCATGCTCACATTCTTCTGACCCTGAAGATCATAACAAGTGTCCAATAGTTTCGATAGGTTATGTGCGACGGGATAGTTCAACATGTACTTGACGAATTCCGCACGAACAGCCGAATAAACCTGGTGTGGCAACCGAGTGATGGTAGTCCCGGAGTCTATGATGGTCCGAGGAGGTGTAGATTGCTGTGACTGTGAAGAGAAGCTAAATTTCTGTTTCCCAAAAGCAATACCTACTAGGTTGACAAAATGAACAGATGGGTTGTTTTTGTCACTTACGATGGGTATGTAACTGTCTGTTTGGCAATAAGTAAGGGCTTCGCCCCCAAAAAGTAAGTACCCATTTGAGCTCTCACGGCTAGGGATGCAATAGCAGAAGATTTGGGAAAATTCTGATGCTATCTGCGAGATAAAGGTTGTGCCTCCTTGTCCTAGGCCTAGTATACCGGCCGCTGTGCCGAAAGCATGGCTATTATTTTGCCCGCAACTGAATATGAAATTCTGGAACTTGTACTCCAGAGTGAGGGTGAGCAGATCTCGGACGTAGTAACCATCGGAATATGATCCGTCTGCATAGTCGATCGAGTAGGTGCATTTTGATGCGGAGCATGGTGGGTTTGAGGACGTAGTAGACTTGGATGGCTCAAACAATGGGTCTTGCTGAGGATAGCAACTCGGACAAGGTTTACATTGGGTCCATGTAGTGTCGCTGCCCATGTCGAAGATTAGGGACAGGTCGACTTTCGGGGTCCCAGGCCAATTGTGACCACGAACTAGCCCACTCCGGGAGCACCATGAATCAGCAGCCAGGCGTTTTCACCTTGATTCCTAGCGGTCAGCAGTCAAGATTGTCCTAGGATGTTCATGGAATGGACCCGCGCTTGGTCTCGGAGAAAAATGATCCTAGAATCGCGGGATTGACGGTTAGCGGCCAACGGCGAACAGGGCCCCTGCCTGTGTGCCAATGTCAATCCACGTCCCTTTGCTTGATCTGCAATCAATCCGAATCATTATATCAATTATACTTATAGCGTGTTGAATCTGGAGACCATGTCTATCATCATCATTCAATAATATGCAGTTAGCAACGTCGAAACATGACCCAGAGTAACAAACATAGAAAAGGACACCTTTGCAAGTAGTTTCTGGCATCAGCGACTTCATTTCGACAACATAATTGTCATGCTGTTCATGATTCACCACCACTTGGCTTCCCCACGCACATCTCTTCTGAACTTCTTGACAAGAAAAAAGCAGGACAAGGAGAAGAAGACGAAGATGGAAAGAAGTGTAATTGGCCATGAATGGACCGTGATTTGCTCGAGAACTCAGAGGGGACTCGAGTATTTATGAATTGACAATGATGATTGTTGGATGATCCATGTGGTTAGACATGAAATGGAAGGCCAGACAAGAATGGTCAAAATAAGCCAGCGCAAAAGGTTGGTCCGTTGACTTGGAACCTTCACAAGTCACACTTTCAAGTGTGACTGTTCCTAGTCATTCGCCATGAGAAGCCGCCGTCAGCAAGCCGTTCTGAAGGCAGACTCGGACAGTTTACTCATTGGTGCAATAATTGCTGCTCCTCATTTTACATGCACTAATCTTCCGTATTTGCACAGAAAAATCTGGGAGAATTAGGCTCCGTTCGTTTGCCGAAAAATATTTTTCTTTTGAAAAATATTTTTTCGAAAGTCATTTTTCTGAAAAATATGTTTCTAGAGCATAATTTTCTTGGTGTTCGGCTAAAATTTAAAAAAGTTTCGAAAAATATTTTCCGGTGTTCGGCGACCGCCGATCTGGCGGCGTCCGGCGATCGGCGGTGGCAACCGGCGACCGGCGGCGGTGTCGGCGGGTAGCGGCGGCGGGCGGCCGGCGGCCGGCGACCGGCGGGCGATGGCGGTGACCGGCGATCAACTTCCTCCCCCACGGAAAACATTTTCCCTCCAATGGGCAATTTTGCTTTCACTTTGGGGGAAAATAATTTCCTCTTTGTGAAAAGAGGAAATCATTTTCCTCAAAACAATGAAGGATTTAGGGGTGGAGAAGGAAAACCGCCCTTGAACACCGGAAAATATGGAAAATGTTTTCCGAAAAAATATTTTTCCGAAAACGAACGGAGCCTTGTTCATCAGGGTTTTCTTCATCTGCCTGAATAACATATATTGTCGACGAAGATTTGTACATGTTTAGTAGATAGAAGGGAGCGTGGCTTGAATAAGAACACGATTTTGGTTTATGGCCCCTTCGAATTTGGGTAGGATCGGGCACTCTATTCCGTAGGAAGAACTCGTATTATGCGGACAAAAAGTATAATAATCTTTTATATCTGTGGCCTTTCCTTTTGTCTTGGCTTTCGAACGAGAAAGCGAATTTGGACTCGGCGCTCTACATCGCGATCGATGTGCTTGATGGATTGTCTTCAACCCAATGCCTTCTAAGTCCTCTATGTATTCCAATTGCAAGGAGAACAACGTCTTTGTCAAAAAGCTTTGCTTCTTTCAACAGAAGAGGTAGAAGCTCGTTGAGTAGTTTCCTTATTCACATTACTGAGATTGATTTTTTCTCTACTTTCTTTTCTCGTGAAACAAATCCACAGAAAAATATAGATCATGGGTTTCTCTGCTTCTGCCTCCAAGTGAAACTTGCACGAAACTTTTCTTCGTTGCGGTTTGCGGTTCAATTGTAGGTCCAGAGAGCCATCACAGTTGCTGTTTATTACAATCCTTTGACATTCGTCAGTGAACACCTCCTGTTGGAACCCAGAATCCTGCTCATTCCATTAAGGGTATGGATTGATGGTTTAGTCACTCGTAGATGTTCCTGCCGAATTTCTACTGAAAGGGTACGCTAGCTACTGCAGAAAGATAATGGCTCGTTGCATACTAATAAGCTGTCGAGTTCAATTGTTATTTCCAACAAGCCATATCACAATATGAAATACAGAAAACCACTGATCACACCGTCACAACATGTGGTTCACGCGACATAAAAAGCAAAAACATCAACTTAATTCTTCATAGTGTTCTTGCAAAAGGATCAGTGCTTCGCTGCTGCTTTTCCTCCTTTCCCCTGTATACCACAATCGAAACAACATATTGTTAAATATAGCCGTCAGAGAAACTCTTGTTCTTGGACAGTGAAAAAGGACTATCAAAAGAATTTTAACACTCGAAGTACCTTCTTCTTTGGTTCTTGAGGCTTTGGTGAAGCCTTCTTCGAACCCGATGACTTGGAAGAGCTCTTGGAAGAGCTTTTCGATGGTCCATCTACCTTGACCGGCTCCTTCTTTACCTGCCCGAAAAGCTGAGTGCCCACTGTTTTCTCAGCCTTCACTGATGCCATCGTCTTCGAAACTACTGGCACTGAGCTACGCAGTTTTCTTTTGTTAATGCTTCTCTTGTTGCCAAGCGTAGGCACATAACCTCCTTTATATACACTTACTTTGACAACAGTAGAATAGGCAGCCATCAAGAAGTGGAATTAGAATCATTGCAAATCACCAACAGAATGTCGAACTTTTAAGGGAATAGGAATAACCAATCTCGACAGCATAATTAGGCTATAGCATCGGATGCTTTGCTACAATCACTCCCTGATGATCTTACGCAACAAATGCATATACTTCAACATCTAAATCTATTATGAATCGATACTGTAAAGATTTTTTTCCCCTCAAAACTAGTTTCTGAGAGTATCTGCCGATATAATGTAAAGAGAAGACAGAGCATAACAAAACAATGCGCAAAGTGAGCATCCATGTGAAATGAACTCAGAGTCCGGCCCATTCTGGAAATCAGGAATATTATGTACTATTCCACTTTTGGAGCAACAGGGTTGAACTGGGTGATGAGTGGCAAGCTATAAATTACCGGTAGGTGTCACCGATATGGATTGATTTTTGAAGCTCAAATCGTATATATTGTCCTCGAATGGAGCGGAATGTAGCCCAAAAGCTACCAACTGTTGAGATACTACTTGGAGGCGACTACCTCGTCGGAATCAATGTGAACATCGCCCTTGGAGGAAAATACAACAGCGTTGTCCTCTTTCTCGTGCAAACTAGAAAATAAGGTGAGATAAGAATTGCTAGCAAGTAGGATGGAAAGAAAATCGATAAGAAAAATCACATCAAGAACATCTCAATGCGAAGAAAGAAAAACTTTCCCCGATACCATGTTCATTGTTAAGAGAATCCAATCCAAATATTAACTATTAAGTAAAGGTTTCACAGATAACAAATTCGAAGTAAACATGTAGATGGACGATCTGCAACAAAGACCGTGGCTTTTACCAAAACCATTGGTTGCTCAGTGAAGGAGCACTTGTTATCTGTAGGCTCAGGGTTGCATCAGATGCTTTGCTTGAGCATCATTGGGATGCTTATTCCAGCAAAACTGCACATGTGATACATGAACCATTGCATTACAGATTACACTCAGGAATAAAATGATGACGCTGTATTGAGGTCGACTGGGGCCAAGCGAGTCCCCTGAGCCCATGTGATCTCTCTGCACCCACCTAAAGTAACAACAGTCAATATCTGGCTTTGGAAATGATCCTAAGGGGGGCAACATCCTACACAGTCTTGAGTTTGAACCTTTTCCAAAATGGATATCTTGAGATGATTTTTTTATGCAAAATCAATCTATCTCCCTCACCCGTGCAATGTGGATACGGGACTAGGATTGAATCAGTTGCGAATCAATAGTCATGGTTGTAAAATAGCAAAAACAGAGAACTCAAACGTTTAGAGAATGATACATGCTTCAAACCCTTATAATCAAATTTACAGTTATCACATTCAACCTATGGCAACTTCAATCATAAGACGGTCAATATCGGTCTATCACCTTCGATCGTCAGATCTAATATGATCTTTATCAATAATCCTGTAGCTTAATTAACAAATACACCTGTAAAACAATAATCCTCTGTTACCGCCCGGTTAGTGTGGTTGACTAACCCTCAGTGCTATATAGGCCAAAAGCCGATAGCCCACCAACATCACCGTCAAAGCTGCCACGTCCCACAACAAATGATGAAGCCCCAAGCAACTAATCGCCGGAAAATCCATGACTCTGCATAGCCTCCCAGCTCCACAATCATACACTTCGTTCACGGAGTACTGCACTCCCACAAGCAGCTCATAGCAGTAATGACTGAAAGAAACGTACTTCAACCAGGCAATAAAGCTCGGGATGTGCTGTATGTAGTACCCGCCCACAAGTAAGAATACGAGCATCGTGACTGAAGCCAGCGTCGTGCCTTGCTTCGCGTCCATTAGGATTGCCCCGAGAGCCAACCCAAGGCCCTGCGACACGAGCACGTTGAAGAGGATTATCAAGAGCGTCAGCACAAAGGTCCCTAGCGATGGCTTGAGGCCGCCCATCCAGTAGGTGACCGTCACAAAGATAGTGGGAAGCACGAGCTCCATTGGGAGATCTCCAGCGATCCGAGCAAAATAGTAGGACGAGAGACGGTACATGCCCGATGACCGCTCCTTTATGAGTATGGGCCGCTCTAGAGGGAATGCGAAGATCGCGTTGAATAGAGGAAAGAATCCCCAAAAGATGGAGAAAAAGAAGAGTAGCCCAACCTGTTCATTAACAAACCAAGATTAAGGATCAGTAACAGGGCTTTCAAAGTTTAGAAAGAAAATCTTAACTAGCTACAACTAAAGCAACCCTACATTTTCACTTTAGGGGAGAGATTCACTCTGATCAATTCGACAATATTCTAATTTTCATACTGCAAGATTGGAAATCTAATGACCAACTGCTCTTTAGAAATTAGACGGTACACAATCTGTCATAAAATCCGGTCATGATGACACAGGAAGAGCATCCTAGTAGCAATAAGAAGTCACTCCTTGAAAGTCCTAAAAGAGAATGATCTTGCAAGACGGAGAACTACCTGATCCTGTATATGTGAAGTGTCAGATTTCCACCAGAGCAGACCTGAGAGAACGGAGACCGACATGACCTGGAAGATCCTTAAACCCGAATAAGACTCGTGCTTCCTTTCCCGTAAACCTCGACTGAGCAGCACCATGAATTGCTCCCACCAGGATGTCATCCAGAAGCCCTCATTCCCTGCGTTGCAAAGCAGAATAATTGAGTTCTACTGGTTTCATTAGGCTGCTTCATATTTCCTCAGTTTTTTCCAGATAAACAGATCATCTATTGTATCAGTGATGTGACTTACTTCTGAGAGATGACGTTTTCCTTGACGGATGTGTATCTTGGTCTCGAGAATGTTGGTGAATTTCTGCCTTCAATGCAGGATACAAGTTCTTTTTGTATGATGATATGAGAGACTGTTTGATGGAGTTCTGCTCGTCGGGATACTCCAATTTGCTGTGAAACTCCTGCTGATCATCATGCCTCAAATCCGGCTTAATACCTACATTTGTGAAACAAATTCATTGCTTGAAGGCTTAACAACATCTAAAAAGGAGCCAAGTAACCTTTCAGAGTGCCAAAAAGCTAGTAGAAACTATGGTTGACCAGCTCAGCTTATTATTATTCTATGCCTAAATCTAGATGACAATCAGATAATAAAAGCACAACAAAAACCACATACATTGTTCCATCACATATCAATGTAGACAGTTAAGTCAATTGGGTTGCAGGATATAATTTGCAGTAAAATAAAAGTCTAATTCAGTGAAAAGCTACATAATTTCTGCACCTTATCAGAAACTCGCACTGTCTGGCTCGAGACAAGTCAAACAAGTATGGTTCTATTTCGAGGAAAAAATTATGTGCAGCAATCAGATGCCCTCCACTGCAGAAGCATTTAGATATGTTTGCTATTGCTTGTTCAGTCCATCTTGATCGCAGCCTTTTTCTGATGGAGGCAAATGCTTGATCGGTAAGGACTCAAAAGTCGATCATCTCAAGCAATTCATCCGGCTTTACTGTCTAAACTAATACTCAACATGCTTGAGATAATAACACCGGACCGAGCAATTGCACTTTTTAAGGCTCCATATGCTGCGGGTGGGCAAAACTAGAACTTTTTCTACATTAGTAATGCTTATGCTTTCGCTCATTTGATTTCTTGATATCTGCTATGTGACCTTGACAAATAATCATGCTTAATTTTTGCTTTTTACTTGAAGGCATCCTCCAGGTTTATAGTTAAGTCTAATAATGTGACCGAAGAAGAAAACAACATTCTAATACACTATTGAGGGTACGCAAGAAACATGTTAGTATAGACACGAGGAGCGCCCTCCAGGTTTATGAAGGCTACTTTTCACCTGCACTAGATTTGGGTTTGAGACACTGTTCCTCCTTATATTAAGTAATTAAAATAGAAAGCAAAAAAAAAAGAGGACATTAACTAAATAAAACATCAATGAAGTATGAAAGAAACTAGCAAGAATATTACAGGCGTTCATCCCCAAATCATACCTCTATAAGTTTTCTAAAAGCTTGTATTTTTAGATAGGAAAAAAACTTAACATGCACGATTATCCCCTAAAGACATACAAACGCAATGCAACAGTAAATGAAATCTTCGACAAAAAAGGACACAAACACATACCATTAGCAAGATCAAGCAGGAAATCGGCCGGATTGACGAAGTCGAACCCAGGCGAGTACCCAAGCAACCCAAAGTACTCCATGACCCGGCCAGCGCTGCCACTGTAGATCGGGCACCCTTCCGTCAGCACGATCACCTTGTCGAACATTCGGTACAACCTGCTCGAAGGCTGGTGGATGGTGGTCACCACGGTCCGTCCGCCCCGGGCCAGCGCCCGCAGCTGGGCCACAATCCGCTGGGCCGTGGTCGAGTCGAGGCCCGAGGTGGGCTCGTCCAGAAGCAGGAGGCTGGGGTTCACCAGCAGCTCGAGCCCGATGCTGACCCGCTTGCGCTCGCCACCTGACACGCCACGGACCAGCGGCCCGCCCACGACATTGGTCCGGCACCTGGCCAGGCCCAACTCCGCTATGATCATCTCAGCCTGCTCGGCCTTCTCTTGGCGGGTGAGCTCTTTGGGCAGCCTCAGCAGGGCGGCATAGGTCAGCGTCTCGAGGACGGTCAAGTGGGGATACAAAACGTCATCCTGTGTGACAAAGCCGATCTTGCGCTTGACCGAGCTCGAGAATGGGTGCCCGTTGTAGGTTATGGCGCCGGTGACCTTCCCAGGCAGCCGGCCAGCAAGAGCTGTCAGGAGGGTGGTCTTGCCACTACCAGAGGGCCCAAGCATCGCGAGCAGCTCCCCTGGCCGGGCTGTGCCAGTGACACCATTCAGGACGTTCCGGGTCAGCTTGGGCTCGTTCTTGGCGCAACAGTTGCTCCTGTTGGTCTGAAGCTTGATGTTGTAGCCAACGTCTTCAAACTGCAAAGACGTTTACGAGGCCAAATATATTTTCTTTATCGTTTCTCTCGATTTTGGTTGCAAAACTTTTGAGAGTACATGATCATTGAGTGCAACCATTCACAGAGAGATTTACCTTGAGAGTGACGGGATACAGTGACCGGCGGAGGAACGAGAATTTGACCGGAGCGGGAGGTTCGTCGGCATCAGGGGGCAAGGCACGCGGGGATGGGCTCACATTGCTCGAGGGGAAGGCAGGCTCGGCATGGACCGAGACGTTGTTTTCATTGCGGCTCGGGATGACAACGGCCGCGAGGTTGGTTTCTTGCTGAGGAGGCATTTGCATCATTTCAGGCAAATGAAGAAGAAGAAGAGAAAGAGAATGGCGGAGTCGAAGAACTTCAAAGAAGGAAAAAAAACACAATTGTTCTGAATGGCTTTGAAGCTATGAGAGAGAGAGAGAGAGAGAGAGAGAGAGAGAGAGAGAGAGAGAGAGAGTCACATGCAAGAAGTGGGTGATGTGAGATTGAAAAGTGAAGGAAGACACGAGAAGCAGAAATATGAGTTGGGGTCATGACTCTATATAAAGCCTTTGAGCTTCTACCACTGTGACAATACTCAAATCAACCCCCAAACAAAAAATGTCAATTATAATGACTTTATAGTCTCTTTCCATAAAATTACACAAGGAGAGAAATTTGCAGTGAATAAGTTATCCAAGCCATTGTTCTCGGTTCCAAATTTTGTCCATTGCATAATACTTTTAAGGAAAAAAGCCACAAAAAACTCAAATTGTGGCCATCCTGAACTTTTTTTATGACATCAAAAACGTCAAATTATGTCAATTATGATACTTTTTTTGTGATATCAAAAACCTCAATTTATGCTAACTGTGACACATTTACCCTAAATTTAATCTTGTGACATAAAAAACCCCAATCTATACCTATATGACACATTTACCCTCCGCAAAGTTTCGTTAGATAATTTTTCAGCCAAAACGATATTGTTTTTATTTCACTTGAGCCATGTGGGTGCCTTGTCAATACAGTTTACTTTTTGGTGTCCATGTAAGTAGATTTTTAACTGTTTTCAATGACAAAACTTTGACAGAGGGTAAATGTGTCTCACAGGAACAAGTTTAAAATTTTCTGTGTCATGAATGTGTCATAATGGGCATAGTTTAAGGATTTTGGTGGCTTTTACCCTACTTTTAATACATCCCGGTAAATCGTGTACATTATGTTGGGAGCACGTAACAGAAAAGCGAACTAAGATATATCAGCTACTTCAAATCATATCTATTCCCCATGTGAGATTTTGTGAGACTACTACCAAAGTAAAAGTCCTGAGTTTAAATATTTCCAGACCATTTATTTGCCTCCTCAAAGTTTAACCTACACATGAGAGAGAGTATTAGAGTTTTTAAATATTAAAATACATGTTCATATGCTACGCATTCATTTAAGAATTTGTGAGACCACTACCAAAATAGGAGATCGTGAGTTCAAATCTTTCCAGACCCTTTATTTGCCTTCTCAAAATCTAGCTTACACATGAGAGAGAGTATTAGAGTTTTAAAATATTAAACAATTCGTTCATATACTAGCTTAAGCTTATAAAATTGTTGCAATGGTGCCACAAACCTCACACGCTATATCTTATTTAAATTCTTATGTGTATTCTATTTATCCAATAATGTGATACATTGTCATGGATGATATATCCATCAACTCTTAACAAATAAAAAAAATACATCAAATGGTTACCACAAGATTCTGTAAAAAAATTTGAAATATATGAAATTGAAAAATAATTTTGAAGAAATCACCTAAGTTCCTATAAGTAGAGAAGTACATTGTTAGATGCACGTGTGAGTTGTATTATAAAAGTCTCACATTGAAGAATTGCGCAGTGTGAAATAGTTAATATAATCTTAGTTGGCCCCACAATTAATTAACTTATGCTTTTAAGTGAAGGTAAGTCCACTTGGATTTGTAGACTGACTTGGACTTGGGCTTCCTCTTGGCAGTCTCCCCAAGTGAAAGTATTAGGCTTTCGTGACACGCTCTCAACAAATGGTATCAGAGTCAATAGTAGATTGGTGGGCCCCCGATTAGTTTCGATATTTGATGAATATCTCAAAGAATGAATCCAGTGATCAACGCGGTTTCCGAGTGGTGGCATTATGGTGTAGCACCTCAAGTCCAATGGCAAATTTCATGGTTCACTATGGAGAAAGAGACCAGGGATGAAGTTGGTTGATGGAAATTTATGCTGAGATATCATGACGCAAAAGGATACTTGGATTAAAGGAGAGCATACCTACTACCGAGTTCACACATGAGGAGGAGATTGTTAGGATGCACGTATGAGTTACATTAGAAAAATCCTGCATCAAAGAATTAATGTGGTGTAGAGCAATTAATATACATCCTAATTGGTTCATAACTCATTAATTTAAACTTTTGAGTAACTGTGAGTCCAACTTAACCTCCCTCTTGACAATCTCTCAAATGAAGGTATCAGATTTCTGTTGTGCGCTCCCAACAATGCATATAGATAAGAGAGAAGAAATCATTCAACTCCCAAGAAGGTTTCGAAAGCAAATGACTTGCTAGCAATTTCCACACCAAATCGATGGCACAAAGGTAAGGATTCAGACAAATTAAGGAAATTTCAAGAGGGAGAATTTAACATTCTTGCTTTAGGCTTTCACGTTCTTTTTTTTTTTTTTACTCATAGTATCTCACGTGTTCGAAATATTATATGTTTTTATAATATGATTCAATATACATTGCAATTTTATGTCTTATTTTTTCCTTTCATGGGAGGACATACCTACATTGTGAAATTCGTATCCATTTTCAACAAACTTCACGTGAACTCTAGCAGAAAATTTGATTGATGTGGATATTTATTTTGTTACAGCTTTCTACATATTATTACTCTTACAGAGATTCATGTCTGACACCAATACTTAGAATAATACGACACATAACTTTAATCCCGTTCGATGCACCGGCATCTTGCTAGTATGTACATATTAAGAAGCTTTTTCTTCAACACTCTTTTGCATTAATTTATCGAACATGCAGTATCTATGCCATCACAAAGCATCAATCAGTGATTTGATTATTGAGTCCAACTGTCCAAGTGTCGGCCCCTGCAATGACTAATGAGGGATCAAGTATTTAGGTCGATTGTTATCCCAATTCTAAAGGGGAATTAGAAGCTCAATAGTCAATAGAGTCTTGAACATGTACCAATAAAAAAAATGCAAGTGGTCTGACTTTCATTTAATATCAAACAATTCAATTTGCAGAACATATATATATATATATGTTCACACCTACAGTAACTTTATTGCAGAATCCATTCGTACAGCATCAAACTGAAGTCATGACTTTTCTTTTGAGAGTCATAAATGAATAAAAGAATTGATTTTTAAAAATGTACTGAGAGAATTATATATGATTGGAAGTTCCATTTTGAAATATATATATGAAATTTGAAAATTACAAAAAAATTATTGTAAGTAGAATTGGTGCATGAAACAATAAATCTTGAACTTATAAGCCTTCGGACAATAGAAGATAATATGAGAGAATGCGAAGTGACAAGTAAATGATGACCCAAATCAGAGCCATACCACAAACCTAGAAAAAAAAAACAAAAGTGTATTTCCCAAAAAGCAGATCCTACTCATAACCTTGACCAGTCTGCTGGTTAGATTATCTTTTCAACTACTCTAATGCTCTCAAACTAATAATCCAATTGTACATCGGGTTGTAATAACGAGTTCTTCGGGATACTTGATGACCATACTTAATAAGAAAATATTTCAATTTTCGATACATTGATTACACGAAAGGAAAAAGATACCCCATGTGAAATTGCAGATTTTCCTTAAACGGGTGCTTAACCGGTGTCTCCTTTTTATAATTGCTCTAGAAGCCCTTCGGAATTTGACGAGTTGAGGAGGATTGAATCAACAAGATTGGACTTTGGTCTTGTAATTAGGACCGTCGACAGACGAGAGCGGAGCACGACTTCAATATATGAAGATTAGATCACAAGGATGGTGGATTTCAACGAACAAAACAGAGGTTTCTCTATTCAAATCTTCTACAAGTGCTGTGGACACAATTTTCCCGCAAAAGTTTCAACCGTAAAAAGGGAGTGTTGTCACTCTTATAATTGCATCGCTTCCAGAACTGCAACACCTTGTAGCAGTTTTCAGTACGTCACCTCACCCGGTTTTTAAGGTTCTTAGCTTTAAAACATGTGATCAAGCGTGGAGTTAAAGCACTTCACCAGCACGGAACAACTACACCGAAACGGCCTCTGGATATATCGGTCTGTTTATGAACTTTTTATGATAACGATGCGAGAAATCTACTCGATACTGCGTGTAGTCATTTTCTTGTAACGTCTTTGCAAACAGAAATAGGACGGAAAAACGAAAAGGAAGGCGCAAAAGAGTCACGTTAACAAGATCCAGCTTGAGTTACATGTTGCAGGTTGGTGGAGGGAGACGCTGGGCACCCGAAGATAATATATGCAAAAAGAATAAACGATGTACTTGAGCATAAATACCTAAATAGTGGGGCACATGGAGAATATATATATATATATATATATATATATATATATGAGAGAAATGCATTGGAATTTTGAAGATCGGTGTTCACAACTTGCTTGCAAAGCGGTGTTACTAATTCCGATTAGATATTTATATGAATTCAATGACTTAAATAATCAACTATAGTTTCCATATAAGCGTTATAAACCATCTCAACGTATCACTCCCAGTAACTCGTACATATATTCTGTACATAGTTCTGAAATATTTTAAGATAGACCAAACTTAATGGAATGAAAAGGCAATGAACGCTATGATGGCAATCATATTCAAATTGTTGGGACTGAAACAAAGCTCTGAGCTGGCCCATCTCTCTCTCTCTCTCTCTGTTTGACAGAAGGCAAAGGGTATCTTCTTGAAGTGCTTGGTTCTTCATTCTTTCCTCTTCTTTCTTCTCCTTTTCCTTTGATAATTTATTCATTCTCTTTCATGTGTCGAGTTCCGATTCCATGGAAGAGATAATGGGGGAGAGACTGTGTCGCCGTTTCCTGTCGAAGGTGGTGGTGTCACCATCGATTCAAAGCCACTCAGCTTTTGACTTTTCTTCTCACTTCTTCTTTCGGTTTTTCGGGTGGGACACTCGCGTTCTCTCTCCCTATTGCATGGAGTTACGTCCGTTCACGAATTGCTTATAGAAAAATGAATGTGCGCAAAGCTGGTTTTCAAATTAGTGCTTTTGGTTCATCTGATGCTGGCTCATTCTAGTCAGCAAAGGCTGCATTGGTCGCGCGGAGAGACGTAGCAATGAGAGAGATTTGGTGACAAGCACCAGGTCAAATCCGTGCCATTATTCTATGTTTTTTGTGACTCCATCAAGTGCACCGATTGCATGACTTTCTATTTTTATGCTCCTTTTCTTTTGCATTTTGTAGGACGAGGCATCTTGAATTTTTTGGCAAGAGGCAGTTTTAATGGGAAAAACCATTGGATTGCCCGACGCAAAGATTGTCCTAAAAGAATCGGCACTGTACGAAGGAGAGAATCATAGCAGAATTCGATGAATTAAAGAAAATCGGAATTATCTTTTGGGACTTCATCTTACCATTATAACAAAGAAACAAAAATTAAAGAATGTTTTTTTTTGGGATATAAACTAGGAGTCTAGGAACTTGTTGTATCTTAAGAGGCATAGCATCGATCTTTCATTTCATAAGATCGAAATTTTTTTGCATTTGCCCGTGCTCTTAATAAACATTCTCTTAGATGAATTCCCGACAAAAAGAACAAATAATCACTATGTAATGATTTTATAACTCACTAATTCAATGAGAATGATTTAATTATCCTCAGCTTCACAAATGAAAAACAATGAACTCCGATCGTATTCACCATTTGTAAAAGTTCTTTTAAATACACGGAATGTGATTTAATTTTTTTCTCCTCTTAAATATATGCATCTACATCATTTTAATCATACTATCCGTGAAATATAATAAAATAAATTTGCAGCGTACCAAATAAAAATCTCCAAAAAAATATTAAAAAAATCCCACCAATTTCGAAGATCAATCGAAATTACACGATGGGCAATCTTATGAAGTCAAAATTGCTGTAAAATATGACAGGACGCTCCCTTCAAATTCTAAGTGGGAATATCTAAACAGCCTTTTCTCTTTGGTGGGTCTCTGCTTTTTTCCTTTGCCTCTTTCGTTGTGAGTCACCAAATAGAAATTGGGTTCTTGACGCACAAAGCGCCAAGTGTCCAGCCTTTTCCTTTAAGGGACATCTAATCAAAAGGATGATGTGAATTGATACACGTTGCAGCTCACGAGTGATGGTGCTTGCTTTCTATCTCCTTTCTCCTCCTCGACTCCTTTTCCCCGCACACATGTTTTCCCTACAGTCCCATGCTATTGGCTCACCTTGATTCCTCTGCTAATACCATTTTTAGAATGACATTTCGCTGCATTCATTTACCTTGAGCTTACAGAAGCTCACGCGTCGTGATTTGTTTTGCTCCTGGGGTCTTCTAACGAAGGGATGATTTACATCTCAAACTTATTTTTTCTGATGGTTAACATATTGGCATTTTCATACCATAAAAAACTACCGACTTTAACATGAAAAATCTCATACATGTGCACAACAAATATTTGTACATTGGTAAATCGTCAAGAGATTTAAAACTAAAGTAGCAAAATTGAAAAGTTTAGGACAGAATTGACCGTCGTATGATAAATTTATGACTTTTTGAACAACTTTTTCTCTCTTTTCCCTCGTCATTGAAGACAATTTCATAGAAAGCTTACTCTTAGCACATGGTTTCCAACTTTATGGCCAGTTCGGAAACCACAAAAAGGAAAACATAATCTCTTTATAAAGCAATGGACATTACATTAAAAAAAAAGCCGAATCTAGTATTCTCAATCAGATATTCGCATTCAATAAAGGTCAATAAAGGTCGATATTGATCTTTATCCTCACCCTGACTATTCGAGAAGCTTTACATTGGAAATTTTCACTTTCCATGTCAAAATGAATGTGACCACCTTCAAATGAATAGTCACCTCATAGTTTAGTATATGTGGGTCTAAAAAAGGAAATTCTGATAGTGAGAATATTGTTTATCCTCAATATGACTCTAGATATCGTTGTTACACCTTTATATTCATCGCCGGCGGCCCCTCCCTCTCAATAGCTCCTCTCTCTCTCTGACGTCGACCGTCATATGAGTCATTTCTCTTAAACCTAAGGAGATTTCGGTTAACTAGAGTGGATCTTTATCCTAAATTCAAATGAATGTCAAGTCATACGTCATTCTCCAAGGGACGAAAAAAAAGGGAGAGATGCAAACTTGAATCTCGAGGTTGGTTAAAGTTGTGGGAGGAAAGTATGAGCCAATACCTTTTCCTTTTCCTTTTCCTCTCTTTTGTTTTAAGTGCCCGACACAATGGAGACATAAATAACCATTAGAGTTTCGACAAGCGTTTGGACAAGGGACAGTGGATTTTGTTTTGGCATGAGCTGTCAACATTAGCAAGGCAGTGTCCTGCCCAGAATTGTATTCCTCTCATCGTCCTGATTATAAACACCCGATGGTTTGCCACGTTACGCCTCGTAGCTTCCACTGAAAACAATCGCTACGACTTGGGAGTGTGTCAAAAGCGGCAAAAAATCAAGAGTCGCTGTTCGACCTAAATGAACCTGACAATGTGGAGTGCGAGATCAACCCATCTTCCCTCTCAGTGCTTCTTACCATGCTGTACAATAGCGGTGTTCTTGCTCGTGCCCAACAAGAAGAAGATTCATAAGACGCCATCATTTTCATAGATTTCCTAATCTATTCTCTCGTAATGGGCTTGCCAAAAGGATTAGTGAATTTGACACGTTAGTGAAGAGCCCCCACACAAAAACAGCACTCAGATTTGTTTTCTGTTTATTCATTGTTTTGTCGTTCGTGCCACCCTTAGACGACAAAAAGCAGACATGCGACTTCGATAGTAGGAAACTCCCCCACCCACTCAGGTGCTTATCAGCTCAATAGCACCTCTCGTTGTCCACGAGAAAGTGATTCCGAATGCTGGGTCTTTGCTATAGTCGAGAGAGATATGTGCCATGGATAAGAGCTTACGCAATTTTGGCGTTTGGCGAGAGCTAGCTTTCTTTCTTTCTTTTCTTTTCTTTTCTTTTCTTTCCTTTTTTTCTGGAGAGTACTATAGAGAAATAAAAGAAGCGAAAACTCGAAGCTCCTACTCGCTTCCATGACCGAACTCACAAGCAAACTGTAATCATATGAAGATTGGGAAACAAAAGAGATACCGCTTTGTGCATCGAGCGCATGATATCGAACCACCCTAGGGTTGTCACGTAACTTCATCTTTTACACAATGCCAGACCACATTATATTCCTGCATCTTTTTGTTCCCCAAACATTGCAAGACAGGTAGTCGAGTCTAACGTGGACACGGAAAAGGCGAGCAAAGATGGAAATGTCCGGAATATTTTATGCCATTTCACGACATGAAGGTACATCATGCGACGACATCATCAAGGTTCTTTCATGCACCGGACAGTCTTCTCAGGTGGTCCGCTGCCACGTCTATATGGACGTGTATCAGTTCTCCATTCTTGACATAATTTGGATACTTCTTTATCGTTTTCATTCCTTCATATTTTTCTTCCCCTGTTTTGTCCTTGTAAGTTGTAACATCAGCGGGATGAAGAGTTTGTTGGGTACTTGTTACCATTACGTGTTAAAGAGGTATGGTTAAGTCAGATGTTGTTGCGAGAAAGGACCGTGCACTCAGACTACATTCGCGAGATAAACGAAAAATAACTAACAAACGGAAAAAATAATACATCAGAAATTACATAGTTTCAGTATGAATGTTGATACTTAATCCAGGAGAAAGACAGCGGCGATGAATCCACCATGAACAATGAAGAGGACAAGTTTAAATCAAAAGCTCTCTCACACCAAAGCCCCAATATGATTACTACCAATCAATCGTTACAGTGTTTCGGTCAATCCTCAATTGTTTGCCTCACAAAACTCCAAAGAGAAACCTTAGAAACACACTTAAGAGACTCGGATGTGTAATGTTCCATAACAACCATCAAAATAGTCCTTAAAACTAGAGTTTTATATATATATATATAGAGTTGGCGGCATCTCCCTGGGGCCTAGCCTCAGGTCCGGTGCATTTCCAGGCTCCAGGTCGGGCGCTTGGCCACTTTTCCCCGAGCACCCGGTCACGTGGCCTATGGCCCGACTACTCACCTAAGCGCCCAACCAAGTGGCGCATCTTTGACGAGCACCTACCACATCTTTGATTTCCATCTTCTTCACCCTCGGACGCCTCATTAAACTCCTGCTCGGGCATATCCATATCTCATAGCTCAAATCCTCATTGGGGTCGATAGCCAAATCTCGAGACACACTCGGCAAATGTAGGGGTGTGCACTTGACACCACGTATTTTGTCATCGAAATACCTTGAAAATTTAGTGGACAACTTCCTAGAACTAGAAGCAGCTACTAGAAGTTGCAGCTCTAGGCTCGCAACCGTTAAGATTAGCACTCGTAAGAAGGTTGTAGCACTTGATTTTATCATATTATTAGAGTTGAAGGTCTCGAGTTCAATATTTCTTTATTTTTACTTGATGGGTTTCAACCAATGGCGAAAGCAAAAATCTAGATCAGGGAGCAAGAATGAAAAAAGGATATTGTTAAAAATCTTATCTTGATAAGGAGAGAAAAATAAACAAATTTCATGCGAAATTCCATCGTTTATTAAAAGCAACATTGGGCCTCAACCAGTTGGGGAGGGAACCAGCCCTCGTAAGTCTATCTTTGCTCTCAACAATTCTTTCAATCAACGTTTATGTGTTTTTCTATGCTTTAAGGATTTCCAAATGCTATGGCATTCCCTGTGAGGCGAACTAAGTTTATTGCCAACAGGGAAATGTTAAGATTGGGAATGGAGTTGCTATTCCGCAATAACACTTACTTTTCGATTGCTCCTAATTGTTAAGAAATAAAGCTGGATATAATACGATACGATAAGATAGGATACAATAAAATACCCATGCTCTATCTTTTGTTTAGCAAAACAACAGAATAAGAGCAAATAAGTAGAATCCTAGCCTACTGTGCGTGTACATTTTTTTCGGACCAAGTATAGAACAGATGATAATTCAAACAAAATTAGATGAATAACTCGAAAAAGAAAAAAGACATTGGTAACCACTACTAGCGGTCACATCGATCGCCTAAGCGTGGTTGCCAACCATCGACCATTACCGATGGCGTATGTTATAATGATCCTTTTTTAATTTGTGTCGTCCCATCGAGATGAGATAAACCTATTACGACCCTACCGCTTTCCTAAGTTATTGGGGTCCCATCCAAATTATCCAATCCAGCACGGCTACTCCCAAATAAACACCCGTCCAAGGCTATACCTTACGGCTATACCAACCTATGACTAAGGCAAAAGGAGCAAATGCTCGTTGGAAAATTAAGCACCGACCCTTTCAACAACGCATGTTATTACAGAATCGAGCCTTCAATTATTAAGTCCACCCTCTTATCTTCCTTGTATCGTGTTCGTACGGACAAAATACAGATTCCCACATGTTATTCGCAGTGAATTTATCGACAGAACTATTCTCCCCTCATTTAGAGGTAGATATAACCAGCAACATCTACACCGATGCTTTTGGCCCGTGAATGAAATAAATGATTTCTTTTTGGCCGGCCTCCACTTTCACACGTTATCGTGTAACATGACATAACATAATGTTTATATCTTTCCTAATGTTAGAAAGTTCCACCCAAACACTTGAGTTGATAGGTGGAGCGAAACCACATGAATATAAAGAGTATATAGGGCCGGTTATCAAACGAATGTAAAACAATATTTTAACACCCCACTCACATGAAAGCCAAATTAGAAGAGGCACATGGAATTTGACCACGAAAATGTAAAATTTGAACAATGGGGGAGAAGACGGGAAAAGTACCGAAAATGTCCTAAACCTATTGCATTGATACCAATTCAATTCTAAAACTTTCAATTGAACTAATTCGATCCTAAAAATTTTCACATTAGTATTAATTCAATCCATCCAGCCAATTTAAGCTAAAAATTACTGACGTGAACGCCAACCGTCCTACATGGCACGGCCGAGCAACCAACGCTGGTGTGAATATTTTTTAAAATTTTAAATACTATTTTCGAATTTAAATTATTTTTTCTTTTTCCTTTTCTTTTTTTCCTCTATTTTCCTTTTTTCTTTTTTTTCTTTCCTTTCTCTTGTTTTCTTTTTTCTTTATTATCCTCCACCAATCGCCGCCGACGGAGGTTGCCAGCCACCAGCAAGGGTGAGGGCCGAGACACCCTCGCCAGAGGTCGACAAGGGCTGGCCTTGCCTGAGCCAGAGTAGGGCAAGGCTGCCCCTCCCAAGATCCAACGAGGGGACCCTTGCCCAACCCTTAAAAAAGGCCGACGAGGGTGTCCAAGCCCTCGCCCTCGCCGACGGTCAGCGACCTCTACAGAATGGCGACTAGTAGAGGGTAATAAGGACAATAGAAAAAAAAAAGGAAAATAGAATAATAAAATCAAAAAAGTATTTAAAAATTAAAAAAAATTGTCCATGTCAGTGCGGTCTGTGCCACATAGGACCTTCGACGTTCACGTCTGCAATTTCTAGCATAAATTAGCCGAATGGACGGAATTGGTACCGATGTGAAAAGGTATATGACTAAATTGATCGGATTGAAAGACTGAATTGGTATTCATGTAATAAGTTTATGACTTTTTTGTACCTTTCCCGGGTGGAGACACATATCTGAAAGGAAGACACTGGCTTGATACCACGTTTGAAAGTCCAATCCAAAAATTTAAGCTTTTGAAACAGTTTGCTTTAGTATCATAAAATCTAATATGATATGAGAACATGAGGTCCGTAGTACAAATCTTTTCAAGACCCGTATTTGCCCCAGTTAAAGTCCAATCTACACTCAAAAGGAAGTATTAGAGTATTTAAATACTAAAACGTGTCTTCATCAAATAGCTTAAACTCATAAAATAATTTATAGTAATATCGCAAAATCTCTCAGCTAATTTGCATATTATTGCATCAGATTCCCGCTTTTCGCACTACACTTGAGGCTAAAAGGGAAGCATTTATAAAAGCAACCCACGTTAGCATTTGAGCACAAAACCTCCCCCCACTTTCGTCCCCCTCCAAGCCTCACTACTTTTCACATCGTTTTGGCTTTAATTTTTCTTGCCTTATCATAGTCTCGACTCTCCACAATACAATAAATGTCGAAAGCAGCTTTAAGCAGCGAATCCCACACGAGGTGACGTGTGGGGTGACGCTGGCAAATTGCCTATGTGGCGAGTCGAGGATCTCGGAATCAAAGTGTGGGGTGGCTTTCGGACCACCTTTGACGCTCGTGGTCCCGAAATTCATGCGACGGTGGGGATCGATGATCATGGGTCGCACGTGATATCATCGCTTCACCTTTCGTTTTAATGTCGACAGGCCAGCCCCTCAATTTGATTGTGCTGTGTCCCATTCACCTAAGTTATCCTAAGTCACTTCATTTGCCACCAATGTACGATAACACCCATTTTCTAACATGTGTTTTCCTGCCTGTTTTGCCCATTCTTTGGTTGGGGGATTGACTTAATCGCAGTCCAATGATGATAATTGTATTATAAGGCTGATCACATCGTGCACTAACGATGGTTTCAAGGATCATACAGTGGAGGCAGGTGATGATGCATATGGAGTTCCAAGGACCGTGTTAAAAGAGTGGCTTTCTTGTTGACTACCCAAGCTAAGGGATGTTGCAATTTCTTGTGGGGAAAACTGTTGAAAAAGTTCTAAACATTTTGTATTTATGCTAATTTAATCTTAAACTTTTTTTTAGTTCTCATTCAGTCCTAAACAATTTGTCATTGTGCCAATTCAGTTCTTCCGGCTAATTTTGACCGGATTTTACTAATGTGGACACCGGCCGACTTTACGTGGCACTACCGGCGATAACGTGAATAACTTTTAATAATATTTTAATATTTTTCAAATTTTTTTAACATTTTTGTCTTTTTTTCTTTTCTTTTTTTCTCTTTTTTTTTCTTTTCCTTTCTTCTTCCTCCAGCGGGTCGCCGGTCCGGCGACCGGCTGGAGGCCAGGGCTGGCGAGCCCCGTCGGCTACTGGTGAGGCGACGACGACCCTCGCCCTCGCCAGTGGCCACGAGGTTGCAGCCTTTGACCTCACGGCCTCTGCTAACGGCTAGATGAGGCATGACTTTGTCGGATCTGGCGAGGTTGGGCCTTGCCCATGGCCGACAGGGCTCAACCCTCGCCAGCCCAGCGCGAGGCCTCCCTCGCAACCATCCGGCGAGGTTGAATGGTCACGAGGGAGGCCTCGCATTAAGCTAGCAAGGCTCGCCCTCACCAGATCTGGCGAGGGTCGAATCCCGCTGGCCATGGCCAAGACCCAACCTCGCCAAATTCAGTGAGGTTGTGCCTCACCCAGCCACTGGCAATGCTCGCCCTTGTCGGATCTAGCAAGGGTCGAGCCCCACCGACCATGGGCGATGCCCGACCTCGCCAAGTCCGGCAAGGTCGTGCCTTGCCCAAACATTGGCGAAGGCTCACCCAGCTGTTGGCGAGGGCTCAAGCCTTCACCAGTGGCCGCAAGGTCACGAGTGAGCGAGCCAGCAGTTGGGCGAGGCTTGCCGTCGTCGTCGCTAGTGAGGGCGAGCCTTGCCAGTGGCCGACAAGGCTCAACGGCCCTAGTCGGCGACCAGCTGGAGGAAGAACAAAAAAGAAAAAAAATAAAATATTAAAAATTTTTGAAAAATATTAAAATATTATTAAAAGTTGTCCATGTCATCACCGGTAGTGCCACGTAAGCCAACCGGCGTCCACGTCAGTAAAATCTGATCAAAATTAATTGAAAGGACTGAATTGACACCAAAATAAGGTTTAAGATTAAATTAGCATGAATGTAATAGGTTTAGGACTTTTCTGACACTTTTTTCATTTGTCATGCACTAACGTTTTTCGGATATATATACGGTTGATGCCTTCAAAATCGAACATTTTCGCATTAAGTACTCGTGACGAGTGCCTTGACGTGTGCTCGGTTAGTTGATCTAAGTGAGTGGTTGATTGCATAATTTCAATTCGAAAGATCACTTATGAATTAGAACATCTTCCACATAGATTGACCTTGTGGCTATTCCCTCACTCTATCAACGGAGCTTTACCGACAGTTTTGTCTGTAGCCATGGAGATCAGCCGAAAGGTCCGAAAACTCTGTGTTAATATTTAAAAAAAAAACACTATACATGGTACTAATAAAGACCAACTTGAAAGTTTTATATATATATATATATATATATATATATATGAAATTAAAGAATGAAACATTACATGAGGAGAGATAGAGGAGAGTTGGTGATCAAAGTCAATTCAACCGTCATCTCGTTTTGGCCCTTCAAATCTTTCTAGATCATATGTTATTTATGTATGTCCATGTTTTAGTCTTTGGGCAAAGTTTCCTTCCGGTGTGAGAGCAATTGTTAGAATATTTAGATATTAAAACACGCCTCCATTTAAAAATTTGATATTTCCTTTGCAAATAATGCAATATTCCTTAATAACGTGCTATATAAGGTTCCATGAGATATGCATTGATACTTGATAGAGTCACTAATTCTCTCCACATCTAGCTATGAAAATTATCATCAAAACTATACGATTCAAGATCCAGGCTTACCGAAATCAGATTTCCTTTGCATGCCCTATGCACTTAGACTCGACTTTTACCCCTTTTTTCTTCCCTATCAAATATTTGTTCGTTTCCGCATAAAAGCGAACTCTCCAAATTGGAGATCAACCAACAAAGAGCTAAGCGTCATTTTTGCTTTCACCTCCTTAAACTAAAACAAGGAAGAAAAATCTTTGGTAAAACTTGAGGTCATCAGTGTCTGCCTGGATGGATTAGTTATAAACCTACAAAGAAGCAAAAATGGAACCTCTTATCCGTTGATTTGAACCGACCTAGCCGATTCTGAGTTTTTTAGGGGTTGAACTAGACTTGCTCGCTCCAATCACGGTCTTGAGATTGGGAAAAGAAATCCGTCTATGACATGTGAATGAGTTGTGGACAAATCACTTCCAAGGGCACAAGTGTGGAGAGACGGCCACAAGAAGGTCCATGGAATATCTTGCATGTCTCATGAGCTTAAATTCAAGCTCTTGGCCTGTTCAAACGGTCTTGACTCGAAGCAGTTTTTACGTAATTCGTGAAATTTGAACAAACGACCTTCGGTTTTAACCTAAAAATCCCTGATATTCTAACCAATCGTATCAATCTTGAATTATTAAGAATCACTTCAGAGCCTGAGAGAGTGTCCGAGTTGAGATCGATGTACGTGCATATGCAGATTCGCTCCGTTAAAGGGTACACCACAGTCTCTTCCGCAAAATGTTCAAGCTCTCGTTTGACTTGTTGAGCTCCAAAGATACCAATGGCCCCCCTCGCGATCTCCAACGAATTCTCACAAAAGATCGCCTAACTTCTCACATCAGTCTCTGTCTCCCATTCTGTTCAGCGGAAAGAATTGGCCAACGTATATAGTCCCAAAAACTGTTCGTTTCCTTTCGTATCGACAGCTTTTTATCATGTCATGTGAGTATGCATGCACGGCTTGTTCCAAAGTCATTGTGTTCTTTTGATTTGTGAATCGGAAACTGTCGAATGAAAGCTCTTGGTTTGGATGAAGAATGCCCACTTCAGGCTTTGCAACTGCCAAAAAAAAATCTCCTTTCAAGCAATAACGAATGCGCATCTAATCGTGTTCTTAGTTTGCGCTAAGAATGCACGTCTACTCCTTGTCTCGGAGGAGTGTCGTTTATAAACACATGAACGTGCAAAATTCTATTGTTTTCGCGTATGGAAGTACGGATTCTTTCCTGAGCTTGTAACTCTTGATAAGTATAAGTGTCTAGGCCATTTCGAAGAAGGTTCCGTTATACGTTTTCATAAAATTACCGATTCTTCTGATAAATTGTAGATTAGAAATTTTTATCCTAACTTGCCCACTTTTGATAGTGACACTTCTCTCTCTAGTTGTCAAATGGATTGTCTTTTTTTCGCACGATTATTTGTCCATGGAAAACGAACATTCTTCCTATTTTGGCGATGAATCTAGGAAAAAGAATATCAAACTTTAATCCCCTAAAAGGGAAAAAAGAAGGGAAAAAGAAGGAAAAAGAGAATTCCAAAACATCTAATTGTACAGTGAACTAGGTTGGGCAGGGCCGCACTTCTCTATGCACCCCAGAGAATGCCATATTTCAACCTTGCAATAGACCCCAAAAATCAAATGAACCGATCCTTTTGTGACGTCTAGACTCTGGAGAAAAGATTGGAGAAGTGACTTCCCACTCAAACAATGCATGCAAGTACATGAGAATGTGTCACTAAGTTGAAAGTGCTCTGGGGAATTCAAATCAAAGCTGGACACCACTGAAGTGAAAGAAGAAAACCTCTTTTGGTCATCTCACGGAGCTTCAATAATGGTACCGCATATGCTGTCAGGATATGCATAACATTGATTGATTTGAACCTCATCTCTCCGAATTCGTTGCGAGGGTTCTGTTCTTCAAAGACAACTGGCATCTTTTAGCAAGTGCGGAGAAATGATTACAGAAGTGTTGATTCGGAGATAACTCTCCCATCAAGCGATACTAAGATACTATCGATTTATAAAGTTGATCGGTATGACAAAAACTTAAATGGGTGTTTTAATAAATTAACGGTAATGAAACACTCGGTAAGAATCTTCTTCTAAGCCGTAATTTTGCGATTTTTTTGTTAATTATGTTAATTCCACAAAACTCATGGCTTGTCCCTGCGAAATCAGGAACGTTTAAGAAAACCCACCAATTTAGATGTGCCAGTGACCACCGCATACCACACAGGTATGCAAGTCCATTGTAAAGTCGATGCCATGGAATGGGCTACGGGCCTCACAAACCCATCAAGAAGGGCCCAATTTGAAGTTTGGGCTAATGAAAGCCACTCCATGCAGAACTTACAGAGATATTACAAGCCGCTCCTAGCGCATATAAACCCAGCTCACGTCCACCGTTGCCCATCAGATCAGGTGGATTTCACGTAAAGCCCGTCTTATCCAAATCTTGGGCATGTTCACGAAACACATAGACACGCAGCAAGAGCACAGTGAGAAGAAAGGAGTGAGACCAAAAAAGAAATTGCTCAACTAACATTATGAACCATGCAAGACACGAGTTAAAACCCGAGTGAACAATCCAAGTACAAAATTATCTACTTTTGATGTTATGCAGAATCCAATATGTACCAAGTGAGATGACTCTACATGTGTCTGCTTCCTAACCATAACGTTAATACTACGGCTTTAATATTAACGTATGCACTAACATTTGTTGAATGTATTTATGTTACTTGCCTCTTCTCCGCATGGAACTTTCTTGTACGTTAGAGTACGTTCAATTAGGGGTGAGCACGGTGTGGTTGATACGGCTTTGACGTAAACAAACAAATTGCATAATTACAGTTTAAAGAAAAGTAAAACCAAACCAAACCATATTATAGTTAGGAACCGAACCAAATCGAGCCGAACCATTTTTGCCGGTTGGTTAGGCAATAGAACCAAACGACTTTTCCCTTTTTCATTTTTTTCTCTTCATTTTCTGTAACTTCACGAGCTTAAAACTTGTGATACACCAACTAGCTGTGGCAATCTTGAACGACTAGAAATCACTACAGAATGTTTGAGGTGCAGAAGAAAATGGAGCGGCAACTGCCATTGTGTCCCGAGTAAGATCGATGTAAACCCGCAGATTCGCTCTAAGCATAGGAAACACCACTGTCTCGTCCACAAATGCTCACGCTCTCGTTGACTTGCTGAGCTCGAAGATAAAAATGGCCCCCTCATAATCTCCAAAGAATTCTGAAAAAAGATCGCCTAACTTCTCAAATCAATTTTAGGCCGTGTTTGGTTCAATATTTGGAGAAAGTCTTTAGAAAAATGCAAAGACTTTGAGTTAAAGGGTTATTTTCGAAATTCAAATGCTATTTGTAGAGTGTAATTGAAAATGCCTTGAAAATCAATTTTGGTTTAAATACCATTTGGAAAAATATACTTATAAAGGACTTAAGTTATATATTTTAAATAAAACTAAAAAAAATATGTACTTACAACGGCTGAACGCCAGCAAGCCAAATCTGGCACTGGCAACAATTGCCTGAGATGACACAACCTCATGCAACCCCCAGTGACTCCAAGCCGAGGTCGTGCAATCTTCCACCTAGGGTCGCATGACCTCAAGCAACAAGCGAGGGCCACTAGTGCCAAATTTGGATTGCCAAATATGGCGTGGTCAAGCAGTGACGCAATGGAGGAGAGAGAGATTGGTGTGTAACGTGAGGGTAGAACTAGAATTTAGGCAATTTAATGAGGTCGAGATGGGAAGAAATTTTTTTATTAAACCCTAAAGATGGCTTTCTGAAAATGCTAAAAGCCCCACTTGCCCTGGGTTAAGGGGTTTGGAGGACTTTGAAAATGCCAACATTTCCTAAATGGGCTCCCAAAATAGTTATCAAACACTTCAACATTTGCCCATGGATCTTTAGAGCCTCAAAGTTATTTCTAAAGCCAAACCAAACACACCGTTAATTTCGCATTCTATTCAGTTGAAGAAATTGGCCAACATATTGTCCCGAAACTGTTTGTTTCCTTTTACATTGACAGCTTTTTATCATGTCATGTGAGTATACACGCTTGATTATTTCCCAAAGTCTTCAAAGGGCAATATGTTTTTTTTTTCACTTATGTATTGGAAATAGTCAATTTGTTTCTACGAAGAATGCGCACTTTAGGCATGCAACTAGACATTTTTAATTTCATGCATAAAGAATGCACATCTAAAAGTTTTCTTAGTTTTGTACAATGGATGCACATCTATTCCTTGTCTAGGAGGAGTGTCATTTACAATCGCCAAAGGAACGGAGGATAAACACATGAATATGCAAAATTCTATTGTTTCATATCTAAAAAATACGAATCCTTTTCCGTGCTTGTAACTTTTAATAGTTATTAGTAAGTTTGAAAAAAAATATTCGTTGAAAAAAAACGATTGGTCCTTTTTCAAAGCAGTTTGCTCGTAACTTATCATTACTATTATGAAATTACCAGTTTTTCTATATCAGCGATTTAATCCCCCAAATGGGAAAAAGAAGGGAAAGGAAAAAGAAAAAAAAATTCTAAAACATCTATTTGTACAATGAATTAGGTTAGGCAGGGCTGGACTTCCCTATGCACCCCTAAAATGCCAAATTTCAACCATGCAATAGACCCTAAAATCAAATGACCCGATCCTTTTGTGATGTCAAGAATTTGAAGAAAAGATTGGAGAAGTGACTTCCCACTCAAATGATACATGCCGGAACGTGATAATGTATCACTAACTGGAAATGCTCTGGGGAATTAAGATAGAAGCTGGACACCACTGAAATAAAAGAAAAGCTCTTTTGGTCATCTCACAGAGCTTCAATAATGGCATGCATATGTTGTTTGGAGACGCATAACAATGATTGATTTGAACCTCATCTCGCCGAATTCGTAGTGACGGTTATGTTCTTGTGGGACAACCGGCATCTTTATTGAGTGCACAACTTTGGGATAACTTTGTCGTCGAGTAATACTAAGAAACTAAGATCGGCTTATAAAGTTGATCTACTAAGATGTATGTTTAAAATTCTAAATCAAATACTCGATAAGAATCTTCCTTTATACTTTTAGGGGCCAAAATGATTTCATAAATCAGCCTTTCATATCTATAGTATCACTCCTAGGTCAGTTTTGTGTCCCTTTTGAGTTAATTATGTTCATTCTACATAACCCATGGCCTATCCCTGCGAAATAAGGAATGTCAACAACACCCACCAAATCAAATTTGGCTTGCCCCCACGTATCACTCGGGTATGCAAGGCCCTTGTAAAGTTGGTGCCCTGAAATGGGCTACGGGCCTCGCAAGCCCATCAAGAAGGGCCCAATTTGGAGTTTGGGCTAATGAAAGCCACTCCACATAGGATCCACGGAAACATTACCGGCCATTCCCGGTGCATATGAGCCCAACTCACATCCACCGTTGCCTGTCAGACCAGGTAGATTCCACGTAAGGCCCATCTTATCTAAACCAAGTGCAGGACAAAGATTTTTCCGAACCTAGAAGGCTGCAATTATCCACATAAACTCTTTGATGTATTCTTTTAGGAGGAAGCCCACATTTAGGAAAATCTTGGGCATGTGGATTGCCCGAGTATCCTTATGAATCATATAAGACGGGAGCTAAAACCCGAGTAAATAACCCAAGTGTAGAATTATTTGCTTTTGATGGTATGCGAAATCCAATAAGTAGCGAGCGAGCTGACTCTACATAGGTCCGCTTGCTAACCATTAAGTCAATTTTACACCGTATTAATATGTATACTAGCATTTGATAAATCTATTTATGTTACTTGCCTCTTCTCAGTATGGACTTTCCGTGTACCTTAGAATACATACAATTAGGGGTGAGTACGATGCGTTCGGTACGTACAGTTGTTGACACCTAAATTTTGGCGCATCATTTAGTATTAATTGCATAGAAAATTAGGGATTAAATTTTTAACCCCTAAACAAAAATATTAAAATTGCATAGCATATAGTTTAGGTTCATATAGATTAATTGCATTCCGCATCGGATCGGCGGTGGCAAACGAGCTTAAAATTCATCACGTACATCGAGCTCGGGTACCGAATGAGACTCGACTCACTCGGAAGACGGGGGCCGAAAATCACACGTCAAAAGGGCTCGGTTGTCTTAATTTGAGCTTAAATTAGCCCATCAAGTTAATTGAATAAAAGCCCGAATTAATTCAGCCAATTTGAAATTAAATGAAAATTAAAGCCTAAGCCCAAGCCTAAGCCCATTAGGACTAGAAAGCCCGGTTAGTTGACCTGGGTTTACATTATAAATACATCGTTATGTCTTACAACTAAAGGGGGTCTCAGAATCTAAAAATCAGAATTTTTAGAGACACGCGAGTGAAACACGTGAGCGAAAGAGAGAAAGAGGGGTCTTCTTCCTCGGCCGTGCGAACACAGCCGAGTTCCTTCTTCGGTGAAGCTGCTGCCTCATTGCGTTGAGGACGAGCGAGCTGTGACCGACTTAGTTGCTTCCCCTGTCCCGACGACAACGTTGTTGTGCCCTCCAATTGCGAGATAACGAAGCATGCTGTTGTTCCGAGTCTGACCACTGACCAATGATCAACGTTGCTGCTTCTCACAGGATTCTCGGTGGTGTCCCTGCAGTGAAGTATTAGTGGGTTCCCAGTCACCACTAAGTCCAAAAAGGTCAAGTGTTGGTCTAGTTCACGTTTATTCTCTCTGACATTCATCAAGCAACATCCAGCGAGCCCCCCACCGAATCCTTGCTGTTGCAGTGAGCCGTGACATCTTTGCTGAGTCACCACCGTGAACCACCAGCGCCGACGAACCCGCACCGGATCGTGAGGACAACCGCTATTCTGATTTCACCACTGCGACGTCAGTTGCTCGCTCGTCTAGCCCCGATTCACGAGGCTTGCCCCACTACAACACCAACCTTCTCCGAAGTCGTTGCTCCGCCGCTTCCCCCACGCCACGAACCGAATCACCATCGTGAGCAACACCGACGAGACACCACCACCGCTGCTCCCGACGCTACGCCATCGCTCGTGCACCGCCTCTCGTGCATTCCCGACGCCGTACCGCCGTTCCTGACGTCGCGCCGCCGTTCCCGACGTCGCGCCGCCGTTCCCGACGCGCCGATCCGCAATCCCGATCCGTGCGATTCAAATTTGGGAAGTTATTTACGCATTTAGGTAAATATCTTATCCTGATTTGGTTTGAACATTTTATTGCCTAATTTGTGCTTATTGATATCTAATTTTGTATATTTGAATAATAAGTATTATCTCAATTAGGATTTGTTTGTTTTTTTAAAAAAAAAATCTTAGATATCTATTACTCCTTAAATTTGGATATCAGTTAGAGTTTTCAAAATCTTTTGAATATATCCAAAATATTTGAGATATCTAAATTTTTTAAGATGTGATCGATTAGGAAAATTTCCTAATCCGCAACCGCACACGTGGAAATAAATCTATCTATCAGGCTTTAGATAGAATTATTTCCATAGCGGGTATTTCGAATTTTAGGGTCGATCTGTCAGGCTTCAGATCGAAATTCAATTCGAAAGATTTCGCGGTTATTTTTTTTATTTTTTACTTGATTTTAATTTCGAATTTCGATAAAAAAAAATACCAAAAAGATTGCTTTAGATTAGGTCAATTTCTTTAGTTTAAAATCGCATGTTTAGATAATTGGCATTTTTAATTCCGAATTTCATTAAAAAAATACAAAAAAATAATGTGCCCGTCATTAGAAATAGGTCACGTTGTCGCATGACATATAGTTTGCATGTTAGATTGCATTAATCGCATGTCAATTTTTGTACGTCATTACATATAAGTTAGCTTTCATTTAAACAAGTAAAAATCAAAAAAGAAATTTTTGCACCTTTGAACTCTAAGTTAGGATTTATCAAAATTGTCAAATTGAGTATTTTTCTCGAAATTGGTACCGAAAGGGCGTTAGGGAATCTAACGTAACCAAGTCCCGAATTTATGATTTCTGGTTCGTAGAAATAAAATAGTACTCCCGCTATTTTATTTAGGTTTCTAATCAACCTACCCTAAATGATTAGTGGCGACTCCCGTTGAAAATATTTGCATGCTCACAATTGGACCTAAGTTGCGATTTGGTAGAGTTTGGGAGAACTCGAGCTAGGTTAGTTAATTTAATTGATCTAGTAATCCATTAGCCTAAGATCGAAAAACCCGATTTTTTTTAGGTCGCGACAGCTTGGCGACTCCGCTGGGGACAAACTTGAATTTTTTTTTTTGAAAATTTAAGGAGGACTTAGGCCAAAAAAATTTTCATGGAAAAATTACTTGATTTGACAAAATTTGATTGAATTCTCATTCTTAGGTGTTAAATGGTTTTGCAGGATGGGAGTTATAAGGGGAGTAGTAATTGGCTAACCCTTTGTTTTGCAGGCTTGGTGGAGTGAAATTGTAATTTAATTTTTGCACTATTGAAGCGGTGTTTGCATATAACTGTTGTGCATGATTTACAATATTTGCACTACACCACACACAACCTGTGATCTGACCTGGGTCACACCCATAGTTCTAAGATGGTATTTAGATGGTTCTTTAACCTTGGCGGTAAGACTTCGCTGAAGGTTATTCCATTTGGATCCCGAAAATTTTTCAAAAAATGGCTCAAGGGTCGTTCTCATGCACGTGAGGCTACTACGCATGGAGGTTCCCCTTGTCGACCGAATCAAGCCGAAGTGATTGGACCCGACTAGTCATGACTATTGTATGCGAGGCTGCGGCTAGTCATGATGAGTGTGCGCGAGGCTGCGACATGTCGTTCCGTTCATCACTTCATTTTGCAAAAGCCTTTAGGGTAGATAGATTAAGGTTTAAACTCACGATTCATGTGCATGTCCCTGTGATTGACATTCTCTCCCCAAGGATGGTAATTTCTCGAGCTTTATCTTTGGTTTTCTTCATCTTATGTTGAGTCGGTCCATGATTTAGGTTGAGTCATTTGGCACGTGGCCTCTAAAAGAGAAAGACCGTCTGATTTCTTGTTTGGTTTAGGGAGTTTTTCTTTCTTTTTAGGATGGAATGTTAGCTTACATTTGTACTTCATGCTATTAACGTTTTCTGGTAATAAATGTCGTTTCTGAACGATTTTTATAAGAATTCTTTTCAGACACCTTCCATCTTGGGCAATTCAATGAAAGCATTAAACTATAATTCGTAAATTTTGGAATTAGTCCAGGTTTTTATTGAATAAAGTAATTTGGAATTTCGAGATTTACTGGACGAATCGGTCTTTTGAAAGAAATTTCATCTTGAGGGTCTAGAGGATGTCATGGACCGACTCGTTATTCTTACTCGTTGTATTCATTCGATCGTTGCTTTTTGCAGGTAATTTGCCACGGATCCCCCTCATCCTCATAATACTCGATCGGTGACCAAAAGAAGGATGGCCAATCAAGCTGAGATTGCGGCCATGATTGACGAAAAGCTGAAGGAACACATGAACATAATCAATGAGCAGATCACAGCTGCCATGTCCAAAATGATGAGTGATCTCATGGCCAAGCAGCAGCAGATCAATGCTGCCTCTCAATCGGAGATTCCACTTCCAACCCGTCAAGGCCTTCGCCTCGACAAATCTCCTGCAGTGAACACTAATCCAACCCTTCAACTGGATGATGTCATTCTGACTAATACTAGTGCGTCTCCAGCGACCCATGTTCTTCATCCACCCCCGAATGATGAGAATGCCAAGTTGTTGGCTAAGCTCGACCAGAGGTTACGTGAAGTGGAAGGAACTCAATGTGTTCCACCTGTTGATCTGTCTATTTTTACCCGGGTCCAAGTGCCCGATAAATTCAAAATGCCAGCCTTCGAGAAGTATGACGGCACCTCAAACCCGATTCAGCACATCGATATGTACCAGGGGCTCATGAATAGATATGTTTCTAATGGACTTCTAATGATCCAAACCTTCCAAGCAAGCTTGAAGGATGCCGCAATGAGGTGGTATACCAACCACCAGATCAACCGGAAAGACTCATGGGAAGAGGTGACAAACCTTTTCGTCAAGCACTTCAAGTTCAATCTCGATGTCACCATTACAAGGGAAGACCTGGAGAGAGCCGAGCAGAAAAAGGGCGAGACTCTAAAAGAGTATGCCACTCGCTGGAGGAACATGGCGGGACAGATCATGCCCGAACCCTCAGAACGTGATTTAATGAAGTTGTTCGTGTCCACCCTACCGCAGCCGGTTCGTTCACGAATGTTAGTGACAGCCGCCCAATCTTTTGGCCAACTGATAGCCATGGGTGAGGAGATTGAGACCAGACTCAAGAAGGGATGGTACAGTGAGTCAGGTTCATCGAGCAAGAGATTTACTAGTAAGAAGGACAAAGAGCATGTCCCCGAAGTCAACATGACTTATGTACAGAAGATGCCAGCTCAGGCCCCGAAGCTGCAATTTAGCACTCAGCAGACAACCTCTTATGGACGGCAAGGCCAGCAAGACTCACGCCAGCAGCGTAAAACTCGCCAGTTTACTCCACTTCCCGGGACATTATCTCAGGTATTGGCTGTGCTAAGGAAAAAGAACCTGCTGAATTCAGAGCCACAAAGATCTAATGCTGCTGGCTATGCAAGGTATGATCCGTCGAAGAAATGCGATTACCATAGAGGTGAAGTTGGGCATTCGACAGATGATTGCCAGGTACTTAAACATCGAGTGCAGGATCTACTTGAGACTGGAGCGTTTGCGCTACAGCCAACCGGTAAGCCCAATGTGCAGAACAATCCACTTCCTGATCATTCGAGTAGTGCAAATATTGTCTTTGGTCCGGGAGTCAAGCGGCTTCAAGGCTTCAGGGTCCCTTTCGAAGATATGTTCGATACTTTAGTCCGAGCTGGTTATCTTTCGACTGGTGAGGTGGTGTCACTCGGTGAGATAGAAAAGAAAGTGGATGAGTTGGTGAGGAAGGGAATGATTGGGACAGCTGATGAATTCGGGGTAGTGGCCACTATATCTCAAGTCATCATTGACTGGAATGAAGAACTCGCAAGGATGACCGATGAACAAGTTAAGTTGGATCCTGACATGCCCCCTCTCGAGGACGCCTCTGACAATGACCACGGGATCATTATACCCGATGCTTCGGAAATATTGGTCTTGGCATCACCTCAGCCCTACGCTTATGAAAGTAACAAGATGGTTCCATGGTCGTACGACGTTGATCTAAAGCACAAGGTTCAGGACCTCTTAGATACTGGGGCATCAACATTTCGTGCTTCATATCTCTACCAAGGCCGAGATGATCTTCTCATAGTTCCAAACATCCAGACCACATCCCCGAGTCCTGCAAGAATGATACATGAAGAGAAGGAGGTAATCGACACCCTGGGGCAACCGAGGGGCAAGTTCGACTACTACGTGAAATATTCGGCTCCCCCGAGCTTCTATATTGACCCGTGTGATATCGTGCCCGATGGATGGGGAGGTATGGATGATTTAACACCTCCAGTGACAGAAGATCCTGATGATGCGATGGAGGGAATCACTGCTCTGTTCAATAACATGCTCATTGGAGCTATCGAGGAAGGACCGTTGGTTGAAATGGGCACTGGCCCGCGAGAGTAACACCTTTACTTTTTTCGCACACTCCCCTGCGTGGGAATTTCTATTGCTTTCTAGGACTTGCCCCGTCTCGGGAGCTGCTTTTTAGGATTTTTCATTCCTATAACTTTATTGTCCCAGTTTCCATTCCAATAAATGTAATTCATTCGGTGATAATCAATGAAATTACAAATTATTTTCATTTTTTTAGGGCATGTTGAGGTACATCAAACCAGCCCGGTGATGATATCCAACCGATAAAAGAAAAATATAGTCCAAGGAGAATTCTGAGGCCTGGGCTTCTTCATGCTTCCTCGTGTTAAAACTTCTTTGAAAAGAATTTCAAAAAAAAAAGTCAAAAAAAAATCAAAAGAAAAAAAATACACTATTTAGTCCTGTTTGTCCTTCTGAACCCTCTACTTTATGTTTCAGGGGCAACTTCATATTCTCTTGTATACGGTATGGAAGCAGTGCTACCTGTTGAGGTTGAAATTCCTTCGTTACGTATTCTTTCACAGGTACAATTGGCAGAAGCAGATTGGATCCAACAGAGATTGGAATAGTTGAACATGATTGACGAGAGAAGGCTTAGAGCTCTATGTCATGGCTAGTGCTACCAACAACGAGTTGCTAAATCTTTCAACAAGAAAGTCAAGCCTCGACATTTTCAGGTAGGTGACCTTGTCCTGCGGAAGTTATTGCCGATAGTTCCTCTTGCAGAAGGAAAATTCGCCCCAAACTATGGTGGCCCGTACGTTGTGAAGAAAGTCCTTCCAGGAGGTGCTTTGATTTTGGTCGAGATGGATGGTCGTATTTTTTCCAGTCCGGTTAATTCTGATTCTGTGAAGAAATATTACACTTGATTTGTACTCATTCTGACTTTGTTTCTATCAAGTGTCAAGTTGCATTTTATGAATCGATTGATTTTACTAAGCTTTGTCTGAGGAAGACTTTTAATTTGGTAATCTATTTCTGTCCTAATGAAGCGATCATATTGCATGAGAGACTTCAAGATGACGAAAGGCAAGACATTTCTATACACGTCCTGAATAATAATCCCTAGTGCGAGTTGAGTGAAAGTTCCGTGCTGACAAGGTAAAGGATTATCTCACGAAAAGTATGACGATCAAAATGATGAGAGGCATTCATTTCCTCTATCTAAACACTACAGGTTATCATTTGCTTAACCCCTTTGAACGGAGTTTCATTTCTTACCCCTGTCAGGAACAATCCCATACCGGGGCAATTTCTTAGAAAGTTCAAAATGGTTAGAATTTTCTTGCTTTCACTTGCATCAATCTTCAAGTATATTTATTGCATACAAGTTCTGTGTTAGCTCGAGTGCCTTAGATATGACGAAGAGCATTTCTTTCTATATCCCTACACAGTATACCCTTTGCATACCCAATTTGAGCGGTGAATTCATTTCAACCCAATTGGTGATCATTCTTGTGATAAACAAATGAAATCATCTCAAGACAAGTTCAAGGTGACTTGGGGCAAATAGGAGCTCAAAAGAAAATTCATCAGAAAGGATGCAAAAGGACTCCATCAAATCGAAGTTCTCTCTCTCGGAAAAATATCTCGAAAAAAAAAAAAGAGAGAAAATCTCTCTCTCAAAAAAAAGAGAGAGAGAAGAAGAGAAAATCTCTCTCTCAAAAAAAAAAAAAGAGAGAGAGAGAGAAGAAAAGAAAATCTCTCTTCAAAAAAAAAAAAAGAAAAAGAAAAAGAGAAAAAGAGAGAAAAGCTTCAGCAAGAACCGAGTCGATATGCAAGATCATTCTTCAAGGAAAAGACCATTTGAAGGTTCATTTGAGGAGCAATTGCTAGATGGGATGATCACCAATCTCCATGTTCATAATACCCCTTTTGATGAAAATAGGCCATTCTTTTCAAGCCTACCCGAACCTACGTTACAACCATTACCGAAGTCTCTTCAGAATAGGGCACTTGAGTTAACGTAGAATTTCAAATGCTCATAAATGTTGCTCGAAGAAGTGCGAGCAAGATTTTTCTATCTCATTTTTGCAGCATTCCTGACTTGTAAACCCGGAACAGCTGGTGATATCAATTCTTTCAATAGCCTCGACTCGAAGAGTCCCTTTTGCTAAGCCATTGACCAAGCTCACATTTTAGTCCTTATAAAGACCTCTCAGATTGGCCAAGTCATACTGATTTTGAGAATATCCGAACCCTTGTCAAGCACGATGAAGAGAGTTCGAGTGATTCTTATACCCGCATCAAAGGTCGGGTCAAAAGCCTTTCATTGAGAGTGAGTGGAAAGTCCTTTCTGATTAAAGGTCTCTCATTTAATATGATCAAAATGTCAAAAGGACGAAATGGTTGTTCTTATTAATAAATTCCCTAGTAAAGCTTGGTAATGCAAGCAGATTCATGAATTATGTTTTCTTTGCTTCTGCGCATGTGTTATTTTAACCTTTTCTCAGGTAAAAACAGGGGCAATGCCATTGGCTCTGTCATAAGAAGAATTCAGGTACGTCTGCTAATTATTCTTCATTGTTTCTCTCTCTGGAATAGGAGAAATTATCTCTCTCATAATTCCTCTTTCGGTGTTGCTAAGTGGAGTACGAAGCACACCCCATTTTATGTTCGCCCAGTAGGATAGGCGACATAATTCCTCTTTCGGTGTTGCTAAGTGGAGTACGAAGCACACCCCATTTCATGTTCGCCTAGTAGGACAGGCGACATAATTTCTCTTTCGGTGTTGTTAAGTGGAGTACGAAGCACACCCCATTTTATGTTCGCCCAGTAAGACAGGCGACATAATTTCTTTTGGTGTTGCTAAGTGGAGTACAAAGCACACCCCATTTCATATTCGCCCAGTAGGACAGGCGACATAATTTCTCTTTTGGTGTTGCTAAGTGGAGTACGAAGCACACCCCATTTCATGTTCGCCCAGTAGGACAGGCGACATAATTTCTCTTTCGGTGTTGCTAAGTGGAGTACGAAGCACACCCCATTTTATGTTCGCCCAGTAGGATAGGCGACATAATTTCACATTTGGTGTTGCTAAGTGGAGTACGCGGCGCACCCCATTTTATGTTCGCCCAGTAGGATAGGCGACATAATTTCTCTTTTGGTGTTGCTAAGTGGAGTACGCGGCACACCGTATTCTTATGTTCGCCCAGTAGGACAGGCGACATAATTTCACATTTGGTGTTGCTAAGTGGAGTACGAAGCACACCCCATTTCATGTTCGCCCAGTAGGACAGGCGACATAATTTATCTCTTGGTGTTGCTAAGTGGAGTACGAAGCACACCCCATTTCATGCTCACCCAATGGAAGAGGTGACGTGATCCTTTTCGTGATTGCCCAGTGGTATAGGCAACACATCCCATTCTTTCTTCATATCATGCGCTATTTCGCATCTGTAGGAAACTACAGGTAACAGATAGGCAATCATGTACCTTGAGAACCTTACTTCCAGTGGACTAGAAGTTTGGAGATCGAGGGAACTCAAAGCATTATAAAGCTTTCCCCCACTTGGACACTTTTTGTGCGATCCGTATGTAAGACTCTTTCACCGCTCCGCATGAAGTGAGAAGCCTTAGCATACGTTCCTTATTGTTTGCATATCATGCATCATTTTTTTTAAAAAAAAAAATCATCATCATTCATCATTTTTCATAGTTTAAATTTAGGTATCAGTCTTTGAGCGAAACCTCTGCGAGCCTCCACTCAAAAAGGGGCAGCTGTTGACACCTAAATTTTGGCGCATCATTTAGTATTAATTGCATAGAAAATTAGGGATTAAATTTTTAACCCCTAAACAAAAATATTAAAATTGCATAGCATATAGTTTAGGTTCATATAGATTAATTGCATTCCGCATCGGATCGGCGGTGGCAAACGAGCTTAAAATTCATCACGTACATCGAGCTCGGGTACCGAATGAGACTCGACTCACTCGGAAGACGGGGGCCGAAAATCACACGTCAAAAGGGCTCGGTTGTCTTAATTTGAGCTTAAATTAGCCCATCAAGTTAATTGAATAAAAGCCCGAATTAATTCAGCCAATTTGAAATTAAATGAAAATTAAAGCCTAAGCCCAAGCCTAAGCCCATTAGGACTAGAAAGCCCGGTTAGTTGACCTGGGTTTACATTATAAATACATCGTTATGTCTTACAACTAAAGGGGGTCTCAGAATCTAAAAATCAGAATTTTTAGAGACACGCGAGTGAAACACGTGAGCGAAAGAGAGAAAGAGGGGTCTTCTTCCTCGGCCGTGCGAACACAGCCGAGTTCCTTCTTCGGTGAAGCTGCTGCCTCATTGCGTTGAGGACGAGCGAGCTGTGACCGACTTAGTTGCTTCCCCTGTCCCGACGACAACGTTGTTGTGCCCTCCAATTGCGAGATAACGAAGCATGCTGTTGTTCCGAGTCTGACCGCTGACCAATGATCAACGTTGCTGCTTCTCACAGGATTCTCGGTGGTGTCCCTGCAGTGAAGTATTAGTGGGTTCCCAGTCACCACTAAGTCCAAAAAGGTCAAGTGTTGGTCTAGTTCACGTTTATTCTCTCTGACATTCATCAAGCAACATCCAGCGAGCCCCCCACCGAATCCTTGCTGTTGCAGTGAGCCGTGACATCTTTGCTGAGTCACCACCGTGAACCACCAGCGCCGACGAACCCGCACCGGATCGTGAGGACAACCGCTATTCTGATTTCACCACTGCGACGTCAGTTGCTCGCTCGTCTAGCCCCGATTCACGAGGCTTGCCCCACTACAACACCAACCTTCTCCGAAGTCGTTGCTCCGCCGCTTCCCCCACGCCACGAACCGAATCACCATCGTGAGCAACACCGACGAGACACCACCACCGCTGCTCCCGACGCTACGCCATCGCTCGTGCACCGCCTCTTGTGCATTCCCGACGCCGTACCGCCGTTCCTGACGTCGCGCCGCCGTTCCCGACGTCGCGCCGCCGTTCCCGACGCGCCGATCCGCAATCCCGATCCGTGCTATTCAAATTTGGGAAGTTATTTACGCATTTAGGTAAATATCTTATCCTGATTTGGTTTGAACATTTTATTGCCTAATTTGTGCTTATTGATATCTAATTTTGTATATTTGAATAATAAGTATTATCTCAATTAGGATTTGTTTGTTTTTTTAAAAAAAAAATCTTAGATATCTATTACTCCTTAAATTTGGATATCAGTTAGAGTTTTCAAAATCTTTTGAATATATCCAAAATATTTGAGATATCTAAATTTTTTAAGATGTGATCGATTAGGAAAATTTCCTAATCCGCAACCGCACACGTGGAAATAAATCTATCTATCAGGCTTTAGATAGAATTATTTCCATAGCGGGTATTTCGAATTTTAGGGTCGATCTGTCAGGCTTCAGATCGAAATTCAATTCGAAAGATTTCGCGGTTATTTTTTTATTTTTTTACTTGATTTTAATTTCGAATTTCGATAAAAAAAAATACCAAAAAGATTGCTTTAGATTAGGTCAATTTCTTTAGTTTAAAATCGCATGTTTAGATAATTGGCATTTTTAATTCCGAATTTCATTAAAAAAAATACAAAAAAATAATGTGCCCGTCATTAGAAATAGGTCACGTTGTCGCATGACATATAGTTTGCATGTTAGATTGCATTAATCGCATGTCAATTTTTGTACGTCATTACATATAAGTTAGCTTTCATTTAAACAAGTAAAAATCAAAAAAGAAATTTTTGCACCTTTGAACTCTAAGTTAGGATTTATCAAAATTGTCAAATTGAGTATTTTTCTCGAAATTGGTACCGAAAGGGCGTTAGGGAATCTAACGTAACCAAGTCCCGAATTTATGATTTCTGGTTCGTAGAAATAAAATAGTACTCCCGCTATTTTATTTAGGTTTCTAATCAACCTACCCTAAATGATTAGTGGCGACTCCCGTTGAAAATATTTGCATGCTCACAATTGGACCTAAGTTGCGATTTGGTAGAGTTTGGGAGAACTCGAGCTAGGTTAGTTAATTTAATTGATCTAGTAATCCATTAGCCTAAGATCGAAAAACCCGATTTTTTTTTAGGTCGCGACAACAGTTTTGATGTAAACAAACCAGACTGCTTTAATACGATTTAAGAAAAGTAAAACCAAAACTAAAACATATTGTAGTTAGGAACCAAACCAAAGCATTTTTGCAGGTTGGTTCGGCAATGGAACCAAATGGTTCTTTTTCAGTTTTTTTTTTCTCTTATTTTCTGTAATTTCATGAGCTTAAACTCACTATACTAGCTTGGAAGGAGAATTAACTATATGAAAAGACCATAATTTACCCACATATTAATTCATAGATTCATACAAAATAAAAATCAAACCTTCTTCTACTTTACCAAATAGGGCACTTAATGTATAGGCAATAAAAAGTAATTAAAACATTAATAGGTTGTACAAACAACACGAACTAAACTCGATATTCAAGCTGTTCAAGCTACTCAGACTCATCGCTATCCTCACGAGGACCAACTACGAACTGGACTTGATACGTAAGCTGTTCATGTTAGTCAAGATCGTTATTCTCACGTAAATGCATACAAAATAAAAATCAAACCTACTTCTAATTTACCAAATAGGGTACTTGATGGATAGGCAATAAAATGTAACTAAACATTAATAGATTGTACAAACAATACGGTTTCACGGTTCGATTTGATATAAGAAAAGTTGAAACCGAATCAAACCGCAAAAAAACGCTTCGGTTTGTGAACCGTTTTTTTTTTCAAAAAACTACTCTCAAACCAAACCAACCCGCCAAGAATAATTCCGTTCAAAATGTTCAACAGTTCAAACCATTGTTATCTCACCCCTGCTTATAACACTCGGCCCGATCATTCGCCTTAGATAGGCGAGAACATCATGTCCTGAGCCGGCTCGCCTTGGCTACGCGAACGAGTCGAACAAATTAACCCGGGTTGGATTAGGATCCAATAGCACTAATTACAGCACGACGGGGTCGCAAAAGTCTTGGGATTGCGCTTATCCATTGACAACAGCTGTAACGGAGAATGACGGTCCGTTCATTTGCTTAGAAAATGGCACATATGATGCATGTGATGATCAAGTTTATTTTATTTTATTTTTTTTGTGGGAGTTTTTTTTTTTGTTGGCCAAAGTTTGGTCATCAGAGATTCGGACAACAACAAAAAAAAAAGAATTTAGCAAAAATACCAAAAAAAAATTCACCACAATTATCACCCTTATTTCACTTTGCATCCCCCCCACACTTCAAAAACAAATTTGCTTTCTGATGACAAAAGTCAACTTCAAAAGGACCAGAGTTGCCCTCGCAAGAAAAACGCCTAAAAGAAATCACAATTCCCAAATCGGTAATTGCAAATTCTGGCCCTCGAATCTCGAAATCCCGATAGCATCGCTTAGTAAAGTTGTTTTCAGAACGTTTATTCGAGCCAAAGTATATATACGTCTCTTCAAAACCCCAACGACAACAAATCCTAGCCTCTCTTGCACACGCCACGCACCGTCATTGCCAACAATAGCCTCAAGGCATCCAAGTCCCAACCACAATTGAAGGCGGCCATATCGTGGCTATACGGCCGTCGACGACAATCGGCGATTTCTTCACATCCCCGTCATCACCAATGTGGGCTCTTGATTCAATTTTTTTGTTGTCTTCAAAAATCCTTCTAAACTTGGATAATCAATTTGTCAAATCATATTTTGTGGAGTTAGTTTGATCATGTTGGGCAGGTCTTAAGTTTCAAAGGCTTTGGAAAACTGCAAAAGTTTGCGGAGAAAAGTCCGAGCTGAATCGGATGTCCAACTATGTATGTTTCGGACGTTTGACCTCAAAGAATTCAGTGCCCGTGGGTCCATACAAGCCGGACGGCCATCCGTGTTTGTGTCGGACGTCTAGCTTTCAATGATTTTAGCATCAGACGCCCCGTCCGTAACATTTCGGACGCATGATAGAGAGAGCATTCTTCACGCCAGATTTCATACGCTCGGCGACTTCACCGACCGTCGAGAAATTAGCCCGTTTCCCTTCTCAAAAAAGCCCGTGCAAACAAGAACGTGGCGAACTCTTCTGAATCTTGTGGCCAATCGTATCCTTTGCGTCTCTCGTTTTGTGGAAACGAAGTCTCAAATCAGACATCACCCCTCACTCGTACGTTGTCACTTCTCCCTTTGCTTATGAATGCGAAATTGCTTAAGGTATTTTGACAACATAATTAAACGTTTACATCGTAGCGATATGAGGTTACTTGTTGTCTGAGGCAAGTGAAACTCCACGTGGTCATCACATCCTAATTTTTCTATTGGACTACCGACCAAAAAAACTTGAGTTCCCTACCTAAATGCCTTTTTGACCAAATGATAACATACGGACAAAGCACGGTCAGTCGGAAAAATTTACGAGTCGTTTTATATTCTATTTTCCCTTTTGTACACCTCTCGGACAGCTAAGCCTAGTGCGCGGATTTCTGGCAACAAGATGACCAAGTCACCGACGTGCTCGGTGCTCTCCTACCTCCTCTCCGAACAATTTGGACCAAAGTCTGAATTATGGACCAACATAGTTCCAACGTTGACATGTCCAACACTACTTACCACGGGAAAAATTACCGAATTAGTCATAAATCAATTGTATCGATGTCAATTCAGTCCTAAATTTTACGAATTGGCCATATAATCATAAAACTTTGTGCGAAATTCGTCCTACGTGACACGCTGATGTGGACAACTTGTGCAGCACCATGTCAACGATTTCCGACGGCAATTGGACTGAAAGACGACATTGAATTTCCGCCCAAAGATTTTAGGATTATATTGGTAAAATTAAAAAGCTTATAAAGCCTCCATACAATCGGTTTAAGATTGATTTGGCCATTATGCCCACTTACCACCTATTGATGAAGTGGCTGGATTGAAGTTAGCTACACTAAGTAATCAGAAATGGTCAAGGGGGAGACAAGCGTGCCTCGTGTGAGGGTGGTGGGTTGGGAAAATGCCGGACAATCAAAGTCAGCAAATAATGGTCTACTTAGTATGCTGATGAAGAATATTAAATTGATTAGTGTGCAGGACTTAGATATGCATGAATGTCGTGGCATGCTTAAATTCTCGTTGATGGCCTTGCTTTCCACGTAACTTGTGCTCTTTCCTTTCCGTAAGGAAGTATTGGATTGACTTCTAACGTATATGCTTTATTTAATTTACGAGTGATGTGGTTGACAGAATTAATTGCGAATATAAAAATTATACAAGAATTTGTGTTCTTTTAGCAAGACTCGATGTGGGTTTTGTAAATCTGAAAATATGATTGGCTTGGTCCAATAGATTTAGCTAACACGATACTTGCTTACTGAATATATGACCATACGCATCAACAACAGGTGCAACCAAATACGCTTGAAAGTGAAATTCTCGATATGTAGCTAGAGATATATTTTCGGGACGACTAATGCTAGAAACATAATATTTTCAGTCAAAGCTCTTTACACACACACATATATATATATATGAACAAGTCATATGTAGTATAATACAATGCATTTTATTATCACGAAAGACCCATTTCATATACGATGTTATTGCATGCACAATGTTACGTCACGAAAATTATCAAATTCCATGAGCTGGAATCACTAGCTTTTGATCCGTCATTTGTATTATTTGACAGGTGATGGTGGTTTTTCAAATGTGTTAATAATTTATTATTATTTCCTAATAATAAGTAAATTGCGGATCTGTAAGCGATGACTAGATCAAAGTTATATGGTGGCGTTATTTCCGCGCATGGACATCTCGAGCTTATCTTAACAGAAGCCAGGTCAAAATTTTCCTTCAGCATGGCTTATGTTTACCTAATTGAGGTTGAGGGACCGATGGGAATGAATATCACAATGACTTCAACGCCAAGATCTTGAACTCTAGGAGTTACTAACCAATGAAAAAACATCAGGGACCGATCACGTTATCTTACGAAGAAGAACAACTGGTCTAGTTGACGAGTTCAAGATTTTCTTGCAGAAACACAGGTTCGTGCGCGCCAATTCTCAGTGGACGACTACATGTTCGAGCTTTTTACTCGGTCCGTTGTCGGTGAATTAGCTGTGCTAACACCGGCGCACGTATTCAGCGGCACGTGACGTCTAGGGTTGACCCGGCAAGGTTTGAAAATTGCTGCTCAAGTTACACGGCGCAGGAGGGAGTAACAAGACTTGCACCAAACCAGTCAAACATTGGAGGCTTGAATACAGACTTACCAAACCGTATCTGCGTTGGCGGGCGGGGTCGGAGAGAAAGGGTAGGCGGACAATCTCGTCGAGCTAACGAATATTAAGCACGGAACACGAAGGGGAGCTGGACACGAACGTCGCGTCTCGATGAAATGCGACTAATCGCGTGTTACTGGCGTATTCGCCGAGGGTAAATTTGCCCCTGTCGAATGGTACTTAGACCTAATAGAGGGTGGACCGAAGCCGAGTCTAGTCTAAGCACTTGGGGCTGGCCATTTGCGGCTCGTTGAACGACTTCTTGGGTTCCCGCACTGAAGTCGCTTGCCCTTTCGCCATTGTCAAAGTCAAAAGTCGGAGAGATGTAGAGAGAGAAAACCAAGATGATACACGGTCGATCTTCACACAAACAATCAAATTAGCATATTTGTATAAGTAACAGTGCATACCAATCTTCATCGCCCTAATACAAACGTGAAAAAATAGTTTGACACATGCTGCTTAAGCTGCCTCTATCGACCCTATCATGCAAATCGCTATTCAACGACGAGCCGTCGAGGTTGACGAGTCGTATGCATAGACTATAGTGTGGCAAAAAAAAAATCAATAAATGGTTTTTTTTTCCTATACGGTATCTAGACAGAACCCGCGAAGCGCAATAGAAGAACGCGGGCTTCGGCGAGGATTCGAAGAAACCTCCTGGATCCTTCAGAACCAATGAATGAATGAATGAATGAAACGAGTCAACAACACCGTGTATGCATGGGCGATCAACAGGCAGGGCGGTGGGAAGAACGCGCGCGTGTAGGCTTCCAAGGATCAATCCAGCTCAGGTCCCCGGCGCGGAGGTGACGGCGGAGTTGTGGCGGGGCGACGGGCCAGAAGGGGGAACCGCCGTGCTCTTGGGCAGGTAGCTGTATATGTGGCCCCGGTAGCGGAAGCCGGTCTTGTGCGGATGGTGCCGTGCGCCTTTCGAGGGAGCCGCGAGGGACAGCGTGGGCGTGGTGGTGGTGGTCGTCGTCGTCGCCGTCGTGGTCGTGGTCGGGCCGAGCCGGGCGGCGGCGCATGGACCGGCGAGGAGCAGGAGGAGGATGAGGAAGGCGCATGAGGCTATGCGTGCAAGATCCATCGCGGGGTTCGTCGGAGAAAGATCAAGAGACGAGGCAGAGAGAGAGAGAGAGAGAGAGGTAGGGCTTTTGAGGTGCTTTTCTGTGCGTTTTCGAAGGTTGATGATGTTGGGGGGGAGAGAAAGGGCGAGGGCGAGGTGTTTAAATAATAGGGGAGGGAGGGAGGGAGGGAGGGGAGGGAAAAACTTGGAGGAAAAGTATGGAAGAAGCTTCGGGGAAAACGAGTGAAGGCCACGCAACCACCACCGCCTTTGAAATTTCGATATCAACGATTAAGGGAGGGGAAAAATATAGAGAGAGAGAGAAAAAAAAATGAAGAAAATTTGGAGCTAGCTAGCTATTTACATGATTTATGCATATATAGAAGTACAATATTATTATCATTATTATTATTACTAGTTGCCGGCTCAAAACCTCCGCTCCACCGCCTTACCCACCCACTTCCCCCCCCCCCTCCTTTTTTTTTTCCAATTTTACCTTTTTCTTTGCCATTCGAAGGGATACGTGCTATCTTGAATTATATGGTAATCCGATTGATTCGTTCTCTGAAGCCGAATTTGTGACCTGCTATATATATATAATTTTATATGCCAATGTTTATATGGCTATCGTTATACAAAAATGGGGCGAATACCCTTGAGACGATGAGGATTGGGGGAGTATTTTATGGTCCAAGGGAAATTGCCATTCGCCTGAGACGACGCGCATTTCACTCGTGGCGTGAGGCGCAAGCTTGCTTAGCAAGGGCCGTCCTGCCACCCCCGCTCTCGGTCGTATTAATCCCCTCCGCGTTTTGGTAGTTGTGGTCGAAGGAGTGCGTTGACCGCCCCAAAGTCAGCGATTCCACTGGCTCTCGTAGGTTCGCCCAAGCAAAGCACTAATTAAACTTTCATATTAAAGTAAACCTGGGCCAAGAAAATTTAGATGGACCCCAACTTGCCGGTTTAGTGATTTATATCCCGGGGGGTCGCCTTGCTCCTCGCTTCTCGTTCGAAGCGAGATCGGGAGATCGAATTCGCGGGGAAATAAGGGGGGGAGAGGTGGAGATGGATTCGGAGTCCAGAGCGCTCGTCTTTTTCCTTGCATTGAGCCGGAACGGAGGATTCAACTCGACTTGACAGGAGATGGCGCGTTTTCGACGGGTGATGCAGTCACCGGTACAGTCGAAAACTATCGCCCGATAAGAGTCGAGACTGTGCGTTAGACTTTTGAGATATCCACGGTCCAATCGAGGATTCTATGACGCGTGAAATTACGTGACTTGAGAGCTCTTAAATTTACGGGTCCCCCACCAACCTCCAATTCTCTTTGGCTTCTCCTCATCCTTTCTAGGTGAGCTCGGTACATGAATCGGATATGCACGAGTTTACAATTTCCTTCCGCTCAGACGGAATTTTTCTTCCGCTTCTCGTTTCGGACGTCACGTATCAGAGCCGAGATAAACGAGAAAAAAAAAATCGGATTTAAATGTACGATGGCGTTTATTTATTTTTTTTCTCAATTCTGGCTTCGAAATTATTGGTCACGTCAGCAAAAGTGCGGATTTGCGGTGCCAATCGTGATGGAAATCGAATTGACATGATCCGACCATACACTAAACAAGTCGCCGAGATGAATCTTTTGCGTGAGAAGCTCTCGTAAGAAACCGCACCGCTTCTCTGTGGGATCCGCCGGTCATTATAATTTAAGAGATTTTAATTGGAACCGCTCGATCTAATTGGCGATGACATTTTGACTCTAGGGTTTTTAAAAACAGGAAGAAATCTCAGTAGTAGACGTAGCTCGAGAAGGGACCCTCGTCCATTGGTACAATGTTGGGTACATTTCGCCTTCGGAAACGTCGCGTTCTGATCGAGTCTCTAGTTTCATGTACTTTCATGGGTGTTTTCGTTTCCAGATCGGATCGCGATACAAAGTAATTTCCCGCGAATGGCCTGGCCTGAACATGGCGGACTACACGGTTGCGAAAGATTTTTATGGAGAGTTCAAACGAGCAGATGAAATTTAACGACGGGTCTAGATCGCACACTTTCAATCGATGACAGAGGAGATAAATTATGAAGCCGGGTCAATCCAGAAAAGGTTATTCGTAGCGCTATATTGCCACTAGAGTCTATTTCCGACCGCAAAATCTATCGTTTTCAATTGGTTTGGAACCCTTTCTTTTATATATTTGGGCCTACTTATTTGTACTGGTGCCAATCAAGACCGACTCGCCTACGTGATCATCGAATTCTTTTTCTCTTTTTTTTTTAAAGGGGGAAGAAAAATACTGGAAAATTATGGAGGCATGGGATTAAAAAAATCACAAGGGTCACTGACGTCACCGGGAATGAAGGAGAGAGACCGGCGTTGCATTCATGGGAAGATTTGCCACATCGATTCTGCTGAAACCGTCCTCTGATCCATCGCCGGTGAAGCCCAAGGCGAATTCACATGGTCCCAATCCGATCAACAACACCGCGTTGTTTTGCCTCCACTTCACTTTGATGTTTCGTTTCGTACTTCTTACATCTTAGGTTTTACCTTAAAAGCCATGTTCGGGCCAATCTCGGCCCCCCCGGCTCGAGACAGGAACCGAATTGCCCCCCCCCTCCCCCTCCCTCCCTCCCGGGAAAGCCAAGGGCAGATGAAGGCCCGGACCCGATTCGGGCTTTCGAGCCTCGAGCAACTCTTCAACTCCCGCGCGTCCTGCCCATTTTCGAGTTTCGACGGAATTCCTACACCTTTACCGAGTTCACTATGAACCGAATTTGATCTGAATGGTTACGCGCGCGGGACCCGAACGATTATCCACAAAGAAATCACGGCTTAGGTCACTCCATTCACCAACCGAGCTTGAGTTGAGAATTGGGTAAAGGTCCGTTACTAATGTATCCCCTTTTTCTCCATGACCCGCTTGGCTGGCAGATGTTCTCGTCTATTACGACAATAAAGAAAGAAGGAAGAACAAAGACATCCTCCTTGTTTTCTGGGTCCGCGGTTTCTTTTCTTTTCTCTTCTCTTCCTTCGTGTCTCCCGACCAATCAGCTCCGTTGGGCTTCGGACGATAATAGCGAATTTCATTTTTATTGGGCCACGCGGCGAGCAGCCTGTCGACGAAGCATCCTTGACAATGAGCAGAATCAAACGCTCATGAAGAATTAAAAAATTGTCTATCTTGAAGTTACTTCAAATTGCAAGTCCAACCGGCTCGTTTGCTTTAGGTGGGTGAAGATTAATCGAGCTGAAAGTTCGAATCGGAATCATCGAGAGAAATTATGTGGTGTACAAATGATTCGATTCGATTCGAAAGCATATCGATCCCAGAACCATGAGCTGACGGAAAACCCGAAAAGATTTGTCACGAAGAAACTCGATCCGATTAAGACTTGACCAAAAGTTAATCAGATCATAGGTTCTGCATCAGTCGCCTTTCTACTTAATCATCCATCTCACAGTATAATGAGAATCGTCCCTGTGATGGAGACAAAGAAGTCCTGGAAAAAGGGGTGAAATCAAACGTATAGGAGATAATGTGCGGGACCATCCATGAAGCACTCGTTCAATGTCCCAAGAACGATGGGAGAATCCGGTAACCACCCATGCTCGAGCAGAAAGATGGTACAACACAGGGCAGGAATGGCTGAGACCCAATATGACAGCCACTTGTCATCATCTTTGAATTTAAAGAAGAGAGGTACGCGACAGTACACAAGCCCTCTGCGCACAAACTTCACAGGCTGTGGTGTGGGAACCAAGTACACTGAGAGAGAGAGAGAGAGAGAGAGAGAGAGAGAGAGTTGTAGGTTCGGCTGTGTTTCACTCCACCCTACACTTCCCTATCATTGCATTTAAGATGCCCATTTACTGCTAGGACTCTCTCAATGGAGTTACCATGATTCTGAGAACCACCAGGAAAATTTCAAGGCCCTTTCACTCTCTCTCACTAGGCGAATATTCCCCCAAGCATCGAACCTTTTTCTTCTTTCAAAGGCATGCACCAGAGAAAAAAAAGGTCAAGTTGGTTGGTTGGGTATTCCTCAGAGGAGCAAAGTGAATGATGAATGTTTCCCGTTATGCTACCATTCCATCATCAACAAATTTCATAGATTCGAGAAAAAACGAAATGTGATCTTTAGGTATATAATCACTAACAAAGCCATTGTTGTGTTCGAGTTCAATGATACCGCTAAAATTTCTGCATTTAGCTCACTAGAAACTCATGTTGCCCTCATTAAAGTTGCTTTTTTCTCCTTCTGGTGATCTCTGGCCTCCAGGATAGTGAGGGGTTTTCGTGATTATGCATGAGAGTATTAGCCCTTAGAACAGGCACATTGGGTTTTGATGATTGTGTTCATTCATTGTGATATTGTACTCCAGCAGAACAGAAATACTTTTTTTTTTTTAATAACCAGAACAGAAATACTTTGACTAATATTAACCCTAAAAAAGTCAATCTTGAACAAAGCTGCAAAATTTCGACCAAAAAAAAATGAACAAAGCTGCAAAATCATGGATACCCTGAATCAGGAAATTAAACTTGAATGCATGCCAACAAAAGAAAACGCTACGATCACATTTTGAAAATGAGCTTACGATAAATTAATGGTTAGTGTATTAGAAAGATCGACTTCTTTTCTCTGCCTCCAAGGCTTCTTCTTCATCTATCCCTTGGTTGCTACCAGTAGTAGTAGATAGAGGCCTACTCTATAGTATATACTCAAAAAAACTATTCCATCCACTGAGTAAATGAAGATCATAAATTCAAACCCACCATCATCTAATAACTCTTCAGAACAATGAGCAGCAACATTGCTACCTCCACCAGAAAAGGACACCACAACCCATAAAAACCACCACCATGTCTTGAACATCCCAAAGATGCCATGAAATGGACATTTTGCCTCATTCGGTCACCACCCAACTTGGCCTCTGAGCTGGGCTCATCGACCACATTGCCCTGTTCCTGACAGGGCTTGACCCCAAATGGCTTGCTGTTTGTTGATAGCAACTCGGTCCGGTAACACAAGCCAGGGTTGTCCCAGGCCCCGAAGCGCCTCTTCATCTTTCCATAAAACCACTTAGAGAATTTGAGCTCCCCGGTGAAATTGTTGCCGTTTAGGTACAGAGCATTGATGCTGGGCAATGTTGCCATTTCTGGTGAGACGTGACCACCGAGGCGGTTGTTGCTGAGACCCAGAAACCTGAGTTTTTTCAGCTTAGAGATCGACTCAGGAATGTCTCCAGTTAAACCCATCTGTGAAAGGTCCAAAGTGACCAGGCCCTGCAATTTTTCCCACTCTAGGATTCTCAGGTCTCCTCCTATCGGGTTGTTGGCCAAGATCAGCTCTTGCAGCGAGCACATGGCTTCGAGTGACCGAGTCAACCCACCGGAGAGCTTGTTGTTCCTCAGGTCCAAAAGGGTCAAATTCTTGAGCTTGCCCAGCTCCATTGGCAGCTTCCCTTCTAATAGATTGTTGCTCAAGTCCATCTTCAGGAGTGAAGTCAAACCCCCAAGAGCCGAAGTCAAAGGCCCGGACAGAGAATTACTGCTCAAGTCAAGGATTAATAGCTTGGACAATCCGCTGAAACTGTCCGGGATTGGGCCCAAGAGTGAGTTCCCCCCAAGGACTAGCCGCTTTAAGTTTGGTAAACTACCGATGTCCAGAGGCACATTGCCACTCAAACCATTCTCTAGGATCACCAGTGATTGGAGGTTAACGAGCTGGCCAAAGCAAGATGGTATTTGCCCGACGAGCCCTGGGTTTGACCGGAACTCCAACGACTCCAAGCTGCTCGCCAGATTTCCCCAGCTTTCGGGAGGTACCGCGACGGGATTTTGGTGGGGCGAGACAAAGCAACCGAAGAAGGAGAGGGATTTCAGGTGAGTGAGCTTGAAGACATGTGGTGTGAAGACAGGATTGGCCGAGCAAACAAGGGAATTCTCATGAACTGGTCCGACGTTCAAGGTGGTGACATACCAAAGCCCATCAAACAGATCACAGGACACTCCCTGTCAAAAAAAAAAAACGAGCAAAGCAGAGGTCATTTGTCAAGACAAACTGAAGATTTCGCAACAATGAACTCGACATGTATAATAATCACCTAACAAATGGCTAAGAGCTTGTAGTGCACGTTAACATTATCATATTGATGGAGAGCTACTTGTGAGACCTGTCTGTAAGCGATTAAAGCTAAGACAGTAGATGAGTGCAACAAACCTCAACTCAATCTGAACTAAACAGCACTCCAATTTAAAACATGTATTCAAGATTGGTAATCGCAATTGCAAGTTTCTCCTTTTTTCACCCGTTGGGTGAAAAATCAGTTAGAGGTTTTCTTTCGTGGTCCAAAACTTCTGTATCTTGCTCTACTCCAATAGCACAGTACAGTACAGTACAGATTTGCCAATGTCACAGTGAAGATTTGCATTCCACAACAAAAATGTGATAGTACCGTAGATACCTGTATGGGTGCAACAAACCTCAACTCAATCTGAACTAAACAGCACTCCAATTTAAAACATGTATTCAAGATTGGTAATCGCAATTGCAAGTTTCTCCTTTTTTCACCCGTTGGGTGAAAAATCAGTTAGAGGTTTTCTTTCGTGGTCCAAAACTTCTGTATCTTGCTCTACTCCAATAGCACAGTACAGTACAGTACAGATTTGCCAATGTCACAGTGAAGATTTGCATTCCACAACAAAAATGTGATAGTACCGTAGATACCTGTATGGGAGTCCATCCACAAGGGTCTGGATAAAGATCCGACCCGTTCCACCAGTTGCCCACAAACCCTTGTATTGCAGAGTACAGAGCCTGCCTCTCTGTTTCCTCCATTGGAGCTTCGTCTGTGTCTCCTGCTTCTCCATGCCAAGCAGCGGCCAAACACACCCCCAAAATGATGAGCCAACTAAAGTTCTTCATAGTTTCCGTGTGTGTACGTGTATCGAGGGAGACAGAGATGAGAACTCAAAAGTTGATGGACAAAAAAAAGACCGATACGGGTCCCTCAAGAGAATTAGCTGATGTTCTTCTAGAATGGAAGTTCTAGCGAAAAGGAGTATTTGTGAGCCATGAGTGAGAGACAGAGACAGAGAGAGGCGAGCTCAAACCTTGAGCTCAGGGTTCAATGATTATGCAGAAATGGCAAGGAAAGGTGTGGCATAAGGAATAAGAAGAAGAACCCGAAAAGCGTCTCCGGAAGCAGAGAAAGTGTAATTTGTCCACAGTAAAAATTAAAGAAGAGAAGAGAGGGAGAGAGAGAGAGAGAGGGGGAGGAAGGGAGGGAGAGTAGTGAAATAAATGAGGTAGAGGGAGGGAGGCACGCAGCAGCAGCTTCTGCTTCTCTTTTCTTGCATTGTGAATGTCTCTCGTCAGACACTCATTATCGCCGGTCGCTGTTTTTTTTCTTTTGCACAGGATCTAGTATGTATAGGCTAATAATTATGTCTAAAAGGATTTCCAAAAAGACACAACAGGAGCGAGAGAGAGAGAGAGAGGGGAAAAAGGCCAAAGCTTTTTATTGGATTGGTTGATGATTTTCTTGCTAGGAGGGAAGGTTATGTGGGACTTGGTTAGTTAGATTATACCAGCTGGGTCAGGACCAGTTTGTGAGGGTTTCGAGATGAGACGAGGGGGGACCAGAGAGAGAGAGAGAGAGAGAGAGAGAGAGAGAGAGATGCATGCAGAAGGTAGTGGAGTGAACTATTACTGAGGGTTGGGTTTAGCTCGTCTGGCTCGAATCTCATTGTATGAATTAGGGAGAAAGACACAAATAGTCCATAAATTTTGGCTTAATGTACAATTTGGTCTCTAAACATTTAATTTTTTCAATGTAATCTCTGAACTTTATTATAATGTTCAATGTGGTGCTTAAACTTTTAATTTATTCAATGTGATCTCTGAATTTTTTATATATGTTCAATTTAGTCCCTGAATTATATGAAAATATTTAATATAGTCCCTAAACTTGAATCAATAGAAGGAGTATATTAAATATTTTTATATAGTTCAGAACTAAATTGAACATATATCAAAAGTCCAGGAACCATATTGAACAAATTAAAAGTCCATGGATCATATTGAATATTAGGCTAAAGTTCAGGGACTATATTGAATAAATTAAAAGTTCAAAGATCAAATTACATATTGAGTTAAAGTTCAAGAACTGTTTGTGTCATTATCCTTATGAATTACTTAGCTTGATTTTAATCTCCTTTACATAATGGTTTTTTTTGGGTGCGAAACAAAATTGGCGAGAAGTGCGGAGAAGAGAGACAGAGAGAGGCAGAGACAAAATCTGGGCTTTTGAGTGTGTGGCTGAGAGCTTTTCCGGTTCTTTTAACTTTTTGGGCTGCTGGTTTATTTGTGCAGCGAAATCTGATCATGCAGCAAAAGGACAAAAAGAGCCACGGAGGAGTGGGGCGCGCAGATTAGCTTGAAGTGGGCCAAGTTTTGGCTTTGTCTCCTTCTGGCTTCGCAATTTCCCCCCTTCCATTTCAAGGGGTGCTGTGCTGGTATTTTGTGTGCCAACTGCCAAGTCATCTTCTTCCTGTTCACCTTCAAAACCTAAAAAAAATAAAAATTGTGGCATTTTTTTAAATAGGTTGTATTTTAGTCAATAGCTCAAGAGGAATTGATTTCTTCTACGATAAAATGGGAAAATGTATCGTCTCATACGGATAAAGTCGAATTATCTTTGATTCTTGCATTCGCCTTATGTAAGATTGTGCACTCGTGATAAATTTAAGACTATCTACATTATTATTGTGCTTTTGTTTCAATATCTTGAATAACATTGGCAAAATTGCATTAGGTTCTATAAATTGAATATCTTTGTGTGTTTTATTCATGTACCCCATGAACAGACACACCACAAGTACTATATAACCTTTTGTGCTAGAAGCTCAGGGCAGGATATACAAAGGATTGCAGGCTACTTTCTAAGCAAAACCAACAAAATAGCACATGAAGGCAGCTAACTTTCATGAGCTGAATATGTAAAGAGTGAAACCATTTTCTTTGTCGTGGTTATATTTTGGGAAGCCATGTACATTTATATTTTGGAAGGCCAAAGTACAATCATGCGAGCATGTAGGTATCTGTACTTGTCTGTTGTCTCCACTTTCCCTTCCTTCCATATGTGTAATGTGATGCGAAGTCTAAAGTTTTTTTCTTTTTTGGTCTGCATGCGAAGGTTAAGTTGGCTAAGCCCAAAGCGATAATACAGTGTGACACCTAGGGTTTGATTTACCTGACCAAACACTGAAGAGGAGTAGTCTTAATGGAAGGATCACAACCATTGTTTAATGGAGTGTGACTGGTTTGGCTACTCTCGTTTGCATATCCATTTTTTCTATTCATACTTTAGTTGATTCGATTCAATATCTCAATGCTAAAGAAAAAGCTGGGTAGTCGAGTAGTGTTAGATATATTAAGATCAGTCTACAAGATAATGGAGATATAGCATAATGAGATTGCGTAATTATTAACCGTTGAAGAATGGTAAATTTGCATGTGGACAGATTATGAAACAAGAATCAAGCTATGACAAATATAAAACAACTAAAACATCACATGCGTGTATAAAAACCAGAGGAGCTTGTTTATGCAAACAATTCATTAGGACAACTAGATGAAGAGCTTTCTGAACAACCATTATATCTATCATGGAGCTCCCTCTGTTTCCTAAACACATCACCAAAAGCGAATTTATTCCGGTCCCGGAAACATCAGTAAAGAGATGCTGGTTGGCTAAACAGAAAATACAATTCTCCTTAAACCCGAGCCTGCTCAGCAACTCTAGGGAAGTCATGGTGCTGCACGCAACGTAGGCTCGAAGCGGAGAGGGCAATCTCTTTTGGGGGCACACGGTCGGAAGGATGTTCGCCGACTATGATTGCAAAGGGCTCTATCTGAATACTACTGAATGAACGTATGAGAGTCATGGGAATCGGTCCAACTGAATATAGGTCCAACAAAACCTACATCCATCAAACCACAGTGATCAATACGCTCACGAAACAATCCAGTCCGAGAGCGGAACTGGCTAAAATTGTCAGGGTGCTTGTAATCCCCACTTCAGGCGCAGTGTTTGGTATCTTGCGGAATACTATCATCCCATATTCTGGTGTTGTTAGAAACTTGCACCAGCGGAGAACATGCCGACAGGATTTGTGAATCTCTTTCCTCCCAGCAACTATACCAAATCAGAATGCGATCGGCTTGGGTCCTTTGGGAAGAGCCGGATATCAGAGTGCAAATCCCTGGCAAAACGGAATAGGGAAGTGCATCTCAATCTCAAAGCAAGCAACGGTTCAGTGAGTCCTGCTATAATTAAGAGCCTTTCCCCGTTACATGCTAGCCATCACCTCTCTGACAGGACTATCTTGTGAAATAGTCTATTGTTCCGTTGCTGACAATATGGAATTACCATAGTTCTTAACGACAGAAACGCATGTCTGCTGGGTTATATACCGCGTGTGTGGATGTCTATATATCTTCTTGAGGGTCAATTTGGGCAGAAAGAAGCACTAGACAGGTTGAGACAATCAGAACCTTTTCTTTGGCCAACTGGGAAGTAAGAACCTTGGGAAATTGGACTGTGGACCAGCAAGCATCTCTCGGGAAAACCAGAGAAAAGCAAAATCTTTAGGGAGAGGGAGGGCAGTAGTGCACAGGGGAATAGCCCACGCTATTTATCTTTCTTCATTTTAATGGAGCCACAGGCCCTGATTATGGACTGACAAGTCGCTTTCTGTCTATGCTTTTCTCATCTCAGACAGCCCAGCCGACATTTAATGATGGCTGCCTCATTTGATTCCAAAACAAAATCGACTATCAAATTTTAAATTCATGCTCTTTTTATGCCAGAAGAAAGACGGAAAGCAATCCGCTTTTTGTTCCTGGGACTGGCCTCGCCTTCTTTTCTTTCTTTTTCTCTTGTAACAGGGAAAGACAGGTCCACTCCTTGATTGACATGGTCAGCCTTTGATTGGGACGGTATATGGAGTATAGTTTTACTCGAAGTGACAAGATCAGATCCAACCAAAGTCAGTTTGCCCCGACTTGAAATTCATCTCTTCGCACCGCTTCTTACCGATTCCTGTAGAACGGCGAGAGCAAAATCTCTCTCGACAACGCCCTTTGAATGCTCGCCTCTCCCATCCCCGAGAGCATACTTCACCTCTCCTTTCAAAGATGAGATCTTAGGACCAAATTGGCCCCTGAATTTGTGAGCCAAGTAATGGTTCCGAAATGGAGAAATCAAAAGGAATATGCAAAGAGATACTACGACCTTAATTATGCAGAGGCGACTTAGAATGTTCGCTTATATCAGTTGACAGATTGCTTAAAAATGATACATGAAATTCCCCAGTTCATTTTCATCGTGGTAATAGTGCATTCCTCATTAGTGCATACTGAGTAAGGGCACAGTTGTTGTCATTTTACTGCAACATCCGCATAAATTTACCAATACTTACGTGAACATAAAGCCGTTGATTTTACTAACCAAAAGTAAAATAGTGGAGTAGAAGTTCTGACTGCAGGACCATATGAGTAGATTAGGCCAAATTTAAGAAAACACAAACCTGTTCTCGACCCTTGCCTAGCGAAGGGCACAAGAGCATGTCTTTGAGACTTTTAAGTACGAGGAAATTACCTGAAACAGCTGAGTTTTCTCGGAGACACCAGCAAAATGAGTTTTTAAAAGGCTTAAAAGCAATTCTTTTCGCATAACAGAGCTGCAAACAAATCTTTAATCAAGCCACGACTTCGTCACTCCACAAATTTGAGTTATTTGCCATCGATAAATTCATAATATCATCTACGTGTGCCGACCGGCAACAATTATGTACCTAAGAACTTGGGAGAAACGGAACGGACAAAACTACTCCAAAGCACCTATATGCCTCCTACACTCATGAAAGATACAGGGTAGAACGAAAAGAAGATGCTCAGTCCCTATTATGGTAAAGAATTTAATCTACGATTTTACAATTTTGACCAGCCATTTCCTGCTGCTCAAGCTGAATGTCAATAGATGGAGCACTTGAGGCAAAGCTCCTGCAAATTCGGCAGTTATGTAGTGAAAAAGGTCCAGATCTTCTTTCCTATAGACGCTGCACCAGGATGCTCCAACTCATCATCGTAATCATCTTCAGCCTCATTAAGTGCACTCCCATTCTCATCTTCACCAGACAATTCCTCCAAACCAGCCGTTTCTTCGTTTTCATCTGGCTTGGCTGAATTTACATTGTCATCAACAACATTTACTGCCGTAAACTGCATGAGAACAAGCAGCGAAATCAAGAACTATCTTATGTATGCCTTAATTGTTGTTCAATGAACTCTACTCTGGAATGGTTGGAGCTGGGGATGACAGAAACTTTACCCTGACAACCTTCTGCTGTGATAACTCCACGATCCTCAAACTTGTGGCCTGTGTCAAAGGCATTTGATTATGACGTTCATCACTGTTTTGCGATGGCACGTTATTATCTTCTCCATTGATTGCTTCTTCCCCTCCACTGGCAGCTTCTACTTTTCCATTTTGATTTAAGTCAACTGAGGCTTCCTCCGCTGCCACATTGCCTGCACTGCTGGATGCCGGCACAAAAAGTCCTAATGAGTTGGAAACAAATTTAACCAAATTTGCCTTATGGCAAGGCTAAGATAACATCATGCACAAGATTTTAGGGCATTCGCTTACATTTTCTGTCGTCTGAGATTGTATCGCTTTTGCCCAGGAGTCTGCACTGCTGGCGCGTGGACAGTTTGTCGTCTCTTCTTACGCCCACCAGCCGTAACACTATTGGAGGGTCCTTCACTATCACCCCCATCCTGCTCACTTTCTGTTATTTGAGAGCTTTCTGCATGTTGCCGCTTCCTTGGAACACTACTTACTGCTTTCCCCTTATGAACCAAATCAGCCTGGTCTGCCTTGCTTGTTTCATTAAGCAGCGTATCCTTTGACCCATCGCCTAGAAAAGCCTTGGCATCTTCAACCACTGCCTTCACTGATCTTGTCCTTGGGATTCCATTGTTTCTCTTCCCGCCTTTTCGTCGACTCTTTTTCACCTCAGACTGCTGAGAATCTTCTGGCAGATCTGGCATCTGATCATGCAGATGGCTACTGTCATCGAGAGATGGCGCATGCCCATCATCAATTTCTTTAATGATGTCAACAGACTTAAATTCCTGGTTGAAAGTTGCCGCCTCAACTTTTCCCGATGATGTTTCTGCTTCATCTTCAATAGTGCCATGCCCTTTGTTTTTTTCCTCGTTTCTAGCCATACTCAACCTTCCAAGGTTCTCTTCCAGGTTAGAATTTTTATGGGACTGCGGAGAAGCAGAATCAACCTCAATGTTTTTACTGGGAGATAGGTTGAAGATTTTGGATGTGCACTTACGCAGCCAAGACATATGGCTTCCAGAATCTGAATGAACCAAACCAAGTTCATCCGGAGACTTTTCCAAGAGTGATCTACCAAAAGGGCTCATCCTACTACAAGGCTTCTTTGACAACTCTTCCACCAGCCTAGGCAGCGGGAGAATCTCTTTATCCCCCATTTGAGGTAACTGTAGATCAGAGAGTGTAAATTCTCTAGCTTCATCTCCACATTTCTCGCAACTCTTGAACTTCTCAACAAACGCAAGGAAGCGGCTTCTTTCCTTAATTAACTCTTCCCTTTGATCCTTCAGCTTCTGGCTGAGAAGAAATAGCTGATCAATGTCTTCACGCACTTTAATCTGATCTTCATCCATCTGTCTCTTATTCAACACAAGTGCCTGTTTGTCTTTCTCTATCCTGTGCTTCCCAGACCTTATTTCATCCATTTCTCTCAGAGCAATTTCTTTCAACTCATTTATGTTTTTAAGCTCCTTCTCCTTCTCTAGCTCAAATTGTTCCTCCAAAAGAACCGCCTTTTTCTCTGTCTCCTCCTGCCGCTTTTGAAGACTAGTTTCAAGATCCGCTTTCATCAACTCAAACTCCCGGAGCATTTGACTGCGCTCATTCTGAACTTTTTCAGATAAATCAGATTCCTCGTGTTTCATCTTGGCAGCAAATGATTCTTTCTCCAGTTTTATCGCTTCCAACTCCCTCTGCATATACTCCTCCATTTCATGTTTCTCCCTTTTCAACCTTTCTTGTTCAGAAGACTGCCATTTTCCTGACTTCTCTTTCTGTTCCAGAAACTTTCTTTGCTCTTCAATAACTGCAGCTCTTTTCTCATCCAAGGCTTCCCACTCTTTCTCAAATTTCTCTCTTTCTTCTTTCAGCTCTTCACTTTCTCTAAGAAGCGACTCCTGCTGAGATCGGCACTTTTCTATCTCCATCTTCAATTCTGCTTGCAAGCGGAGATGTTCCGACCTCTCGTCATCATTTAATCTAAGGTTTTCACTCTCCTCTTTTATCTCCAGCTTCTTTTCAGCGATATCTGCTTTTATTTTCTCGATTTCATCTTTGAGATTCTCTAAGGCCTCTTTCTCAGCAGATAACTGTTTCTTCTCCACCTCCAATTTCTTCTCCTCAGCTTTCATCGACTTCTCCTTTTCTTTCAATATTTTCAACATTGACTCAAGTTCCTTATCTTTCTCCTTAAATCTCTCTGTCTTTGCATCCAAAGCAGACTCTCGCTTCCCCAACTTCTGTTCTTTGTGGTTTATTTCAACTTCCTTCCGCTCAATTTCTTCTATCTTGATTTTTAATTCTTTGTCAAGAGATTTCCTCCTCTCTTCCATTTCAGTCTCAAAGCTGAGCATTTTACCATCCAAGGTAGCCTTTTGCTCATCAACAAGTTTCTGAATCTCCACCTGCACAGCAAGCGGGAATCAATTCTACGCTGCTAGACATGAGCTATAACATGCCATATCATCCCATCCCATCCAATCCAATCATCTAAAGTGGAAAATATCATTATAATACTTACCTAAATAAAATCAATCGAAACAAATGTGAATAGAAAACAAAACATAGGTCACCTACACTAAAGCTCACAAATTACCCCAAAGGACAGAGCGATCAACACACAAGCACAGAAGGAAACCCCTATGCATAAAAATTTCACTGGCATGATTCACAAAATAAGTGATTCAATAAAAATTGTTTCCACTTACCAGTACTAGTTTTGCTTTATCCTGTGTAAGAACTAATATCCAACATTCACAACACCAAGCAACATGGGATTGGGTCTAGTCAATTAACTATTGAGTGATTTAGCACGAAATATTAGTTCTTGCAAAGCATTAACAAAAAAAATATACTTATTTAAAAATTGACTGCTACATCAATCCTCAGTGCACAAGAATATGAGTTGCCAAACTATCATTATCTTCCCTTTCCCACAAAGAAAATGCCTTTCGAGCTAATCATATTAGTGTTGAATCATCAGCAGCATCATAAACAAGGACAAGAAGCATGAGGCACGGCAATTTTATATATTAGTTGGACTATACTTGCCAAAATAATAGAGCAATTCTGTCCAAAAAGAACTCATCCAACATCGACAAGAAAATGAATGAACTATGAATACTATTCACCTTGACATACAAAATAATGATCACAAGTAGAAAAATTATCAAATCCAAGTCCATCTTCGAAAACTTTTCAAAATACGTAATACAACAGTAATTTCTAGAGAAAGATTATGCATTCAACTCACACTTTCTCTCAAATTCAGCTTGTCCTCCAATGCAAGTAGCCTTTCCTCTTTTGATCTTACAATGCTTTCTTCTGACTGTACTTCCTGCAGCCATATTGAAAAGTGAACTAAGCAACTACTGGAAACATATGATGTAGGTTTATTGCAAAGACTGACAGGAGAACCAGCAGCATTGCACAGTGAACTTACCTTTTCTTTTGCAGCCAAGTCCACTAAACTTTGATTTATATGTTTCTCTTTCTCAGACAACATTGATTTGGATGACTCCATGTTTCTATAAGCTTCTTCGATATCCCTCTCCTTCTGCCTAAGAAGTTGGTCAATTTCATTGCCCCTTTCCTCCTTCTCGTTAAGGATTCTCCTATCCTCACACAGCTTCTTTTCCCTTTCCTGCAACTTTTTTTCCCACTCTCGTAAATCTTCTCTCTGTTTATAAAATGTGGCCTTGTGTGCTTCTTGCCTGCCAAAAAAGGGCAGATTTGCAACATCGCTTGTTAAATATTTCTTACCACTATAGCAATGTAAACAACACTATCATGCATGATGCATAAAATGCACAGGTTGAAAAGAGCATACTCAGTTTTCAAAGACAAATGCTCCCTTTGAAGTACACGTTCGCGTGCCTCCATCTCTTGCATCTTCAAGTCCAATTGTGAACTTTTTCTGCTAACCTCTGCAAGCTTGGCATCAACGTCATGCAGCTTCTCTTTCACCTCCGAGGATCTATCCTCAATTCCAGTAGTCAAAGCACTCGCTTGAGCCAACTTCTTCTCAGAATCAAGCTTTATTCGGTCCTGCTCATTATGTATTTCATGCAGAGCCTTCTCGAGCTGCATAAACAAAGTTCATCAATGTAACCAAATTATGGAAGACTTCAAACACTGATCACATTCACTTCCGGTGCTCAAATGAGAGTAGATATATTCTAACAATCAAGTAGAAGAATGGCTCTTGTTACACCTTCCCATTTGCAGTGCGACTATGGCAAAGGCAGAAACAAAGATAATGTTTGACTCTTTATACTAAAATAAGAAAATCTGGTCCCACAGCGCCACATATTAAAACCAATGTCGTCAATCGATCATTCACCCTAGACATAAATTTGTCTAAAACATGCATATGCATGTCCTGCTACTCTTATGTGTTCGAAAGTGCAATCAAATACCTTCATGTCTGTGAAGGGTCAGGTTGTAGGAAAAGGGAGGCTAGCAAACAAGATCCAGAATGGCATAAATCATTAATGCCTGAAAGGAGCATACAAAAGAAATACTTTTTACCTTTTTACACTTGGCTTTTACAAAGGAGTTAGAGAATTACTTTTAAGAAGATGGTGACTTGTTGGCCCAAAGCTGAAACTCTAATTGAATGAACGGAGAAAGCTCTCACCAAATTATACCATAACCCCACAACAACCAATAAAAGCTAAAACAGCAGTCTCGTTAACCTTTTCAGCACAAGAAGATTCTCATCAATAATTCATGAAGATATAAAGCACGGACAAAGAGCTTGAACTTTTTCTTGAGAATGGGCAGAGCACTTTCAGATTCATCAACAGCCAGATTAACACAACCAGCCAGAATGGATAATCCACCCTCCAATCAAGCCAACACAAACTTTTCATTTATATGCTCGACAGAGGTCACCCGACCTTGGGCGATGGCCACCGAAGCCAGATCTGGCTCACCGGTGGCCATAGCCCATCGCCCGACCTAGGCAGCCGTCGCCTGGGGTCGCGCAACCCAAGCGGCACTCACCAACCGCCCTCAACCCAAATAAGATGAACAATCATGAGGGGCAAAATTGGAATATTGAAGAATTAGTGAGGGTAGCTTAGGAAGAAAAAAAATTGGTTTCAACATTTGCCAAATGCTGAAACCTCAAAACTGGTCCGAACCAACCTTAGGCTTTCAGCATTCCCAATGCTGACTTTCGAATGAAAGCTAATTGGAAATGCTCGCTAAACGCCTCAGCATTTCCCCAAGGGGCTTTCGGCTCAAAAGCCCCTTGGGAATGCTGGACCAAACGCACCCTAATGCTCCGGCAAGAGTTCTCCACACTTATGTCAGATCATAGAAGAATCATCTCGCAATTGAGCTTGCTTTATCTTTTAACTATCCGATTTAGCAATCCCTAGTGGCCATTAACAAAGTTTTGGCAACACAAATTCAGCAAACAGTTTGTCATTAGTTGACCGTATTTCCAAAATAGAAGACAGTTAAAGTATATACAATGCAAAATCTACAGCATTCAAATAACAGAAAGTTCAAATTGCAAGACTATCGGTGAGAAGTAGCATACATCTGCCACACATTGCCTTTTCAAAATGCAAGGCTTTCTTCATATCTTATATCTCCAGAATTATAAGATGAATAGCAACACATAAATTGGCAATTGGAATCAAACTAGTGCTCCAGCAAGAGTTCTACACCGGGAGTTCGGTCGTTCTGTCAGATCATAGGAGAATCATATCGCAATTGAGCTTGTTTTACTTTTAAACTATCCAATTTAGCAATCCCTAGTGCCCATGAACGAAATTTTGGCAACACAAATTCAGTAGACAGTTTGTCATTAGTTGAATGTATTTCCAAACTATAAGACAGTTAAAATGCAATGCAAAATCTAGAGCAATTAAATAAGAGAAAATTCAAATTGTAAGACTATCAGCAAGAAGTAGCATACATCTGCTATGCACTGCCTTTCAAAAGCCAAGGCTTTCCTCAGATTTTCCTCTTTCTTCTCAGCTTCAGACATTGCAATCAGATGTGCTGATTGTTCTCGTTTGAGAAGCTGTTGTGCTTCTGATAATGCTTGACCTAACTCTTCAAACTTCAGATTCCACTCGTTTTTCTCGATCAGAAGCAGCCCCATATTATACTGATAATCAAATAGCTGCCAAAAGAGTTTAGGTTAACAACTGCTAGATCTCAGTATATAAGAATTTCAGAGAAATCAATTCCTAAATGTCAAATGCTTAACCTAATTCAACACTAAATATACAAATAAAATGAGATTTTGTTGCAATTGCACATTGAAATGTTGGCAAAAGTACACTTCCACTGTGAACCTCACGATAATACAGCCACGCCATCATCCAAAATAACAGACACAATTCTTTCAACTATTAAAGCAGACATCAAATCATTAAAATCATCAAATGAGAAATGTTAAGTATTAAGCAACATATTGCATGTTCATCTCGGCAGGATCGAGCCAAATATCAATTGCGATTTGAGCCGTATCAGAGAGGCTCATCTTGCCACACACTTTGACAAATTCCAAAGGACCCCAAAACTCTCCTAAAATATTTTTGGGATTCCAACTAACCCTGCTTACGGAAATGGTAATTTAAGTAAGAGGATTGGAAGGTAGTGTTCCCCAAAGCAGCTTGATAAGTCTCGTTACTGCTAAACTGCTAAGTCCATTAAAAGGCTAATAATGTGTTAACAAGTCATCTCAGGACAAACCGCACACTTTATGGCATCCATGTTCTTTCATGTCCCATGCCATGCACTCAATAGGACAAGATGCTTCTTGAATTGTAGCAAACAAAGAGGTGATCCAGTGGCATCTCACATCCATTGACATCTGAAAGTCTCGCTGCATACAGAGGAGCATAATATCTCATCTAGGAGGGTTTCATTTGTCGATGAATCGGGTGCTACACAAGTAATAAGCCCACCTATCCGACACTGCACCTCATGCTCCGCTTACTCAGGATGGGTATATACGCGTAGCATAATCTCCATCCAACTAATCAGTTTGTTTTGTCAATGGATCAGATGTTAGACAAGTAATGAGCCCACCTATCGCAGACTGCATTGCATGCTCTGTTCACTCAGGTAGGTAACTACACACAACAAAATTTCCATCCAGCAAATAATTGCACAGAACATTATAACACTACTGCAAGAAGCAACTACCAACCCAGAACAGCTTCATACACTCGAAGGAACAAGCATGGGACCCGTCAATAATCAAAAATAAAACATACTATGCCCGGTTTATCTCGTAAAATATTTATCCCATTCCTAAAACACTGCTCCCTTCTCTCTCTCTCTCTCTCTCTCTCTCTCTAAAGCACCGAACTCAACTATCGACACGAGGTTCGGTCAAATACCACAAAAGCTAACCATTCTAGCGCAACTGATACCCAAGAACCTATTCGGCCAAGGTAAATTAACTAGTCCAAGCCTTGGAAATATTTAAAAAGCAACATGCCACAATCAGCGATATCTATCAACTTTACCTCCTTTTCAAGCTTGGTGACCTTCTCGGAGATCGCCTGGCGGTCCTTCCTGTCCATCTCCGCCTCGTCCAACAGACCCGCCTCCCTAAACCGCCTCCAGTCCTCCATATCCTCCAACCCAGCATTCCCCATCCCATTCCCACCCAGCGAGGCCACCGGCGGGGGCGGCGGCGGCCCCCCGTCGAGGGAAGCCGCCGCCTTCCCCTTGCCGCCGCCGCCCCTCGCGGCCTCGGTCCGCGGCGTCAGGGAGAGCGCCGGGTACGCCTTCCTCTGGGGAGTGAACATGCTGCCGACGGGGAAACAAAAGGAACCGAAACCCCCCCCGGACAAACCTCAGAGACCCATCAAGGAGAAGATGCGGAGAGGCGCGGGAAAGAGGCGTTCTTGCGAAAACCCTAGAGTGGGGGGGAACGCCGTGGCCCGACTCGCGCGCGCGCCGCAGCGGGGAGAGAACCAGGGAGAGGAGAGATCGACGGGGGTTTGCTGCTGTGACGTCTGGAAAGAGAGAGAGAGGGAGAGAGAGAGAGAGAGAGAGAGGGAGAGGTGGGGGAGCGGTGGCGCTTTCGCGCTCGGTGGTTGTTTCTCGGAGGGATTTGTGGAGCGAGCGCCGAGCGGGGGGCGGCTATTTCCGTCGGAGGGACGCGGACCCGCAAACGGGTAAAACAACAATTTATGCAGTGGCTAAAATTTGCTCAAAATATAGAAAAGGTTGTGTTTTTTTTTTTTCCTTTTATTAGTATGAACGAAAAAACATGACTCCAATTTACATCCCCGCCCGTTGCTGTCTTTTTTTTTTCGAAAAAATCATCAAAACCCCAAACTTTTTCACCTATGACACATTTATCCCGAACTTTTTTTGTAACATCAAAAACCCCAAATTTTGTTATTTGTGACACATTTACCCCGATATATTTAGTCCATGGGCATTTTCGTCTTTTTTGCATTTTCTTTTTTTTTTCCTTTCCGGCGAGGGCGGCCCTCGCCTGGGCGTAGTCATGGCCACGGTTCGGAACCGGCGGTTCCGGTTCGTGGCCAAGTATGAACCGGAACCGGAACCATCCTTGGCGGTTCCGGTTCCGGGCCGGTTCCGGTTCGGAACCGGTTCTGGTCTTTTTTTTTTTTTCCTTCCTCCGCTGGCCAGAGCGAGACCGGCGGAGGTCGCCGGCCTCAGGCGAGGCTGCCCTCGCCGGCGTCGGGCGAGGGCCGCCCTCGCCTGGGCTGGGCGAGGCCGCCCTCGCCTGATCGGGCGAGGGCTCGACCTCGCCGGCGTCGGGCGAGGCCGACCTCGCCTGCAACTGGCGAGGCCGACCTCGCCTGCAACCGGCGAGGCTCGACCTCGCCCGACGCCGGCGAGGCTCGACCTCGCCTGCAACTGGCGAGGCCGGCCTCGCCCGACGCCGGCGAGGCTCGACCTCGCCAGATCTGGCGAGGCCGGCCTCGCCCGACGCCGGCGAGGCTCGACCTCGCCAGATCTGGCGAGGTCGAGCCTCGCCGGCGTCGGGCGAGGTCGAGCCTCGCCGGTTGCAGGCGAGGTCGAGCCTCGCCGCGACGCCGGCGAGGTCGAGCCGCTCGGCCAGGTCGAGCTCGAGTTTTTTTTTCTGTCTTTGGAACCGGGCCCGGAACCGCCGGTTCCGGGCCGGTTCCAAAATTTCTGGAACCGGAACCGGGCCCGTAGGGCACGGGCCGGTTCCGGTTCCAAACCGCGGGCCCGGTCAACGGTCCGGGCCCGGGTTTGACCGGGCCGGTTCCTGGCCGGTTCCGGGCTAAAACCGGCCCGTGGCCACGGCTACCTCGCCTGGGTCGAGCGAGGGCCGCCCTCGCTCGCCCAGGCGAGGGCGGCCCTTGCCCGACTCAGGCGAGGGCCGCCCTCGCCGGATCTGGCGAGGGCCGCCCTCGCCCGACGCCGGCGAGGGCCCCCCTCGCCGGATCCGGCGAGGCGCCTCTCGCCGGAAAGAAAAAAAAAGGAAAAGAAAAAGAAAATGCAAAAAAGACGAAAATGCCCATGGACTAAATGCATTGGGGTAAATATGTCACAAATAGCAAAGTTTGGGGTTTTTGGTGTCACAAAAAAAATTCGAGGTAAATGTGTCACAGGTGAGAAAGTTTGGGATTTTTTGTGGCTTTTTTCCTTTTTTTTTACACGTGTATTTTGCTTTGCCCTAAGATTGTGGATTGGAAACTTTTTTATTTAGTCAAAATCATGCGCCTTCAACCTTTAAAAGTGTATAATTATTAATAGGAAAAATACATCCAAAAACCTCAAATTATATCACTTGTGATAAATATACCCTGAATTTTTTTTATAACACAAAAAATCCCAAACTATGCCACTTGTAATAAATTTACCCTATAATACTTTGGCCTATGGGCATTTTCATCTTTTTCCTTTTTTCTGTTTTTTTTTCTTTTATTCTCTCTGCCCTCCACTGGCCATGGTGAAGGAAAATTGGTAAGGGCAGCCTCGCCCGACGCCGGCGAGGGTCGCCCTTGCCCGATCCGGCGTCAAGCGAGGGTGACCCTCACCTAAAGAGAGAAGAAAAGAAAAAAAAGAAGGAAAAAAACAAAAAAATGAAAAAGACGAAATTGCCTATGGGCCAAAGTATTGTGGGATAAACGTGTCATAAGTAACATAGTTTGAGATTTTTCGTGTAACAAAAATAAGTTCGAGTAAATTTCTCACAAGTGACATAGTTTAGGTTTTTCGCGTCACAAAAAAAGTTTAGGGACCATCGCCCGCAGCGGCTGCGTTGGCTTGCGTTCTTGTCCCCCCAAGAAGGGATCAGAGTTTGAACCCCAGCGTAGTCGTTAGGGATTTTTAAGTGTGGCGCCGTGGTGGTGGGTCCTGCGCTAGCGTCACCCCAGGTTTACCCCTTCGGCTGTCGGCCGTGCAGGGGGTTCCTGGATTACAAAAAAAAAAGTTTAGGGTAAATTTGTCATAAGTGGCGTGGTTTAGAGTTTTTTGTAATATTTTCCCTTATTAATATTTAGAGAGTCGTTTGAGTCTTCTTATTTTTCAAATTTTAAATAACGTTCTTTCTCTCCTTCGGAATTTTCTAGGGGGAATTAAGAAAAAACATATCAAGTACATTTACTTCTCCATTTATTCCAATACCGGTCTTGATAAATAAAAGAAAACGGATCATTTCCTAAGTTATCCGTATATTAAACAATAAATTGATGTATCTTTCATTCCGATCGATTTCTGCCGCAAGAATTATAAAAAATGTGACACTAGTCTAAAGAAAAAGTAAATAAAGAGAGCCTTGGCTCTCCACTCCGACGCATGGAGTACCAATTTTGTGACTAACTTTAGTATAATTAGCAATTCCCTCAATCACTTTGGCCGAACTTTATTAAAGTATAATGAATGAAATTTCATGGGTGAAGTTTCTCGTCTATAACCCCTCGTAATTCTTTTCATAAAGAATAAAGAAATACAGTAGCAAAAATATTTCCATGGACAATATATTTTTCAATTTGAAGTGGAACTTCACCTTTCATGTGACTATATAAGGAATCCACAAAATACTTCATAATTAAGGCTCTATTTATTTTCGTGAAAAATAAATGATCTTGAAAAAAAAATTCTAAAAAAAATTACTCATATCACTTGAAATAACTAGCCAATAACAAATAATCTAAACATTTCTGTTTCATTCGTTCCTATTTGCTATTTTGCGAGCGATACAAGTGATCATTTTTAGAAAAATATTTTTTAAATTATTCATTTTTCGCGAAATAAACATACCATGAGTTAAACTCGAGCTCAAATCGGAGTGAATGAATTAAATACGAGATTATTTACTCTCGAGATAACACATAAAACGGGCAAAGTTTCTAATTCTTTCTCATTTTCTTCGGCAACACCGTACGAAGATGCCTTACAAGCGCTGTATCTTTAAGTGCGCATGCTACACGAATAATCGAGAACTGTTGATGCATTATCCCAGTAATTAGGGAAGAGCCGTAATAATTATTCTTTTAATTTATAGCAGCAAAGATTTTTTTTTCTTTTTGCGCTTAGCATACTCTTCATTTATACTTGCATCGAAACTTCAAAAATAATGTAAGTAAAATCTTCGCTATGTTACCATATAACCGATCACTTTAAATTATTTCACCTATAATTCCGATGAGGTATATGAAAATCATATCTAAAAATCGATATCGAAACTAATTACTTGCCACTACAAGCAAGATGTGTTGAGATTGCACAAACACAGCCATCTTGACCAAAGCTTGCCGTCTCCAGAAAAAACATTTTAAGGAAGTTAATTAACATTTAAGAAATCTGAAAGTAATGGCAGCTAAATAAATTTCTCATATTACAATAAAAGGAAAAACCCCCAAATGGCAAGAAATCCAAGAATTATTGAAAAAACTCGAGGTGGGCTCCAATGGAAAGAAATCCAATAATATTACCGAAAAAGTTTAGGTGGCCCCAAAATGGGAAGAAATCCAATAATTATTTACAGAAGAAAGTTTAGGTGGAGGTTTGGGATAAGCATTGGAATATTTCCGGAAATTGATAGTCTGTTTTTCTTGCAACTCATCAAATGAAGGGCATGTTTGTTTCCATTTTTTTTAAAGTAAAAAAAAATACTTCGCCGTATTTTTGCTAAAAATATATATATTTATCAATTTTGAAAAGTTACTAGGGGTTTGCGTCATTGTAAATACTCTTACAAATTTAGTACATTTTGCATATGTAAAAGCCCAATTCGAAATGCCGGAAAGTAGAAAGTATGGACAAATACTGCTCCAAACACGCTATTCATTTCGACCAAAAAAAAAACACACTATTCATATGAGATCTAAATCTAATAACAGTTTGTGACGATAATATAATAGAGAGAATATGATATCATCTAAACATAACTAGTACTTTATCCCAAATAGGGATTAACATATAATAATGGTTATTACCGTAAAAAGAAAAAAGCAAGATTGTAGATGTAGTAGGCCATTGCCGTAATAGTATTTCAAAATATCGGGCGAATTTTTGCATTAAATAGCGGTGTTTAGTGGTGTGCAGAAAGCAATCGTCTTGTTGCCGATTGGCGCAAGTGTCGGAGTCAACGACGATACGGTGCGGTGTGAAAATGCAAACAGAGGAGGAGGGCAGAACTAGCGGCGCTCGAGCTTCATTTCAACCCAAACGCGACTGTTCACCTACAAGTCGACGGGATATGCAATTCTTTGATATACAAAATACTTCCATGCCGAAGAAAATCACACGAGTAAAAAACAGAGGAAGCATGGAAGTAGAGGTACAAAGCATTTTCCTACACCGAAATCCTTCGGAAAAAAGCTCGAGGAAATTTTAGGGGAAAAATTATTTTCATGCTTCTCTATTTCTTTTTCTTTAATGGGTAGTTTTTCATTCAATTCTCCCGTATTGAAATCATCCGAAAAAAGCTCGAACAAATTTTAGGAGAAAAATAATCTTTCATGGTTTTTATATTTCTTTTCCTTAAACGAGTAATTTTTCATTCGATTCTACACGCGAATTAACCCTGACAGTCATATTTTCTTCCATCAACGTTCGAGGATCCGATTAAGATCGAAGGAGCAAAAAATAACATAATCCATCTCATTTCTCTTGATTTTTTCTCCAACTTCGGATTAAAAGCCACTTCCCATAATTCATTTCCTAGCAAGAGGAAGGAATAAAAAAAAAGAAAAAGGAGGCCAGAAGAAAATCCAAAACGACGTGGAGGTCCCCGATTGGTCAGAAAATATGGGAAACTGAAATTTGTAGAAGAAAAATCTGGGAGAAAAAAAGGCAAAACAATAAAACCTCCCCAAAATTCCGAAGAGCACCGCCCTATATAATACCTGCGCAGATAAATCACGCACGCAACGAAGGTCTCTAACCTCCCCCGCTCCCCAAAAATCCCCAAATTTCCAAAACCCTAAATCGACCGTTTCGATTTCTCCCTCTCTCTCTCTCCTTTTGACCTCGAGCGAGCGGGCGAGGAAATCGAGAGCTCCGGCCGCCGTCCCCCCTCCCTCCGATTGCGCAAAGTTCCGATTCGGGGTGGCCCCGGCGAGACGGCATGGCGACGGAGAGCTCCCCCGCGAGATCGAGCTCGACGGCGGATTCGTACATCGGGAGCTTGATTAGCTTGACGTCGAAGAGCGAGATCAGATACGAGGGCGTCCTCTACAACATTAACACCGACGAGTCCAGCATCGGGCTCAGAAATGGTAATTTCCGGGGGGAGGGGGGGGGGCTTCTTCCCTTTTCTTTTAGGGACGTGTGCGGTTGCGGTTTGGCGCGTGGTTTCGGGGGTTAATCTGGGTCGGCGATCTGGGGTTTTGGCGTCGTTCTTGGTTTTGCTGAGTGGGTTCTTGGTCGAAGTTGATTTCGAGATAGTGAGACGGAGGAGCTTTAGCTTTCTTTCTTTTTTATTTATTATTTTTTTTATCGTCGTCAGTGTTAACAAAGGAGAAAAATGATGCCCTCGTTCTTGTTGATTGCGTTAGTTTTAAGCCAGTCACGGTGTCGCGATTTTTGTTCATCGAGATGTTCCGCCGCCGATAGTCTACCATTCGCGCATTTTGGTTTAGGGAATCATCACTGAGTGACTGATACGTTAAAAGGAAAAGATGAGTGTTCACTAAGCGGAGAACTTTGAAAATGGCGTCTGCATAATTGTGCTGTTTGTCCAAGCTTGCTTTTAAATCTGCATAGCTGTGCCGTCTCTCCAGGGTTGATTTCAAGTCAGATGGTGCGCATTTCGGACTAGGAACGTTTTCTAGTATCGAAAACACTGATAGTACGGTGCGATGTAAATTGGATTTTGCTGCATCTTATTCAATGTGGCCTGATACATTTAAGATGGGGCAATATTCTTGCCCAAATCACAGCAGTAGCTAGAGTTGTCGATGCGCTGTGCACGGCCTACGTAATCGCATGGAATTGTGGTATTGAGCTGTGTTGTATGAGTAGCTAATACTTGTTCAATTCCTGATGGATGCAGTAGATGCCGTGTGATATTTTCTTTTTGTATGCATATATTTGTTTGCAATAACTGAATTTACTGAAGTGGTCGACACTCAGATATTGAGGATTTAAATATTGGGACATCTATATTGTGTGTTTATCCCTGTAAATACTTCTTCCAACAGCGTGCTGCAAACTATTGGTGTCTATCACGTTGTAGTAATTACTGGTGTTTGTTCCTGATAAATGCTGCTTGTCAAATTTGCATGGACAATTATGTATTGATGTTGAGTTGTCCTTTTCCTTTTTGGCAGTACGGTCATTTGGAACAGAAGGACGGAAAAAGGATGGACCACCAGTCCCACCAAGTGATAAAGTTTACGAATACATATTGTTCCGAGGAAGCGACATCAAGGTATGTTTTGCATGCATGAACGTATGTTCATAGTGATGAATAATAGAATGAGTGTTTGTTTTAATTTCTTCAAGCAAATTCCAAAATAGAATCCCAAAAAGGTTTGTAACTCGGGGCATTCGACAGTTTGTTCTCTTCATCTGTGTCAGCTGGGTTATAGTCTCAAACTCACAATGCATAATTTCTCTGTAATTTCTGGTTGCATCAACCTTTTGATGTGGCTTGCGTTAAACAATGCCTATGTTGTGCTTCATCCTTCCTTTTTTCTTTTAATTGGAAGCTAGAATTGGAAGTAGAATATAATGCCATCTCATGTACTAACAACAAAAAAAATGGTTACAGAATCCTTTTCATGTGGCTTGGCTTAAAATATTTCTGGATTCTGTTTGTCCTTCCTTTTTTCTTGTTTGGAAGCTAGAGTTGGAAGTGGAATATGAAGCCAGCTCACTTGTTTAACAATGATTGACATAGCTGCAGAATCCTTTTCACTATTAATTTAACCCATTTCGTTTATTGTTTTTCATATGGCCTTTCCTTCAGAAGTGATATGTACTGGTAATGTAGATAAGCTTTCGTTTCCCATGTTCTCTCGTCCGCTAAGTTCTCTGTGCTTCTCTTTTTGCAGGATTTGCAGGTTAAATCCTCTCCACCTGTTCAGCCTGCACCCCCACCCCCACCCCCTATCAATAATGACCCAGCAATCATACAGGTACTTGGGTGGAAAACATTTTACTCTAAACTTAAGTAAATGGAATCTCATTGTTGTGTTTTAACATTTGGCAGTCTCACTACCCTCGTCCGGTTTCAACAGCTACAAGTTTGCCTCCCGCTCCTAGTGGACCCTTAAGCGATATTGGCTCCAACACGGCACAGATGGCACTACCTGCCTCGAACTTTCAAGGAGGCCTTCCTTTATATCAACCACCTGGAGGGAATATAGGGTCATGGGGAGCTTCCCCAGCCCCAGGTGCAAATAATAGCGGGATTATGCCCATGTATTGGCAAGGATATTATCCTCCCAATGGGCTTCCCCATATTAATCAGCAGACTCTACTTCGGCCACCACCAGGGCTGTCTATGCCTCCTCCTCTGCCGCAGCCAATGCAGTATCCTGGCTTTAATACTTCTTTCCCTGCTGGAGTGTCGAACTTGCCAGGTCCACACTTGCCAGATATCCCATCTCCTATGCTTCCTGTTAGCAGCAGTTCACTAAACATGACTTCCATTTCCTCATCTGCTACTCTGCCATCAACTCTCTCTACTGTTCCATCAGCTACAACATCTTCGGATTCCCTATCGAGTGTCATGCTCAATAAGGCACCTATCTCTGCCCTTCCTGCAGTCAGTCTGAGTGCTAATTTGCCATCGCTCCCTCCTCTGATGACTACTTCGGAGATTAGCAACATAATTCCCCCTATATCTAACAAGCCCAATGTATTTGCTGGTCCAACCTTGCAGTATCAAAGTGCTCCTCAATCCACTTCCTCCATTTTGGGGCCATCCAATGCTGTCAATCAAGAAGCTCCTATACAGATGCCAACACCAGCAGCAATACCTTCATTGATAACGCCCGGTCAGCTTCTGCAGTCTGGACCCACTGCCACCCCTTCTTCTCAACCTTCACAAATTGCTCACAAGGATGTGGAGGTGGTTCAAGTCTCACCATCATCACCGAAGCCATTGGCACCTGTTGCATCAGAATCTCAACCTCCTATATTACCTTTGCCTTCACCTGCACGTGGTGGTTTTAAGGTTGTATTCTTTATATGCATATTTTAAATTTGAAGCACACGGCACATGTCCGAAAGCATAATCTCCTTGTTTACCGATGTACTTGTATTTTTGTTTATCTGCGCATAGTTTCATTCTGATCTTAAGATTATGCATCTACTTAGTGGTCTCTGAAAAATTATGCTGAGTATATAAGGCACATTGAGATAAATCTATTCATGTGAATTACTACGGGCCTGAAGCATGTCGTGTGCTTGTTGCACTCCGTGTTCTTATCATTGGTTATCTTGTAAATAACATGAATAATCTATTCATTTGAATTACTGCTGGCCTGAAGCCGGTAATTAAAAAGTTTTGTCTGCTCCACTCTGTGGTAATTTGTAAGGCTGTGTACTTACAACAAGTCTCTGTCACCGAAACTGCTTAATAAATCTGAGCTAGGTGTTTTGACACGGATTGTCTCTTTTCACCAGCAGAATGGAGTTCCGTATCAGGCTCATTATGGACAGAGAGGTCGTGAAAGGGGAAGAGGAGCTCGGGTAATTACTCTGCGTTTCGTTTGTCAAACGGTTTCCTTACTTCTTTGAGAACTCGTAATGATTATATAATCGAACCATCTATATACTCGTTTAGGGTCCCTCGATAGGTGCTTCTATCCGTGTCGGTGTTATTGTTGCTGCATATGCGTTGGCAGTGGTTTATGGGACTTGAGTCTCTTAAGATTACTTGTGTTCAGGCAATTGGAAGTAGACAAAGCTCGCAAGCCTAATGTTTTTGTTTAAAGCAAAAGTGTTTTAACTGCTATTCGTCCCTCCATTTCGTCAAGGATTACGCCTTGGTTTTCAATAGCGGATTTAACATGTTAAGTTCATTACTGCACTTTCTTTGCGTATTAAGATTGAGTAGTTTTATGGGTGATTTGTCTTTCTTGTGGAAGAACTGGAAGCTGAAATTAGTTTTTGACATTGAGTGATACTTAATCTGGTAAGACACTCATATTTGTGCTTTAATTTCCGTCCATGATGGCTACATCTCCTTTTCTGGTTTAATAGAGTAGCAATATCATTTGTGCAACTGCTAACAGCTAGCTGGTAGGTTTTCCAAATCCAAAGATAACCTGGAGTTTGACTATGTAAACATTAACTGTATGTTGAGCAGGGTTCACGTCCAGTCACTAGATTTACTGAGGATTTTGATTTTACGGCAATGAATGAGAAATTCAACAAGGATGAAGTATGGGGTCACCTTGGTAAGAGTAAAAGTCATTCCAAGGACAAAGATGTCGAGGGCGACGTGAGTGATGAGGATAATTATTATGATGAAGAGGATAGTGAGCTACCAAATATGGAGGTCAAGGTATGATTGCTAGTTTTTGTGACGCTTTTATCTACCGAATATTTGGTGGTAGAGTCCTGCTGCTTCTTCCTGTATTTCACTATACTTTTCTGCTGGGCAGGCTGTCTACAACAAGGATGATTTCTTTGATTCACTCTCCTGCAATGCGCTTGATCATGGATCAAACAGTGGAAGGCCTAAGTTTTCTGAGCAAATGAAGATAGACACAGAGGTATTGTTCCCGTTGAATTTTATCGTTTGGCCTCGTCATGTAATTTACTTGTATGTATTGTTGTCAACAGACTTTCGGTGAATTCTCAAGGCATAGGGGTGGTCGAGGCGGCCGTGGTCCTGGTCGTGGTGGCCGTGGTCGGGGCTACTATGGGAGGGGTTATAACTATACTGGAAGAGGCCGAGGAAGAGCGGTTTACGGCCGTGCTTCATAGAGGTTATCGTGGCCTATGTGCTTCTCAGGATTAGAGGCTTAATAACTTGCTGGAACTGGAAACTAGCTTAGCTCTATGCTCCTGATCTTTGTGTTTTTGGTTTTTTCTGGAGTCTAATCAGTCTTTCATAACGTTGAGCCGATTGAGGGGCCATGTGTTCTGCTAAGAATTTGCTTGCACGAATATTGGAAGCAGGATTTTCAGTTTTATGAAATATCAGATTGTGATCTTGTTGTAATCTGCTATCTTTACTCATTTGGAATTGCAAGAGGAGACACCTGAAGTAAATCTCTGTTTGCCCGCCCCAGGAAGGATCTTCCTCCTGCTATGGCGACGGGTCTATGGCTTCAGGCCAAGGTGGGTGAGCCCGAAATAGATTTTATCCTAAAAAGTTTGGAATAGAAGGAGAAGCAATTGGATGGGCATATGAGCTTGTCAAAGTGTTGTCACCTGGCTAAAGCAGCTTAACAAAGCAATAAAATTTTGCCGAAGCATGTTCTTTCATGCTTCACAGGCTTCTCTTAGGCATATTTACGTGGATCCTGCATTTGGTATTTGTCTCAAGCATTCATGGTACTCTTTTTCGACCAAGAACTGGGCTGGAAATGGTACTACGGTGTCGTTCCTCCTCATCTTTCTGACTTGAAGCAATTCTTTTTTTTTTTTTGGTAAGATACTTGAAGCAATTCTTGCACTCTCTTTTCTTGAAAAAGAAGAAGACAGGAGCACATTAGACAATTTAGGCCCGTTTGGTAAATTGCCAAATAGTAAAAATTTCTATTTTTTGGTTTCTAGAATCAGTTTAGGGACAAAATTTGTTTGTTAAAATTTTTGTCCTTGGGCATAAATTTGTACAAAATTATTATCAGAATCAGTTTTGGAACAGAATAAAGAAGTAAAAAAAAATAGTTTCTTAATTTTGAGAACAATTTTTCCATTTCTCATCTTTCTTGGTTTTCTTCTGCATCTTGGTTTGTTGTTCTTCACATGCCGCCGGCCACGGTCCAAGGAAGGGAAGGGCAAGAAAAAAAAATAAAAAATATTAAAAAATATTAAAATATCATTAAAATATTATTAATAAAAAGAAATTTTACGTAGTTATCAAATGCATTTCTGTTCATTTTCTATTCTAAGAATAGAAATTTTGGACAGTTACCAAAAATCTTCAAATATTTAAAAATTATTCATGGGTAAGGAATCAGAAAGAATTATTTCTGAATAGAATCAGTTTCTAAACACAGAGTCGTTGTCCTACGTATCCTTAATTTAACAAGCAAAACAAACATAACCCATTGAATTATCGAGGCTTTGATAATAGGAAATTTCCAACGTCACTTCCCGTCCCTCGGTCATGTCATAACAAATAACTCAATGCAGCGCAACGGCCCACGATGTGGAGAGCAATTTGTCGCGACTCACATCTGCTAACCTAGTGAAGAAAAAATCCCATCTTGGATCCGAAATGGTTTTTGTTTGGAGTAAATTTTCTTTTGCTGGAGGTAAAAGTTTCTAGTAAATCTAAGTGTGTCGCATGTGCGTCCAATTAATGCCCCCAACGAGCACCAATCCAAATTAGTACGGAATCCATAAGGAGGAGAAATATATATATATATATATATATATGTATATATCCGTCCATCTGTCTTGGCGACTCCTCTTTCCGAATAAAAATTGCCAAAACTTGGGAAAAATAAAAAGGACTACTTTGCTTATGATCCGTTCGTGCCGCGGCGTATCTTTCGACTCCCTCGGGGTGTCGGTGGTTGGTGACTGAGCGAGCGTGAGCTCCATTTCTGAGCTCTGACAAGGCCTCACGAGAATTACATGGGGAATTCTTCTGCTGCTTCTGCACCGTTCCTTGTCCTCCTGCTTGCAAGAATCTGTGGAGTGACGGTGGCAATGCTGGTGCTCTCCTGGGCTCTCGCCTTCAAATCTAGCTTCCTCCCTCGCTCCTCCTCTCGAGAAGACCTCATCTATTCTGTATTCCCTCTTCCTCCGTCTCTCTCTCTCTCAGCGCATGCTTTTTGGTTGTGGATATGAGCTGGTGGGTGTTTCTTTTTTCAAACAGGTTCTTCACCCACTGTTCATGGTCATTGGCTTCATCCTCATTAGTGGAGAAGGTACACCAGATACAGTGAATTTTTTGCTGGTGAATCTGCAAATCTGCTTTCTCTGAATTTCTTTCTCTTTTCTTTGTTGCTTGTTTCCCCCCCAAATGCGGGTCTTCTCTGTTTTCAGCGATCTTGGTCCACAGCTGGCTGCCTGGCTCGAGGAACATGAAGAAATCGGTGCATCTGTGGCTTCAAGGAGTGGCTCTGGGAAGTGGGGTTTTCGGCATTTGGACAAGGTTCCAAGGGCAAGATGGGGTTTTGGGTAATTTCTACAGCTTGCATTCTTGGATGGGCTTGATCTGCGTCTCCTTGTTTGGAGTTCAGGTTTTGCACTTTCCCTCTTCGATTTCATCTGTTTTCTCATTGCAATGTCATATTCTTTCTCACCAAACATTTCTCGAATTTTTTAATTGCTCCCAGCTTTACCAGTTGATAAGGAGTCATAAAGGGTGTTCAAAAAGGTGTGTTTTAGTCTAGAATCTGACCTAAATTGTCTGCATTTCTTGCTGGTTGTATTTTGGCCACTCAAGTTTGATTTTCAGCTGGTAAGTGATTCCTGACATGTTAGCCAAGAAGAAATGTATTTTTAAAACAAGAAAAAAGAAGGCTGACTAGTGACGACCAGCTTGCTTGTGGTATCTGTTTTCATTTAGATTTTGTTCTCATCCTATTTGTGAATAATCAAAAGCATCTTTACCATCAGTTTAATGGCTTGGTCATAAGTATCTGTTTCCATGGAATGATGAAAGAAGCAGATTCTTGGTGGAGGATTTAAGTAGTTAATTGAGATCATCACATGGACCACGTTCAGAGGAGTTATCAGATCATATAGTGGCTTGTTTGGTTAAAAAATGTATGTCGAAGTATATGACATCGTTATAAAAGACATACTCTGGGAATATAGTAACAGCATTACTGTATCCTTCTTTCTGAAATTGTGTATGACATAGATAAAATATCTCACAACTTTTCTAGGCATCCAAGATACACGTAGCCCTCAACACCATTTGTTTGTGAACTGTAGATGTAGAAGGCTATTCCTGTCGCATAACTTGGCATCCATTTTGGGCCTCATTAGTAAGTATCAAGCTGGGTTTACCATTCACTATAATCTAGTATGACGGGCCTTACCATGCATGACCAACACAATGCTTCTCTCTCCGCTTCATGCGCTATTTCTCTGAACTACTAAACCTAATCTTATCTGTTATCAAATAGAAAAAACACACTCTCTATAATAGTCATCAGAGTTCGCTTTTCGTTTGGCATCAACCTCAGATTCTCTCATTAGCATGTAAAGCCACTATATTGCCATTTGAGAGCGTTTTGATTTCCTAAATTTTCAGTTTGATCCCAATCAATTCCTGTGGATGCCTTGACGTATGGTGGTGAAGTGTAAAACTTTGCTTCCCAGCACTCAGGCATTGCAGAAATTCTAAAATCCTGAACTACCTTTATAATGTCCAATTGTGCATTCATCTAGATCTGGTAAACTTCATGGTGAACTTCTTCACCGAGTAATGAGCAAAACCAACTGCTTACCTTTAGGTTGATGGTGGATGATTCCACTCGCATATGGCCACGTTATGTTGTCGACAACTCTTAGTTTCTTTTCAGCATTCAAGGCACGGGTGATCTTGTTCTGTATGTCAAAAGTTTTCCCAGGTCTTAACTGGGCCTAATACCTTAAAAAGCCTCATGCTTTAACTTTTGTCCCAATTTTACTTTTTGTCTTATAAAAAACCTCTAACTTTAGGTCATGTCTCAATTTTACCCTAAACTATTTTTTGTCCCATAAAAAACCTCAAACTTAAGGTATAATTCCAATTTTACTCTAAACTTTTTTTTTCTAATAAAAAACCTTCAACTTTAGGTTCATTATTAATTCTACCTTAAACTTATTTTGTCTCGTAAAGAATTGCAGCTTTAGGTACAGTTTCAATTTAACTCTAATTTTTTTTTGTCTCGTAAAAGATCACAAATGTTTACATGAGTCCCAGATTTGCTTTCCATTAACCCTTTGTCAAAATTGCCCTTTGTGATTTTGTACTCGGTCTTTGATCTCCTGTGCTTTCTCTCGCAGTCGGAGAGCTTGCACTTGGGACGTTTGAATAGCTCGTGCTTTGGAGTTTTCCATCTCTTGATTGTCAACGAGAAATTTTGGATGGAGAGTTAATATGGGCAGATTTGTGTCTCAAGTACAATTTTGTGATTTTTTATGAAATTACAAAAATTTTAGGGCAACATTGGGATTAGACGGTAAAATTGGGACAAGACCTAAAGTTGAGGACTTTTTATGGGACAAAAAAAGTTTATGGTATAAAAAAAAGTTTGAGGTAGAATTTGAACATAACCTAAAATTTGAAGATTTTTAAGAAATAAAAGATAAAATTAGGATAAAAGCTAAGGGTTGAGATTTTTTAGGGCATTAGCCCGTCGTAACTGAGCACTGACATTTTTTTTCTTCGTTTTCACGCTTCAGTGGTTGATGGGTTTCCTGAGCTTCTGGCACAGGGGAGAGGCGCGGTCCATAAGAATGAAGGCGTTGCCGTGGCATATCTTCCTCGGACTCTACACCTATGGCTTGGCTGTGGCCACAGCGGAGACCGGACTTCTGGAGAAGTTGACTTTCCTACAGACAATGAAAAACGTAGACAAGCGCGGTTCAGAGTCCATGGTCGTCAATGGTCTCGGTCTGGGATTGGCCCTGCTCAGCGGGATCGTCATATTGGCCGCAGTTTCTCCAAAGTACCAATCTCTCCAAACCAAGCTCGTGTACTCACACTCTGAACCCAAGAACTTGACTTCCTAGCTTGGTGGCGATGTGGGTGGGATGTCAATGCAAATAGCTCGACTGTTGCATTGCAACTCTTCATGCCTCAATTGCCACAGCACTGGTTCTGCTTGTCATTGACCCAGATTGCCTCTGCCAATGTTGACGTCTGTGGAGTGTACTTTCCACACTTCAACTTCCACTATGGATTCAAACCCACAAAGCAAGATGATGATCAAGGGAAGATCATTCAAAAAATCCTCAAATTGCCTTGTCTAAACTTTGAGGACTCTTGAATGAAGTTTTTAATGACCATATAAATGCCTTCATTACCTACCTGTACCTGTAATTACTATGTGCAGAGCCAAAAGACTGAGGGAAGGAGAAAGTGGGGTTTAATTTAACTCGCCAGTTCCCATTCGCTATTCTTATTCAAACCCTCGGAACTTCAGAGAATCAGAACAAGGGGCAGTAGAGAAACAATTGAACAGGAAATGAGCTTTTTCAAAAATATAAATCCTAAATTGATCGGGAAACATGTCACCGCCGCATGTGATTGGCTTGTTGCGTCGTATCTATAATATAATTGATATATTTAATCTTTTTCTGTCAGGGACAACTGGCCTTTTTATCTTTATCGAAATACACTCCTTAAAAAGAATTCGAATTTCTATTTCACATTGTCCGATTGTTAGATTGATTATAGCATCACATATGCATTGGCCATGAAAATTTTTTCCTGCTATTCCATTGTAAATATTTTCTAACTATTTTCCAAATTGAACATATGATTATAATGCATTTTCCCTTCATATCACCCGCCGTCAATTTTTTTTAATCACAGGTGAAAACCATTTATAATTTTATCATCTGAATCTTTTAGGGCATCGACCCAAAAAAGAAAAAACAATCTTTTAGGGAGCAGATGTTTGTCCGAAAATGAGCACACACAAAATATGCTGGAAGGAAAATAACGCAAAAATCTGGAAGTGTCCCATTTTGACGTCTCGTTGAGAATGTCACCGAACCACTGCGATCTTCACCTTCTCCATCTCTGCTTCTTCTCTGCTCCCATGTCCGATCACGCTCGTTCGCTCCATACCCAGTTCGCATAACCCCTAAAAATCGCTTCTTTTTTCTTTTGACCCTTCGCGAAGATGACCTTCTCGGCTGCATTGGCCGCTCCTCCCGACCATTTCCTCGCGCCCTCCGACGGTCGCTCCGTCGCGCCGTGCCGCCGCTTCCCCATCGTCGTCAGGCTCGGCAGTCTCCGATGCTCGAGGCGCAGGCCGCTTCTTCGCCTGTCGGCTTCGCTCGCCGAGAGGAGCAGCCTCGGCCTCTCGTGGGCCGACGACGATTGCGCGAGCTCCGATTCGGATTTCAATGGCTGGGCCGTGGTCGAATCTCAGCCACCGAGGAAGAGAAAGGGTGTGTTTCTTGGTGGGTTTCTCGTGCGAAGATCGTTTTTTTATGGTTTGAACTTGCGTGATGATTGTTTTTTTTTCCGCTGTGCAGGATTGCCAAAGTATGTTATTGGGGCCGCTGGAACTTCACTCGCTGTTTTAGTTGCTGTAGTTGCTCATTACTCGCTGTCTCGAAATGGTAATTTCGGTGTTTTGTTCTTCGAGCTGCCTAGTTTTGTACTTCACTTGAGGCTAAGTTAGTTGGCAGAGAATTGATTGATGCGAGTGATATGGGTTCTCTAGGTATAATGGGTTTTGGGATGATGCCAACGCATATATGGTGATGGTTTGAGCAATTTGTCAGGTTTATTATTTCATTTGTTATTGTAGGGTATAGTTTTCGTTTGGTCGATCGATTGCGTTCTTGGAGAAGTCTGTTGAATCAGACTGAAACTGAAGCTGTTTCAAGTGAAGAATCGGACTCCGGTTTATTGGATGGAAAGAGCATTCTCTCCCAGGATAGCCCAGAGGGTTTATCTGATTCAGTCAGCAGCAATGTGGTTTCAGGTACTTTCACGCGTCAAACAGTTTCTGATTAGTTCTGTCCCCCTTATCAGGGACTTTCTAAAGTTTGCGGTTTGTTAGATGGAGAGGATCACCGCGCATATGTTGAGTTATCTTTAGTCTGACAAGATTTGTGTGGATGGATATGTTATCTTTAGTCTGACAAGATTTGTGTGGATGGATATTTGTTGGAGCCCTATCGGTTCATTTGGATACTTTTGACTGGGCCAGTTCCTTTCCTCCAGACAGCTCAGCATCAAGGGATAAGCAGGAGCGAGTTATAGTTCCAGTTGCTGTAGATTCTACCCAGCAGGAAGCTGTGATGGTTCTGGAAAGACTAAAGGTTTGTTTCTAGAAGCAAAAGAAAATCACATGTCTAGGAAGTCTTGCCTTTTACTTATGGAAAGGTCTCATCTTTACTTCGAGTTACTCTTGCATAACACTCTTGATCCCATTTTCATGTTAAGTATTGTCAGTATTTTGCTGCTTCTGTCTCGAATGACATTCCTGTCTAAGTTTGATGAGGCAAGTTCAGTCAGTTTTCGGTTTTTCGGTTAGAATATTGTTTGTCTTGTGAGGAACTGCAAATTGCTAAGAAAGTGTTGGAATGCATAACTGACAGAACTAGAGCTTTGAGGGGACTCTTTCTTTCTTTTTGAGTTGCTTATTTTTGCTGACCATGTTCATTAATACCTTCCAATTCTTTTACTTACCTGTAATGTTAGGCATCGAGGGTGCCCTTTTTTGGTTGGTAAATGCATTGAGGGTGTCTACTGTTACCTATGAAGGTTCATTTTGTTCTGAGCATGATCATGAATGCCATTAAGGCTTGCAGATCATGGAGGAAGACATCAGGGCCAATGAATTATGCACTAGAAGGGAATATGCTAGATGGCTAGTTCAATTAAGTTCTTCATTGGAAAGGTATTGATTGAAGCTAGTTCCTTTGGATATTCTTGACTTCTTGTACTTTATTTAGAAAATTCGATTGTCTAGCATTCTAAACCAACAATTAACTATAGGAACCCAAAACGTAGAATCGTTCCATCCTTGTCACTTTCTGGGTCTGAAGTTGCTGCCTTTGATGACGTGAGTGTTGAAGACCCGGACTTCGGCGCCATCCAAGGTGAGTTTAAACTGGTTTTATTTTTTCGGTTGGCTAGCTACTTAACGTACAAAATATCTGAGTCTTTGTTTGAATATGTACTTAAGCGCTAGCGGAGGCTGGTGTCATTTCTAGCAAGCTCTCAGGGGAAAACTCCAGTTCTTTCTTCTCAGATAGGCACAGCATGTTGTTCTTTCCTGAGAGGTATATCACATCCATGATTTGGTTTTTTCTTTTTTTAACATTCCCTTCCTACTCTAAGACATTAATCTTTTGGGCAGATTAATCTCGCGACAAGATCTGATAAACTGGAGAGTGCAATTAGAATATGATTTTGTTCCGGGACTAGAAGAAGAGGTACAGTACATCATGCATTGTTTGCAGATTACTTCATGTCTGGTTTACATTTTTTTCCATGATGCGGATGCTTCATTGGTGTTTTAAAGCACTTGAAGTGTAACTTGTTAACAGTCCAGATATCAAAGAAAAAAGTTGGCTTCATGGATATGAGGGAGATCAGTCCAAATATATCGGCAGAATTTTTCATGGACTTGTTGGCTGGTGACAGGAGCATAATGAGAAAAGTTTTTGGTCTGTTCCTCTTAACCCTTCTCCCAAGTCTCTCACTTCCTACACTGACACATGTTCACTAGTATGGCTAGCAAATTTATAAGTGTAGTTTGGTGTTTTTTAGTTTCTGAACAGATCCTGTTAAAATTATATCTTCAGTGTCATGCTGCAGACATTTGTAACAGAAATAACGCTGGCTCCTTAATTTTTCCTTGCGTTCATTTTATTGGAGTTTTGTGCAACATTTTATCCTAAATTTATTGAGCGGTTGGATATTATAGTTAGCACAATTCATGTATTAAGTGCAAGTTGTTTTTGAGAGTATCATATGTGGATCTGATCATTAGTGTTAAAAATCCACAATGTACAGGACAGAGCAAGCGATTTCAACCTAATAAACCATCCACAAAAGCACAAGCTGCTGTAGCACTGACTAGTGGCCGGATGACGTCAGCAATTCAGACGGAACTAGCAAGACTGGAGGCTGAGAATTTTTCGAGGTTGGTTGAGATGGGAGAAATTAGGTTCGAGTTAATTGAAAGGGGTGAAATAAAGAGGCTTTGGGATGAGAAGCTGAAAGAAGAAGAAGCCCGTGGTTTGGAAGTTGAAAAGGTTTATCTTGTGGCAATTGATGATTTAGAGCAAGATAAGATAATTCAGGAGAAGAGCTTCCAAGAGTGTATGAAGGAGAAAGCAGCTTTGGATTGTCAGAAGCAATTGATTTACAACCTTAGAGAAGAAGTTGATGAGATGTCAGACAGGCTTGCATCAGAGAGAGCCATCTATGTTCGTGAGCAATTTGAGATGGAGGGCACTACCAGTGATTTAGAGACCAAGCATGAAAGGATGCTGGATACGAAATCTATTCTGGGAGCCGAGATAGAAGCTTTGCGGATACTTAGGTAATGTACCTCTGTGGATAATTTGAAAGCATGCATACCCAACATTGTTACTCCAGCTCCTATTAAAAGTCTCACATACCAGTCTCATAAGGTTCCGGATTGTGTGCAAGTGTGGCTTCTTAGTTATGGGGCATTTCATCCCAAGATTGAGCATGCAATGCGGACCTTTGATGTTAAAATTGCATTAACACCAAACCTTCATGATGGAAAATATTTCCAATACCGTGACAATTTTTCCTTTAAGCATGTGCTTGTTCACTATCCTATCTCCATGTGCGACAGTCTGACCATGGACTTTTTCATTTAGCTGTGCTTTTAAATGTACAACCACAGTGTCCATGTCTTGCACATTTATTCAACAGTTATGTCCCATGTCTACTTGTAAGAAAGAGTCGTAAGACATTCTTGAAACTGACAGCAGTACCAACATCCATGTCTATGTTGAATTTTCTATACCTAATGCGGACATCAATTGGTCCATGCTGATATTATGCTTATTTTCTCTCATTAGTGTTAGTGTCTAGGAATAGTGTTAGTGTCTAGGAATATTATCTTGATGACGGCATCAATGGTGATGGGAGAACTGAACTGTCTTCTATATTGCTATTTGTGGTCCATGTTCTATGGTCCTCTGCATGATGAAAGTGATTTGCGCAGGTCTTGGGTAGAAGATGAAGCAAGGAAAAGCCAAGCCCGTGCTAAGGTGCTAGAGGAGCTTGGAAGAAGGTGGAGATGGGATGGCCAAGCACGATAAAGTAGTGTACAGTGGGTGGCTACTTGAAATGCTTCTAGCTTTACAGCTACAACTGCGAATTTCCGATTTACCTTTCATTTATTACACATTCCGTCTAGCGCTAGATGCAGCTATAGGATATAATTTTGCTTCATCTGGCAGGACAAAGAAGGTTGATTTTGCTCTCTCTCTCTCCCCCAAACCCCCACCCGACACTGTATGTCCCTCTCTGTGTGTCTATTAACTGTCTGAAGAGAAATCCTTTGAACATCATCATTGATGCCGAGATTCGAGATTCTTTAGTCGTTTTTCTTTTCTTATGCTTCAGCTTGGTGTACAATTTTCTTACTGTCTGTGAAAGCGCTTCCTTCGAGATCTCTGTTGTATACACTTGTATATCGTTCATTAATCAGTCGCAAGAGGAGAAAGTATGTCATGTGTTGTCATACGCTGTGGATGATGAGCTGGAGATCTTGTTGAATTTATTCACTGACATGCTTCCAGGAACTAAACCTGGAAGGCATATCATGGAGCATAGAAAGCCAGTTACCTGATTTTACCCCTTTTTCTTAAGAATGGAAACCCTGATTTTACTTTTTAGTTAGTAGTATTTTTAGCCCTTCACAAGCAAAGCTGAAGATTCAATTGATTCCAGTCTAAAAAATATAAAGAAAGTACGATACTTTTGACCCAGTCGTGCGGCATACCGTAGGAGACCTTATTCAGTCCAAAAATTGCAGTACAAGCTGGGACTTTTGAGTTTCACATCTTCTAAGTTGCTGTTTGGATGATTCGGAGGGAGAGGCAGAACCAAGAATTGCTATGTTTTTTTAGGACAGACTTTCATTATTGTCATTTAAAGTGTTTATTCGGAGGGCCTTATCAGCCTGTAAATGTGTGCCTATGTGGTGATTTAAGTAAGTCCAATCACTCATTCCGTTTACCGTCTGCTGTAAATAAGCATGAGTGCCGCGCTGCACGTAGTGCTAACGAGTCCCTTTTATACACCTTTGACAAAGATTGAAAAAATAAAACGAATGTCAAGGTAGAGAAGAAACTCAAGTCTCCTGTTGGGCAGTCACGATGAAAGTCCGGTTTAACGAATGGAACATAAAGACCTTACAGCATGTGCTGTCAAAAATTTCAATAATCAAACGAATTTTCCAAGATTGATTGCCACTAGTGCTGTTAAAGTCTGATAAAAGAATGGTCAGTTTTAAGCTACTCAAGAAGACCCCAAAAGAGACAAAAGTAAGTTGCATCCCTATCGCATAGTGATGATGAGGCTTCGATCCACAAATTTGGCACCTCCTACCTTCCCTTGAATATTTGGCGGCAGATGAATGACGCGTCTTTGATCCCCGGCCTCCACCAGCAACTCAGATCCTCCCCTATACTGCATTTGTCAAGTTGTTGACATTGCATATTAGCTTACTGGTGAGGGACAAATGACCTAACATCATTAACAGTCAACCGAATTTTATTAACTTACGGGGCACAGCCAAGAATCTCTCTGCCACTTATGCATGCTTTTATACTTAGGATCTTATTATTACCGTGATGCAAACTAGTTCTCCACCTCGATTGTTCTTAAATGCCGCCTCAACGAAGAAGCATCTTTAGATACATATTTCACTCCCTCCCACCCAAAGGTAGAGACTTCCTATAGCATAAGCATCTTGACTTCTAGAAACTCTCCTTCAACAATTCTTAAGCAAAATTGCCACTCTTCTAGAAGAGGGGAAAAGAAACTATTCTAACACTGTAGATCTTAGCAAAACCAACGTCTATGCAAATGAAACAATGGTAAGTAGAGATATACAGAAGCTGAGCTTACTTGGTAAAGCTTGATCTCGGATTTATCGTACCCAGGCAAGAGTAGAGTCACTGACTTCTTTGCTGGATCAAACTTGACTGATGGCATCGAAATGCTGCTTGCCGGCAATGAAAGAAGCTCTCGTGCTTTATTACTTGAAGAGTTCGACATTATTGCATCCCAATCTGCTGGGGAAGTAAATGAAAGGTGCGGAATGAAAGTAGATTGCATTGGTGCAAAGGTCTCTTTAATTCTTTTCGTCAATTCTCCAGCTTCATTTGGATAAGCAATACCAAAAGCACCAGATACAAGAGCACCGGCTTGGATTGTGCTACCCCAATAACGCAATGCAGAGTCCACAGACGCTGGATTTTGGGGGTCCACCACAAGAAAGCATCTAAATTTATGTGGGTCAGAGAAGGCAGAAGTTCCTCTCTGCATTACTTGTAATCAATATCTCGATGGTTGTAAAAAAATCATGGGGCATGCCAAGCACATGAGAATAGATTAGTAATTTAGTACCTCTAACATTTTATCCAGTGCGTCCCATATTCTTGCACTTGTGCTACCGTTAAAAGTGGATTTGATCCCAGTTAAACTCATGGCTTCATCTATTAGGCTTAAGACTGAAGGACCCACCAATCTTCCCAGATCAGTCTTCTCAGCTATGCTTCGAAAGTATTTTAAGTACAATCTATGTAGCCAAATAACAGCATTTAGAGAGAGAGAGAGAGAGAGAGAGAGAGAGAGAGAGAGAGAGAGAGAGAGAGACAGAGAAGTTCTTCTGACCTCGCTTTACTGGGTGCGCCAATCATCCTTAGGGTTTCCTCTGTGCTGATACCATCATATACTATCATGTCAAATATTTCTCTTCGTTTTCCTTGAGATTCATTCCACAGGAACCTGACATATCTTTCGAGTTCTAATGCTGAAAAAGTGGAGTCCATCCCCGGAAGCACCCCGAGCTCTTCTCCCACCACCTACTACATTTAGGAGAAGGCGGCATAAAAATGTGTTCAAAACGAGATATCCAAACTCTTTCTTTTTTGTGATACAACCAGAAGACGGATCACATACCCACCCCTTCAAGAACTCCATTTGTCATATTAAGGCGGGAATCCGCTTCCTGAAGCTGCTTGAGAGGTTCAAGAAGCATCTGTCAACTCGTCAAAGATACATCAGTCTCCGGAAGATACACAATTAAGCCACTAGCAATATAAAAGCACAAAGAGGCCAAAGGACGTACTTTCGTAGTCTCCAATCGAACAGCCGAGAGGTTGTCCTTGCATCTAATAGGAGAAGTTCCAATCTTACAATTCAAAAGATACTCAGCAGTAGTGTCTGGTGAATGTATCACCAAGCATGTCTTAAGCCCCGCCATCGCAAAATGCTGATCGCAAGCATCAAGATCAAGGCATGAGTATAACGACGAAGACCACAGTTAACCAAGCTTCGCAAAAACAACAACCCTCCCCCTGTAACAAGGTGGGTGTAGGAAGGAGAATGGTATACTAATAGCAATCCAGCAACAAACATTTTCACCCGTTGACATCATCATACGAGTGTCCAGAGCTCAGCAAGAGCTTAATAAACAAGAAAAGTCATCCGCCTGAATTAACAAGTAACTGATTTTTTTCTAGCAAGTATACAGAAATGAAATCATTCATTTGGTCCACTTCAATTTTGCTATCAGATTGCGTTGGGGCATTCATCTCTTTCAAGAGCACAACCTCAGATCAAGAAGCCCGCAAACAAATGACCAGACAGACCAAGTCCATTCAAGCTCAAACGTCACCAATACCATTTACCCCAAAACCAAAGACTATACCGGATTCAAGAACCAAACAAAGACCAGAAAAGAAGAGTACCCATGTTTACCTGAGCAGCGAAGACAGCCGAGGTAGTCTTTCCGGACCCACCCTTGCCCAAAAAGGTGACCAATTTAGTAGATCGCTCCTCGTCCTTGTCACCGGAAGAGGACACGGCCCTGATCAAACCTCGACCTCGTCTTCCACAAGCTCTGCGCGCGGCGATCGGCGTCGAGAAAGCAGAAGGGCAGGCGGGTTCTGAAATCAGGAGGGAGGAGCAAGAGGATGAGAAAGACAACGCCATCGTTTGAGCTTGGCTTTGCCGAAAAGTCTCGACCTTGCCGCTTGTACAATGGCCGCGCCGATGAAAGGCTATTTTGTTTTGTCGTGGCGCAAATTTCTTCAGCTGAAAAACAGACAAAAATAAATGGCACAAATAATCCTTAAATTTTGATTTAATATGTAAGGCGATCTCTTAAATTTTTAATTTATTTAATATTATTTTTGAACTATTGCCCAATAAGCAATGCGATCTCTGAACTTTCAGTAATGTTTAATTTAGTCATCAAACTATATAAAAATGTCCAATGTTGTCATTTCATTAATTCAAGTTCAAGAACAGTATTGAATATTTTCATATAATGTAAGGACTGAATTGAGCATGTACCCAAAGTACACGGGTTAAAGTTCATGGATCACATTTAACAAATTAAAAGTTTAGGGACTATGTTACATATTAGATCAAAATTTAGGGACCATTTGTGTTATTATCGTTTGAAAAAAATTCATACTTGCTTTTGAAGGTCAATATTCTAATTTCAAAAATTGTACAAAGGTGTTTAAAGAGTTGAAGATCAAGATTGATTTTTGGGGTTGCCCAATTTAGTTTTGATTATGTGTCCTTTGGCACTTTGGAATCATAAATTAAAATATATTCAAATATGTAATATATGCACTAATCAGAAAATAGTAATGAGAGGCGATTACCTCCGATTAAGGAAATGGTGAAAAAAACATGAACCTAAACTAATTAGCCAGAGGTTCCTAGTACCTACCACTATGTCTGAATCAGCCTCAACTAAATCACAATCTTTCGGTTTCAATCCACGAGCAACAAAACCATAAACCGATGGAACACCAACCGCGAGTGCCGCTTGTTTTCGCACCTGGGGTCTGGAAAGGGGCAAAGGAATATCATGATGTGATTTAAATCGCGTCACAATGACACGCGATGTTAGTGATTCAATCAGATGCGAGCAATTCCACAATATAAGCGCCGTGTAAGATGCACGGGCGCGTCGCGTGGACAATGCAACCGTTCGATTAGCTACTTGCACGACCGTTCGCTCCAAAAATGTTAGCCGTTAGAGTGCGGTGCGGAACATACATTTTATATCTTTGGCACTCTCCCTCGCGTGAAGGCCGACTCGACGACAAAGGCCTTTGATATGCAAACGTTGTGAGCGTGGTCGAAAGAGGGAGATTTGCGAATGGGGGAAATGGGGACGTGTAAGGAATCAAACTCGAGAGCTCTAATTCCGATACCAACTCAAAGTAAGATACCCGGCTGTTTACTCCAAAAGCTCGAGCCGCCAGAACGCGGCGCGGGATATTCGAACGCCCGACCCGCGTGTACGACGACAATTGTCGATGAGAATCGAACATAATGTTAATGGCACATGACCAACCCGAGCAAATAGAGTAACGAACGTGTATTGGGGAGCTGTACGAGTCCATATGATACACAAAAGCACGATGCGGAGTTAAACGGTGGATTGCATCGTCTGTACTGCGATCGTCGATTCGATTTTTGATTATCAGCACGCTCCAGAAAGTCGCCGACAACTGCGTCACCAAGCAACTCGCAGAGGGTCGGCAAATCCTTTACCTAAGCGAATTAGCAATTGCAACTTCCGATCATTCATGTGCGACGTCTCTTTCTTCTAGATGGTTTCGCCATCACCGGCCATCAATTTCCAGCAGGAACTGGAATGCAATTGCTCTGGATTTCTTCAGATTCTCTGTGATGGAGAAAGAAAGGTACGTCAAAGCTTTATTTTCATCTCTCGTGATTATTATGCGGTCGGTGTCCTCCAAACAAGGTATTGGCACGGATTATACGCTGAGGACTTAATTTTTAAACTAATGTAAACCCTAAAATTCATGCATGAAGATATGGAATCGCAAAAGTTTCCGGGGAAGAATTTATGATTGTCGATCTTGAATTCGCAAAGTTTGATCAAGCTAGCTCATGACATTTACGATTAAAAGAGGTGGACGACCATGGTCCTTTTGTTTGATCTCTCCAGCATACTTTAGCTTGATAAATAAGAGAATATTTCTCGAAGCAAATTACATTTTATATTCAATAATTTAAACCAGCTTTTTTTTTGTTTATAAGAAATGAAAAATAAAAATAAAGGTAGTGATGATGACCCTAAATAGACAGTTTCTATATAGTCATGATTCGAGATGCATAGTGCAAAAATAAAGGTAGTAATGATGACCCCAAATATGTGAATGAAGCAGGTTTAAGATATACAAATGGGGGGACACAAGGGCCCGGAAATGATAGTTATGAATCAGGGGTTAGGAGTAAGAAAAACATAATAAGATGCTTCATTAATCAAATTTAAATTTCGTTTGGGTATTTCCCTCCCCTTTTCAATCTATATTTACATTTCTGGCATATTCAAGATAGGCTGAAAAGTGTAAATGATAGAAATGATTCGAACGCGTATCGTTTTTTCAAGTTTAGTTTCGATTCAGGGTATGATCCAAATTGAGAGGATCGCACAAAAATAATCTTAGTTATACATATATTGACCTTATAAGTAATTAGTTGAATGTCTAGCCAACCTAGTCCATAGTCACAATTAATTGATAATCAACATGATACTTTATTCAGTAATCGAATTTTGATGTACAGGTTTCTCATTCCGACTTAGAAAGTAATTCGTTAACAATCTCGATAAAAAGTGACATTTGAGCACCTATCAAAATAACTATAAGTGGGAGAATTAGGAGTTTCTAATACACCGATTCTTCCGTCAATGCACATTCGATATTTTAAATGTCCGATATACGTTTTGCACCTGTTGACATGACCCATTGCTCTAGTAACTCTACTTTGCTCGATTAATCATTATAAGTATTTCAGCCAACCCATATTTAAGATTGGAAGTGATCAGAAGAAAATGCAAATAAATTGATCCGTCAAACTATTAGAAAAAACCATGAAAAAAATTTGAATAAATGAAACCCCAAGCAATTATAATAACTAAAGGTTAATATTTATATATGTAAGCCAATCACGTGCCAAGAAAATTTCCCTTTCTTTTTTTTTTTTTTGGGTGGGGGGGGGGGGGCCTAAGAGACAAGATTTGCTTAATCATTTATAATCATCAAAGTAAGCGAAGCTTTTAGCCCTAACTACCCTCAGTAGCATATGTCATTATGGCGGAGCTCGATATTCTCGTTCCCAAAGCCATGCCGTGCCGTCACAGCTACTCATGTCCCTCCCCACCGAAGCCCTGATGACGAATTCTTAACAGCAAAATAACCAAGACATATGATTCTGATCAAACAAGCACCAGATGTTCATCATCACAATCAAAAGAAGAAAGAAAAGAAAAGGAAAAAGATTATTGTAGTTTGAACTAAACCCAAGATTATGTTCTTCTTTCTCATAACACAGTAGTGACAACTCAATGCATGTACAGGGCGGAGCTGACGAAAGATCGTGTCCTCTGGAACCCCGGGTGGACGGTACAAATCGTCGTGGATGGTTTCAGAGAGATGTGATTTCCATGCAGATTACAGCAATGCAAAAACTGCCACTGGGTATTGAATACGCATCAAATCAGTGGTGTAGCGGGTTCGGCCCGGTCGGGACCAGCCGCTTCTCCACGCCGTAGCGGGGGTCCACCTCGCGGCCGTCGTCGGGCGGATCCGGCGGGTGCGGGGAGTGGCCACGGGGGCTCTTCCCGCGGGGTTTCCGGAACGGGGCGAAGTCAAACTTGCTGGCCAGGACCTTTCTGCCGACGGAACTGCGGCGATGAGAGGTGGAGGATGAGGATGATCCGGTCCTGGTGCCGATACCGAGACCAACGACGTGCTGTATGTTGCCGAGATGAGACCTGGACTTGTAGAACTCGAGAAGCAACAGCAGGAGGAGGGATAGCCAGAGCATGGTGAATAGGCCATGAGGAAGCTTTGGGTTCATGGTGGTGGAGGGTGGAGGAGGAGGAGGAGCAGGATGAAATGGGCGGTGAGAGGAAGCATGGAGGAGGAAAAAGGCAGGGAACAGCTATTGAAGAGAGAGAGAGAGGGAGGGAGGGAGGGAGGGTAATTTGATGGAAGATGATGTGAGGAGGTTAAATCGAATTGATGTGTGCTTTGGCCTTTGCTTATATGGGGGAGCTTGGGTTAATTGTAGTTGTGAGTTCCTTTTGATGTGCTTGGATTTATGGAGAGAGAGACAGGGAAAGGGAGCGGGAGGGAGGGGAAGGTAGACCCACTTTCCAATGAGAGTTTCTTAAAACTCAAGCAACAAACTTAATAGTCATCATCATCGATTGTCAAACCTCCTATGATTTTAATTAATTTGTCTTGGATTATGCTAATTATGACATCTTTTTGAGGATCTCTTGTGTATATAATATTGGAAATCAACAAGTAGGGAGACCTTCGTTTTATCTAGGGATAAGCGGTTCCCAGTCCGATCCGGTCCAATCCAAGAATCGAAAACCGGACCGGGAGGACCGGTTCCCAGTTCTTAGGATCAGGGACCGGATCGGCTAGTCTTGAGATAGTGGACCAAACCGGACCGATCCGGTCCGGTCCGGTTCTAATGGGACCAATCACTTATTTGTAAAGACAAGAGGGAATTAAGGAAATTAGTTTAGGTTTTCTATTTTTTTCAAAAATTTTTAAAAGTAAATAAATGTATATATGAAAAAATTAGAAAAATATATTTATTTATTTTTCGGTCCAGTCTGGTCCGATTCCCACTCTAGAACCGGGACCGGACAGCCCAAAAACCTATTCTACTTTTAGGAACCGAATCGATATTCACGAGAACTGGACCAAACCGGTCAGTCATGTCCAGTCCGGTCTGATCTCAATTTGGGCAATCCATCTTGCTCACCCCTAGTTTTATGCCCCCCAACCATAGTGAAAATACCACAGTTACACAGTGAACTATGTGATGAGAAATGTGCATATGTGCTGATGACCTTCTCTATGAGTGGAAAAATCTTTACTATCAGCAGCTGTTTGCGGAGACTTTTTTAAGCTAAGCAGAGCTAAAGTATCTTCCTTTCTGGCAAAACAAAAGAATTGGCTTTAGGATATTGCGATGAAATTTCGCGTGGTTATAAACGACGTTAAATATTCATATTCACGAGAAAAAGGAGGAACCCATGTCAAGGGCTGAAACTTTCTTGGCCGGGAACAAGCCCTGTGGCTCTGGATGAGTCTGGGACATCGGGTCGGTCTTCACTTGTTACATTGTTGCCAAAGGACGAGGCACGTGATCATGACCAATCGTGCCATGCTCACTTTAACTTGGACATTTAATCCCTTAAGGTTACGTTTGGTAAATGAGATAAAATTTGGGATAGAATAAAATCGGATATGAGAGGGATATAGCCCGGATAAAATTATCCCATGAAGAAAATGGGATAAAAGTGGATAGGATTTCTAATATTCATAATATAAAAGTTATTATTCTCAAATAACAAACTTATTAAATTAATAAAATTAAAATAATATTTGAATATAAATAATACTTGAATTTTAATATAAAAAATCAAAATAACAAAAAAATAACAATAAATTCGTTTTTATTTATTCTTATTTTTATTTATATATTCAGATTTCTTTCTATCTTATGATATAAATTTCATATATATATATACACATTTAGTATTTATATTTATTACATATTTTAGGCATATTTGTATAGTTTACTATTTAATAAATTTTTATTAGAGAATGATGGAAGGGGAAGAAATAAAAAAAGAAAATAATTAAAAAAGAGAGGAAAAAATAATAAAAAATAAATAAAAATGAAATATGTATGAATGTTGTGAGAAATTTTTATCATCTCCATTTATGCAATTTTTAAGTTCATTTACACTGATATAACATTCATAGCAAATAATGAACATAGAAATATGTGAAAATATCCTGTTTTATTACTGTAATTCACTAAACAGTAAATAAGATATAGCAAATCTCTTGGATTTCATATCCTATCCTATCCAATCTTATCCTGACTAGAAATACGGACGACCAAATGTAGCCTAATAAGACATGTGAATTACTTCAAATTACAACTGATTTTGGCCTGCCGCAGCCATCATTGGGAAAGTGATATCATCTCTCGACCAGTGTGACGAGAGTAGTCATCCTCACCTTCAGAGTTTCCTATAAAGATTTTCTCTATATCTCAAGATCTCTAATTCAAATATCTCGATGCCATTTAAGCATTAAAGTCGTATCGACACTTTTGCATCTCTCGCACTTCACCATGACACCACCGAGTACCACATTTGGACCATATGGGGTATAGGAGAAATCTGACCATAATATTCACACGACATTAAAAGAGTAGTCGACGTCTTGAAGATGCTAAAATTCACTCGATCTTGACGCGATTTAACAACTTTTCCATCTCCTGGAAAATTCTTACATTCCATTGCAATACAATAAAATTTGTCCCACCCCGAATTTCGCATTCTATATTTCATCGCATTCCAGGTCAGTCTCCAAACGAAAATGCTAGAACAATGATTTCTCGTGCATAAAACTCCACGAAATCTTTTTACGTGTACGCTCCGTCGGTGCAGAAAGTTGCCATCAATATAGGTGATGACCTGATTGAATGGCAAAAGTGGTGGGGAATACGCATTCCATGTTATCCGTGGACAAAGCAACGTATGAACAGTGCTGTGTAAAGCGAGAAAACTCGATGAGCACAATACTAGAGAGAGAGAGAGAGAGAGAGAGAGAGAGAGAGAGAGAGAGAGATCAATGGCTTCCAAGAACTAGTTCCGATCAAGGTAAATATGAGCAATTTTGAAATCGAACGGGAATGATGTTAACGACTGTACATGATGTCGCAAAATGAACAACTTCATCCCTCGTTTCATGCTAAGTAATAATAAGGTTTTGCACTAATTCCTCAACCACTATTATTGCAACTTTCTTAGAGATGAACTGCCAAGAGAAAGCTAATGGCTTATTAAGCAAATACTTAGCGAGAACTATCCCAAGCCCACACTAATCGCGATTTTGGGATTTTAATTTAATCAATTCATTTTAGACTCGTCACAAATTAATTATGGGTCAATTAGAAATTGTCTGTGAATCAGAAATTTCACGGATACCAGAGATTTCATGAGCATAGAAACTTGGTTACATTAGAGTAATTTAAAGTAATTTAGGTACATTTTCTCTTTATTTCAAACATTTTCAATCAGTATGATCAGTTTTAATCATGAGCCACTAACATTCGATGGGTGCTTGTACGGGGAGAAAGTACCAAAAAAGTCTTAAATTTATTGTATTGGTATCAAGTTAATCCTAAATATTTCAATTAGACCAATTTAGTCTTAAACCTTTTTAATTGGTACCACCCGATCAATTTAGGCTGAAAATCGCTGACGTAGATATTTTTAATAATTTTTTGCATTTAAAAATTTTTAAAAAAGTTTCCCTTTTTCTTTTTCTTTTTCTTTTTTTTCCTTTGTTTTTTTTTCCTTCTTTTCCTTTTGCCCATGGTCGATACTTGGCCATGGCTGGCGACCGACTATAGGCGAGGGTCGCTCTCGCTGGCTCTAGAAAGGGTTGGACCCGCGCGGCTTGGGCTAGGGTGACTCTTACCGAGTATTGGCCATAGGAGAGAAGAAAAAAAAAGGAAAAAAATTATTAAAAATATCCATTTCAGCATCAGCCGTGCCACATAGGACATACGATGTCCACATTAGCGATTTTAGATCTAGATTGGCCATATAGACTGAATTGATACCAATCGTAAAAAAAGTTTATGACTAAATTGATCAAATTGAAAAGTTTATGATTGAATTGGTATAAATACAATAAATTTAAGAATTTTTTGGTACTTTTTCCGTCATGCGGGTGCAAAATCAATAAAGTAGTAATTGATAGTCAAAACAATAAATAAATTGCTTGAGGAGATAGAAGAACCAAGATGGACCAAGCAAAGCTCCATCACGTCCAATTCATTGAGGGATTTACAAAACGTTAACTTAAAAATATGTGAAAAGAGCTCCCAACGTAAGAAAGTTGCGGAGACTCTCTCTCACCCTCTCTGATTCTCGACCTTTCTTTGCCTTTTTAACTTTCGAAGGAGAGAACCACTGGGATTTACTTCATTGGCCACCCTTTCTATTTAGGAAGGAAGAGATGGGGAGTTCGATTTCCCATATTCTTAAGAGAATTAAGGACGAGGATATGTGGTTTCGGATGTGTGTTTTGACTTCCACGCACTGTAAAAGATAAATAAAAGTCTGAAAGTAAGTTGAGAGTTAAAGTAGAAGACAAATAAAAGAAAAAAAACTTCTGAAGGACAGGGATTTGACCTAAATCTCTCCCTCCCCTACCTCTTTAGTTGTTTTTCCTTCTATTTTCTTTTGTTTCTTTCTCTACTCTCTCGAATGGTGGTCGGTGGCGACAAATCAGATCAAGCACTGTTGTGAGGCACGACAACGACGCAAACTCTCCGAGCACAACAAGCAGGAGGCTAGCAGGCGCAGCAAGATTGGACTAGAAAATTGCCGGAGTTCGCTAGAGGCTTGCCCAGGCACGACAAATTTTATTATGAAGATTTCTCCTAAACAAGCACACCTTCAGATTACATTTTCGCTTTCAAAGGTTATAAAATCACGCAATTTGATTTTTCTTTATTTACTGCCAAATACATGCTAGTACTGACACGTCGATTTGCACAAACATTTTTCCCTTAAATTTCTAGCTAGGATATAATAGGATTGGATAGGATATGATATGAAATCAAAGGGATTTGCTATAACTTATCTACTGTTTGGTAGATCGCGGTAATAAAGCCAAACATTTTTACATATTACCATGTTTATTATTTGCTATAAACGTCATTTCAGTGTAAATTAACATAAAAATTGTACAAACTAACACGATAAAAATTTCTGACCACACTCTTACCTACTTCATTTGTATTTGCTCATTTTTTTGTTATTTTTCCCTCTCTTTTTTTTAATTCTTTTCTTTTTTGATTTCTTTTTCCCCCTTCCATCATTCTCTAATAAAATTTTGTTAAATAGTAAACTATACTAATATACCTAAAATATGTAGTAAATATAAATACTAAATTTATATATATATTTATATGAAATTTATATCACGAGATAGAAAGAAATTTGAATATATAAATAAAAATAAGAATAAATAAAAACGAAATTGTCGTTTTTTTTGTTAAATTGAATTTTTATATTAAAATTCAAATATTAATTATATTCATATATTATTTTAATTTTATCAGTTTAACAAGTTTATTATTCGAGAAAAATAACTTTTATGTGGACATTAGAATTCATGTCCACCTTTATCCCATTTTTCCCATTGGATAATTTTATTTGGGTTATATCCTTTCTATATCCGACTTTATCTTATCTTGAGCAGGCGTCAAATATGGGATAAGATAAAATTTATACTATTCTAAATTTTATCCCGACTATCAATTATAGATGATTTTTTAAATTGACCATAGGCAAATGCAAATTCAAAATTACTGTCATCAATCGATATCCGAGCTGGCGAGAGATGAAAATAGAGCGAACGAAAAGGCAATAGGAGCGAGTTGGCGGCAATCGGAAAAACGACGTCGTGTCACCGAGACATTTATACGGCATCAAACCGAAATCTCCCGTGTTTCGTTTTTTTTTTCTCTGCAAAGAGATCGTGTCCGAAGCGCGGAAGCGTTCCTCAAGAGGGAGAGCGAAGGAAGATTCAGCGCTGAAATCGATCCGAAGTCGAAGCAGATATGGTGCGTTACCTTCGTTCTCTCTTCAATTCCACGATGATGACTGCTTGGTTTGGCGATTAGGGAGCTGATCGATCGTTTGTTCGCCCCTTTGGGACGAGCAATTAGGGTTCTTCGCTCTCCGAATTCGGTCGGCTTGCGATTTGGTCTCCGGTGTTTTGGTGATGCGATTCGCGTCGGTAGGCTAGCGTGTGCGTAATCCGTTGTGGGGTTTTTTTCGGGGGTCGTCGCTAGATTTTCCTCGTCGTGAGGCGGTCGTCGGTTCCCTTTCGGTGCGAACGTGGAGAACGGTCTGTAGGATGAATCGTGGACTCCTGAAGTTCGTTTTTTTTTTTTTTTGGCTTAAGTTTGAATTTTGAAGCGATTTTGAGAAGGTATTCCTGGATCCTTGGCGATGGTCTGCTCTGCCTGCGTATGTTGGTTTCATTAGCATGATGCAGCAGAGCAGGGCTGTGATCTGTTCGCTCCAATTGCCTTGTCTTTTATCGGAGTCTCCTCTTTTGAGCCGCCTTTGATCTTATTTTGGTTAGCACGGTGCAGAGTTGTTGTAGAAATTGCAGTAGCTGTGGGTGACATGTTGTTGCCATCGGCCATTATGTGTGGAGGCTGAAAGATGCTTTGGCGTTACTTCGTAAATCACTGATTTCATCCGGACCTAAGCTTCCTTTTCCTTTTGAATTTTGCAGTCTTCACTAGCAGCTGCAAGAGCTGACAATTTCTATTACCCTCCAGAATGGACCCCGGACCAGGTAACAATTCCGACTTTCGATTTCAGTGTTGTTCTTATATTTTGGCATTTGGTATTTTGGGTTCTTATGTTGCTCGTCTTTCAGGGTTCTTTGAACAAGTTTCATGGTCAACATGCTTTGAGAGAAAGAGCACGGAAGCTAGACCAGGGCATTTTGATCATAAGGTAACTATCTATGTACAATTAGGGCTTTCCTTGTTTATCTCTTTCTTTTTATTAAATTTCTGTCATCTGGGTGCATGTGATAGCAATCTCTTATGAGGTATTTGGTATTGGGCAGCGTTAGTCCTTAGAAGCATATAGTGTTAGTAATACGTTTATTATTTAACTGGATTCCAAATGAGTTCTGTTTTTGAGAGAGGTGGTAGTTTGATGTATCTTGGCTATTTATGTCGTGTCCATACCTGCCAAAGCTAATACAGTCATGAACTAATACTCCCAATTTGTGGCCATCCCTCATTGTTAGTTCCTGTTTTAGGACCTGTGCTTGAATCAGTGTTTTTGTGGGTTTTTCGTTTCTAATTACATAGGTGGTGCAAGGTCACTCACCCTCACATTTTTTTTTTTTATTTTAGTGTTGAGATAGCTGGCATTCAGAATGATCTTTCTCTTTGTATGAGTAAACGTATACATTGGCTGGTTTTTTCCCCTAAATACATGATATGAGGATTAGGATTACTGTTTTGAATCTTTTAGGAATAGTGAATCGCAAGTTGCTTTCTCCAGTTTACAGCATCTCATGACACTTTATTTGAGCGCCCTCTCTGATTGCCTGGATGGTTGTGACTGTTTCTATTAGCCTGCTCTAATTGATTAGTTCTAGCCGTAGGGTTGCATCCAAGCGAGGAATCTCCTGTCTAATGTTATGAAAGTGTGCACTTGGAGGAGACCTTTGTTCTTATATTTGTAACATTTTTCAGCAAAAATATGTTTTCTGTGGCGAGTTAACACTAATATGCGTGGTACAAAGTTGCGAATTGCTAATATATGTTGTGTTTTTCCGACATTTTTAGGTTCGAGATGCCCTTCAATATTTGGTGTGGAGGATGCAATTCTATGATTGCAAAAGGTGTTAGGTTCAATGCTGAGAAAAAGCAAGTGGGGAACTATTATTCTACAAAGGTATGCTTCTTTGAAGGCTTAATGCTTTTTGTACGAGTAAGTTTAATTAGAGATTCTGAGGAATGCTGTAGACTGCAGGATATGTCCTATTAATGCATAAAAATGGTGTAAAGAATTATGATAATCTATGTGGCTGATGATGGGAAAACTTTGATAAGATCCTCGTTTAAATTAGATGTTGTTGAGGTGCCCTTGGAGCACTTGTTAAACAACAAAATCAGAAAATATTATAAATTCCAAAGCATCGATTGTCCTTGCGATATGTACAATCCATGCTTTGGAATGATTATTTTTTCATTAAGTATGTCAAACAAGTGCTTTGTCAACAAGACCCTTTTTAATACAAATTTTTGGAACCCAGTAATAATGATTTTCGTGATTGTTTATTGCTTTGTATATGAAGATATGGAGCTTCACAATGAAATCGGCCTGCTGCAAGCATCAAATTGTGATTCAAACAGATCCAAAAAATTGTGAATATGTGATTATCAGTGGGGCTCAACGAAAGACTGAAGAATATGACATCGAGGATGCAGAAACTTTTGCACTTCCTGCAGATGAAGGTAGGCGATTTTCTCCTACATTCTATCATGATTCTTTTAGGTGATTGTTGAGTTGCAATGGAGTTGCTTGTGATTTTGTGTTGGCACTGTCTGTCTGGAGTAGTTTTTAATTTGTACTCTTTGCCTTTTTGTAATCTTGTGGGTTATAATTTAAACATCTAAAATTTTCACTATATATAAATGCTAACACGTGGATTTTATACATTATGTTTTCCATTCACCGTTTTTTTTGAAGTTGAATGGTATTTCAGATTTTGACGGAAAAATAGGAAAGTAGCATACTTAACAAACCCGTAGATGTTGACTTCTTTTTCTGGCTCAAAATATTTTGTTTTTCAGAAAGAGGCAAGCTCGCCGATCCTTTTTACCGCCTTGAACACCAAGACGAAGATTTGCAGAAGAAGAAAGAAGCTGAACCAGTACTAGTGCGCCTTCAACGTGTATCAGACGCTAGGCATGCAGATGACTACTCTCTGAACAAGGCCTTACGTGCGCAACTTAGGGTATGTTTCTGAGTTATCCCAAGTTATCTCCTCTTTCTTAATGTTCTTTTGTTTGTCAAATTTTGACACGACTGTCCATTTCCAGAGCCAAAAGAAGCGGATTGCTGAAGAAGAGATTGCTTCCAGGAAGAAGGGCCTTGGCATACGACTGCTTCCAGCAACGGAGGAAGACACTGCTACCGCAGCAAAAGTGAAGTTTTCGTCCACGTTTGAGAGGAACAGGAAGGACAAACGGGCATTGATAAATGCTGGTTCTATATTTTCGTCCTCCGGGTCTGCGACGTCAGATAAGAGCAGACTGGTCCTGGAGTCCAAGAGGAGGAAAATTAGGGCCGGCACAGCTTCTAACTTGTTGACAGGCGGATTTAAGCCATCAGCACTGTCGGGCAATGGCATTTCTTCAAGTAGACACAAGAGCAGCTCAGTGGCGGTGAGAAAATTCTAGTTGTTTTTAGTGTTGTACTTGTAAAACTATTGAAGTTTGGCTTTTGGCTGAGAGCTTCGCTTCTGCTGAATGACGAGACAGCTTTTGTATATATCTACAAATGTGGTGTGGACCCTGGCTATTTTGGGAGAGTTTTATTGTGCATCAGTAATCCATCTTGGTTTATTTGTCGAGCTTTACTCTTTGTTCTTTATTGACAATCTTGTATTGTTGTTATAGTATGATACTAATAAGGATGAGACAAAATTATGCGCTGACAATTTCTCCTACCTTATTAGTTGCAATGTTTGAGATCGAGTGGTAAAATAGGTTATTGCACATTCAGAAATCTGGGTTTCTAGGTTCGGTTAGGTTCCACCCAATCGCCATTTTGTTAAGGCTAGGCCACAAAGAAGGTATTCCTCGCTAATCCCCTGCTGTTGGTAGCAAATTGGCTCATGATATCTTCTTACATGATCCAAGAAAAATTGCATGCCTGATAGAGTTTGGAGGCTCTGTTCTTGAATTTCGGATTCTTATGTGATCCACATTCTCTCCCCCGAAAGCCTGATATTTGATTGACTAAGTTATGCAAACATCTCATTTATAGGTTGTACAACATGCATTAAAATTGAGGAGGGTTTTTCGTGCAGTCTAGGAAAACATGAAGCCGAGTAATCTTGGCCGGGAGGATGAGCACGCGGTTCTAAAAATGGCCCAACGCCTCCATTCGAAAGTGACATTCCACAGCTTGCACACACACAAACACAAACTGTACGTTGAGGTCTCTTTACATTTAATGGAGTAACTGTAGTGCGGAGATAACGTTGTATAGACTTCTGGAGATCCTGTCCCTACGTGAAATCCAAACTCACCCCCCCTCCCCCCACATTCTCAAGAAACCAAACCCTACTTCTACCCCAAAAGAGAATGACAGAGAACCTACTCAGATCGCGACGGTAGATTTCTTTGAGGAGTAGTTCCGGGAAATTATGAGCCTCTTGTGCTCCTTCCTCTGCGCACCAAATCTGTCCGGATTCAGATCATCCCCAGTACGAAGAGATCGGATGAGAGGCTGAAATTGCGCACATCATGTTTTCTTTGTCACCGGTCCTGTAGAGAAGGGGTCAGTTTTGCAAAATCTCTGTTATTTGATGGGACGGTTATCATACCATTTGACGATAACAATGAGTGTGACAAATCAATCGAACGCGAGCGATTCTAAAATTGAAGCGGAGAACTAGATGACATGCATATCATCTGAGCCATGTAATTGATCGATTACATCACGTCGGTCACATATTTCGTGTTTAAAATAACTTCCGCTATCGTATCGTGGGACAGGGATTAATGTTACTCACCTCGGACCATGGCCCTGGCTTGCCCTATCCTCATCCGTTTTACAAACAACTCCCCCTAGTTTCTCAAAGATAAAAAGAAATCCCTAGCAGGGGGAGAAGTACCATTCCTGCAACAATCGTATCTTGCTTTTTCTTCTGTTTGTTCGTAGTATTTTACTGATTAAATGGATCTTGGATGTGTTAGGGATGATTCTATCATAGCTATATACGATATCACGGCAGTGACGGCACCGATATTTCAGCATTCATGTCCCTAGCCATTCCCTACACCGGCATGCAATGAATTTACCGAGTAGACCCCGAAAAAGACCCAGCAAAATCGAAAATTTTTGTGTGTATGACATAGAAAAATCTTGTCTTGGTTTTTAAGGACGGTGTCAGGAGAGTCTCTCTCAGAGAGAAAACGCAAAGCATTGTCCTTAAGATAGAGAGCAATCGATGATATCTGTTCACAGAGCCTAAGGTAGCGAGCTAGGCTTCTTCGTCTTCGTCTTGTCTTCTTCTTCTTACCAACGAACAGTTGCATTCTTTTCTGGCTGCTGCTTCTCGTCTCTTCTTTTCCCCCATATACCACCGAGTTCAGATTGCAGAAAACATGGACCATCGTGTATTCAGACAACTGCCAAGAGGGTGGACGGTCCCCATTCGCATGTGTAACCTGTGAGCGCTCTCTCTCTCTCTCTCTCTCTCTCTCTCTCTCTCGAGTTTCCATTTGATTTGTTGTGGAGCCCTTGTTGAAAAGGCTCTGAATTTTAGTAGTAGGGAATGGTTGCTGTTGGTTCATCTTTGTTTTTTGGTGATGGTATTCGGATTAGCTGAAGGATGTTCGCTGAATTGGCGTGGTTGTTTTCATTTATATTTTTATTGGGAAAGATCTTGGGATGAGATATATCCAGATTTGATAGATGTGATTCACTCTCAGATTTTCTTCATTCCTGCTATAGTTACTCATAAACGAGGTTTTCTTGACTAGTGCATCGAAAACGCTCCTCAAACATATTTGACAAAAAAAAATTGTCATTTTCTCATGTCATGTATAACCGGCGCATTAAAAATGACAATCATTCTTTATTAGATATTTAAGAATTGCTCCGAGACATCTGTTAACTTTCCGCTCTTCTAGATATTATTTTACAGAGATTTTTCATTAGCTACGAAACAAGAGCAAGTACAAGGTAAATTCTGATATGACTTGAGATCCTCTACATTTTAAGGAGTACATTCATAAAGTAAAGTTACCCCTGGTCCAAAATACCCTTACTCTCTAAGGGATTTATACATGAGACCACACACCCAAGAAAGACCTTAGTGTCATACAAACAAGAACGAGTTTGGTCGGGTTAGGGGTGAAATGGGAAGATGGGAACTAGGGAAGAGAAGAACAAAGAAAAAGTAGAGAAAAGGAAAATAGAAATAATCGATTTGGACCGTCCATTTGGATGGTAGACAATGTTTCCAAATTTTAGGGGGTAAACTGACCTAAATGTAGAGGATCCCGATCCTTTTGGTATGGTCAGATTTAGTTGTGACCTAACAACATTATAAAACGAGACTCGTCAGACTCTATAGTCTGCATATATTATAGTGTATATGTACTGATCCCATGAAACTATGAATTAGTGATAAATTAGATCCATTCATCAAAATCTACTTTTTCTCTTTTACCTTGGCACTGATATGCACACAGGATGTGTGGCTTGTGTGTGTGTGGATTTTGATTTTTCCTTCAGCATATCTGATGTGTGTTTGTAAATTATGATATCATTGAAGATGTTTTCAGTGCTGGGGTTGCCTAAAACTATGCTTCCCAAGCTAGGTGTAGGATAGAACCAGATTCTGTTCTTAGTATAAACTCAATATATAGGATCAAAGCCTAGATTATGACAAAGCTGGACATATAGTATGTGGACCTTTGGGCTGACATGAGAAACCGACGAAAAAGAACGGAGATAAGTAGAGTTGAGATTGCAATTATAAGCAAATGAATGCACGAACGCTGACAAGAAAAGGCCAACCTGATGCAAGCCAAAGCATTCAGAGAGGACAATTAGTCCACTGTCATGATTCATTACTGTTTGATTTGATGATCTTTCACCCTAAAGAAAAATTTGAAAGATGGATTACGACAAGTGAGTGTCATGAATCTAGACGGCACAGGGCGGAATAATTTCCCGCAAGTGATCAAACAAAAGCAATAGGTCATTGACATGCAACACAAAAAGCCTGCAATTACGTGGTTCAGACGAACAAGTTTACGTCCATAGGGAGAGAACCGTTTCCATCTTCAATCAATCAACTGGTTAAGAACGTAGAAAATGTAAGCTGAAAAAGAACGGGGAATCTTCAAGTCATTGACTAAGAACATCAAAATACCATATTTATCACACTCTGAATGTAGGTCTTCACAGAAACATGGGATACACAGAGACCCAAAAGACATAAAAATCAGCAACAGATGTCTCCATGCAGCATCTATGTAACACAGTATGGGCTAATGTTGAGCAACAAGAGTTTCCCTGCTTAATACCCAGAAAAACCAAAAGATACGCCTTTGATCTCATTCATGTGCCAGGAGCTTTTGATTGGAACTTGCTCAATATATAACACCTCCTTAGCCATTACACCCAACGCATAGCAATTATGCACATATACTAATGAAACTTCATCAGCTTCGTCCATATAGAAATATAACTTAAGCAAATATAACGCACGGCAAATATCTACATATACTATGAAGCCATGGGAAAGTAAAAGATAAGAGGCAAGTTTCATTTTGAAATTTTTTCCTCGGGATTATCTGTATATAAAACTTTAGTTCATTATTTTGGCAAACCAGATATATAGCACCGGGAGGTTGTTTATGTAATGCAGAACTTAGTAGTTCCTCATATTCATGATTCAACTTTGAGTACAGAAAAGTTTGAGGGCTACATCCATCTAATCAGGAAAATGTACCAGAAAATCGCTTGGGAGTAAAATAAGACCAAATTCAACCTTACATGATGTACCTTATGATGAAACAGAAAGGAAAATACGAATGTTTAGTACCCAGTTGCTACCTTCTTATCATTTATTTACCTATATCTTACCAAGGCAACTCTTGTGCAAGCATACTCAAGTCATGAGACACATAGCAAGTATTGTGTAGAGTCACAACCCTGATTAGATGGATGTAGCATACTCATATGAATCTTATTGAAAATGCTCACACGTCTCAAAAATAAAATAAAATAATCATGTTTAGACATAAATATGTATCGTGCATATAAGATTAGTGATCCATCCACAAAACAAGAGAGTTTAATTTCCATGCGCCGTAACCTAAGAGAATCTAGAGGTGAAATTCAGTCTTAGATTTTCTCTTGAAACACCGCACGTCTCTAAGCAACCCTATAGCTCATTATAGCTATATAGCTTAATAAATTTTAATTTCTGAGTCTTTTTCAAACCCATAATAAACAAATTGGGTCACCTAAAGTTCACTAAGTAGTATTTAGCTCATAATATTGAAAAATGAAACCTAGATAGCGAGGAAGATCTTGTGCGGAGACTGTTGTCTACAAAGAGGTGCTATTACACCATTTATATATATTCCCTCAATGTACAAATGACAATTTATAGGGCTTCCATGTGTCTTCATATGATTCGAACAGCAATTCTCAATATGTTCCTCTGAGTTAGACATTGGCATTGATTTGTTTTACATCGTTTACCAAGATATTACTTCAATGTCAACAAAATATTTGCCAAAAGAAAATTTGTTAACATGACATTATTTTTGTTTCACAAGCAGCACGTCTGCCCATTTGCAATATCCAAAGTCTCACGAGGCATATGCGAAATATGAATTAGAAAACATAGCACATGCAATCTAGCTACTGATCACCAATCCACATATGAATGCTAATTCGGAATCTAACTAGTAAAGGACTATAAGCGGTCCATGTTTTTTTCTTGAGCTGCAAAATTTTCTGGTAAGAAAAAGAATGCTATGAGGAGATTAAAAACAACTGCCTCCAAACAAAACTTATCATTCAGCTCTCACATCATTGATTTGACATAAGAAACCATTCCCGGCATGATATCCAATTTTGCCTAGAGACTAGAAAACTATAGACGGGATAACCGAAGGGATTTGCAGAAACATAGTGCACAAACCACAGCACTTTCAAAGTTTCTTAACTGGAGGCACAATACACTCTCTCCAAAAAAAGTTCTTTGCTCTCCCTAGTGCATGCACTCCCGAAAAGGAAATTACACAAAACAGCCAACTTCTAAGACATCAATTAGTGTGGTTCGAGATGCGACATATGAAGAATTGCCTGATCGCAGGGAGCAGATCAGAATCAATACCCCAATTTCTTTCGATCTTCTTTTGCATTTTCAATAATTTTTATAGAACTCATGAAGTGGCGTTTTGTGAAGATATAGCTGAGGAAATCTAGGGTTCTGTTCTTGGCCAAATAAACGAGGAACTGTCAAACTCTTGAATGATACCTGCCAGGAGATCTGTGCTTCTCATCGCAGGACAGAGACCGCTTGTTTCAGGATAGTAGTTTGCCATCTCGGCACTGCTTGTTGCTGCCGTGGCATCACACAAGAACTTGTCGATGATGCTTAATGAGTCGTCCATCTCTGACTCGAATTGCCCATATTCTTGCGCCGAGTCATCATTGTTGATCGCTTGCTGGTGGGCACAGAAACCATCGGCACCGGAGAGCTCCAAAGCATTAGGGTTTCTCTCTCTAGTCCTCTCTCTTGCTCTCTCTCTCGCCTTTTCCCTTTCCCTAGCATCGCTAGATTTTATCATCTCTTTCCTATTGCTAACATCTTGTTCTTGTTCGTGTTCTGCTTCAGCTTCTGCTTGAGCAGCCTTTACATCGCTGCCGCAATCCCTTTGCTTGGTGATGTTTCGGCCTACCAGCTCCTTGATGGAGCTCCTGGACTTAGAGAGGAGCCACTCGATGGTCTTGCTTGCCTTATCGAAACCTAACGTGTCCTGCAGGTCAAAGAACTTCCTGGACACCTGCACTGACAACCTTATCCTCCGGTCTCGCAGGCCTTGCAACGTCCGGATCTTGCTGTGCCGGTCCTTCTTGCCGGCGCTCCTCTTCCGAGGCAATGCTTTTTTGTTCTTCACGGGATCAACAACCTCGACCCCATTGGCATCGACAGGAGATTTCGGAGGCGTCGTCTGATTCGAAGCCGCGAAGCTAGTGAAATTGGCATCAGGTGGTGCAACATGTTGTTGCGAGAAATAGGGATGGAGAGAGGATAACGCGCCATCGATGTGGTTAGGTACCGAAGGGAAGTGAGTGAAGGGTGAGGGGTGGCCACCTGCTCCTTGATTTTCAGAGGCTCTGGCAATTGCCAGGGCTTCTTCCGTGGGAAGAAACGGGCTGTGATGACCGTCGCCGTTCGCGGAAAACATGCTTGACGATCTGAAATTTATTGCAGACAGGCAGAGAGATGGATGAAAAGATCACACAGAGGAAGGTAGAATGTTAGAGAGGAGGGAGATTCATTATGACGGTAGCTGCGAAGCGTGCTGGGTCATATTTGCATGCTCGTGTGTAATGCTCGATCACTGGCCAGAGATGCTTGAGAAGCAAATAAGTTCGTTGCATTCATAGCACAGATGTGATCAATGTCGCCAATTATTTTCCTTTTGAAGGAGAGAAAGAGAAACAGATAGCGATGATAATTTCACGTGGGGGGGGAGGTGGTATTGCCATGATACTGACTTTTTTTAAAGTTCTCAGCTCAGAAAGAGGAGACAGAGCTACTTGATGAAGACAGCTATAGGAAAGCCCTAGAGAGAGAGAGAGAGAGAGAGAGAGAGAGAGAGAGAGAGAGAGAGAGATTATAGATGGAAAAGAGCGAGAGAGAGAGAGGGAGAGAGAGAGATTATAGATGGAAAAGATGAGGTAGGAGGTAGTAGTAGTAGTAGTGGGAAGGGTACGTACAGAAAGAGAGAGGATTGTTTGACCGGGAGACCAAGTGTCATTGTTCATCAACTCTCTCTCACTCTCTCGGATTCCTCCCAAAGGAATTTCAAATTCGTCTGAGATTTTCTTCTTCCCCTCCTTTCTTTTCCTTTTCTTGACCATCCTCGACTGTGTCCATGAGCCGATGCATTTGCCATTACGGGATAAAGCTGATCGAAGCTCCCAGCCCTTGTATGATCTGGTGACTAAAACTTCGATTCATTTGCTGAATATGAGATGTGGTTACTAGTTTGAAAGAAGATATATGTTATAGTGTGACCAAATATCAAAAGCTTATTTCACCAATCGATCATTCAAATATCTTTATTTTTAAATATTATTCAAGTACCTTTAAACAAAACTCCACACTAAAAGGACCAAATAATTCCTCCTTGCAAACCTATTATAGTATCTTGTTTAGGGTTTAGGTGATTTATCTTTAGTTGGTTTTAAGTTTTTTTAGTATTATGAGAATTTAGGATCCGGGAATGGTCATTTATGTAAATAATGGCATTTTTATAAAACATGAACACAAGAATAATTAATGTGAAGGTACAAAGTAATACGTAAAGGTAAGATTCGGGCATGTATTTAGTTTTTTCAAAAGTGGAAATATGTAAGTGGGCATTGGGTGAAAGATTATGTTTTGTTGTATTTTCCCTTTCAAAAACTTGGTTACATAAGTTAACATTTGAAAATTTGCTCCCTCCTATTGTTCTTTTTCAGTAAAAGTATAAAAAAAGTCAGAAATCTATTGTATTTATATCAATTTAGTCTTAAACTTTTTAATTGTACCAATTGAATCCTAAACATTTTGACGATTTGCCAATATAGTACATTCGATCGATTTTGGCCAGAAATCGTTAACATAGATGACAACCGTCTTACATGGTATGGCCGATGCTGATGTTGATAAATTTTTTTTTTGTACTTTTCCCCCCTTTCATTATTTTATTGTTTTTGTCTTTTTGACAAATGATGGATTTGCACAGTACTGCATAATCCTGCTAACCAATGGAACGCAAACTCTACATGCACACATACTACTGCATAAGTTTTTTTTCCTTATATCCTTTACGAGGAAATGCTGAATTTGAATTGGGTTCCTCTATGTTTAGGGGTGCTTGGATCAAAATGGGCTGAAGTAACCTTATATTCTCAATAAGAATTTAGCCCAACCCTAACCCAACCGACGTCTCTTTTCCCCTCTCCTGTAGCTTGAGGGGCAGTGGCGTCGGCATAGTGGCTAGAGGAAACGAGACAGCGGCTATTGCAGTTTGGTTAGATCGAGAGACACTGAAGATTTTCTCATTAGGTTTCTAAGTTGGAATTTTTCCTATGTAACTTGAGAATTAAGATGAATTAGGACATTGGATCTTTGATATGTTGATGTGCCATCCATCTAGAGGAAGAAGTAGAAACATAGGAAAACGAACGTTAGAAAAATCACAAACGAAAGAGAGAGAACACAATTACTAGAAGGACAAAAGGAGTCCGTAATTCTACGTATTGTTTCAATTTATTAAAAAAAGTGTTAGTTTTCCCTTTTGGGGTGACAAGTGTCGCTTTCGAAGAGGGAAGGGGAACCCTCCACGTGTTTCCAGTCAATATAACGAGAATTACAGTCGAAATTCTTCTAAAATAGAAAAAAAAAATTAGGATTTACAAAATTTCTGCCATGGCATGTTTCGTGGCTACGAGCTCATATGATTTATCGGAGAACATATCGAGTGCCAACATTATTTTCTTCGAACTATAGCGTGTGTATTGGCAGGACAGATGGGTTGGCATAATGTCGCGGTTTGTTCCCATCAATTTTTTTTTTTTAGAATAAATGTGATCATGGACTTGGCGTCCCACGAGACCCTTCAAGCTCACCCAAGCCAAGTAAGCCTGAAGAGCAATATGATTGGGTCAATATAGTCAAGACTCGACTCGACACGAAAAATTCCACGAGCAACTTCTATGACGAAAATGCCGAGACAACATGCTACGCTCGACCTTAGAGCCAAAACCCCGCTTAAATCGGCCCAAAGATCAATGCTAGTCGAGATTCATTTCTTACAAGAGAAAAACCAGGTGTTTTAGGAAACATTATAAAAGTTCTCTTACTATGCCATGTGGTGATTTTTATCGATTATGGACCATTAAACACACGACTGTCACTTCTTCCGATCCAAATAGAAAATTGCCGCATCCCGATATTTTTTATTCAACACCGTCGTTCTTTTACCCTTTTTTTACTTTTCCAAGACTTCGCCAGCTACCACAATATCTATCCGTTTATTTTTTTGGTCGCTACAATATCTGTTCATCTTCGTTAGCCACCTACATTTTTCGTTTCTAAAGCATAAGCACCCTTGTGTCGTTCCACCAGTAACAACGTTGCCCTAATACTATAAATAAGCTTTTAACCGATTATTTTTTTTTCTCATACGGGCGGTTCTCATTTTATTTATCAGAATGGATATCTTCAAGACAAATATAAACAAATAAGAATCCCACAAATATTACGTCACGAAGTAGTTGCGCCGCACATACCCGAATCGGTGCATTGCTACGCGAATGGCCGTATTTATAACCCGGACAAGCCCCACCCGAACCAGAGGAGGAGAAGAAGACTAGACGGGGGGGACGTGTCCGTGCACGGTACACGTGTCGAGCGTGGAGTGGCCGGTCAAAATAGCGAACGGATAGGATCCCGCTCAACTCATCATTGGATGCTCGAATGCGAAGGCATCGCAGCTCTCCCACCCCCCGCTACTGTGCGTGTCTTAACCTCGTTTGCTCCGATTGTAATAATCTCTACCGATCAACCACCCCCCACCCCACGCGCGTAATCACTGATTAATCCCGCTACTAATTATGATCCGTCATTCTAATCCCCACCCAAAACCCGCCTTCGTCTCGGTCTTCTTCTGCTCCCTCTGTCTGTCCCTCTCTCTCTCTCGAAGATGCCCCCAACAATGGCGACTCGTTCGCTGCTCCTCTCCTTCCTCCTCCTCCTCCTCCTCCTCGCCTCCCCGTGCCTCTCCGCCTCCGGCGGCTCGTTCCTCAAGCTCCCCCTCCTCCACCGCCCCTCTCCCCCCCGGTCCCTCTTCCGCCGCGGCCGCTCCGCCGAGTCCCCCGTCACCTCCGGCGCCCGCTTCGGCGCCGGCCAGTACTTCGTCGCCCTCCACCTCGGCACCCCTCCCCAGCGCCTCCTCCTCGTCGCCGACACCGGCAGCGACCTCGTCTGGGCCCGCTGCTCCGCCTGCGGCGTCGGCGTCGGCGTCGGCGGCGGCGGCGGCGGCGGCGGCGGCGGCTGCTCCCTCCGGGCCCCCGGCTCCGCCTTCCTCGCCCGCCGCTCCTCCTCCTTCCGGCCCCACCACTGCTACTCCGAGTCCTGCCGCCTCGTCCCCCGCCCCTCCCCCGCGCGCTGCAACCGCACGCGCCTCCACAGCGCGTGCCGCTACGAGTACACCTACTCCGACGGCTCCCTGTCGAGCGGCTTCTTCTCCAGGGAGACCGTCACCCTGAACACGACGAGCGCCGAGGCCAAGACGGCGGCGAGGCTCGAGGGGCTCGCCTTCGGCTGCGGGTTCCGGGTGTCGGGTCCGAGTGTAACCGGGTCGAGCTTCAATGGGGCCCAGGGGGTCATGGGCCTGGGCCGTGGGCCCATCTCGTTCTCCTCCCAGCTCGGCCGCCGCTTCGGCAGCAACAAGTTCTCCTACTGCCTCATGGACTACACTCTCTCCCCTCCGCCCACCAGCTACCTCATCATCGGCGACGGCCCCGGAGAAGACAACGCCGACCCCTCCTCCTCCCTCGCCTTCACTCCGCTGCTTGCCAACCCCCTCGCGCCCACCTTCTACTACGTGGGCATCAAGCGCGTGCACGTCGACGGCGAGCGGCTGCCCATCGACCCCTCCGTCTGGTCCCTCGACGAGCTCGGCAACGGCGGCACCATCGTCGACTCCGGCACGACCCTCACGTTCCTGGCGGAGCCGGGGTACCGCCTGATCCTGGCGGCGATGATGCGGCGCGTGGGGCTCCCGGCGGCGGGGAGTGCGCCGCCGGGATTCGACCTGTGCGTGAACGTGACGGGGGTCCGGCGGCCGAGGCTGCCGAGGCTGAGCCTCGTGATGGAGGGGGGGGCGGTGCTGGCGCCGCCGGCGAGGAACTACTTCATAGAGGTGGCGGAGGGGGTGAGGTGCCTGGCGGTGCGGCCGGTGGAGACGGAGCGGGGCGGGCTCTCGGTGATAGGGAACGTGATGCAGCAGGGGTTCCTGTGGGAGTTCGACGGGGACAGGTCGCGGCTCGGTTTTTCACGTCGCGGCTGCGCCGCCGCGTCGTGACTCGGGCGAGTGGGGGGGACTGAGTTCGGGCCTCCGAGTTTCAATGTTTTGGTGGGGTTGTGGGATCAAACTGGCAAAAATGATTTCTTCGGATTTTTTTTTCCACGTTCTTTTTTTTTTTTGATATCATTTTTCGCTTTTTCTTACGATCGGAAAATTCACGATTGGACCGCACTTGCGCGACGGCAGCTTGGTTCTTTTGTATTTTCCCTCCAAGATATTTGTGAATTAGTTGTTTTCGCTCACTTTTAATTTTTTTTTGTCTTAGGCGCGATGAATCGGGTTTAAAGAGTATTTCCACGGTGTGACAAAAGTTGTGGCGAGAAACGTGCAAAATGTTCAAAAAATGAGATATGTTTACTGGAAATCTTAAAACTTGTTTTGAAAGTATAACTGTGTCCTTAAATTTTTAAAAACTGCAATCAAATCTTAAAACTTGTCAAATTAGTACAATCGAGTTCTTCTATTAATTCCGTCCAACTTGACTAATGGCGTGACGTGTGTTTTTTTAATATCATGTAACGACGTCGTTTTGATCTAAATATGATTTTTAATGCAAATTTATTTAAATTAAATTTTAAAAAAGCTAAAATGATATAATAAAAGGTGGGGCGGTGGCGATGAGGGTGGGTCTAACTCTCCCTTTTTTTCTCTTTTTTTTCATATTAATTTTAACTCTTTTTTTAATTTAATTTAAATAAAATTTGTATTAAAAATCATATTTAGACCAAAACGACGTCGTTTTAACCTTGCGTTTTGTGTTTTAGCTGCTCCATCGCCGCGTCGGAGAAAGAAAATATTTTAAAAAGCCAGGTTAGTATTTGCCATTTGCCAAGTTGGATGGAGTTAACAGAAATACTCAATTGCATCGATTTGACAAATTGTAAGATTTGATTGCATTTTTTGTAAGTTTAGGACTTCAAATATACATATTCCAAAAAAAATGATCGATCGTTGGATGACAAAGCATATGCCGGACATCAGATCAAAACATGTTACTGTCAATTATTGTGTAAGACCTCGTGACGTGATATCGAAGGGTCATAGGTTTGCTTATAGGCCGTAGTTGATACTAAATAGAATAAGCTTTTAATATATATTTCATATAAGATCTAAGTAATGCACAAGCAATCTGTAGGCCCATCATATATGTAATAAAAAAATTATGACATGTGTTTTATTAATAATTGTACCTTAATATTTAAAATTTATTGATAAGATTAGTCCAAATTTCTAATATAGGATACATCAATGGTATAAAACTTGCAAGTAAAGTGACATGATATAACAAACAAAACTCTAAAACTCGTAGGCTCGACTTGAGTCCACCCAACATCGCCTAATGAGTAGCTCTATTTTTAACTCCTCTTGCTAGTTAAACCTTTTGAAAAAATACCTTTATCTCTTCAAATTATTTATTGTATTTCACGGATTTACTTTTTTTGATTAAATTTGTTTTGCCTAATCTAAATCCAAAACTCACGAAACTATCACATCGCTAAAATATTGACACGTGAACTCTACATCTCTTTTCCGACCAAAAAAAAATACTTACTTGTCTTTCATAGTTTTCTAAAATTCAAACAACATTTCGAAATTTTGGCGGGAAACTAGGAATAAAATTTATGGCTTTGCCCTTAAGATTTATATCTTTGTTTGCTAAAAGAAGAAGACTACCACACTTTCTATTTTGGTACTTTCGATCGGTCCAACGTGAGGTATTGTCATCTCGAGCGAGGGAGTGAACCGTGTGATTGAAGTTGTAATAGAGTCGGAGATTCGATCGAACTTTTTCAAATAAATGAGGGTAAAAGTCAAATGGGATCTGACATTTCTTGTTTTTTGATGGTTACTTTTATTATTTGATTATCATATCCACCTTGTTTATTATTATTATTATTATTATTATTATTATTATTATTGTTATATTTTATTTTGGTCAGAATGTTATCAGACCTTGTTTCAATCAACAGAGTCATCTCTTCAGTACCCTATCATATGATGGTGGGCAACATTTGATCTTATTTTTTTTCTGTCAGAAAAGATTGCATCCCAAGTTTCATCAGTACACAAAACCTCACTTATTGGAAAAAAGTTTATTGTTGAAATAAAAAAAAATTGAATTTGTTCGCGATGTTTATGTATAAAGTTAGGGACTAGACATAGGAATCCGCGAATCCGCGTTGTCCCATCTTGAAATGAGCAAATTTTCCTTGTGAAATTGTATCGCGAGGAATTTGAGAGGGAGCGGGGAGGGACGGTGTTAGTCCCACCTCACCTAATCTACCCTGTTATAAATGTTGAGAAGACATATGTTAATGTATATAAATAATGAGTCGTGCTCATTATGGGCGATCGATTTCAGGGTGAGTCGGTTCCCACCCTGGGAATCAAACCCAAATGGTTGATTCCTAGTTTGTGGAACTAGACTAGAAGAGTCGGTTCATAGTTTGTGGAACGGGGAATCAGCTCTCATAAACTTGAAACCGGACCAGATTGATTTGACTAGTCCAGTCCGGTTCCGAGTGGGTTAGCAACCGGTGGTGATATCTTTCTTTTTTTTCCAATTCCCTGCAAGTGTTGCATAATCAAAACTACTATACAAGTGATGTTAATAAAACTAATTGATAGCTTAGCACTAGAGCTGGGAGATTAAGAGCTCTTAGATTGCATCAATGAATTGTAAAGCTCTTATAATGACGAAGCATGCGTGTGTTCATAGTATGTCTACAAGAGAATAAGCTCGTGATAAGCTCAACATGATGATTATCTCCACGAACAAAACTATAATGATCATCCAAATTAAGAACCGACTCTAAATTCTCATTTTTTAGTGTTTTAGATCTTTCATCAATTAAAATCTCGATGGAAAGACACTAAATGTGTGATAAAATATGATCAAGTGTCATTAACTTCAAATAAAATGTACCAACTTTTAGTTAAAATAGTGTACTGGATTTCATTATAGCTTGGTGAACAAAACAATCTTAGCCTTTGGCATTCACAAGTTATTCTTGCTTCTCTAATGATTGTACATTTTGTAAGATTGTAATAATAAAAATTGAAAAAAAAAGTATCGGTTTGGTCCAGATGATTCGGTCCATACCTAAAATCGGGAATCGGACCGACTATCACTAGTTTCAAATTTTAGGAATCGCGAACTGCCCAAAACCTGATAGTTTGGCCCAGTTCTAGTGCTCACCCCTAACACTCATGAGATTTTGATATTTTTATATATATGTATAATATGAATAAGTTTAATGTACCATAATTCATAACTATCACGAAAACTCTAACAATTATATATGTATTTATATATAGTTTACAAATACTAATGAAATATTTTCCCAATGCAGGTAGCTCGATGCCTCACCCCTGCCCCTGCCCCCACCCTCGCCTCAGACAAGGCAATGACGGAGCAAAGCTTCGCCCCGTGCTTATCCTTGGATAAAGCGAAGACATGAATACATATGTACATGCATTGGAAATCTATATCTAGATCTATATTTACCGATATCGGCGAAGAATAATGAGATAAATAATTAATTAATAGGGTTGGATATTAATCATTTATGGAAATTTCTTAAATTGGCTTAGATGGTAAATGAGTTTGCTCATCTCTTTTTGTGGTCTTTGGCTGAAGCCTTATTAGAAGCACTCTAGAAATACAAATCTCGATTGCACCAGGCCAAAGAGAGGAAGTGCACCTTTAAAATGGCCCGAGGATGTGGATTTGTCAAGGTGCATCGAAACCGATCCGGACCACAAACCACTAAACCGCAAGAGAAAATTCCTCGGAAAAAAAATGTACGTCAAGAAAGTTCAATAACGACACAAATGTTAGTGAGCAAAGTAGCCGTTGGAGTCAATTAAATCAACTCAAGTCTTCATAAATTAAGAAGACACCTACTTGCGCGTACTTGCTGCTCCTAGTTTTTACCCCATACGTTATCAAATATATTTCATATCAATTACGACTACTCATCGAACACAACACGCCTCCTCGAACTTTTTCTCCATTTGAAGATTGTTTCATCATACGTTGTAAGTCTAATCGATCCTTACCTCTTACAAACGCTCCAGGGCCCGACACAAATAGTTCCCGACGGACGCGATCTATAGAATGCGATTTGGTCTTAATGAAATCGGAACCCGATTGACACGAAGAAAAGTAAGGTCCATTGTATGCGCACATTAAATGGCTTCCCTACCCCAGCTACATGGGCATGGAGAGTCATTGCTTTGCAGATCTATGTCTCAACTCCCGGCAGCAAAAAGTACAGATCCGCAGTAAATCGTGCCACGCTCATATCTCAACAGGAGCCCCACCATTCTCTAAAGCCTTCACAATTTTCACCCGCTTTTTCCAGACATTAAATGTTGAAATTAGCTGAGATTCATGATGGACCTTCCAACGAACTACATAAGTTTTCTGTGTTTGTCCTTTTTTTTTAAAATTATTCTTGCTGCATTCGAGTTTGATCATAAGTGGGGTTTGAGATCGGGAGCGACCAAATGAATTTCGGGTTGATTCGTCTTGTCTCGACGTTGGTGGGCACGAATGGCTCGGACACAAATCGAATAAATCATCTCTCTATGTCTGAAAGGTGATTTTGGGAGGGGGGCCAGCGATTTCCGTGGAGACAGATGTCGAGATGGGAGTGAAGCAAGGGCTGTTTCTCTAATACCCCCTCACTTGAATTCACACCACGTCACTCTCTACCCTATTTCTTTCGCAAAGATTCGGAATTGATAGATGGAAAAGGGAGCACCCTTTCGCACTTGAAATGAGGACGGGGGATGCCGGCGTTGAAAAGTTGTAGAACGATAGTTTATTAGATCACGTAGCTAAAGACACTTGCACAAACTCGACTCGGTCCGATGGGTCTTATACCGTGCCAGGTCGAGGATCCATGATTTAAGGAAAGCTCATGGGTGCTCTTATAGCGGGTCCGATCTGTGCCCGGTAGGTTCCATCCTCGGAGGATCCGGAGGTCAATGCCCCCTACCCGACCTGATGCAAACCAACACCAAGGACGATCGACCGTTGTGTATACCGAGATACGAGAACAACACCTATTCGTTAGCTTGATTGAGATAGGTACGAAGGAATGGCCGATAGCGAAGGACTGATTGGGCAGGGGCACGAGCCAGTTAGTGGAACCTGATCACGGTTGCTAACTTAAACGTCATAGGGTCCTCCAGAAGTCCAATCCTAGAGACTTCTTTCCTTCATGGTGCCCGTACTCCAGACCGAAGACTTCTTCAGCTCGGACGGTTCGGCTTGTGGAATTCGAGCATCGATATTAAACAATATCCTCAACCGAAAAGATAGTAACTACATTAATTTGGATAAATTAAATATTCAAGAGCGGCCCTACCCAGAAAAATAAATTATATTCAAGCGCAGAAGAAGGAATCTACCCATCATGTTCTTTTACAAATTGACATTTTCCGAAATCATCCTCATAGCTGCTCGTTTCTCGATGTACATTTTAGGGCTCTTTCTTGATGGGAACATTTAGGAGTGTTATTGGGGTCATATCAATCAAAGCTCCCGAACGCCTTTTCAGGTCACATGACAGAGGACATGTATGGTGTCTCGTGTCGTCACTCGCGAGTGGAGTGCTGGATGACCCCCTCCCAACTCCAAGTTCCTTCCAACCTCGTGCGAGTGACTCTGTGAAGTCCTTTCTCTCTTAGATGAACCCTAAACCTTTGGGCCAAAGTTCATCTACAGCTACACTCTCTATATGCTGTCCTCGTCACAGATGATGCAGGAGACATGTTGCACTCTCACAATAGTAAAGCCCATGGACACATGAAGCTTGAGCAATACTGAAGAAGCACAGTCGAGAATCAAGTTCGCGTTCGCGACAATGGCATTCAGCCCATGGGCTTCTTCTTTCCTTTTTAATGATTACTTTCCAAGTTTCTTTTGCACCTTTTAGACTTGGTAATCATGCGGGCTAGGGCGGATTCGGGTTCGGGTCGCCTGGGTCCGCGTTGTAAAGGGGGTCATTTTTTCGGGGGCAGGTGCTGGATCAATCCATTCCCGACTCTGTTCAAACCGAGTTGACCCTATTCTAACTCAATTTCTTTTTTCCTTTGATATGCAACCGTTTCATCTCAATAAGTATCTTCAGTAAACCAATAAATGAAAAGTTTGTGAACAAATAACAAATTTGCGATGATTTTACAGAACCGCAGAACTAGTTCACACGACACGTCATAATGACAAATGAGTAGCATTTGAAAGCTTTCAAATGTCTAAAATGCATAAGAAATCTGATCTCATTAAGAAAAAGATAACGTTGAAATCAAATATCGCACCGAGTGCTATAATTTTAAACAACAAAGGAAAACATGAATGAAATGTTAATGAAATAACATGGCGATTTTTAACATGAGGCCATCCAATCTTAACTTTTAATGAAAACAAAGTGACACCTTGATGACATAATATAAATCATACATTTCTCCAATATACTACATGTATCTTAGCTAACAAGAAATCTACAGTTTTGACTATTCCGACTCTCGACTGTGACTATAATGATTTAAGCCATACGAGAAAAGATCGTTCACAAGTCTAGTCAAGATTATTTACTTCGTGCATTAGTAGCTTTCTTTCTCTTTTTCCCTCTCCTGGCACATGCCATCGCATTGATCTCAAGCAATAACCATGACCCTACATTCCACATTGTGAAGAAACCAAACACACCTAGACAATTTTGTTCAGGCAATGATGGATTCTGGTTCAGTTGGCCAAGGACAGCTACAACCTTATGGCTCACAAACACACTGCATCATTGCGTCTATGTGGAATATGTTTTGGACTGTGTTGCAGCTGAGCCCAAGGGGATGAAGTACGACTAACCATTGGCAAAGCTAATAATGTTGTGTGTGGTACTGTCCTTTCAAGGGGGAGGGGGGTAAGTGAAGATCAGGCTTGGAGGTAAGTGGAACCGAGGAGGTAAAAAAAAGTGAAAGTTGTGTAGAATTGCAACTGAGTTAAAGACTCTTGACTTTTTAGAGAAATCAATCAAGAGCAGGGATGAAATTATGTGTGGAGGAAAAAGAAGTTATGGTAGAAGAAAAAGAGTTGGAAAGTTCTCATTATGAGTAGTAATTCTTGGATCTAATCTTTGGCGGGATTTGTTGATGATGGATGTATCATAGCAAATTGTGTTGCAACCCCGGACCGAAAACTTACAAATGTCGATGAAATAGTGATGCTAGGAATGACAGTTCAAGTTAAGTCGTTGATCATTTTATATGGTGAAGTAAAAAATAAGACATGCTAATAAAAAGATGGTTTGAATCTGACCCGTAATAGCGGAACTAACTATCACCATCAAACGTACATTTTATATTTAACATAAAGACCCATTTCATATGATGGCTCAAAAGGTCTTAGGTTCATATCTACCAATCACAAAATAAAAATACAAACAAAGATCTTGAACTGATCGACATATGCGTGAACAATTAGCCAAATCGACAAATTGGTCCACAAGATCAAAGAAAGCCCTAGGAAGGGTTTGGTGAATTCAGAGGGTCAACATTATCTAATTGCTAATTAATCATGTCACCCATTTAGCTAATGCTAATCAATCATGTCGCCCAACATTCGGACGGAAAGTGTCACAGATACACTTCTTCCGGGAGGGGGGGGTCTTCATTGATCTGAGATTCTGAAGTCGCTTTTTGTCTGTTTGTCTTTTTTTGGCAGGGGGGAACGAAAAGTGGTTTATCACGTTAATCATTGATTAAGACGCTTGATCGAGTTTAATTAAATGGGTGCCTGCCCATCCCCTAGATTAAGCATGGCACTCCGCGCAATGATGCGTAGCATGTGCATCTAAATGCAACGCGGATCGGCGATGAGTGATTGGTTAAACATGAAAGAGATTACGTGGTTTTGCCATCCACATATACATATGTATGTATGTATGATGACCCGCAATTGGGAAAAAGTATTAAAAAAGTTCTAAATCTATTACATTGGTGCAAAGGCGATGCTCGTTGAGAGCTCCTCTTGCCAAATTTGGCGAGACCAGCCCTTGCCCAGGCTAGTGCAATGTTGCCGGGTGTTGCCCGAGCAAAGGCGACGCTCGACGAGGACTGGCCTCGCTAGAATCTGGCAAGGGGAGCTCTTGTCGGGGCTCGCCTTGCCTAGTCGAACAAGAGTGGCTAGCCCGCCCGATTATCTGCAAAAGCAAGAAGAAAGGAAAAAAAGAAAACATAAAATATAATTTAAAAAAATCAAAAATATTAAATATTATTAAAAATTATTCACCTTAGCATCGGCAGTGCCACGTAAGCCACCTGACGTCCATGTCAGTAATATCCAATCAAAATTAGCCAGAAAGACTGAATTGACATTAGATTAAATTGTTTAGGACTAAATTGACACAAATACAATAGGTTTATGACTTTCTAACACTTTTCCCCTAGATAGATAAAATCGCTAAAGTAATGTACTACAATGTTCATATCCTCTCTCTCTCTCTCTCTCTCTCTCTCTCTCTCTCTCTCTCTCTCTCTCTCTCTTTCTCTCTCTCTCTCTCTCTATTTGATAAAGCTGATTTATCAATATATTTAGCAAGATTTAATTACCATCAATTAATTTTCTATTAAATGAATTAAGTAACCCATCCCTTATGTACCAGCTTAAGTGAACTTTAACAATTTAAGTCGATTCTATTTAAGGTTATCAAACAAGTTTAATCTCGTTGAGTATTGAATTCTTAACTTTTAGCACTTAATTGGGTTATCAAATTATGCCCTTAGACAGTACGATCAAAGTCCGACCAAAGTATAACCGCATAAGATCCTTTCACAAACTTTGGACGAACCGTCGTGCATGAGAAACCGAGTTATCTACGAAAAGCTTTCTGTTTGTTGGGTCATGTATTATAAAGTGATATCACACTATGGTCCTAGAGCAAAAGAGGTACACAATGATAGCTATTCGTAATCGATCATGGCGTATGATTCAATCAACAAACAAGCACCCCTCTTTGCACCGGCATGCTTTCTACACGAGTCTTGACTTAGGTTTCAAGAAACCAACCAGCTAGCTGAAATAGCCTTCTTTTGCGAGTCAAGAATCAAAAGGTGGGGATCAAAAAAAGTGCACACCACCCCCCCGCATTCTCTAGACAAAAAAGTCCTTCGCTTTCGGCTTTGGGACAAATGAATATTCAGTATCATGCGTCGCTTTTTTGGTACTTGCCAGTATAAATATATATACATATATGATATTAAAGTGATTGGGTGATGATAATAGTAACGAGATCATGTAACCCTTGGAAAGTTCTTCAACGACTTTTCCATTTTTTTTGGTCAAACAAAAATTTTTCTTCATCTGTACTTATTTATATTCTTTCTTAGCTAACCCTAAAATTACTATTTGCGTTCAATATGTTGTTATATATAAATGGATGAGATAGTAAAGATGGAATGATGTCCTCTTGAGAACTTTTCAAATGATTTTAATTTTCTTCCTAACTCTGCATTTCAATGGATTCTGCCTTCCAAATGAACTCGAATCAATGGGAATCGCAAAACATTACATATAAAATGGATGACAAGGGTGCTCGAAGAATTTTTTAGTTAGAGGTTTACTTTCCTCAAGGTCCACGTTTTACTTTTTTTTACTCTTACTATTGATTCAACATTACTTTTGAGCTAACCTTATTTTCGTATTAAATAAGTTGCAGCACAAATGCAAATTTAATGAAATAAGTGCACATAATCAGTGATTAATATAAGTGAATTCGAGATGTTGACACAGTTAACGAAATTTTGATTTTAAGGTTGGATAAAAATTACTAATCTCAACATTCATGAAATAGCATTCCACTGTACATCACACAACTAGAGCGATTTTTGCATATCTAATTATGTTTTGTTATTCCATTATTTGAAGCGCTTCATGTCTATCGAAACAAATTCCGATGCAATGTGGTTGAAAGATCTCGTGCATCTACACCGGCTAGAGTTTTCATTATTATATATTCGAAAAGGTGCTTGATTAAGGAATATATATGAGGGAACGCGGTGTCCCACTTTGGGGATACGCTCCATGGAAACTTGGGCATATTCTTTTGACTCTACATGAGCCTAAACTCAGACAAGGGAATAAAAATCGCCTCTCTATGATTGAGACTGCTCCTACTTATGAACTATCTATCTGCCTCAGGAGTCAGTGCATCATTCCTGCCGTGTCCTCATCTGTCTGGTTGGGCCATATCTTTTTCTTTTTGTTTTAATTTTTTTGTTAAAGAAGCTTGCAAAATTTTAACCCACCATTTATCTTTTGGCGTGATGAATAATCAAATATCGATGAAAGACAGATATATATCTAATCAAGTGAGTTTTGAGTGGTCCCTTTCGGCAGGGAGGGTACCAACGCTTGTTTTTTAGTGTGGAATTTCTCAGTGAAAAAGGCTGTGATTTTGTTCGGGTCCCAGTAGGAGATCTCCTTTGATTTGGCAGGAATTGTGGCCGTCCACGTTGTTGACTTCTTACCTATTGTTGAAGCACAATCAAAGGGTCTTCATCTGCCTTCCTTTCTTTGACAGGAGATGAAGCGGTCCGTCAAATTTTCAGTATCTGTCCGCCCCGCGATCTGCAATCACGTAGAAAGGTTTTAACTTTGCTTCTTCGATGGGAAAAAAAGAGCACATTGTTAGGGCTCTTTTGGCAGCAAGATTCCCCTATGCTTTAGGTCTTGCTCCCTCATTATTATAGTTGTCTTTTGCTAGAGCAAAATAAGAGAAAATTGGGTCAACTGTTCTCCCACATTCAAATTTCAGGTCAACATATTCTCATGCAGGAGGGTTTGTACTTCTAAGGAACCTAAATCTCGAATTTTAACAACGAGGGTTACTACCCAAAAAAGGGTTTCAAAGACATGTCGTCCCAGAACTGCAAAAGTTGTAAGTCACTAATGAGGAATGAAATATGGTTGTGATTGGTTGAGTTCTAGTTTCTTGGATTGCTAGGTTCGGCTTCTTCTAGCTCTTGGACCAAGCTGAAAAAGAACTTGTCTAGCAAACGTTTTCGAAGCTTTTCTGGCGTATAAAGTCTCATTCTTCGTAACTCAGCAGTCAGCACGTCGTACACCTACTGCTTTTGACCCTCCAAGTTATCATTCTTCATGTCCACTTTTATTACTTGTCGTCAAGTCGAAAACAGTAGCCGATTTCTTTTCGCATATTTGTATATGTATGGATGTAATATGTCTATATCCACAAGATGAACAGGGGGTGCAGCTGGGGGCTTGCGTCCAAATTATAATTACATGCAAATTTGGGTTTTTTTTTTGTATAGAGCAACACATCTGTATGATGTTCTATTTAGGGGTGTACAATGGGACCGGATTTACCCGGGAACCGGACCGACCCACCTGAAAAATAGGTCCAGGAACCGGTTCCTGTTTAAACCGGTTCGGGAACCGGTTTCATTTTTTGGGAACCGATTGGAACCGGTCCGATTTCCGATTCTAAGTAAAAAGTCACCCAGGAACCAGACCGATTTTAAGCTAATGTAAAAAAAACCCTAGCATCACTTTAGACTAAAGTCGCGAGCACCTCCTCTGTCTCTCTCAGTCTCTCTCTTCACGAGTCGCCTTCTTGGTCACTGCACGACCGCAGGAACGCAACCCAGCTCGTCTTCTCTCGTCACTGATGACTTTTTGGCCAAATCTGGGTAGGGACCTGCGGTCAACCCCTTTACGTGCCCCGTTTCGGGTTCGCTGGATCGGACTTCGTCATCGTCCGGTTCGTGCAAGTCCCGGCCCCTCCGTTTGTGTGTTGATGTTTTGGGTTGTTGTTCGTTGATTGTCGTGAGTCCCGACACAAGTTGAAGCCTCAATTGGCTCGATTTTTCTCTCTTAGCCTGTGCACCCCATCTATTTGTCAAAATGCCTAAACTAGTTTTGTCCTCCTGTTCTTCATTTTTGGCCAAATCTAAGTGCCCGTGTGTTGTTTTGTTCTTTTGATGAATTATGCCATTGCTCATGTTCTCGTTTTATCTCATCTCCACCTATTCCGTGCTGTGTGCATAGATGGTCGTAGGTGGAGGCCCTCGGTTAGTGTCTTTGTGGTCGTAGGTGGTGGCGTTCTTGAACGCAGATGCTGTGTGAAAAAATGAAATTTAATTTGAAAAGGAACAAAAAAAAAAGGTTCTCGGGTAGACCTTGGAACTGGACCGAAAAAATAGGGTAGGTTCCAAAACAAGGTCAAGGGAAAATAAGATAGGTGCTAGGTTCCAAAAATTGGGAACCGGTTATTACAGGATAGATTCTCGGTTTTAGGTCTGGACCCTACCCACCTTGAAACCGATCACCCCTAGTTCTATTGGCTTGTCAGCTTGTCCACGATTTTCACTTCATATAGAGTAACAAACACACACATATAGTGATGAAGTCTATTCGGTTATCTTGCTATTAAATGGTCAAAGCATGCGTTAAATAATTAGACTATAGTGATAGAAATAAAAAAAAGAAATCCAAGGTAGAGCAAACGAACATAAAAAAAAACGTGTTATTTAATTCGATATGCCCAAGGGATGAACATTGTGATTCCCTATCCACGTGACAATCACTCGCGCATGCACCTATTAACAACTTAAAATGTCCCATACATTTACCATTAAGCGTTAGACATATATTTGATTTTGCATGTCGATGTCAGCTGGATTATTACTGTTGAAAACATCCCTAATTCAAGTAAGTTTTCTAGCTTGGGTAGGTTTCTTAATTTGGGGTCTCCTATTTTGAATTCAATTCTTTTTTATATAAGAAGTGGGTTCTTCATGAAGAGTATTCAAAAGGAGCTTGTACTCGTGAATTACATCCCAAGTGTTTGAAGTCGTGAAAATCTTGTGTTAATATTTTATGTAGTTCTTTTGTGAGATTGATGGATTATTTCGTGATAAATTGTAAGGGCTAAACACTTGTGGGTTATTGGATGTGTAATTGGGCGTTGGGAAATACTGAGAGTGTTTGAGTGACCTAAGTGTGGTTGTAGTCTTTGATTTATCGTTTGATCTATAGTGAAATTTTATGATACTCTCCCCATGGATGAAGATCACACCGATTACACCAGCATAGGCTTGGCCGAGTTGTTGCTATTAGTAATTCCTCCGGGCCAAGAAACTTGATGTTTGATGAGGTTTGCGATTTATTTCCAATTGAGGGCATATGTAGTGGAGAGTCTGATGAACTTGTGTATGTTGTTTTAGTAGGTGAAGGTAGAGGAATAATTAGTATTTGTATTAATAGGAGTAGTGTAAAATTACCTTAAGTTGAAGAACGAGAAGGGTAGGGGAATTAAAATTAGTCTATATATGATGTTGCAGCTACAGCTGACAATAATTCAGATAGTATTGATTATGTATTGTTTGTAACCGAGAATTCGTCGTTTGACGGATAGATTATGGAATCTTGTTGTTTGTTTCATGCTACACCATATAGGAATTGATTTACTACTTATTAATGCATGAATAATGGTAAATTGAACTTACCAAAAAAAATAATGGTAAATTGAAATATTGGAATAGCGCTAAGTGCAATGTTGGGTATTGGCTATGTTAGAATTAGAATGCATGATGGTATCGTGAAGACATTGACTAAAGTGAGGCGCATTCCAGAATTAAAGAAGAACCTGATTTTCTTGAGTGCCCTAGATTTAATCGGGCGTCATTATACTTTAGAAGGTGGAGTTCTAAAGGTTGTTTGATGTGCCTTGGTAATTATGATAGGAATCAAGCACAGTGGCTTGTATGAGCTTCAAGATGAGATAGTGAAATATTTTGCCGTGGAGATGACGGATACATCTGTTTGAGAGTCTACTGTGGCATATGTTACATTGGCGAGGGAATTTGAAAGTTGTAAGTGAATAAAACCGGCCACATGATCATGTTGCTAAAGAACTGAATGTATGTAGGTGCTGTAACTTGAGCAAACAGTGAAAAGTGTAGTTCAATACAACTGTTAGAGACACCATGAAGATTGTAGAGTTGGTTTACTTGGATGTTCACAGTTTATCGTAGTTTCCTTCAAGGAAAAGTACAAGATTTATGCTAACAATTGCGGACAAATACTCGAGGAAGACTTAAGTGTTTATGTTGAGGCATAAGTTTGATGTTGATCAAGTAGTTTAAAGCTTTGATAAAAAAAGAGACTGATAAAACAACCAAGCATGTGTGGACTAACAGTAGCATAAAGTTTTGCTCCGAACTGTTAAACGAATTCTATATGAAGGAAGGCATAGCGAGACATTGTACTTGTGCCAGCGAACCACAACAAGTTGCGTAGTTAATGAGTAGAACGTTACTAGAGATAGTTCATAAAATGCTCTATAATGTTGATATGGCTAAAATATTTCTAGTGAAAATGCTTAATACGACGAGTTATCTGATGAATGGATCTCCATCGATTGTGGTTGGATGCTAGACTTTACAAAAAGTATGGTCAAGTAAAGTTGCTGATTATTTTGTTTCTAGAATATTTAATTGCCCATGTTATGTTCGAGTGAGTGATAGTAAGCTCAATCAAAGGGAAAAAAGCACATATTATTAAGTTATACATAAGGTGACAAGGTTATCGATTTTGGTGCATGGAATTATATTCACCTGTTGTCAGCAAAAAAATTACATTTGACGAGTTTCCGATACTTCTGGGGAAGAGTGATTATGACACTAATTGTACGGATTTGGACGGTATTCAGCTCGATGTAGAGTTACAACTAGAAACTCCTAAGGGCATGAGGACTAGCGTGGTAATCAAGATAGATAGTGCTTATAACGAGATAGAGCTTTTAGAGTTAAGGGTTGCTATAACTGCTGAATTTGACAAAGTGTGCATTCGATCTTCCAATAGATTTAGATGTAATGATGTTTTACTTTATTTGTGGTTAAGAAGGTTGTGTCGAAAAATATTTGTGGAGCAATTAAAGGGATAAGTGGAGTTGTTGTTTTAATAAGGTCCATGACCATAGCAAAGTAAGTTCAAGCAAAGCTTAGACTTGGAAGATGTTTGGGATGGTTGAGCTCATAAGGCGTTGTGGAAGAGTACTAGCGAGGTTTGGGCTTTAGTAAGGAGATTGTGACTTGACGAGTCAATGTGGAAATTGTTGAAAATTTATCGAGTTGGAGCCTGAAAAAGAAACTTTTATAATTAGAGTAAGTTTTTTAATTCGAGGTCTCCTCTTTTGAATCCAATTCTTTTTTAAATAAGAAGTGAGTGTTTTTCATGAAGAGTATCCAAGAGAAGCTTGTACTTGTGAATTACGTCTCGAGTATTTGAAGCCATGGAAATCTTGTATTGAGATTTTGTGTAGTTCTTATGTGAAATTGAAAGATTATTTCATAAGAAATTGTGAGCGCTAAATACTTTGTGGGTTATTAGGTGTTATTGCGAGCTAGGAAATAATGAGGTGTTTGAGTGATTCGAGTGTGATTGTAATTTTCGTTGCATCGTTTGATTTAGTAGAATTCTGAGCTATTCTTCTCGTGGATGTATGTCACATCAACTGAACCATGTAAATTCAGTGTCCCATTTATTTTTTTGTTCTATTTATTTAATTATTCCATCGTTTGTTTCTGCAATAATTGCAATGGTAGATGACTCTCGCACAATTTAGAACGAACACGGTGCTTTTCAAAGCCCCGTGAGCACAGACGAATCAAGATCGGTACGGATAATGTGCTGTTGATGATAGGACTGCATGGGGCTGCCTGAAATCATTACAGATTGTAGGTAATGTAACCATAACATGTACGAGTTGGTTTCATGTGAGTGCAGGGGTGATCTTCTCTACATACCTTTCTCTGCTCCATCGTTTACAAAACAGAAAAGAAAAGAAAAGAATGACAAAGTCGTGCCCATTCATTTCTACTGGACCACACGATTCGATCCCACTGCGTTTCAATAAATACAAAAGTAGTAGCCACACAGCCACTGGGCTGAACCTGAGTTTATATTTCAATTATTCCTCTCTGATTCTTCCCTCCTCGCATGAATTATTAGCAGCACTCAGTGGACCACGACCCTTCATTCCTATATATTCACTTTGTTCATTGCACTGATGATTCCTGCTAGAGAGAGAGAGAGAGAGAGAGAGAGAGAGAGAGAGAGAGAGAACAAGAAGTTGGCTTATACTGTAGTGCTGACTGCTGTCATGTATATGTATGTAAGAACCTTAAATAAGCTTAATGAAATAGTACTTATATCTCGACTTAATGCCGCCACGAATCATAATATCATTAGAAGAAGTTGATTAGTGGGGTTTTCTCTAGGACGTGTTGCTTTCGTTGAACTTCTTTTTCCCTTCGCTCGGAGGTTGATAGCTACGCATGACTGTTGAGAAAGTGAGGGTTGGGAAACTTGCAGCTGCCACTAACCGGACTTGAGATAGAGTTATCACGTCGATGATACAGTGTTTAGGGATAGAAATCGCATTCTTGGGGATAACTTGTGATGTTATTAAGACCATGTTTGTTGTTTCAGATGTTTAAACCATCCGGAGGCGAGCTTCACAAATAAAATAGGTGCTTAAATTGAGTTTCATAGGTAAAATACATGTGAAAGTAACCATATCAAATAAATAGATTGCGAAAGGAAATGACTAATAACACAAGTATTTGTGAAAATGATAACACCAACGACAACAACAATATGAGAGTAACAAGTAGCAAAAGGTTCATAAAGAGTATTGCCGTTCAAATTAGGATAATTGTCCAAAAAGTCCAAAAATTATTGTATGTCGACCAATTCAGTCCTAATCTTTTCAATTGTGCCAATTTAATGCTAAACCTTCTCACAATTTGCCAATTTAATTATTCCAATCAATTTTCGTTGGAAATCGTTGATGTGGCCACCGACAGTCCTGTATGGTGTAGTTGGCAACTGGCGTTGACATAGACAATTTATGCATTTTTTAAAAAAGTTTTTCTAAATTTTTCCCTTTATTTCTTTCTTGTTCCTTTTTTTTTCTTTTTCTTTTCCTTTCGCTTGCGGCTGGCGACTGGCCAGGTTGCCCTTTTGAAAAAGCGTACTATGATTCAAACCTATGGCATGTGTCATATGATACCAGGTTGAATAGTTTACCAAAAAAAGCCGTAAAACGTAACCATAAAAAAATTAGTCTAAAATTAGTACATTCCTTAATGAAAGGGTTCATTGATACCACAAATATTTCAAGTTCTTATTTTTAGATTTCAATATTATCTCTTGTTATTAATAGGGATATGATATATTTTCTTGAACTGTAAGTTCTTTTTTTAAATATATTTCTAGGATTGCTTTAATCTAGACAAGCAATTATGAGAATACTGTTGCCCATTTGAACTTGGTACTTTAGGAAAATTATCTTTTCTTTATTTGGAGGTTACTCAAAAGGGTCCAAGGTTACACCTATATACTCTGGGTATTTCTTTGTAGAGCATACTTGAGTCATTGAATAAAGTTTTTTTCTTGGGAATTGTCCCTCATTTATCTTTGTCTTTGTTTTTCTCGCAGGATAAGTGTAATGGAAGTCCTAAAACCTATTACGAAAATTCAATGGAGTCCTAAAATTTTCAAAAAGTGCAATCAAGTCTTAAAACTTGTCTTGAAAGCGCAATCGAGTCATAAAACTTTTAAAAAGTACAATCAATAGAATGACTTGATTTGATCAATTTGACAAGTTTTAGAACTCGATCACACTTTTTGAAAGTTTTAGCACTCAATTGCACTTTCGTGATAAGTTTTAGAACTTTCAATGTATGTATCCCATTTTCTCTCTGTCCCTGTTGATGGATTCCAAGGTTGGTGAGTGATCAAGGAAGTGTTATATATCCTTGGAGTGACATAACAAGGTGGTATTTAGGCTTGGAGATCTTGATTATCCAGTCTCTTCTTTTCTAATCCTCCGTATAAAGGTTTCTAACCTCGCCATTCGCCGAGACAGAATATCCTTTTTCATTTGTTTGCTGTTCCATATGCCCTGGCTATCCTTTCTTTTACGTCAACTTATGATTTAGCCGTGCTTTCCTTTGTTGTACTTAAAACATACATAAATCTAAGAAAGTACATAAAATCTAACTAATATTGCACTTTACTGAGAAGAACGAAAAGTTTGCACATGCATCGCTGCATGTTAGGGTCTGCTCTCGCTTGATTAATCATTGGAGGGAGAAAGTGCATAGGAGAATCAACCAATTAATTTTCATAAGGAGTCCATTATCATCAATTCGAACACGCTAAATATATCTATCAGGGCACGCGGATTCGCGTGCTGTTGAGAGTGGCTTCGAGAGAACGTGTGCGTTTGGTAATTCAAATTCAGATCCCATGTTAGAAATAGATGGGCAAAATTGAGTTTCGCTTTTCGTGGAACCAACCCTAGGTTAATAATTTTCGTTTAACCAAGATCTATCTTGCCCAATGAGAAGTTTTCATAGGCATGGATTTTAATAGGTATCTAACTTATTGTCTTCTTATTTCAAAGCTTCCCTCTTCCTGATAAACTCGAGTTGGTGAGTTCGAATTGAATCGAATAACTGAAATTGCTCATAGGTTGGAGAGTATTATATATGTTGTGCCAATTTTATTCAGTAATTGGTGATCACATGTAATGCAATCCAGGCTCGATGTATCGGGACCCAAAAAGGACCTGTAGATGTTGATCGTGACATGTAGCATTACTGTTCAGATGGTGAGGGACAGAAGGGTTGGTGTAGCGATGGACATTTCCTATTGGACTTTGATTCCTAATGCCTTTGGTGGGCTTATCTTGTTCATAAAAATATTGCAAACATGCCATAAAATATGGATTATTATACCATGCTCTACCAGCGTAATTCCAAACTCCGCAAACAGCGTAGTGAGATTTCTCTCTTTTTATATATAAGTTAATTAGAGATCTTGTGGACCATTCACGTAAGGATACCCGGATGGAACGATTTTTACCAAATCAAAGGTCAATCAAGATCTGCAAATCCGGAGAATAATTACTGCAAAGAACACGAAAAGGAGGTGTGATGGTTGAAGGTGAGTTGAGCTTCATGAACTCTTCAATCTTGAAGGTCATCCTTATGCTCGAGTTCACTCAGCAATGACATTTGGTCGTGTCCATCTAGTGCTCGAGCGCCATTATTACTTCTGCAACTCACGAGAAAAGCGAAGAATTTCTCAAAATTTCTCCTCAAGCTTTTTTTCTTTTCTTTTGCCAATACTTTTCGCAGTTCGTATTAACAAAGCTCAATTGCATAGCCTTCTTCACATGCCATTGCTTGATTCTGTGCACCTTCTTCTTTTTCCTTTTCTCTAGTCCAAATCTGTGCTCAACTTCACTAAAAATTTCAGGGTTTTTTTCCTCTTTTCAAATACACTGGTCTAGTTGTTCTTTATGGCCCAAGATTTGAAGGTTTGGTCAGAGGAGAAATTATTATCTAGATCTGCAGTGTCTCCTCTCACGAACGTCGTTTCGCAGTGTTGGCTTTAGAAAAACAAAGAAAAGATGTCAACAACGTTAGCCTGGAACTCAATAGGGACACACGACAGCTTGTTGCCCATCCATGCATTAATGTAAACCCGATTATTATTAACTCGTTTCAAAAGTAAGCCGTCATTGGCCCTTTTCTTCTACTTCTTTTACTTTTATTTTATTTTATTTTTTTGGCTAGAATGAACCTCTGATCGTGTGAATGAGAAGGCAAGTGATAGATTTCTAGACTCGAAGATTATACTTTCATACTGAGGAAACATCATGGTAAGGTGATCCTTCCAACTCAAATTGAAGTCTTAAATCCATAAGAAACGGGAGCTTGATCCAATATTTCAAATGTTTTAAGAAATACGGTAGGAAGCTCGGAAGGCATTGAGACATCCTCAACCTCAACTTTGAGACAGACACCAAAGATAGATAGTCCCACCCGAGCAATGCCGTCAACACGATATTGTCCATTGACGTGGGGTTGGCGTTTGGCACCATCGAACAGTCTCACGGCTCCAAACTATGATATGCTAATTTGAATTCGTACAAGCATTTTCCTACTAATGTAGCAATTCATTTCCAAACTGTGTGGACTCAGAGATAAGTCGAACTCTTAACAAAATGGACATATAAACTTGGGAAAGGTTATGTATATTATTGCAGTACATGCTGGCCAAAAATAAATGCGTGGATATTACATAAAAACATGGACAACTTGTACGACATCCAATAGCATCTCTACAACATATCATGAGAACAATCCTCAAAACGAAGCAATCGCCCCACGTGGCTCACATATTCCCATAATCTTCCACAGTCTTATTTGTTAAATGCGGACGTCATGACAGCGTGGGGTTGATGTCATGATAAACCCCACAAGCTAGGGCTTCGCTTCTCGTGGGTGTATGTTTGAGATAGTGGAAGGTGCTGTTATCATCAAACCTTTGAAACTTTGGAGAGATGTAAATTAGTAGATTATAGAATTGAATTCGAAAAAAGGGGTGAAAAAAGATGAAAGCATGGGGACCAAATCGAAAAGTACCCATGCGTGCTCCCGGGAAAAAAAGATTTTTCTATGTATATATATTAAATAAACTGAAAAATAATGAAAACGAAAAGAGGGTCTCGTCTTCTTCTCTTAGCATCTCGACATGCCAAATAGCAGCATAGCAGAGGGAGAGACACGAAAGAAGAGCACTGACCTAATGAGCCCGTACTGTTCTTATTTTAGCTGAGTTGAAGCTCCAAAGCAAGATGGCGCACATTGGAAATAAATAATGTCAATATGGCATGGATTTGTACTGGGGAACGATACAATATATCCATCGATTGTAGTATATAACAAAGGCATGAAAAGCTTATATTCTCAATAAGATTTATTAAGCGAGGAATAGATTCTCGACGTGGGATTTACTCGATCTTGCATAAGTCTTTTTGTAAGAAAGGAAAAGAAAAAAGAGACATGAAATGCTCAATTCTATAGTATTTTATATTTTTTTTCGCGTGCGCTTTCAGATATGATTTTATGTTTTCAAAAAATAGAAAGAAAAAGGAAGTTACTTTTCAATCCTCCCGTCAAAATCAGACAAGAAAAAAAAAACTTATGAAAAGGTCTGAATGGCTTTAATGACCTTAATTATTTTAGAGATTAAAAAGTCGAATGTCTTATCTTAGACGTAATGTAACTTGAATCATCTTAGCGTGAAATGTCTTGCGACACAAACACGCACAATCTCTGTCTGAACCCTATTATGCTGTTAAAAGGTTAAATGAAAAGCGAGTAGGTTTAATGATTTCTTGTTATCGCTTTTGTTAGCCAACCTGATTATGACTGTGTAATTACTCAGACCTTGCTGGTCAAGAGAGCTTCGAGGCGATGATCACCCCTTTTCATGCCCTCTTTTTCCTTTTCCTTCTAATTATCATTAATATTATTTTTTTTGGCTTTTTGCCCCTTGGTTTTTTGCCAAAAATAATACACGAGGGACAATTGCTTCTTCACCTCTTTAAGCCAAACCAGATTACAATAAACAAAATAGAAGGAGTGCATGCAATTTATTAGTTTATGAGGTGTGGAATAAAGCAGTGATTGTATCGAAGGCACGGGCTACCACGCCACATGTTTATAAAATATAGAAAAAAGAGAGAAAGAGAAGTGGCCAGAAACATAATTATTTGCATTGTGCTTTGGCCTTCTCTTGCCTTCTTAACTTGATAGGAGCAAGCAACTATGTGATTTCCATAGCTTTAAAGTTTTCTTTTTCCCAGTGTAATGGAAGGAAACTTACCTATAGAGCATGAAGAAGAGGCACGAGTAGGGATGAACTTTGTTAACGAGTGATCCGGTATACTTTGTTAAGTATAATATAAGAAAATATTGCATTATCCTTAAGGCATTTTTTCTTTTTTTTTTGTTGGATTAACATAGTTTATAATTGAATTTTTCCTTATAATGTCTGCTTAGCAAGTGTCTTAAAAGTACTCATCTTAGGGTTTTCACTAGATTTTCCTTTTTTGTCCATGAGGAAATATCCCATAGACAATAGATGGTAGATACACATGCAGTGGATCAAAAAAAATTAACAATACTTCTTTTAGGAGTCACATTTATTTGGTGTGACGAGAGAAACAGATGAGTGACAATAATCTTTTGAAACTCCTAGTTACATACCCACTAGGGAAAAAAAATCTCCTTGGCGTTGTGTTGTCAGATGATATTCAAAACAAATTTTTATCTAATGGTCGAGGAGATTTTTTCACGAGATCCCCGAGCCTTGAGAAGGGTTAGCGTCGAGAAACATACCAAAGACAGGTTAAAATAGGGAGGATATTAGAGGAGGAATGGACAATTCTAATATATCTGGATGCCGAGTAGCAAGCGAGGAGTGTCTAGTTACTTGTTTTGGAGATTTTCTCAATTGTTCGCCGCTCTGGTCAAAAGTAGTATTAAATTTCAGATGTTCAAAATTCCAAAAGTCTCCCAAAACGAATGAAATATTGGGGTATTTATTGTGATAGGACTAAGATGATTAGCTGATAGGATTATGCCATGTGGCAAACCTGTTATAGGGAAACAAAAAAGGTAAGGCTACCATGTGTCGAAGGACACGAGCCAATCATGGGCTATCACGTGTTAGGTGGACCCGGCAACACTAACCCCACTAAAAAGGGTTAAGGATAGGCCGAGTTATCCATAACCAACCCTGCTCCAAGCATATCAATCCAAAACTCTCTAAAATATCCAAAATGGACAAGAACAGCCAAGGTGCGCCACCTATCCCAAGTCATCCTTGCATTGAGCAATGCTCAAATGAAGTTTATTGATGTAATTAATCAGATATATTTTCACTCAAAAGCTCAAACTATTAACTTATATCAACCACTTTATGAACTGTCTCACAACATATTTGCGCAACTTCTATTTCACTAATGTTTTCAATATGCTTCTTTAAAGACATTATAATGTCAATGAATGGATTAGCCATACTCGGGCAAAAGGTTGGACAGATAGAGACACGGGCACTCCATTTCATTCCAACATTTTGAAAACCTAAACAATCATGCAAAATGAACATCTCCTCCAGCATATATATCTTGCTGAATACCCAATTCACCTTTGTATGATATCGTTGCTGGATTTGGTGGGAGGGGCCTTTTTGATTGAGATGTAAGTAATTCTGTAGCTAGCACAGTGTGTGCCCTTGTCTCTATGAATCATAATATACAATCACTCTCTCTCTCTCTCTCTCTCTCATGAGTGTATTGGCCTGCTGAAACCGAGAAAGTTATACGTGGAGAAACTGTTGAGGAAGGCCGAGGGAGAGAGGGGGAGAGAGAGGGGTGGAGTGTGTTCCAAGACACAATGATTACAAGGTCTTGGGATGGCGTGGAAATAGCGAACTGAGTATGGAAGAACGTGGGGGCTTGACCGAGGTAGGAAAGGTGGCTACGATGCCCCCCCGGCAATTAAAAAAATAAAATAAAATAAATTGACCGATAAACAAATAATATACAAGCAAAACAAAAGGAAAATTAAAAGGAAAAAGAGAGAGAGAGAAAAGAGAATGATAGATAGAACATAGCTACGCCTTTTATCATGACGATGCGCCAGCCTTTTTCGAGGCTTCGGTCGGTCGACAATCTGTGTGTTGCCTTCACTGTGCTTGCTTTGTGTTTTAGCTTCTCTCTCTCTGACCTACGCTTATGTGTTCACAGAATGTAATTATACGCATTGAACCAATCACAAGGCAACATATTTTAGTATTCTTTCGGAGCATGTAAACAGGGGAGAAAAGAAAGAGAAAAAAGAACACCCCACCACCACCACCACCAATATCTTTTGATAGCTACATGTATATATTGATGGAGAATGCCGTAAGAAGAAAGGAAAGTTGAGGCCCCCTAGACTATATACTTAGAGTGGTGCAAATTAGAAAAATCAAAACGTGAAAAGAAAAAAAAAAAGAAAAGACAGAGGGAACAAAAAGATACCAACAAAACCCACAAGAGAGACTCAGTTGCAGGCAATGAGGATAAAAAGGGGTCTCATCAAGCCCCCCACACACTACACACACAGGGGCAATCGCAGACAAACCTACCAAGTGATAGAGATTGAGAGAGAGTATTCACATAACTGGTCTTAAACCTTGGCTTTTTCCTCTCCACCACCACTAGAGCGATAGAGAGAGCTCTCAAACCCCAAACAAGAGAGAAGCTAAGAGAATCAACTCCATCCTTCTTCATCAGTTGTATATCGAGCAGAGGTCTTCCCTTCCCTACAATCCTTTCCTAGAAAGTAAAACTCTTTCTCTGATAACCCTTTTGTGCTTTTCGTCCATAGAAGTGCATACCATCGATCTTCAAAAACTTCCGTTTTGCTTTCATTTTTGGTCGTATCAGAGGGAAGGAAAGGAGAAGAAACACCCACAAAGGTCACAAGCAAAAAGACTCTCGCTTTTGTTTTCTCTTTGATCTTTCTTGAATTTAGGTTGTGGGATTTTAGTAGGTGGGTATGAGTGGAAAGATTGAAGAAGATCAAGGAGAGTGTTCGCAAACCATCAACAATTTCCACAACACCCCCCACCACCTACAAGATCACTACCACCATCAACAACAGCTGCTCCTCCAGATGCACCACCACCACCAAAACGACCACGCTTTTGGCGGCGCAGTCTTCCACCCGGACCTCCAAGTCCCGCCGTCCGTCCTCCCATGGTCCCTCCCGCAGGCCCACCCAGCCTTCAACCCTGTCCGCGAGCCCGACCCCTTCCTCCTCCCTCCCCCGCCGCCTTTGCCACCGTCGCCCTACGGCGGCTTCTTCAACCGAAGGGCCCCTCCCTTGCAATTCGCCTATGACGGCGGCCCAGCTTCGGACCATCTCCGGATCCTATCGGACGCCCTTGCGGCGGGCGCAGCGGCTCATCCGGGTGCGACCGCCACTGTCGCGCCGTTTGGTCTCCAAGCCGAGCTGGGGAAGATGACGGCTCAAGAGATAATGGACGCCAAAGCCCTGGCCGCCTCGAAGAGCCACAGCGAGGCCGAGAGGAGGAGGCGAGAGAGGATCAACAACCACCTCGCTAAGCTGCGTAGCTTACTTCCCAGCACCACTAAAGTAAGCGAAAGACAAAAATGTTTCACATATTTTTTCACTCGATGATCGTGTTGTCATGTTCAAGCCACACAAATGAAACACCCAGCAGAATTGCACGCGCACTCAAAGAACCAAAAAGCACAAAAGAAAAGGGAAGTAGAATGACACTTGTTTAGTTATAGTTACATTCAGCACGCGTATAGCGTGGACAGCGTATTTTATGTTTGAGAGTGTCATCTGCAAAACCTTTTTAGTTTTGTCTACAAAATAATGAACATTTTTTGCTCTCTCTTTCCAGACTCTGAGAGAAATCCGGGTTGAGATCTCTTTGGTTAGATTCTCGTTAATATTTGCTAGTTCCTCGGTAGACATATTAGACGACATAGACATAGACAGTGCCCTTCAAACCAAAACCTATCTCTCTAGACATAAAAAACTGCACTCTCCCATATATTGTTAATAACCCACCGTTTCCTTTTTGTTTGATCAATGACAAACATTAAGTTTTTTTCTTTTTCCTTTTTGCTACTCTAACACTTCTGGTATTCCATCTCCGAATCTTCGGTGGTAGTTCCGAGGAGACGATAATCGAAAAGGGAGAGAGGCGTTAATGTCGCTGGGCTGACACGATAAAGAGAAACCATTTTAGCAGTCGAAAAGGCTTCCCATGGATAATTCTTGCCGGATATCAATCACTCCGAGTCCCCTTCTTTTTTGCCTTTCTTGTTTATATAAACAAAGAATGACAAGAAATAGAGAGGAAAGAGACAAGCTAGCATTCTTGTCAGTCCATTGCACAAGATTACCTTTCTCCAAGGGTAAAAGAAAAAGATACACCATGAAAATGCAAGCTTCCGTTCCCATTTTTTATGCTTCAGCCAATAGGGTATTCTAAAACCAAGATGGTGATTTACATGATAAGCATGCTTCGTTTCATACCTTTAGATGGTAGGAGAATACACTTAACTTGCTATATGGAAAACCATGCAAAATGACTTCCTTTTGTCTAGCGACCGTTCTCATTCCTATTTCTTTATTTTCTTTTGATGTGATACGAACAGACCGATAAGGCCTCATTGCTCGCGGAAGTGATCCAGCACGTGAAGGAGCTGAAGCGCCAGACGTCCCTGATCGCCGAGACAAGCCTGATCCCGACTGAGACCGACGAGCTCACAGTGGACGCGTCGGACGAAGAAGTTGACGGCAAGCTCGTGATCAAGGCGTCACTGTGCTGCGAGGACCGATCCGACCTCTTGCCTGACCTCATCAAGACCTTGAAGGCATTGCGGCTGAGAACGCTGAAGGCCGAAATCACCACGCTTGGTGGGCGCATGAGGAATGTCTTGTTCGTCACCGGTGATCACGATCACGACTCGAGCGGCAACAATGCAGAGCACCAAGAACAGCAGCAACACATACAACAGTACTCAATAAGTTCAATACAGGAGGCACTCAAAGGGGTGATAGAGAAAGCTGGTGGGGGCGATGAGTCCTCTTCTGGGAATGTTAAGAGGCAAAGGACTAACGTCAATATCCTCGAACACAGGTCTCTCTAACAATGTCAACCATATCTAAATCTTCTTCTAACTTCCTTTTTCTCCATCTCTACTCTTTCTTTCTTTCTTATTTTCCCTATGCTTGCGGGTGTTTTCTTTTGTCTTTTTCTTTGTGGAGGGTTTTGGTGTGTGCTTGTGTCTCTTGGCCACTAAACAGCAGGCAATATGATGGTGCTTTTTTTTTTACCACGTATACGGCTCCATTTAATGGAGAAACAAGAGGCAAAAAAATGGTGTTGTACATGTGTGGTTGGTGGGAAAATTCCCGCATTATTTTCTGGTGCTTCTGGTCTGGTTTGGGCTTTTGGCAGAGAGATATGTAAGTTTGAAAAGAAGAAAGAGAGCGAGAAATCTTTTTCGTGACAGGAGAAACTTCTGAGAAATCCCATTCAAGGAAATGTGAGGAACTGATTGCTCTAGGGTTTTTCATTTGAGTCGGGTCCAGTTTATATCTGTCGATCTTCTGGTTGTTCTTCTTACAGTATATGGACAGTGTGTACGACGTACTACGTGTGCCATTTGGTCTCTCTGGGTTGCGTGACGATGATGTTCTCTCGTCCCAACCTTCGCCATGACCATCGTCACCGTCTTCTTCAATGGATCATGTTTTCGAGGGTTTTTATTTGCACCAGCAGCCTTGCTTTGCTAAATGAAGAAACAGAACCCCAATGTGGCATGCATGTTCAGCGTTTCGTAGTGTATAGCCATTTTGCAACAGGCTAGTTAGGGAATGCTGTGCTCTTGAGGATCATCGTTCGTGTACTTATTACATGCATGTGTGAAGCTGTTGTGAACTATTTCCAGCTTTTGTTTTTCCTTTCTTTGTTTTTGGATGGTCTGCTCGATGATTTGGATGTGCATGCAAGTATATAATTTAATGACAGGAACACTTTGCTCCTTCCAGATACTGTCCCCTTAATTTCTTGAAGGAAAATTACAGTCTGTTCTTTACCTGGAATGCTCTAATGCTTTGCATCTCAAACTAACTCACTGAACAAGAAAGCTTTTGTATTTACTTCGTTGGATCTTGTGCCCTCGTAAAGTGCAGTTTAGTTGGAATTATTAAATTTTCAAGATGGTGATCATGGATAACACAAGGCAATCGATGTATTGAAAATTGCAAAATTTCCTAAATGCTATTTTTTTTTGGTCAAAATAAATGCTATTCAATAAGTGTATCTCGACATTCGTTCGTCAATAGAATCCTTATTTATTTTCACTTTTTTTTTCTAGTTAAATTTTTTATTTTTTGTCATTATTCTTTTCTCCTCATAATGTGAGAGAAGGGACAGTATGACTAGCACAGATGTCTCTGGTAAGTCCTTGAAAAGGGGAGAGTACTACTCTGGTCCACAATCCCACTCTTGATTACGTGCCTTGGTACTATACTTGAGATATTTGTTGAAATTGTGCACACATCAAACCTGGCAATGTGGTGGGGTACACTGAAAGTTATGTATAAACGAATACAGCATTTTTAGGATTTTAAATGCTATATGGTGTGGTCTTTTTTTAATGGGTATTAGCACTTGCATTTTAAACTATCAAAGAAGGTTAAAATGATTTGAAATGGTCCTTTGCCAAGTTGCCAACATGGATGACAATGCAAATCAGTAGATGTTTATCAACATTGTGTGTAACACAACAGGCGCCTTGTATATTCTGTGTGAATCACAATTCAAAGAGCACTGAGACTATAATGACAGCGCATCCCCATTTCATTCAAGATTTTCAATTTGCAAAATTGTGTGCCTTCATTATTTTTGCATGAAATATACATTTGGCGTTGCTATTTCGTGAGTTTTGTCCGTCTGAAATATTTAAAACTGCAAACCTGAACTTATTAGAATTTTGAAAAGCTCAATCTACAATAAAGAAGGCCCAAAGTTTAAATTTAAGCTTCAAAATTTACTAACCTTCTATATTATTTGCCATTTCATCATTATTTGTGTTCTTCTACTGATTAAATGTTCAGGCTGTGCCCTAGTTGAGACATGACATACATCAAAGGTTCGCCAACTATAACTGAGACTGCACATTTAACATTTCTTGTTATTAATTACACTTATGCTGTTTCTTTTCCGTGCATTTTTACCATTTTGATTGAGTAATTTTGGTTCTCTACTTAACCCTATTTCTGTACTAATTTTATGCATAATGCAGGTGCACGTACTTTTATTTAGGAAAATATTGCCTACAAATTTCGGTTATTAACTTTAAACCTAATTTGCAGTAGTTAAACTGCAATAAAAACCTAATTGTATGTAAAATTCGCCATAAATACATTTATGTAATATTAAAACAACTCATTAAGGCTGACTTTCCAGCCAAAAAAAAAAGAAAACTTATTGAGGCTGACGAAGTCAATTGATAATTATGGTTTGTTTGACAAATTGAGAGTTATAGATGGTAAATAATGAAGGAAATTATATGCAGGTCATATTACTTTTTACCACCTGGTACTGAAAGAAATCTCTCTTTTGTCATCTCTCATAATGATATTGGAAGAAGCAAAAGCTTGACATATTTTCAAGTTTTAACTTGCCATCTCTCATGATGGTTATACTTGTGTTATTTGTGGAAATTCTTAATCTCAAGTCATTATTATTATTATTTTCCCCGTTCTCTAGTCTTCTTTGGTAGTTATATCTTCTCATAGAAAATTACCAAAAAACTTTCTAGACCTATTGCACTTGTGCTAATTTAGTCATAAACCTTTCAATTTGGCCAATTTAGACCTAAACATTTTGGTGATTTGTCAATTCAGTCTGAAATATTTCAATTGTGTTAATTTAGTCTTAAAATTTTTGATAATTTGCCAATTTTGACCTGAAATTGCTAACGTGGTAATCTAATCAATGCTGACTATCCTACGTGTGACCGGCACTAATGCAGATAATTTTTAATTTTGTTTTAAATTTTTTTATTTTTTATTCCTTTTTGATTTTTTTCTTCTTTTTTTTTCCCCAATCTTAGGCGGTCAACCTTCACTTGGTCAAGGCAAGGGCATTGCGACCCTCACCCAGATGCAGGCAAGGGCTGCAATGCCCTTGTCCAAATCCAAGCGAGGGCTGTGACACCCTCATTGGCCAATGGACGAGGGTCACAACCCTTGCCTAGACTAAGCAAGGGTGTCGTGGTCCTCGCTGGCCAACAGGTGAGGGTTGCCGACCCAGGTTTAAAAAAAAATGAAAAGAACAATGAAACGAAGACAAAAAAAACAATAATAACAATAAATTCATAAAATTTTATAAAATTGTCTATGTTAGTATCGATGTGTCAATATGGACGACCGATGCTGACTAGGCTGCCATTTCAGTAATTTCTGACCAAAATTGATTAAAAAAACTAGATTGACAACTAGTTAAAATGTTTAAGACTAAATTGATCAAATTAAAATATTTAGGATTGAATTGGCACATGTGCAATAAGTTTATAACTTTTTTGATAATTTTTTCAATGATTATATAGCCTTCCACCCCATGTGCACAAAATAATTATTAATCTACTCAGCATCGCTCATTGAATACGAACTTTGTACTTTCATAAGTGCAAAACGTCTATTTTGATATGACTCGATTGTTCAGTCGAAACAATGGTGAAAAATTTTATTGGTGAGGATAAGTGGGATACCGTGCTCTTTAAGTAACTTGAGACCCTGAGATGTTTAGGCAAATCATGTGCGACTTGAATGCTTGACCGACCAATGTCAAATTGACCTACATTTGGTGTTCATGATTTCTTGAGTCGACATAAGCGATCCCAACTTTCACCTTATTGGGTTTTCTCAATTGGGTTGTGCCTAATGAATGCCTAAGCCATGCCGTTCGACCATGTTTGAACCTCCTCATAAGCCTTTTTGACCAGGAAAAAAATGCTCTAGATTGGCCCAAATTTGGGTTTGATCTCCACTTGAACATCTATGTTAATTCCCACTTTAGGCTGCGCATGACAACTTGCCAAATAGTGTTTGATTCTGTTCTTTTGTTCTCAGAATCAGTTTGAGAATAGAAATGCATTTGTTTAATTTTTTTTATTCTGGGCACAATTTTGTCAAAAATTGTTCGCAGAATCAGTTTTCAAGAATAAAAAAAAAGTAGCTTCTTGATTCTGGGAACAATTTTGAGAATCAATTTTTTTTTCTTCTTCATTTTCTTGGTTTTTAATGTAGCTTCTAATGTCTGGCCCGAGGACCACCCTCGCCAGATCTGACGAGAATAAAATATTTTAATAAAAAATATTATTAAAATAAAAAATATTTTACCAGCTATAGCTGGCGATCAAGCAATGGCCAAAAAAAAGGAAAAAATATATTTTTAATAAAAATATTTTAATAAAAAAATATTATTAATAAAAAAAATATTTTACCTGCCATGGCCGGTGACCAGGCCATGGCAAAAAAATAAAAAATATATATTTTTAATAAAAATATTATTAATAAAAAAAATATTTTACCTGCCATGGCCAACGACCAGGCCATAGCCAAAAAAAATAAAAATGTATATTTTTAATAAAATATTTTAATAAAAAAATATTTTACAGGCCATGACCGGCGATCAGCTCAAGACCAAAAAAAAGAAAAATATATATTTTTAATAAAAATATTTTACCAGCCATGGCTGGCAAATAGGCCATGGCAAAAAAAATTAAAATATATATTTTTAATAAAAATATTTTAATAAAAAATATTATTAATAAAAAATATTTTACCGGCCATGGCCAGCGACCAGGCCAAGGCCCAAAAAAATAAAAATGTATATTTTTAATAAAAATATTTAATAAAAAATATTATTAATAAAAAAATTATTTTACCGGTCATGGCCGGCAACCAGGCCATGGCAAAAAAAATAAAAATATATATTTTTAATAAAAATATTATTAATAAAAAAATATTTTACAGGTCATGGCCGGTGAACAGGCCATGGCCAAAAAAAAGAAAAAATACTTTTAATAAAAATATTATTAATAAAAAAATATTTTACCTATCATGACCGGCAAGCAGGCCATGGCCAAGAAAGAGGAAAAGAAAAAAAGAAAAGAAAGAAATATTAAAATATTTAAAAATATTATTAATAAAAAGAAATTTTGTGGCGTTACCAAATGCATTTCTGTTCTTTTTCTATTCCAGGGATGGAATTTTGGGCCGTTAACAAACGCTTTAAAATGCTCAGAATCAATTCCGGGTATAGAATCAAAAAGAATCATTTCTAAGCAGAATCTGCTCCCGGGCACAGAATTGTTGTCATGCGCAGCCTTAGTGTCCTTTCGCCTTTGGTCGGATTGACTAAAATAGAACATGATGATATTCCCCTGAAAAGGCATCGAAGCCCCGACAAGATTTAAAGCAAATCGTTATCGTGTAATGAGGGTGACATTCAGACTATCTAACCAACAGATGGATAGTGAGTTTTGACAGAGTAATTCTCCTTGGTATGAAAGTTGTTTGTTAGGTGAATTACAGAAGCCAAACATGCAACAAATACAGAGTACAGACACTAGACTTATCTTGAAGAGCTGTAGAAGTATAATTCTGAAGTATTATTCTTCATCCCTGCATTGCCTCATCGTCATGTCAAATTTCAGATCTGCGCTTCCAGGACCTTCGCAAATGACCATCACCTTCCCGATCACTTTCCAGTCATTGATAGCAGCGAACGCGAGGTTGGCCTGTCAAACATGAAAAGATTTAATTGAAGTTCATTAAAGTGATAAGAACGATGATGAGAGTCTGGGGTCCTCCTGACCTCCGACAGTGCAAAAGCATGAGAAATCTGGACAGTGATCAAACCTTTCGCAAACCAGGAGTGTAACTCCCTAAGGGAATTTTCCAGAACGCGGGGTCAATGGATTCTGTAGCTGCCCCAATACAGTCCATGCACCATCCAGTTCTGTTTCGAAGCAGAAAAGTCAAACTATACCAGAAGGAAATATACTGAAAAGAAGCACACCGTGACTTGAGCTGGAAGGGCAAATAAAGGGGAAGGCCACACTGCTATTGCTTAAATGTATCGTTGAAAATATCTACATCAGCTTCTTGAACGACCCGCCCAGTTTCTTCTCAAACTGGTCTGCAAATGGAAACTCACCAGTTTCCTCAATGGATATGGATTGGCTCATTTGCTTGGTGAGCTAATATCTGCGGTGTTCTCTCATTTCACTGTTTCAAAGCAAGCAAGACAATCTAACCATAAAGGAATATCCGTTCCTGCCTCTCACAGACACCGCATAGTGTAGCGAGCAATGGTCTAGCACAAATCGGCACTTTACCCGAGTCCTAACATCCCCATGACTAAGAGAAGCTATTGCCATACTCTCATATAATCGTTTCAAGCTGTCTCCATCACAATATAACTCAATGACCGGAGCACTTTATTCCTTCAATTCTGATTATCTAAGATAGGGAGCCTCGATTCAGTTGAAATTCAATCATGTCCACGAGTAACTGAATTCAGGCCATGAATGAGACATACTTTTAACAATTTTTCAGCGAGCCATTCTGTCCATACTTCCAAACCCACAAGTCTCCGTCACTTCTCACTCGAAGCTTCCACTCAAAAATTAAGACAAGCATCTCGATTAAATAGATAAGTGAAATAAACGAGAAGAAAACAAGATAGTTTGACTGCAAAGACGAAACGTTCCAACTGGCGCACCTTCACAAGAGCAATATTTGCAGGTATCAATGGGATCTCACCCGCCCCCCATTTGAGAAGCTTCATGGATTCTTTTGTAAGCTTGCCTCGTACTGGATCATACAATACATCAACCCCTTTAAGCTTCTTTGCCTTGAAAAAACAACTTGACACTGGAAATGACATTTTCATTGCTCAAGTCTACTACATGATCGACACCCATGGACTTCAAAAACCGCACCTTTTCAGCTCCCCTACAAGTTTCACATGTGCAGTGGATGCCACTTTCATTACTTTCCAGGATAACAGCAAATTTATTTCGATTGAAGACTAACAATCTACAAGGGGTCAAGGGCATATAATTTGAAAGTGGCCAATACCTGGCAACGGCAATAACAACGGCTCCATAAACCTTTCCGATTTGCTCTGCTGCAGTTCCAATGCCCCTGGCTGCACCGAGAACAAGCAAGACCTACATTTTGATCATTCATAACCAGCATTAACTAAATGGAATGCGTGTGGCCAAAATCACCTGGAGCGAAAGATGCCAAACTAAATCCGATGAGTACCAAAAAGTACTTGCAGATAATCAACTATAGGATATATGCCTGACCAGAGGTCAACTGAGCTCTGTGAACAAGAGCAACATTTGAAGTTCCAAATGCAATAGGAAGGGCACCAACTGCCACAAGATCACATGCTTCTGAAACCTGAAACCTCTAAACAAACAAATCACTCAAAACAATGAAAGATTCCTAGCCAAATCAACCCCACAAAACGTAAACAGCTAAAATGACAAGGTAGTGAAAATATCCATACAATTTGGACTCATCGGCAACAATGAACTGTGCGAACGACCCAAGTGCGCCAAAGGAACAACAAACTTTATCACCGATCTCTTTGACTGTGCCCAAGTAATCTGAGCCACAGGAATGAGAAGGAGAGGTGGCTTTTCTTTGTAGCTTCCCAGTATCTGCATATAATTTCGTAGTTCAAGCTCGTTGCTTTTACTCTCCCAAGAACTGAACTGGGTTTTCTCAATTCCGGGATTGAGTGTTTTTGGGTCCGGAACAATTGGGGAGCCATTGTCGTTTTCGATTGAAGATGGTACTGGCGCAAGAGTAGGATCACCCAAGTTTCTTGCATAGCAAAGCAGCCATATAGCTGGCTTGAGCGACGGAAAATAATCAGATTGTTCTCACTATACTCCCAGTTGGGACTGTACAGACAGGCACTGATTTACAAATTTGGAATTTGTCAAACCACAATCCAGCTGATGCGATGAATTATTACTATTTATTGTTGGAGAGTCTAGTTTTAGCTCGTCTTCTGATAGGAAAGGCCAAGAAAGAACGGGGACTTTTCAAAGGAGTTTACAAGAAGCATCTTAAAATATGCTGATTAAGTTCTCTTATCTTTTCTTAGTACTTTTTAGAAATGAAAATCACTGTTTCCATAGGTGAGTCATACTTTTCATTTTTATAAGTTTCATTCTATAAGTTAACTTTACCTCATAATTATTCGAGATTTTTTTGTACGTCGAGATTTTTAGATATATTTAATATCTAAAAATAGATCATCGTCTAAACTTTTAAAGAATTAGAATCTCACTCCACAAAGAGAGATATTACACGAATTTTGCTATTGATGGTTAACCCATCCATAGTTCATCTACTCTCTCGTTGGGCACTCTTGGTGACGAACAACACAAATAGTACAGAACTCGTCTTTACCATTTTTCAACCAGCAGCAAGTAAGGACGTCCGTTTAGCAGACGTTGCTGGTTCAAGCTGAAGCGTGGCGGGAGAGTTTCCCACGATTCAAAATGTCATCTTCCGAACAGAGGGAACAGGGGCATCTTTAAAGATCAAGAATTTCCAATTCTTGGGCCAAAGAAGGTCAAGAATTGCTCGGTCTAATAATTATCCGTCTTCCACTCAAAATCTGCATCTTTACAGCTCCTGCATCATCATAGGCCTCAAGGGACACTAGCCCATATGAGTGGGAAGGTTTTTCAGAGTCAAAGTTTGGATCTTTTATGAGGTGATGGTGGTTCTTCGACAACCAAGGGAGAGAATAAGATCAGCAGAAGGTTCCTAGCTTGGCAAATTGCGAAATCAAACTCAAGTTCACATCTTAAGGTTGTAGCTCTTGCTTCTACTTCATCGGTGAGTGGCTCAGGTGCAGAATACTCAGGTAATCCAGCCGCTGTCTCTGTGCTTTTGAGTCAATTTTATATTTTCTTGGTTGAATTTGTGTACATAAGCGTTCTTTGCTTTTCTATTCTGTGTTGTAACTGTAAGAGAATTTGAGCTGAATTGCACGTGCTCAATTGTTGCGCAAATCGATGAGCAGCTGAATTTTTTCTTCTGAAGTATTCGATTTAATTGGTCGTATAGCACAAGGCACAACATTGAATGTTCGTTGAGTGTCCATGAGGTGCAGAGTAAAAAATTGAGCAGCAAATTTCATATTTTTTTTCTTTATTACGTTGTTGTACATTCAACAGGAACAGTGAATGAAGCATGGAAATTGATGGTTTTTTTTTAGTGTTCGCCCAGTCGAGTGGCAAGCTATGAGAGCGACTCTTTAAGACATGATAATGCAGAGGGATTCTTGGAAAAAAGAAGAAGACAGTCGCTGGCATAGATCAAGATGAGCTATTGGACCCCGTCACTCCTTGCAGATCCTGATAGTCGTTTTTCCGAGTTGAAAGGGGTCCACAGACACCACAAGGTTTATGATGTGGCATCGCAAGCACGTGACTCTTCGGAAATGACGAGGCACGCACAACTGCCTCATATTCCTATGATTTTGTTGCACGGGTTTGGAGCTTCTGTCTTCTCCTGGAATAGGGTTATGAAGCATTTGGCCAGGCTAACTGGTTCCAGAATTCTCACTTTAGATGGACCAGCTTTTGGACTGACATCGAGGGTTAAATCTGTTGAGCTTTCATCTAGAAGCAAGGATGAGAAACCTCTAAATCCATACTCCATGGCATTTTCAGTGCTAGCCACCCTGTATTTCATCGACTTCTTGGCATCAGATAGAGCAATTTTGGTGGGGAATGTATTTCTCTTTATACTTATACATCGTTTGTTGCCTATCAACTTCTCTTTTGGACTGTATGTGGTCATTGAACTGTCCAATTTCCAGTTTGATGAATCAGAGAAAAGGAAAGGTACTTGATTATGCACACAGCTCTCAATCCCCTATCTGGAAATAGCCCACACATCCCATCGGCTGCCAAATATTGCCAGAGAATTCTTTTCCCCTTATTGTTGTCATTTTGCTATGCGTTGGTATTAGACAGCTGAACTTTCGAAGTAAATTGTTATTCAGGCACTCCGCTGGTTGCCTCATTGCAGTCAATATATACTTTGAGGCTCCAGAACGTGTTGCTGCGCTAATTCTTGTAGCACCTGCTATTCTTGCACCATATTTTTCTCATAGAGGCAACAAAGGGAGTGATCTAGGAAGAGGAACAAGAAGGAAGATAAATCATCCGGATTGGATGCTGCAGGAAACCCATTCTCAAGAATCTTCAGGTTCTTGTCACAGACCATTAAATACATTTCGGAGGTGCTAGTGCAAATGGTGAAGGGGATGGGAGGCATGCTTTCCACTCTATATAAAAAACTGTTGTCGACTTTCCTGTGCTCTGCTTTTGCTGTTATGCTGGTAAAGTTTCTTTCTAGACTCACTTCAGATAAATAATCTTTTTCGAGTTTTAATTTCATATTCTTTCATGTGATTCCTTTTGTTGTAATCTGTGGCACAAATTTCAGCAGTAATTGCTTGCATTTTCTCTTTTTTCCATGGAGGTTTTACCTCATGTTTTTCTTGTAGCAAGATTAGTAGTAATACACATTTAAGAGACTGGGTCATGGGCTCAATAGTGACCTTGGGTTATTACCGTGTTTCTTTCTTCCAACATTGGATGTGGAATGTAATATGGATCTTCTGATTTGAATATGTCAAAAACTCATTGCTGGACAGTAAGTGGTAACTACACTGTAGTAGATAGTATTATGGGATCCCTAGCTGTTGAATCTCTGCTATACTAATGTTGATGTCTTTTCGTGGTTTTTGGGTAAGCATGGTAATTGATGAATTTGATATAGCTGCCATTAGAAATGCATGGCATGATCCAAACAAAACCAACAAACGTGTCCTGCATGAATATACAAAGGTACTTGGTCATGTCATGATAATTCTGATCTTCTTTATATTGTGTTGGAGGGGACATGGAGTAAGAGTGCTTTGTCCAACCAACTTCCTTCACTTTAACGAGACTGCATTTCATTGATTAAACCACATTTCAGCCATAAGGAGTAAGTATTGTGACAGAGCTCTCCTGGAGTGAACCACTGCAATGCTTTTGATGCCGACTCTGAATCAAAACCTGCACTTACAGAAAGACTGCATGAAACCTCTTGTCCAGGCGACAATGCAAACCGTATACTTAATGTGTAATCTGGAGAGTATTTTTTGGGAAGGCTACTTGGCCAGAACTAGGGAGGAGATTAGGACCGTGAGGTGAGGAAACCTTAGGGAGACCAACTGATCACAATTAGTGCCTACTCTAGTTGTGGATCAGCTACGCTAAGTCTGGGACATCAATTATCTTGAGGGGAACCAAATTTTCAGTAAAGGTAAAACTAGATTGTTGGCTAGTCATTCCTAATGTAATCGGAGCGAAAATCATCACCTTCTAAACCTTCTCCAGTGGCTCTACAAGTCGGGGACTGATAAAAATGCTCCTTTTCCATCATAGCCAAGGCAGTCCATAATCCGTCTCTACATGTTCTAAGTCTCAACAGCTTTTCTTTTCTGTTAATACTTCCATCTCCACAGGGTCTGGTCTAAAATGCACAAACATTGAATCTTCATTCCAAATAAGCTCCTTTGCACTAATGAAAAGAACAACAATCCCGCTGCTGTAGTCATGTCATCTCCTTTATTGCCAAACTAAGGGCAGGAAAATTGCTGCTCTAGATTTTCGGTATTAAGAAGAGAAAGAAGTCGAAAGGTAATGAATTCAGATATCAGTTTACATATTACTTCCCACCAAAGAAAGAAGTTTTACTCGGGTGTCTATTTCCTATGGCCTAGGAATGATTGATTCATTGACTTGCTTCTAATGTCTTTGCCTCTTCTGATGCAGTTTTAATTGTTATGGCGACGATGACTGGCTCGTTCCATCCTGGAATTCCGAGAGACTTTCACAAGCCATAGTGGGATCATTGTCGCGACCTAAAAAAAATTTCCATTCTCAGGCTAATGGATTATTAGGACTAAACCTAACTCGAGCCCTCCCAAGCCCTACCAATTCGCAACTTTGGGTTTAAGTTTTTAACATGCAAATGTTTTCATGCTTGGAGTCGCCACTAATCAATTTATGGTAGGTCGATTAGAAACCTAAATAAAACATAGGGAGACATGTTTTATTCCTACGAACCAGAGATTCTAAGCCCGGGGACTTGATTACGCTAGATCTAGTCTAACGCCCTTTCGGTACCTTTTCTTTTCAAAAAAAAAATATTTTGGCAAGCAATTTGGATCCATTTTAACTTAGTCACTAACATGTGAGGTGTTCATGCGAGTACGCAAACCACCAATTTAACACCCAATAATCAAAGCATTAAATAAATTGCAAGATTGGGAGAATTACTTACCTCGAAGCAACGTAAGCATCTGCAAGGTTAGCTAGAAAATCACATCAACCATCCTAATATGATTTCTAATTAACAAGCAGTTCACTCAATATTTTTGGATTTTCACTTATTTAAATTAAACCTAATCTACATGCAATGACGTGCAATAATGACATGCAAGTAATGCAACCTAGCATACCAACTATATGTCATGCGACGACGTGACCTAATTCTAATGACGGGCAAATGATTTATTTTTGGTATTTTCTGATGAAATTCGGAATAAAAATATGCCTAAATTAACATGCAACCTATGATGACTTAACATATCCTAACATGACTTATTTTTGGGATTTTTTGCTAAAATTCGAAATAATAAATTAATTAAATAAAGAATGCAATCAATCCTAATCTACCATAAAACAATTCATTCTTTTTTGGGATTTCTATGAAAATTCGGAATTAAAAAATAACCTAAATAATCTATTAAGATTAGAATATTACTTAATTTAAACTAGGAAATAGGTTATTTCCAGTCCTAATTTAAATTAAATAATTACTCTATCTTCTAGATATATTTAGGATTCTTAAACATGCAAAATTCAAATTCTAATCCTAACTGATATTTTTTGAATTTTCTTTTTTTATTTGAAAAAGGGAAAATAATCTAAACAGAGATAGCATCCACATTTAAAATAGCCACGCAATCCACAAGATTCGTTTCAAATTCAGATTAGGCACAAGAATCGAACTATCGGTCATATCTATAGGGTTATAGATATTAATGGAAAGTCGATCATTCAAATTTGGAAAGCAGATAAAAATCATTATCGTACCCAAGTGATTATAGATAGGATAATGATTTTCCGTATCGCCACGTATCATACCTTAGGGATAAGGTCGGATAATTGTCCAGATACGTTGCTGAATTAGGAAAGTTTCCTAATTTTGAATATTTTAAAAATATTGCGAATATCAGACAATTATCCTAATATATCTAATATTCTGCACAATATTCACGCAATATTCAAACATCCAAATTAGTAAATTAGATATTCTGAAAAATATCAGATAATGTTCAATTACCTAATTTGCAGATAATTTCCAAATTCGAACTTGCGGATCAGGATGAACGACGAACGGCGGATCGGCGGCGCGGTGTCGGGAACGGCGGCGACGGTGGCGCACGTCGGGGGAAACTGCAGCAGCGGCGTCGGCGTACGACGTCTCCGGCGGCAGCAGCACACAGTAACCGAGGGCAGGAGCGGCGGCGGTGGCGCACGGCGTAATGCACGGCAGCAGCGGCGTCGACGGGAAGCAGCTGTGGCAGGCGGTGTGGAGCAGCAGCAGCGGCGTGGAGCGGCAGCAGCAGCAGCAGCGCACGGCAACAGCGGTGTCGGCGGGAAGCAGCGGCAGACACAGCGTCAGCGCGGGAAGCAGCGGCAGACGCGGCGTCGGCGTGAGGCAGCGTCGTGGGAAGCGGCGGCAGCAACGGCGTCGGCGTGAGGTGGCAGCGACAAGCAGCAGCGGCGGCGCCGGCGTGAGGAGGAAGCAGCAACAGCAACGTCACACGGCAGCAGCAGCGCCGGCGGGAGGCGTGGCGTCGGCGGGAGAGACGGCAGCACACGGCAGCAGGAAGCGGCGGCAGCAGGCGCACGGCAGGCGGCGGTGCAGCAGCGGGGGCGTTCGGCGTGGAGTGGCTCCGGCGACGTGGAGGCGCGGCTGTGCGACGGCGCGGCGGGCGCGGGCAGTGGGCACGCGGCAGCAGCGGGGGCGTTCGGCGTGGGGTGGCTCCGGCGGCGTGGAGGCGCGGCTGTGCGACGGCGCGGCAGGCGCGGGCGGTGGGCACGCCGGTCTCCTTCTCTCTCTCTCAACTCTCTAAAAATTCTGATCTGAAAATTGTGTCTCCTCCCTCTAAAATTCTGACCTAATAATGTATATATAGTATTAATCTAGGTCAATTAGATGGGCTTTCTAGTCTTAATGGGCTTACGCTTGGGCTTTAATTTAAATGGGCTGAATTAATTAATGATAATGGGCTGAATTAATTAATGATAATGGGCTGAATTAAGTTCAAATTAAAACGACCGAGCCCGTTTGACTTGTAATTCCCGGCCCTTGCATTCCAAGCGAGCCGAGTCCTATTCGATAAAATTTAAGCTCGTTCGTCACCGCCAGTCCGATGCAAAATGCAATGAATTTAAACTATATATTATGCAATTTAAAATATTTTTTGTTTAGGGGTTAAAAATTTAATCCCTAATTTTCTATGCAAATTACACTAAATGATGCGTCAAAATTTAGGTGTCAACAGCTGCCCCTCTTTGAAGGTGAGCTCGTAGAGGTTGCATTCAAAGACTAAATGATACCTAAATTTCAACCATGCAAATGCAATGAATGTTGTTTTTGTCGGGATTATGAGTCCCATTTTACAATGCATTAAGAAATGATGCATGCTGACATGAGTAAAAAACGTACCTGGAATCACTTACCTGACAGGAGAGAGATAATGCAATTCGAGGCACAACTATAACTTGTATGTTGTTTTGGCAAATGTATGGGCTCAGTCCCCATAGGTCTTGCCTGACATACGTTGATGAACTTCGGTGATCTGCAGTTAAGTCAAAACACACGAAGAAAGCTCGACGTATCCAATCATCATCTGGATACGTGAGAACAGTTCCGATCTTTACGAACTACCTATACATCTCTATAGGTGTTTACAAAGATTTGGCCGCTTCACTTATACCTGCTCATAAGTGAATTGCGGGGGAAACATTTGGAATCAAGAGGATATTCCGACCTTTACATATACCTGCTCATATGTAAAGATTTGGCCGCCTCACTTATACCTGCTCATAAGTGAATTACGGGGGAACACCTGGGGTTGAGAGAATATTCCGATCTTTACATATACCTGCTCATATGCAAAGATTTGGCCGCTTCACCTATACCTGCTCATAGGTGAGTAGCGGGGGAACATCTGAGATAATAAGAGAATATTCCGATCCTTACATATACCTGCTCATATGCAAAGATTTGGCCGCTTCACCTATACCTGCTCATAGGTGAGTAGCGGGGGAATACCTGAGATTTGGGAAGAATATTCCGACCTTTACATATACCTGCTCATATGTAAAGATTTGGCCGCCATGCCTATATCTGCTCATAGTCATGTAACGGGGGAATCTTCTCGAGATTGTATGAAAATCTGCGATTTGATGAACAAAGGGGCTAGCCCAAGTGTTCAAGAGTTCCTTGACAAAGTACCTGGATATCATCAGAAGTACCTGAAAAGGTTCGATCAATAGACACCTGAACACAATCAAAGGCATCTAGAGATCGCAAAAATGATCAAATGTGGGACCTGACAATTGCTTGAACAGGTCAGGGATACCTAGATAATCATAGATATCCTAGGGATAGAGACATACTTACCTGGTGACATCTCCAACTCTGAAGGTGTGTCTCCTGTTAGACACGATTTTAAGTAAAATGTAATATGCATTCGCATACTGTCAAGAACATATACATGCACATGAATTATAATTTCAACTGATTTTCATGCATGATGGTTTTGTCAAATCGGCATTACAAACTTCGCTGGGGAAAAATCATGACAAGACAATCCGAACTCACAAGCGGATATCTTGAAAATGTCGAATGAGGGATTTTCGGTCCAAAAGGGCTTTCTCTCATTCTCATCGAGAAGTGGCTAATTTATGAAAATCACTCTATCTCACCATCATCATGTCGACAAAGGTCCGAGTATTCTCGCAAATGGTACGACTTTACCAATCCGAGAGGTCTTTGTTAGGATCGTAACATGGGCTTGGTCAATGGCTTAGCAAAAGAGACTCTTCGAGTCAAGGCTATTGAAAGAAAATACTCTGCAATTGTCTCCGGGTTTACAAGTCAAGAACCTGCAAAAATGAGATAGAAATGGACTTGCTCGCACTTCTTCGAGCTAAGCTTATAAACATCAGAAATTCTACGTTAGTTCAAGTGCCTTAATCTGAAGAGACTTTGCAAGGGACGTAACGCAGGCTAGGCTCATGGGTTGAGAAATGAATGGATCATAAGGCTCAAAATGTGTATAATTGGGGTGAGAGTTGGTGATCATCTCGGCATTGTCACCGGTCTTCTTCTTCACCAGGGATTGTCTTCTCGGTAAATGCTCCATTGGCCTCGAGAGCTTATCACTTGACTCTTTAAGACTCTGGATATTTTTGTGATTTTGACACACCTCAACATTTTCTAATCTAAAGTCATCACTTTTTCTTCCATTTTTCTCTTCTTCTTTTCTTTTTTTTTCACGGGCATTGGCCTTGCTTTTACCAGGCACACTGCTTTTTCATGCCCTCTAGTTTTTTTTTTTTTAACACACACTGTCTACAATGTATACATTGGCCAGTCACACTTTGGCTTGTTTCGACCGAATGACTAACATTTAGACTCTCAGGGTCTTCGTCTTCTACAGGCGCTCCGGATATGCTGCCCGAACAATGATGACTTTTGCCTTGCCCCAGTGTGGGGGATGATCACCAACTGGGTTTAAGAAATGAATTTGCAGGCTCAATTGGGCTTAGCAAAGGATAAAGTGTGTATAGGATAGAGAAAGAAATGCTCTTCGTCATCCTAAGGCACTTGAACTTCACGTGAATTCATCTGAAAAAGCAACACTCGAAGATTGATGCAAGTGAGAGCATGAAATTTCTACTCATTTTTCACCTTATGACGCTGACTTACCTCCAGTTTGCCCCGATATGGGGTGGTTCTTGACAGGGGTAATTTGAATGAATTTCTCCAAGTGTTTAGGCTCAAAGTGGCGAAACAATGGATAACCTGTAGTGTTTGGGATAGAGAAATGAACCGCCTCTCGTCATTTCAGTTGCCGTACCTTTTGCGAGATAACCCTTTGCTTTGCAGACATGGAATTTTTCCACTCAACTCACTGGGGATTAGTGCATGGGACTGTGTATAGGATATGGCTTGCCTTTCATCATCCCGATGTACCTCATTCGACACATTCAATTCATTCCACATGGGTTATCATATTGTCTAAATAGATTCCCCCTTTTGAAATCGATAATGTAGATTGACAAAATGATCAAGCATAATTCAAAGCCAATACACACATTCCATATTTAAATTGATTGAAACCATTTATTCATAAATGCAATGTTTGCAATTCAGAGTATAAAACTGAACCCTTGAAAATTTTCGCCGCAAAAATGTTAAATCTTATCAGGGATAATATATCTTCACAGCATCAGAATTAACAGGAGTGGAAAACTCACGACCATCCATTTCTGCGAGAATCAAGGCACCTCCGGGAAGCACCTTTTTAACCACATACGGACCAATGTAGTTTGGGGCAAATTTTCCTCCAGGAACAGGAAAGACTGGCAGTACCTTCCTTAGGACTAGATCATTTACCTTGAAGTGTCTTGGCGACCTGCTGATTATTTTCAACGTGACTCCTCCCAGTTCTAGACTTGGCGATCATGTCATCGACATAAACTTCAATCTCCTTATGCATCATATCATGGAAGAGCGTCACCATTGCCCGTTGATATGTTGCCCCGGCATTTTTGAGGCCGAAGGGCATGACCTTATAGTGGAATATCCCCCAAGGAGTGATGAACGCCGTTTTCTCCTTATCATCGTCCTTTATTTTTATCTGATTGTAACCCGAGAAACCATCCATGAAGGAGAATAGCTCGAACCCTGCTGTACTATCCACCAAAACATCTATATGTGGCAATGGGAAATCGTCTTTAGGACTGGCCTTGTTTAGATCGCGATAGTCGATGCAAACCCGAACTCGACCATCCTTCTTCATGACTGGCACAATATTAGCCACCCAGCTGGGGTATTGGGTGACTTCGATGAATCCCACTTTCAAAAGCTTCATGACCTCCTCCTCTATTTTCTTGGAAAGTTCAGGCTTGGTCCTTCGCAGCTTCTGTTTCTTGGGCGGCATGTCTGGATTAGTGGGTAGACTATGCTCCACGATAGAAGAATCTAGACCCGGCATATCGACATACGACCAGGCAAAGATATCCTGGTAATCCTTCAGCAGTTGGACCAGGCGTTTAGCTTCACCTTCGGGAAGGGTTGCCCCTATCTTCACCTCTTTGGGTTCTCCAGAATCACTCAAGTTGACAGTGATAGTTTGGTCTACCGTTAGGACTTTAGGTCTTTCATGATGCTCTAGATCACGCTGGAGGTCCGAGGGATCTTCGAGTTCATTGGTGTCATCGAGATCAGGTTCGGTGGCACATAATTCATCAGATTGGACCGTTCCCGTACCTTTACGTGTCACAAAATTACCCCTGAAACATAAAGTAGGGGGTTCAGTAGGACAAACAGGGTTAAACAGTATATTTTTATTTCTTTTGATTTTTTTTCTTCTTTTTCAAAAGGTTTTAACACGAGGAAGCATGAAGAAGCCCAGGCCTCAGAATTCTCCTTGGACTATATTTTTCTTTTATCGGTTGGATATCATCACCGGGCTGGTTTGATGTACCTCAACATGCCCTCAAAACAAAAATAACTTGTAATTTCATTGATCATCACCAAAATGAATTACATTTATTGGAATGGAAATTGCAATAATCAAATCCTAGAAATGAAAAGTGCTAAAAAGTAGCTCCCGAGACGGGGCGAGTCCTAAAAAGCAGTAAAAATTCCCGCGTAGGGGAGTGTGCGAAAAAGGTAAATGTGTTACTCTTGCGGGCCAATGCCCATTCCCTCCAACGGTCCTTCCTCGATAGCTCCAATGAAGAAATCATCGAACAGGGCAGTGATCCCCTCCATTGCATCATCAGGATCTTCTGTCACTAGAGGTGTTGAATCATCCATACCTCCCCATCCATCCGGGACAATGTCACGGGGGTCAACATAGAAGCTCGGGGGTGCTGAGTATTTCACATAATAGTCGAACTTGCCGCTCGGCTGCCCCAGAGTGTCGATCACCTCTTTCTCTTCATGCATCATTCTTGCGGGGCCTGGAAATGTGGTGCGGATGTGTGGAAGCGACCTACCACGCCCACGTTCTTCACCATTCGGCTCTTCTTCGGATCGCAATCTATTTTGACCATTTCTTCGAACTTGACTTCGACCACGTCCACGTCCACGTGCCACATTGTTCGGCTCACTTGACCCCAGGTATCCCAACCCAGTAATGCGGGGCCTCTGAGAAACTTCCACCGGTTGGCGGATGCCTTGACTATTTCTACCAAGGCCTTCACCTGGAGTAAAGCCGTGAGAGATCATTACTCTTCCAACCATGACCGCAGCATTTGACACCTCAGGAATAGGCGGTGATGATCCTCTTGACGCATGTATGGTTGATACGAGCTCCAGCGACTGATAGCTCGATTCTATTTTGCAATCAGGCTCAACATAGGGGATAGCCGCTGCGTGGTAGATTGGGTGTTCTTCTTCACCGTGGACCGTGACTAACTTTCTCTCCACGACGAACTTCACCATCTGATGTAGACTGGATGGCACAGCTCCAGCAGTATGAATCCATGGACGACCCAACAGAAAGTTGAATGCAGTGGGAATGTCCATAACTTGAAATAGGACATTGAACATCGTTGGTCCTATCTGTATGTCAAGGTGTATTTCTCCCATCACTTCTTTCTTCATTCCGTCAAAGGCTCGTACGGAGGTTCTTGCAGAACTTATCCTAGAAGGATCTATCTTAAGGCGGTGTAAAGTCGCCAAAGGACAGATGTTCAGGGCTGACCCGTTGTCAATGAGTACCCGGGCAACATGTGAGGCCTTGTATTTGACGGAAATATAGAGTGCCCTGGTATGCCCCCTTCCTTCTGGAGGGAACTCTTCATCTGAAAAGGCTATGAGGTCCTTGAGGAGTATAGAGCCCACAAATTCCTCTAATTTGTCATGATCGATCGTTTCTGGCACGTGGACTTCACTTAACACCTTCATTAAGGCCTTCTGATGCTTGACAGATGTCTGGAGCAGCTCAAGCAGAGAGATTTGCGCGGGCAGCTTGCGCAATTGTTCAACTATGTTGTATTCACTAGCCTTAATCACAGCTAGAAATTCCTTGGCTTCTTCATCAGTAACAGGTTTTGCAGGTTGGGCATTAGCTTGGCCGTAGGAACGCCCAGATCTGGTAACTAAGTCGACATCGAGACTGTAGGACCAGGGAACTGCCTTATTGTCACTGTACTCATACGGTTGAGGTATCTCGATCACTATCCCTTCATCAGTTGTAGGCGTGCTTACAATGATCTCTTCATTATCGGACGCGTCTTCAAGCGGAGGCATGTCTTCAGGCAGAGGGTCGCCCTTGTCGCTCCTGGTGTTCAATGAAGCAAACTCCTCCTCCCAATTAATAACCACTTCAGAGATAGTAGAAACGATGCCAGTGTGGTCAGCATAAACGATCATCCCAGCTTCTACCATCCTTGAGATTCTTTCTCTCATGATGGCAAGGGGAAGGTCTTCATTACTCGGGTAACAACCGGCTTTCACTAACTCACCGTAGACGTCAGTAGTATACACCTTAACATTCTTGATTCGACCAGCGTCGAAGCTAAATATGGCATTCACATTGCCTGCGTGATCAGGGAGTGGGTTGCTCTGAACATTCGGCTTAGCAGGTTGAAATGAGAAAGCCTTCGTATCTAGGAGGTTCTGGATTCGGTGCTTGAGGGCATAGCAATCATCGGTTGAGTGTCCCAGCTCACCCATGTGATAATCACATTTCTTTGACGGGTCGAAGTTATAGAACCGCTCAGGATTGGGCCGCTTTGGCTCAGTAGTAAGCAAACCTTTCTTCTGGAGCACTGTCAACACTTGAGACAACGATCCGGGGAGGGGAGTGAATTGCCTCTTGTTGTTCCTCCTCTGAAAAGGTTGACGACCCGAGTTTTGTTGCTGAGCTTCTACTACTTGGATTGCTGGGGCGGAGTTAGCATTCCGCCGGCCCGGCTGGTTATAAGCCATATTCACTTCAGCTGCCGGTTCTTTCTCTTTTCTCGCACCAAATCTTCTGGTCGAGGAGGGCGGCTCGACAAACCACCCATCTTTCAGCCCTATTTCAATTTGTTCGCCCATGGGGATGAGTTGGTTGAAGTTGTCAGTCGGAATGGCAACCATCCGATTACGATATTCGAACGGGAGAGTTTTCATGAACATCCTCTTTAACTCACTGTCTATGGGTTCTGGGACAACCTGAGCAGCTAAATTTCTCCATCTGATAGCATAGTCCTTAAAGGACTCAGTCTTTTTCATCTGGGCACGTTCGAGATCATCACGGGTAGGAATGATGTCCGTTATGAATCTGTACTGCTTCAAGAATGCTTCACTGGCTTCTTTCCAAGTTTTGAGGCCATTTATCTTCTTCATGAGATACCAGCTCAAAGCAGGACCCGTCAAACTTGCTTGAAAGGCATGGATCATCAGGAGTTCGTTATCGACGTACGAAGTCATTTGTACGTGATAGAGCTGTAGGTGGGCCTTTGGACATGTGGTGCCGTTGTACTTGTCGAAATCCGGCATTTTGAACTTCTTTGGGATTTTGATCTGTGAGTAAAGGGACAGATCAATCGAAGGTGAATCCTGCGAACCTTCCAGCTGCTTCACTCTTTCTTCAAGTTTATTGACCCGTTCATCAGGTTTGTCCTTGTTGACGATGATCTGGACAGGGTCATCTTCTAAATCAGGAATATCGTCATCCCTGTCAACATCGACACTTTTCCTGATTTTCTGCTTTGGGACAGACGCTTCGGGAGGTGTCGAAACAGGAACCGACCGGAGAGCTTTGATCTCAGCGGACATTTGTTGCATCGCGATGACAAGTTGCTTGATCTGGTCTTCCACACCAATAACACATTCTTGCAAGTCGGTTTGATCGGCCATTCTGGCTCTCGACCGTGTACGAATGGGCGACCGTGATCGGTCCGTAGCTACCTAATTTCGAAATGAAACAGGCATACATGAGTGTTAAGCAAAATCATACGCCAATCCATGACATTGGTCTAACCGCTTTGAATTGAAAGGACCTCTTTATTGAAATGGCGAAAATTTTTACACCAATTAATGACTTGAAATTGAACTGAATATAAAGACAAATGACTCAATTCCTAAACAAATTTTAAAAACTGAAACTGAAATGAGTGTCGAACTTCGAGCTTTTTATTTAGCTTGATCTATAGACATATGGGAGGCGACTTCCTTCTTCAATTGCTCATAAGCTCGAGCTATCTTGGATGCCTTTTCTTCAGCTTCTTCGGCCTTCCTTTTGAGGCGATTGTTCTCTGAGCGATTGGCGGACTTGAGAGGCACCTTGGGTATCTTCGGGAGCAAATCCCGCGGGATTCTGTGCTGACGAATGTACTGGGTCGTCGCGAAATAGGACTTCTGCTCTCCCTTTAGCTCTCCTTCGGGCCGAGCTATCTTCAACACACGACACTTCCTCCACATCTTAATGAGCTGGGCTACGGTTGCTTCGTGGTCTTTATCATCATCGGCGAAGTCAACTTGTAGGAGTTCTGGTTGTAACGCCGGAGGGAGCCCTTGGAGAATCTGATACTGACGAGACACTCTGGCGGGGTAGTATTCAATGGCTCCGGTGAAACCCAACAGTGGAACCGGTCCAATACCATTACATGTAAGCCGAGCTTCCTCGACTTTGAACCAATTAGCATGCCATTGGAAACCTTGGGGTCTAGCGTTTTTCATGAAAATGATCCATTCAGAGTAATGATAATCGGGTGCATCCCCTTGTTTTTCTTTGTACCTTAAAACTGGATGGCTAGAATCATTAAGCTCAGGTATTGTGAGTAAATCGCCACACCCTTTTATATGAGATAAAAACCAAATTTGCAAAAGTTCGAGGGGGGCATGAAACGTTTTGTCAACATGTTGCTTAAATTTAGTGAGGGAAATGAAAGTCTCTGCTAAAATGATGTTGATAAAATTCTTTTCAAAACAAACCTGTTGGACCAACCATGCGATTGACGGATTACATGCATTCTTACAGTAAGGAAAGATCACGAACCCGAAAAACGCTAGCAAAAAGATTCTGCCTTTTTGAAAAGATGTGACTTTTTCAAAACACTGACTCAGGAATGAAAAAGGACATGTGCCACGATTTGCTTTTAGAACTTTTCCCAATTCATCTTTTCCGACATTCAAAAATTCAGCCAACATTAAAGTAGGATTAATTCCCAAAGGTGGTGTGATTAAATCCGACTCCAATGGTTTTCCAATGAGCACGCTATATTCTTCCAACGTCGGGGTGAGCTCGTGCTTACCGAATATAAAGGTAGAGGTCTCGGGACACCAGAAGTGCGCTAATGCTCGAACGAGGCCGGTACGGACTTTGACCTCCAGTAGGGGGAGCAGCCTCCCGATGTGGCCTTCAATTAGCTTGCGGTTGGTCGGACTGAGTAGATTCCACCAGGCACGGAGCTCGTCCTTAGGAGCATCAAGAATCCGGATGTCTGCCCCTCCCATAGTGTATAGACCAAGACTCACGACCGACCTAATGTCATGGACCGACCAAAGAAAAAGACGAAACATAAATAAATTGCGAGATAAAGGTTCAGAAATCTTACTTTACCGGGTAGAATGATGGCAATCACATAGACATGCGCATGAAACGTGAGGTTCGATTTCTACCTAGACTCTGGCTTGCAAAATGGAGACATGAGGATTACCGAGCTAAACCAGTCATGGTGGTGGTTAGGCTGAGATTCCCCTGACTCCGGCTTAGTCAAAGAGCCGACCCGGGTTGCAAAGGGCGCAACCGTGGCAGGTATTCAATGACACCATGAAAGAACTTTCGGGACCAAGAAAGGCGACCTATACCACACGGGTGTGGTCGAGGTGTCCGTTTTCTTAGTACCATCCTAAACCTGTGCCGCCCAGGTCCGGCAGCGGGTAGTGTGTGCGGTGTAGTGTAAACGTAAGACATGCACAACATGTTATATCAAACAGCGCTTCGTGCATAAAATAAACCATTCATTCAAACACCTCCCTGCAAAACAAGGGTTAACAATCACGCCTCCCCTTATACCTCCCATTCTGCAAAAACATTTAACACCTAAAATGTTATGGACGTACCTGGGATCCTTGCTGCCAAGCAAAAATATTTTTTAAAAGAAAAACTGGCCTAAGTCCACTAAGAGTTTTAACTCAAGTCCCCAGCGGAGTCGCCAAGCTGTCGCGACCTAAAAAAATTTCCATTCTCAGGCTAATGGATTATTAGGACTAAACCTAACTCGAGCCCTCCCAAGCCCTACCAATTCGCAACTTTGGGTTTAAGTTTTTAACATGCAAATGTTTTCATGCTTGGAGTCGCCACTAATCAATTTATGGTAGGTCGATTAGAAACCTAAATAAAACATAGGGAGACATGTTTTATTCCTACGAACCAGAGATTCTAAGCCCGGGGACTTGATTACGCTAGATCTAGTCTAACGCCCTTTCGGTACCTTTTCTTTTCAAAAAAAAATATTTTGGCAAGCAATTTGGATCCATTTTAACTTAGTCACTAACATGTGAGGTGTTCATGCGAGTACGCAAACCACCAATTTAACACCCAATAATCAAAGCATTAAATAAATTGCAAGATTGGGAGAATTACTTACCTCGAAGCAACGTAAGCATCTGCAAGGTTAGCTAGAAAATCACATCAACCATCCTAATATGATTTCTAATTAACAAGCAGTTCACTCAATATTTTTGGATTTTCACTTATTTAAATTAAACCTAATCTACATGCAATGACGTGCAATAATGACATGCAAGTAATGCAATCTAGCATACCAACTATATGTCATGCGACGACGTGACCTAATTCTAATGACGGGCAAATGATTTATTTTTGGTATTTTCTGATGAAATTCGGAATAAAAATATGCCTAAATTAACATGCAACCTATGATGACTTAACATATCCTAACATGACTTATTTTTGGGATTTTTTGCTAAAATTCGAAATAATAAATTAATTAAATAAAGAATGCAATCTATCCTAATCTACCATAAAACAATTCATTCTTTTTTGGGATTTCTATGAAAATTCGGAATTAAAAAATAACCTAAATAATCTATTAAGATTAGAATATTACTTAATTTAAACTAGGAAATAGGTTATTTCCAGTCCTAATTTAAATTAAATAATTACTCTATCTTCTAGATATATTTAGGATTCTTAAACATGCAAAATTCAAATTCTAATCCTAACTGATATTTTTTGAATTTTCTTTTTTTATTTGAAAAAGGGAAAATAATCTAAACAGAGATAGCATCCACATTTAAAATAGCCACGCAATCCACAAGATTCGTTTCAAATTCAGATTAGGCACAAGAATCGAACTATCGGTCATATCTATAGGGTTATAGATATTAATGGAAAGTCGATCATTCAAATTTGGAAAGCAGATAAAAATCATTATCGTACCCAAGTGATTATAGATAGGATAATGATTTTCCGTATCGCCACGTATCATACCTTAGGGATAAGGTCGGATAATTGTCCAGATACGTTGCTGAATTAGGAAAGTTTCCTAATTTTGAATATTTTAAAAATATTGCGAATATCAGACAATTATCCTAATATATCTAATATTCTGCACAATATTCACGCAATATTCAAACATCCAAATTAGTAAATTAGATATTCTGAAAAATATCAGATAATGTTCAATTACCTAATTTGCAGATAATTTCCAAATTCGAACTTGCGGACCAGGATGAACGACGAACGGCGGATCGGCGGCGCGGTGTCGGGAACGGCGGCGACGGTGGCGCACGTCGGGGGAAACTGCAGCAGCGGCGTCGGCGTACGACGTCTCCGGCGGCAGCAGCACACAGTAACCGAGGGCAGGAGCGGCGGCGGTGGCGCACGGCGTAATGCACGGCAGCAGCGGCGTCGACGGGAAGCAGCTGTGGCAGGCGGTGTGGAGCAGCAGCAGCGGCGTGGAGCGGCAGCAGCAGCAGCAGCGCACGGCAACAGCGGTGTCGGCGGGAAGCAGCGGCAGACACAGCGTCAGCGCGGGAAGCAGCGGCAGACGCGGCGTCGGCGTGAGGCAGCGTCGTGGGAAGCGGCGGCAGCAACGGCGTCGGCGTGAGGTGGCAGCGACAAGCAGCAGCGGCGGCGCCGGCGTGAGGAGGAAGCAGCAACAGCAACGTCACACGGCAGCAGCAGCGCCGGCGGGAGGCGTGGCGTCGGCGGGAGAGACGGCAGCACACGGCAGCAGGAAGCGGCGGCAGCAGGCGCACGGCAGGCGGCGGTGCAGCAGCGGGGGCGTTCGGCGTGGAGTGGCTCCGGCGACGTGGAGGCGCGGCTGTGCGACGGCGCGGCGGGCGCGGGCAGTGGGCACGCGGCAGCAGCGGGGGCGTTCGGCGTGGGGTGGCTCCGGCGGCGTGGAGGCGCGGCTGTGCGACGGCGCGGCAGGCGCGGGCGGTGGGCACGCCGGTCTCCTTCTCTCTCTCTCAACTCTCTAAAAATTCTGATCTGAAAATTGTGTCTCCTCCCCTCTAAAATTCTGACCTAATAATGTATATATAGTATTAATCTAGGTCAATTAGATGGGCTTTCTAGTCTTAATGGGCTTAGGCTTGGGCTTTAATTTAAATGGGCTGAATTAATTAATGATAATGGGCTGAATTAAGTTCAAATTAAAACGACCGAGCCCGTTTGACTTGTAATTCCCGGCCCTTGCATTCCAAGCGAGCCGAGTCCTATTCGATAAAATTTAAGCTCGTTCGTCACCGCCAGTCCGATGCAAAATGCAATGAATTTAAACTATATATTATGCAATTTAAAATATTTTTTGTTTAGGGGTTAAAAATTTAATCCCTAATTTTCTATGCAAATTACACTAAATGATGCGTCAAAATTTAGGTGTCAACAATCATGTCTTGAAGTAATTAAGTAATGTGGACACCAACCCCATAAGGAAAAAGTAGAAGAGTTTGTGCTGTTGAGAAGTTTCCGCAAAGGGCTTTTAGGGGTTCACAGGAGCAACAGATTCTGCAATCTGTATCTTAGTATTGTTATAGTTGCAGATGACCATTCGTCCTTATCATGGATCGACTGAGAAAGAGTTGGTCTTCTAAACGCTGAAGGAGTTTGTGTTCCCGCCTCTTTAGGAGTCGCATTCCTTTTCTAGAATCCAGATGATGGCCAATTTTTAGGTCAGTGAAGCAAGAAAATTTGTTGCTATTGCAGAAATTGACATGCATTATTTTTACAATTTTTGGGAGCTTAGTACTATGTATTAATCTATAAAATGCCTGTGGTGAAATCTTACAAATGACATTGCTATGCTGTACAATAAGCTGTGCTAGAGGTCTTTCTTGTAAAATCTCTGCTTGACCGCCCGACAGGGTTTGGCGCGATTAAACTTATGCAAGACTAGCAAATCATTGAATGGTCTAGCCCTGCAGATTCACCCATACTGTTGGAACAAGAAAATTACAATTTCAACGCCATGAGATGATCACTTTGTGTAGTGAAAAAAGGGAAGTGGATTTCCTTTGGTATTCCCTTTGGATCTCAATATCTCCGTATACAGCTGGGATGGCTTACGTTCAATCACAAATGAATCACGTTAACAAGTGTCCCGGCAAAGGATATACTAGCCAGTTGAATAAGCTTAATAAACATTTATTTGATATTAAATCGCTTAATTTGCAATATAAATTTCTAAGGGTAATAGTTAATGGACATAATCATAGTTTTCCAAAATTTTGCTGACGAGCGATTATTTGCCCACATCATAGACAGAGGATAGCTACGTTGCCACGCTATTAGCACGTCTCGCATATTTGTGAACCTGAACGTTTGAAAGCTTTTACATATAACATATGACTATTGTCTCTGATCACAATCGAGAAGTTCATAAATTAGATTGATAATGCTGAAAGAATAATACATCTATCTCCACTTACTATACTATCATATAGTGGGTATGTATATATATTGATTTGGAAACTTAGCTACGAATCTCACTCGACAATAATGAATTATAAAGATTGATGCATTATTCCTCCAATTTTGACATAACCCAACAAATGGAATGTAAAAGAGGAGATGATGTGCTATGCTGATTTAGGAAAGGTACCTTCAAGATCTAGATTTGAATTGTCTTCACAATCATCATATTTCTATGCTACAATGCCAATCGGGAACTCTCTCCTCAGACTGGTTATTTTATGCGTTCTAGGATACTTTCAGTATCACCAAACAAATCTTAAATCATATGATTTGACTTCAAATTAATAGCCCAAAAAATAAACGATTCAAGTCATTAAGCCGTATGTCATTGTGACTAGAGGTGTCAATGGGCCGGTTTAGGTCGAGTTTTCATGATACCCAACCCGACTCGAAACACTTGACATGCTTGCTTGACCAGACCCGAAATAAGACCCGAACAAAATATTGCCAAGTGATCAAGACGGGTCGGATCGGGTTTCGTGTTTCAAACAATGAATTAGCAGTAGGGGTTCGTTCCCAAATCTTTGCCACATCATCGCCACGCTCTCGTGCTCCCAGTGCTCCCTCTGATGCCTGCCGGCTTCGGATTGATCGGAGAAATCAAATCTAAGATCATGAATCACTTCCGACAACGAGGAGAGCCGATCGAGCTCATCCATCATGACGGCGAGGTCGTCGTCGATGCAGCGGGAGATGAGGGCGTCAAGGTCAGAGTCGGGGAGCTAGTACTTGAGGGCGAAGGGGGGCGCGACGGCGAGGGTGGGGGAGAGGGGGGAGGCAGCCACGGAGGCGCGGTCGACGGTGACGATGTAGGTCTCGCCGCCGTGGTAGAAGAGGGACTTGGAGTGAGGGCATGGGGCCACGCCTACACTGTGGCTGCACATGAGGCGGAGCTTCGAGGAGGCGGAGGGTCGCGGCGGCGGCGGCTCCATCGTGGCGGAGAGAGATGTGGAAGAGAGACTGCAAAAAAGATCGCAGAAGAGGTGAGAGAGGGAGAGAGATGTGGAAGAGAAATGTAAGGGTTTCTTGTTTGGGTTTTCTTGTTTGGTTACCCAAGTCCAATAATTCAAAATAATACCCAAATATTTCTATTGTTACCTAAATAAGTTAAGACATAACTCGACCCAATACGAAAATTTCATGTTCGGGTCGGATCATGTTTGGGCGGATTCTTTTGACACCCCTAATTGTGACTATTTGATTGTATTTGCCTGCAATATAGGAATCAAATTTATTTAAGTTGTTATGCGATAAACTTTAAACATTCCTTCATTCCAAGCAACAAACTTTACTACTTGTGTTTTGGGCCCATTTGGCTCAACTTTGGGGGAATGCAAATACCATGAGGTGAAAACCCCTTAGGAAAATGCAAATGGTGTTTAGTAAAAACTTCTTTATGAAGTTATTTTGACTCAAATAGTGTTTGGCTAATTTTTTTTTTTGCAAAGGGCTTTGAGACCCTTTTTTATTAAAAGAAAAAGTTACCCTTTGTCAGAGCCAGCAAAGGGTTACGGCCGCCGGCAAGCCAGATTTGGCACCGGCGGCCATCTCCCGAGGTCGGACAACTGCCGACGAGCCAAATCTGGCATCGGCAGTCGTCGCCTGAGGTCAGGCGACCCCTGGTGAGGGTCGCACGACCAGGCGGCCATCATCGGGTGTCGCTCGACCTCAGGCGATGAGGCCGGAGGTCAGCAACCCAGGCAACGGCCGCCAGGGGTCACGCGACCCAGGCCGACGGCGCCTGGGCGATCGCGTGACCTTAGGCAGCTGTCGCTTGGGTCGGGTGACCTTGCCGGCCCCTCGCTGGCCCTTCACTGTCCATATTCATTGTCGTCGACCACCCTTGCCAACCATGCTTTTGTGAAAAAGATTAACAATAACAAGAGGGCAAAACCAAAATATTAAAGTTTGAATGAAGATAGTTTGGAAAGGGACAAAATAGTTTCAGCATTTATGGAGTGCCGAAAGCCCAATGCTTCACCAGAAGACACAGATTCGAGTGGCTTTCTACACACGCAACTTGACCACATGCAAGTGCAAAGTAATCGACGCAGCTCTGCACACACTTAGCTGGATTATCACCTAGAATTCACCGGACAGTAAAGAGGACAATAGAAGCGATGACGAGGAGGATGAACAAAGAAAAATGGAAAGCTCACCTTTTGAGCATATAATTAAAAAATTCATGTTACTTGGGAACAAACATCTGCAGCACCAATGCCGATTGTTATAGACACTATCTCCTCCAAAAATATGAGCATGATGGTCTCAGGAGCAATGGTATGATCGTCACACCCTAACAAGATAGAAACTTGCGAATTCAAAAGAACAAAGCAGTTGCCCCCAAAAAATGTTACTACATTCTACCACCGTAAAGGACTAAAAGGCCTGCCTTCTCCACAAATGTCCCATGGGCCAAAAGGGCATATGATGGGGATAAAAGATTGGAATGGAACCTGGCCTTAAATGTAGGCAAAGAGAGAGTCCCCTAGAAGTCATAACGTGCCACTTTCGTAGCAAGATCACAGGACTTTTTCGTCCATACACATGCTTATATTATCTCATTCTCAGATGGCACAATTATTTGTCCATTGGTGGCATATTACCCTGTTGGTTGTGTTTTGTCATCATGTTTCTCAACCAGGTGTCACACCGCTCAGAATTAGCTGCACAAACCGGTGTCTCACAATGCCTCCTTGAGATGGAAGGTTCTGACTATTTCCCGAGCATTGTCGTACTCATTCAGCTCAACCAGCATCTTCTTTATCCTTCGGGCAAGGCCACTGGTCTCCCCCTCGGTCACACCAAACATGTGCTTTTTGTGCAGATTCTTTCCCAGTGAAAGCACATAATCAACCAGCGGCTTGAGCTTGTGACTGCATAATGTACTCATATTATGCATTTGATACATAAAAAATGAAAGGACCAATAAAACTTGAATATCCTGCTTCACCAATCATGCAAACATAACCATAAATCTTGCTAATCCTTTCTACCTTGATATATAAACATTATAATCTAGTTGAAAATCAGCATGTAATCCAATCTGATTCAGATTCTGATTACGTAGGCCCAAAACTACTAAAAAGGAAAGGACTGCAATATCAACAGTCAACTGACTAATTACCGGAGACACTTACACTGGCCCAATCATTTCTCTCTTCAAATAAATTGAGATTACTCTTGTATTATCACTCTACTCTCTACATAACACCAACGTACGAGGAGGCACCAATATGACTCAATAATTAAAGAGCAGAGGACACACAATTCTGAAATTAATAAGTGTTCGCCATTCAACATCACCGCAAAGCCTACAAAAGCATAGCTAGCAGGGGACAACTAAAGATCAAAGCCAACTAAAGAAAAGATCCAAACAAAACGAATCCATGAAGAAGTTAGTTATTAAAAAGATAATTATAAACCAACACGAAGTTGATAAATTTTTTTTATAATTAATCTTATGGTCAGTCAAAGATCAAATTACTCAATTGCCCTGATCATCTAGAAATCTGACACTCCAATGCACCTTTAAGTACATAATGCAAAAGAAACCTTGGGCACTTACGAGCGACAAGAGACGAGAACTAGAACAGAGTCGAGATCAAAGTATTTGCCAAATAAATAACCCTTTGAGCAAATGAATAAAGTCTTCAGCGATGAAATTAATCGACTTGTACAACCACAGTCACCCACAAAACAAATAGTAAACATAAACTTAACAAGAATCACTTAATGCTTTATTAAAAATATTATGCAACACTGGAAAATGCGAAATTGGTAACTCGGCTTAAGGTTAGTCATAAATCTGCTACAAATAAGTCATTCATTACCTGCAATCACCGGACACATTTGAGCCGGCCCAAACACCAGATAAAGATGCAATGATCCTTTCGGTTCTTGTCACTGCGTCATGAATATCTGATCCGATGCTCCAAACATGAGGCAAGATTTTCCCACTTAAAAGCTCATCAAAAGCAAGCTTCTCCAGAACTGGTAATGCCAGGATGTCTCTCCACAAACATATGTTTCTTAACAGACGGACAGACATGCCAAAGCGGTATGCTGCCAACCGTGCAGCACCTGGCACAGCCTTCATTACTAGAGGGCTCCAAGTTGGCACCTGTGGATAGTACATCAAAGAATTCATATTAAAAAACCTGCAATGCGGAGTTGTATGTGAGTATATCAACATAAAGTGTTCAATAACACATACGATAAGTTTTGCAACAGCATCTGCCAAGCGAGTACGGACTGCAACTAACAATTCAGCCAGAGCGTCACTGGAAGCTGGAACATAATTTGTGACCAAAGTTGTGGCAGCAACAGCATACTTGGTCTCTCTTGTACTAAGCATGTCCCAGGAATGGGCTATTTCATGATGCAAAATGGGAAGTGCAACCTTCTCTACCAATCCCGGAACAAGATTAGAATCAGCATCATCGGGGGCAAAATTGCTTCCATCTTGTGGCAGACCATAATCAAACAGCAATGAATGCCTGAAAAGGTGAAAATAAGCTTCAGCCAGAGTTTGTGACAAAGTGTCGATACATAATTAAGTGCGAGTTCAATAGAAAATTCAAGACGATAAATCATCCAAGCAATTCAGAGATATCTCACTTCCACATGACTACAAATATTAGCAAGAGGCAAGCTAATACGTTACCATTTCATCTCGAAGAAATCAGAGTCCTCATGTAATGGGTCCCACTTTAAAAGTTCCAACCGAACATATGGAGAGAAGATATTGGGAACACTAAGTGACATGTAGGCATCGCGGTAGCTCGAAGAATAGTCTCTTTTCCATTTCTCAAACCGCTGTTTAACCTCTGAGAGCTGGGCATATTCCTCAGCGGTGTCATCAAATATTTGATCAGCAGTCTGAAGCAATAAATCTCTGTTTGACTCGTATGCTCTACTCTCACTATCACTCTCATCAGTGCTAGATTCTCCCTCTATTTTCTGATGAGGACTGTCCAACTCCATCGATGATGATCTCTTGGAATCAAATCGAGTTTTCCTCCGTTGTCGGGCATCAGCCCTCCGTGTCACATCCATTCGTTTCTGCAAGTTCATATCTCTACCAAACTCATCTAACTTTACTGGCACATTCTTTTGTTCTCTCATTGCAGCAACTGCAGCCTGGCCTGCACTCGTCGCGGCAGCTATTGTTGCAGCACTGCTATCACCGTTTCTGAATACCTGCAATGCAGCACTAACGGCTACATCCATCTCCACCATCTCATCATCATTATCAGCCAATCTTCTTTCCAACACAGTTGTAGCACGTTCTTCATTTAATTTCTGCATCTGTTCCTCGAGTTCCTCAATATATGGAGCTTTATCCTAGAAGAGTGAAATGATATATGCTCTCGATCAGTAACCAATTGGAGCAACACATTAGAACTATAAATTCATGAAGAAATGCATTGTTGCAAGCAAGAGGACTCGTTTCATAAGAAGAAAAGGCAAAATAGTCATACTATTGTGCCCATGTACTTCATTACAGTATAATAGATGCAATCAAATCCAAACTAGTTTGCAGGCACAATCCATCACTTTCCCATCCTCCAAAAGAATTCCTAAGCAAATTGTCCTTTTTCCTAACTTCTCAAATAAAGTTGTAAAAGATGCCATCCCTACTAACCTTTATCCATGTCAACATACCTATGAATACTGGTGCAACGTGTGTGCATGAGGGTGTGCTTTTTGTCTTTTTTGGGGCGGAGCACAGAGAGAGAGAAATGCGTTGGGTTAGGTACCGTGCTGAGTGTATAACTAAACAGACAAGAAAGAAACCTTTCCCACGGAGCAAATGAAATTAACAAAGATGGTAAAAGTATATGCGTAAAAGAAAAACAAAATAAAGCCATACCTGGAGGAACTTACATAAAACAGAAATATAGTCACGAAGCTTTTGCATAAAGATGTACTTCTCACCAGCTGCAGATAGAGATTTCTCAAGTGTAGTGATATTCAACAATGAGGAAGACAAATTCTCATCAGTCTTTGCCAAAGATGACATGGTTTTGCCATGTGATTCCTGGCAGAAAGCAAAAAAATCACATACATATTTAGGTCCTCCAACTTCAAGAAGAAAAGTGTTTTCTTCATACATCAAGCCAAATAACAGATTGCCTCTACTGAGAAGAAGGGACTAATAGCCTGGTTTAACATTATTGGAAGAAAAGGGCACCTTCATACTCACGAATCTTGAAAAGACAGAGAGAATCCAAACACTTGCAAACCCATTTAGCAAGCAAAACATAGAAACAATATCTACAAGGGCATAAGAACTCATTCTCTCTCTTAGCAAGCAAAAGATTTTGATCCATGTTATTCAAATAAAAGGTAGTTCATCCATAAACCCAACAGTAGGAGACTATACAATGAGGCGAATGACATTGAATAGTGAGATATCAGGAAAAGAAAAATCAAAGTAACAGCAAATTGAATGAGAATTCCGGAAATTGGGCTGACTTTACATATGCTCGAACACAACATAAAAGATCCATTTTTACTCCTTACCAAATGCAAGACCCAATGCCATACGGTATTCATATCAATATGTTCAATCCTAAGAAAGATCAAACACCATCTTATGGCATAATCAGATGAATGCTTCAACTGCTTGATTGGTTGATTACATGTTAACTAGACTTAAAGAGTGAAATGATTCACCTCTTGCTTCTGGCCTGACATGTCGCAATAACTTTTTCTAACATAAAAAAAACCACATATAGATTTGGAAAAAAAATTGCTTAGACCTAAATCGTTTGTTTTGCCCAAAGAATTTATCTCAATTTGGTCTTTCTCTATGCCTGATAATCGAAGAAGAATACTCTTAAAAGGAAAAGGAAAAGATATGAATTCAGGGTTCAAATTGGATTTACAAAAGGTAGAAAGCCCGGCTTTGAAGGTATGATCTGCAGAAAAACGGTTGCTTTCGATTCCAACGAAAAAGACGAAGCGATAAAAACAAGGAGGCATGTAAGTTAGGTCCAACAATCAACCTTCAAAGGAAGAAAATGTCCAGGGAAATTCATGGAGTAAAACAAACCTAGGAAATATAGCAACTACCTATATGCTTACATGCTTACGGTACCAATACCCAGTCAACTGACCATTTTCAGCATTATCATGTGATAAAAGTAGTCAGTTAGTGCTAACTCTTCATTTGTATAGAATGATCCAGAACCACCAGAGTCTGGAATTCTCCCAGATAAAGTACCACGCGAAGTCTGCCATCTCTCACATGGGTATTAAGAGAATACGAACTGATCAATGTGGGTCCTTAGAGGATAAAAAAAAACAATCGCATGATGTGCCCAAGCTCCATTCAAAACATTAATTATCAGTATGGACATCAAGGAGTAGTGGCTATCACAACATTATTTTGATTTCCCAACTAAAGAAGCTATATCAGCCCAGCCCTCATGAGATGCAGCTAAAAGATACCCTTTTTGGTATATCACATAGCAAAAAATTCACACAAGAGTCCTATCCTCAAACTTAAGCTCACCGCTGTGGACCAACGCTAACACTGATTCTATCTAATAACCTGATCCCAAACTTTCCAACAGACTAAATCTTAAAAAATGGCATCTATTCAATTAACCTTCAGAATCCTTAAGTCACTACGCTCAAAGTACCCATATATCTTTCTACAAGGCCCCAGGTTAAGATAAACAATCAATAGACAGAACTCACTAAGACCCCACTCTGTACTAAAATTCATTTTCCATTTCATCCTACAATGCAATTAGGCAAAGAGAACGCTAACTATTCACATAAGTAAGTAGTAAAATCACAGCGCTGGAAACAAAAAAAGAAAATACGAACAGATTACCTCCAACCTCCTCGCACTATCGCACAAAGCCTTCATAGCAAGCTCAGCCTGCTGCGGAATCGACATAACATCCAACCCCTGCCCCGTAACCATTGCCCCTCCTATCCTTGGAGGAGGAGGGACAGCTTCCCCAATGCTTGGTGCAGGACCATAACCCGCTGCAGGAACTGTATATGCATACTTCTGTGGCTGCTGCACATTATGCACCACAGGAACAGTACTAATGTTACTATTACTAGTTACTCCCCTGGTAGTTCCATCATCCATTCTCTTCCCTAATCCCTTCCTAAACTGCTCCTCTTCCCATATCTTTTCCTCCTCGTCCTCATCATCCTCAAGCTCAGTCTCTTTTCTCAATGGCGCATCCACAGCCCTATCGTCAAAACTCTCAAAAACACCCTTCTTTCCACCCTCAATCATCTCTCCGAACATGGCGATCCGCCCCTGAAACTCCGGCTCCTCATCGCTCAACCCCTCAGCCGCACCATGATTACTCCCTCCATCCAGCGAAATATAGTCTGGCGCAGCTGCCCGCGATTGCCTCAGCCGTTCTCTCTTTGCCCTTATCGCATTTATCATCGCCTGATCAGGAAACAACGACCCGGACAAATCCTGCCCCTTTGTGATTCCAATCGCAGCCAACCGTCTCTCCGCATCATCTCCATACAAACCTTCCCTTTTCTTCTCCAACGCCTTTCCCTTTTCACCCTCTTCCTCATCAGAGCTCAATTCATCCACTTGCTTCAATGTTTGATCGACCATGGCCTTGGGTTTCACGAGACCCTTCAAAACAATGACCGGTTCGGGTTTAGGATCGGGCTTGGATTCCGATGCAGTAGCATAGCGAGAGCTGCTTGATGAAGCGAGGGTCCTCGTGTTTTTTTGGAGCTCGCGCAGGGCTTCTTTGGTGTAAGTGCCAGCTTGAGGAAGGACATTCGAAGGCAAAGGAGTGGCGGGCGATTGGCGATCCTTGAGGGAAGATATTTTGTGAGAAGAAGAGGAGGAGGACAAGGGTTTGCTGGGGCGAGAAGAGGGTCTGGAGCGAGAGCGAGGTTGGGTTTCGTCGTCGCCATCGTCGTCGGCGAAGCTGAGAAGCTTCGGGGCTTGGGGTTTCTTAGGTTTAGGAGGAGCTTTGGTGGCAGTGGCAGTGGATTTTAATGGGATCTTCGTGGCGGTGACAGTGGCTCCGTTGGGTTCATTGTCATCATCTTCATCATCGCCAGCGCGGCGGCGGAAGTTTTTGGCTCGGGAGGAGCTCATGGCTTCTAGAAACAACTTGATACTCAGATAGAAGAGCCACAGAATCAAGATTTTGTCCAATCAAACCATTCCTCTGATATCCACCCACAAAGAACCATCACAGATTGAAGAAAGGTAAGGTTGATGAATTAACCAAATTCTGACCTACAAAAGAAAGAGAATTATATAAATTCTTGATTTAATAAAAAGGCTTCCTTCTTGCAGTATTTTCACAGTGCACAATGGTCTTAATACTCAAAGCATTTCACTTAAAAGCAATATAATTTGAACACTGATCATCTATTTTCCAAATCCTAATGCACAAAATCTCAAAACACAAAGCGATCAAAGGACATATAATCATCGTTTGAACAAGCTTAACAAAAAAATTCATGAGACATGGCAATTAGCAACACGATTCAGCTTCCACCCTTCTAAAATCGTCTCTTTAAGGTAATTCAACGTATTTCTACGCTAAACAAGCAATTATCAACATTTCGCCGGAAGCCAGCCGCAGCAAAACCAACGAACGAATCACTCGACTCGATTCAATCATCAAAACAACAAGTCCTGGACGCCCCCAAGCCACGCTAATCAAAGTCAGGACTCCAAATTCAGATCAGCAAACGTAACAAGCAAATTGACCAGCAGATAATCACCAAACGAGACACCGGATACGTAATAAACAGGATTTCTTACGAATGCCAACCTTCTCAAACAAGTAGCCGTTCCCGGAACTGCTCGCTCCCCAGTGCCTCCTCAACACAGCCCGCCGCCAAAGAATCAATCGAATTCGAAGCCTAACCCAACACGGAACAGAGGGAAAAGTAAGAGGATCGCCGACCAACCCAGAATCGCGACCGACATGAACAGAGGAATCAACATCGTCGGCGGAGGGAGGGGGGATTTCTTTTCAACCGGAACGACCGGTCGGAATCACAAATTGAACACGGAACAGAGAAACCTTACCCGCACCAGAAGGGCCTGTCGCGAGCGAAGGGGCGAGAGGGGGCGAGGGCCGCGATTGCGAGGCCGGAGCGAGCGAGCGAGCGGACTGGAGAAGAACAGGGCAAAATCGGGGAGGAGGAGGACGAAGGAACTCAACAGTGGCACCAATATCAAAACGAAGGAGTAGGGTTTTATCGGACCGGTTCCGGTTCGGCCCGGTTCCGCGCTGGAACCGACCTAGCAAGTCCGGTTTCGATGATTTATAACCGGTAACCGGACCGGTTTCCAGGGCCGGTTCGGTCCGGTTCTCGGTTAGAACCGGAAACGGTATGCGCAGCCCTAACCGCCACATTCATTCTGGTCGTTCCAATTTTTCGCGGAGTTCTCGATCTTTCGAAATTCTCGATATTGAATTAATTAAGTTGTCCTCAGAAAGTTCGGTTTAAGTGCTCGTGGGCGAATGCGTCTTGTGAATTTAAGAAAATTGCATTTTGCCTCGGACTTTCGAAATTTGTGATTTGGTCCCTTTGCTTTTCAGATTTTTTTTTTCAATGTACGCCCTGATCTTTTGACATTCTTTGTAATGCTCCCCAGGTCTCTACATTAGTTATATCAAAATAAATTGATGGAAATTAAGGAGAAAGAAAAAGGAAACAAATTATGGGAGGGAAAGAGAGAGAGAGAGGGGGAGGGTGGTGTTGGTGACTGTGGCTACTCCTACCACCACCGCTCGCGGCCAAGGTCGATGGCTGCTGTAGTCGCCAAATTGGTGCGAGTGAGAGAGAGAGGTTTGCTATGAGACGGAGAAGATTGGCTTTTGTTGGGGTGGCGTGAATTCGATCGAAGTTGAAATGCTTAAGTGAATTGTATGTCAAGATCGACTCGGACATGCAAAAAAAGATTGAAATCGAGATGGTCGCCGTCGGGGGCGACCACAGTGCCCTTCCCCCCTTCGCCGTGGTAACAACCGCCATCACCGTCGCCACCCTACTCCTCAGGCCCTGCCCCATCCCTTTCTCTTTCTAAACCTAGTTCGTTTAGTTCTCGGTTTACTGTTCATGTCGAGAAACGGTCGATGGCAATGCAATTCTAGACATTTGACAGGACATTGCAAGATTCGTAAAATATCTGACAGAAAATGTAAAATGTAGAGATTGGAAAAATGTTTTCTTGTATTACATCTTCTGTACATGTACATACTAATATTTATAATACAAAAGGGAATCAAAGAAAGAATAAACATGATACAATTTCCTATAATATCTCTATTGACTAAATCAATTAGTCCTCAGTCTATGTAATTAGAATCGGAATCTCGAGACAAATCATATATTTCTCCAACACTCCTCCTCAAGCTGGCGGCTTATATATATCAAAGACGCCAAGCTTGCTTAATAGATATGCATGTTGTCTCTTGCACAAAGGCTTAGTGAATATGTCTGCAGGCTGCTCTTCAGTTCCAATTCCTCGAGTTGCAACAATTCCTTCTCGAATTTTTTCTCAAGTGAAATGACAATCAACTTCTATATGTTTAGTCCTTTTATGAAAAACTGGATTTGCTGCTAATTTGAGAGCTGCATCATTATCACAAAACAGTTCACTTGCTCCATCAATTTGTACTCCAAGATCCAACAGTAGACCTCGTATCCAAACTATCTCACAAATAGTTTTTGCCATAGCTCGGTATTCTGATTCAGCTACTGATAAAGAAACAGTCGATTGTTTCTTTGTTTTCCATGAGATTAGAGATCTTCCTAATTTGATGCAAAAACCTGTGATAGATCTTCTGGTCATTGGGCAAGTCGCATAATCTGTATCGCAATAAGCCACCATTTTCATGTTGCAATCACAAGATAATAGGATTCCAAGTCCTGGGCATCCTTTCAAATACTTTACAACTTTTAGTGCTGCATTCATGTGAGATTGCTTTGGATTATGCATAAATTGGCCGAGTATCTGTACTGCATAACATATATGAGGCCTCGTCATAGTGAGATAAATCAGCTTTCCCACAAGTCGCTGATATCCTGATGGATCCCTAAGCAATGGGTCTTCATTAGGTGATGATGAACTCTTATCATATTCAAGCATTGTGAGCTTGACATTTTGTTCAACGGGAATAGTGGCCGGTTTACTTCCTGATAATCCTGCTTCTGAAATGATTTCCAAGATAAATTTTCGCTGACTAAGACATATTCCCTTCTCAGATCTGGCTATCTCAATACCAAGAAAATATTTGGGAGGTCCCAAATCTTTGATATGGAAGGTAGAGCGTAAATAATTCTTGAATTTTCTAACAGCAGAATCATCATTTCCCATAATGAGTATATCATCAACGTATATCAACAAATAAATTGATGAAGTACCTTTGGTCCATGTGAATAAGGCATAATCATGCTTGGAATGCTTGAAACCCGCATTTGTAATTGCAGTGGTAAATTTGGCGTACCACTGTCGAGAAGCCTGTTTGAGTCCATACAGGGATTTATGAAGACGACATACTTGAGACTCCCCCTGTCTACGTAAACCCTGTGGAAGTTCCATGTATATTTCTTCATCCAGATCACCATGAAGAAAAGCATTATGGACATCCATCTGATGTAATTCCCAATTACGGAATGCAGCAACTGATAAGAAGGAACGGACAGTTACCTCTTTTGCAACTGGAGAAAAGGTTTCATGATAATCAAAACCTTCTCGTTGCGTAAATCCTTTAGCAACTAGTCGAGCCTTGTAGCGTTCAATTGAACCATCTGCCTTGTATTTGATTTTATATATCCATTTGCAGCCAATCGGTTTTCTATGTGAAGGCAGGGGAACGATGTCCCAAGTATGATTATCCATTAAAGCTCTCAACTCGGCTTCCATGGCCTGTTGCCATAGTGGATTACATATTGCTTCTTCATAAGATGAAGGTTCCTGTTCCTCAGATATTCGACTAATACAGCACGTGTTCTTCCGACAGTCGATTAAAAGAGACATAAGAAGATATAGGATATTGTGTACCTGGTGAGTCCAACGTGGAGCATATGTAATCTTTTGTCCATGTAGGTGGACGAACTTGATGTCTAGAACGTCGGGGTGGTTCTGCAATGTTCTGTTCTAATGGAGATGGTTGATCAATATGCTCCTGTGGAGATGGAATTGATAAATTATTCTCCTCATTGTATGGTACGACTGAATCTTCTGTCTGATTTGAGTATTTAGGAGCTGCTGTTGTTTGATCCGCGGAGACAAAAAAATATGGAGAAGTCATAGACAAGTCTTCTTCTGATAGGAATTGATGACGCATTGATTCTGATATATCTGTTTGAGAAGAATATATCGATTCCTGGAATGGGAATATATCTTCATGAAAAATAACGTCTCTGCTAATAAAAAACTTGCCTGTAGATATTTCCATAATCCTGTAACCTTTTTGGAGGAGAGAATATCCCAAGAATACACATCGTAAGGCACGAGGATCCATTTTGTCTCGAGGACCCACATTTGTTGCATAACATAAGCAGCCAAAAACTCTCAAATGTCCAATTTCTGGTTGTTTGCCAAAAATCATTTCAAAAGGAGATCGACCTTCAAGAATTATAGTTGACATGCGATTAATCAAATAAGCCGCCATGACCACACAATCTCCCCAAAAAGTCTCAGGGATAGAGGCTTGTATTTGAGAGCTCGAGCTACCTCTAAGAGATGACGATGTTTTCGCTCTACGACCCCATTTTGTTGAGGAGTATAAGTGCAAGAGGTTTCATGAATTATCCCATGAGAAGCTAGAAAAGATTTGCATTCTGTAGTGAAAAACTCGCGTCCATTGTCTGTGCGAATTTTATTGACAGTTTTGTCGAATTGATTTTTGATCAATGAAAAGAAATTCGACAGATTAGATAATGTTTGACTCTTGGATTGCATGAGAAAAACCCAAGTGGCGCGAGTGTAATCATCTACAATTGTTAGAAAAAATCGAGACCCATCATGATGTGCAGTATGATATGGACCCCAGATATCTAGATGAAGCAGAGAAAATACACTAGTAGCTCGAGATGTGCTTGTCAGGAATGGTGATCGTGTTTGTTTTGCCAAAGGACAAATTGAACAATTTGGATATGGAAAACGAGCACTATGACCCAAACGTTGATGAGAAAGGAAATTTTTATTGCTGGTGGTGGCATTACATGAAATGCTTTTATTGAATAACGACATATCGAAATCCCTTGGAAAGCTAATCCAAAAATATAGCCCTTGCGTAACGCTACCCAAGCCCATCACTTTGCTAGTCGAATGGTCCTGAAAGAAACATTTTTCGGAATTGAATATGACCTGGCAAAAGTTGTCTTCACAGATCTTGGAAACTGATATAAGATTGAATTCAAATTCAGGAATGTAAAGGACATTTTTAAGGATAATGTTTGGATTAAGATGGACTGTTCCAATTTTGGTAACATAAGTGAGAGTACCATTGGGAAGACGAACAAATGCATTGGGTTGGGTTTTGCGGTGGTCAGAAAAAATTTTCTCATCATATATTATGTGGTCACTAGCGCCTGAGTCGATAATCCATGTATCAACTAAAATATTATCATTCCTGGGAAAAGAAGTACCTGAAAAACCCGCAGCTTTGTCTGTAGCCCTTAATTGATTCGATGCCTTCATAATATGTTGATATTGATCATTAGTAATTGTCTGATTTGTCCTTTCAGTCCCTTGTGCCAATCCCTTGTGCCAAAACCTGATAAGCGGAAAAATCTTTTTCCCTTTTTTTTATCACCCGATTTTCTATGCAACTTCCAGCAGGTATCAATAGTGTGATGTGGGTGCTTGCAATATTCACAATATTTATTTTTATTTTTAAAATTCTGCCCATTACCCCTGGCTGACGTGGCGCTTCGTGGACCGCCGGATGATTTAAAATTTGGGGCTGATGTGGCTTGATGGGAATTGCTTGATCCACCCATATGATTAATGAGATAAGAACCGTCCGATCCCTTCTTGTAATCTGGGCCGTCCATCTTCAAAAACCTAGAATTGGGGTCTTCTTCTTCTTCCCAGCGAGATTCACTTCTTGCGTTTGGTCCAAACAAAGTTGGAGCTCGCCGCAGCGGCGACAACCCCCGAGCGTTGGACGCTCGCTGTGATGGTCTTACCGGAGCAGCAAGCGTCATGCTTTCTCCGAATTTTACATACTCCGCCGTGGCCAGTCGGTGGTTCTCTTCCTGTACAGCCAATTGATAGATCCGGCCAAGAGGAGGGACAGGATCCATAGCTAAAATCTGCGATCGAAACGGTGAGTAACTCTCATTTAGAATCAACAGAAAACGAGTCACCTTCTCCCTTTCTCGAATTTTTCTATACTGTTCAAGTGTTGTTTCTAGTCCTTGAAGCTCCTCCTCAGCCGCCTCGAGCTCATTCCACAAAGCTGAGAGTCGATTGAAACAAGCGGTAACTGAGAGGTTCCCTTGCTTCAACTCCGACAGGGCTTGTGTGAGTGAGAAATGCTTCACTCGGTCCATTTTTCCGAACATTTCGCGTATGCTTTCCCATAATTTTTTTGAATCTTCGGTTGGTGGAAGACCGGCGGCGACATCAGGGGCTATGCAGTTCCCGATCCAAGTGCAAACGAGTTGGTTGCATTTGCGCCAACATCGTTGAAGCCGGTCGTTGGTTGGATAGGGCACGGTTCCATCAAGGAATCCGTCCTTGTCCTTGGTCACGAGCGCTCACCGGAAATCTCGAGCCCATGCATTGTAGTTGTCGGGGCCAGTGAGTTGTAAGTTGATAAGCCGGAGTTCCGGTCCATCGGCCGGCGATGTGTAAAGTGCGTCGCCAGGCTCCAGCCGGCCGTTGATGGCTGGGACAGGATACGGGTAGAAACCGGGTTGCAATCCCGGGTAGGGATTCATCCCTTGACCCGGTGCACTCGGGTCGGCCCGATGATTCGAAGGTGGCCATCCGAGCCCATTGAGTTGAGGTCCCGGTTCCGAATTTGCGTCCTCTGCAAATGGACCGTGTTGGACAAATTGCTGATTGACAGCCCATTGACTCTGAACTGGAATCCATTGTATCAGTGGCCACTGGACTTGACTGGGTGTTGGTGTTGGAGGAAGCTGTGTTGGTGCCGGAGGATCAATCGGGGGATGTTGTGTAGAATCCCGTTCACCATGAGTCGGATCCATTTGATCTGAAGACTGATTCTGTGATGAGTTATTGGATGATTCTTCCATCGTAGGTAGAACTGTTTCTTGATTTTCACTGGTAGTTGGCTTCTTGTTCTGATTTTTGGGCATGGTGTTAGGGGTGTAAACGGTTCGGTTCGGTTTTTCAAAAAAACCGAACCGAACCGAACCATTAAGGGTGTCCCCTTGAACCGAACCGAATTTGAACCGAACCGAATTGGAGCCGAATCAAAAAATCGATTTGGTTCGGTTTGGTTCGGATCAGTTTTCAGTTTCAAGTTCATTAAGCATAGAAAGAGAGGAAAGAGGAGAGAGAAGGGGAGAGAGAAGGCAAAATAGCTCTATACCGAAGTGTTTATTTTAGTTTCGGTTCGATCCGATCCGATCCGAACCGAACCGAACCGAAATGAACCGAACCGAAAAGAAAATTTGGTTTATTTTGATAATCCGAACCGAAATCGAAACCAAACAGAAATGTACGAAATTTTCGGTTCGGTTCGGTTCATATCTCGGTTCGGTTTTGACACCCCTACATGGTGTGTTGTGCAAATATTTGAATTCCCAACCGGAGTGCTAATTTGTTTTGCCGGATGAAATTTGCAACAACGAAATTAGAAGGCTACCGGGGGTAATTTGGAAGAATGATGCGGAAGCTAGCTTAGAACCGAAAGCTTTGATACCATGACAGAAAATGTAAAATGTAGAGATTGGAAAAATGTTTTCTTGTATTACATCTTCTGTACATGTACATACTGATATTTATAATACAAAAGGGAATCAAAGAAAGAATAAACATGATACAATTTCCTATAATATCTCGATTGACTAAATCAATTAATCCTCAGTCTATGTAATTAGAATCGGAATCTCGAGAAAAATCATATATTTCTCCAACAATATCAGAGCATGAAATCTAAAAACTTCAAAAACTTAGAGGGCAACTTGTAATCTTCTCACCAAATCTGCCCTCCAATGGGAATTGATTTGTCAGGATATTATACCCTTGATTTATCTTTATGTAATAATCGTCACATCACACCTCATATGGCACTTAGAAGAAGTGAAAGTTTCAAAACGCAAATGCAAAAATTGATAAGACCTAACCCATCGTTTAGGCTTACTCATGCTTTCTAAGTTGGGTGGGTTTTGCTTGAGTCCAATTAGGCCGAACCGTGCCTCGAAATTATCCATCCTTGCCGATGCCCACACCAGCTAGTCTTTGGACCCAATTAGCCTAAGTTGGCCACTGCGCCGCTCGAACCATGGTTAGGGCCAATTGAAATTCTTGTCACGTAGACAAGGCATCAAAGTAAATTTCTCCCCTAACAGAAGGTCACTTGGGCAAACCATCCAATCTAATCTAACCAGGGGATAAATGATGAAACCACTCTAATTTCTGCCTCAGGCAAAACCTATTTCCGATTTCCAACTTTTACTCACGATATGGGAACTAAATTGGCACAAAAAAAAAGGTTTAGAACTATATTGGCACAAATACAATTTTGTGTGAGACATTTGTTACACTTTTCCCCACAATACTCTATAAAAAAATGCGAGAATTTGCAAATTTTAAAAAATTACATATACATATCAACATTTGCACGTTACAAAAAATTTCGAGTATTTCGCATTATATACAAAACCCCCCAAAAAAAAAACTTTGCATCAAAATTTGTAAAGATAACTCCATATGGACCCATGATTCTTTCCACTTTTTCCAATAAATTCTCGTCGGTAATAAAAATACTTTTTATTCATTAATTATTTAAATGATACAAATAATTATTTTTTTTATCAATGTTTATTTTCAGTTCATAAAATACAGTTTCTGTTAATCGATTAATTTTTCGCCATTGGCGATCGGAAAAATAATTTCTCCAAAACAGTCTTCATTAGTTTTAACGGAACAAGGATAGCGAATGAGCGATTTCACGGCGAGATTCCTTTTTCTCTGGACAGGGATTAAAGGGGGACCGATGGAAAAACATTTCAGGTGGGACCCGTTGGCTGCAGTTGACTTTGACTAGTTTCGAAGTGAACACACGAGCTTATGGTGCGACCGATCGATAGAGAGTCACTTCGTTTTGCCGCTGTTTGCGGAACTTGTCTTGACTTCATTTTTTTTTTTGGTTGTTAATAAAACGACGATTTATCTTTTAAATGGCTGATTATTTCAGGTCAGCGATGGCTGCTTCGCTCTTCGGGTGCTAACTGTCCAATAGGCCTCACCTGTCCGGAGAGATTTTAAAGTCCCCTTATCTCATCATCTCATTTGGTCTCCTGAGAAGAAGAAGAAGAAGAAGAAGAAGCTGATGCTATCACACTAAGGAAAAGCAAGCCAAGAAATCAACGAAGATAAATACAATCGACAAATCAGTGAAATGGAGACGGGAAATCGAATTGAGACGTCGATTCGAACCCGAGATCTGAAAATTTTGAGTTTCTATTTTGTGAAGACGATCTTAACTTTAGTTTTCACGAAGCAAACACACGAGCTTATGGTGCGACCGCGTGATAGAGATTTACTAGTTTTGTCGCCGCTCGCGGAACTTGTTTTGCCTTTTACTTTTTTTTTTTTTGCTAATAAAACGACGATTTATCTTTTATTTGTAAATGACGATTTATTGATTGGCTGATTACTCCAGGTCAGCAGCGCTTGCTCCACTCTCTGAGCACCACATGTCCGACGGGGCCCACTTGTCCAGAGAGATTTTAAAGTCCTTTCATTTTCTCTCTCCACCTCCGTTCAAGTCGCCTACTCACTCTCCCTCCCTCCCTTCTCCCATTACCTCATTTGGTCTCCTCTCTGTCACTAGGGCTTTGAGAAATGAGAAGTGAAGAGCGAAGAAGAAGAAGAAGAAGAAGCTGCTGATGCTATCATGCTAAGGAAAAGCAGGCAAAGAAATCAACCGAGATAAATACAACCGATACATCAGTGAAATGAAGACACAAAATCGGATTAAGATGTCGATTCGAACGCGAGGTCTGAAAATTTTGGTCATGCATACTCTATTCTGTGAAGACAATCTTAACTCTGCTTTTCACGAAGTGAGGGAGAGATTTGCTTGCAATGATGAAATAAAGAAAAAGGGAGGATTGCTAGCGCGATAGAAGATCAAAATAGGTAAAGGGAGAGGAGAGGAAGCGAGAGAGCGTAACGGGGACCGGTAACGGAGGGACTTTGAAATCTCTTTGTATTCTATAGGGCACGTGATGTCCAATGAGTGGAGCGCTCGTTGTAGCCTGTCGGACACGTGACGTCTAATGATTAGAGCGCTCGTTCGTCACGTGGAGTGCCGGGCCTACTCAATATTTTCAATTAATCGATTTGATTAAACTTCGATTAATGGCTTCAGATGCTAACCGAAAAAGGTCGACCCACAAGATTAAAGTAGAAAAAGAGAATGAAAAAGGCAGCAGTCAAACACTCCACTCCACTGCGACACGGGGATTTCCATTTTCCCCTCTTGTTTTTTTATACGTGCTTTGCTTGCATCAGAGGGAGGATTCAAACTCGGAGGGAGCGAGAGGAGCGTCCCTCCCTTTTGGCCGCCGCCGCTGCCGTCGCCGTCGCCGTCGCCGTCGCCGTCTTCGCTCGCAATGGCTGGGTAAGCGAACTTGGGCGTCGTTCGCCGGTGCGGTTCCCTGGTCGATGAGCGTTGACTCTGCAAAAGACCGTGTTTTTTTTTTGGGGTGCATTTTGTGCGAAAGTTTCGACCTTTTTGAAAGATTGGCCTCCTTTCTGCGATTTGGAAGACGAGGGAACTGGTGGGTATCGATTTATTTGCATAGGGATGATGAATTCCCTGCGATCGAGCGACCCCCTTTTTCTTGTTTTCCTGGCCAAAAAGAACGGGAAAAAAAAGTTACTTGATGCGCAGTTCTCACGGTTTGAGCTCCGTGTTACTTCGAATATGGGGGAAACGGAACTGATTATACGGTGCATACCGAGTGTCGCTTTTGACTCTGTGGTCATGGGTTTAAAGTAGTGTTTGTTTGCCTCAGATAGATCAGCTAGGTTTTTAGTCTAGAGCCTGCACCGTGTTTGGTTTTAAATGCGGTTATTATGCTCAGCGTGAAATGCAATCCAGATGCCTGATCATTCAGATAAGTTTGGTCCGATGACCTAGCCTTTAGGCTCAGTTGATGAATAGATGAGTTGTGCGATCCATGTACCGGTTCTTGGTTCTTTTCTCTCTAACGACATCGTTTGGACTTGTTTGTGTCTTCTGTATTCGGATCACCTATGTGGTATTTACTCCTTTAGTTAAGCATTCGTTGCAATCCATTCTTTTCATGATTAATTGGGCACGTCTCTTGATGAGAAGTTGCCTTATTAGGGAAATGGCTGCTCCGGCAAAGTGATGTGCCTTTGGAAGGACTCTGGGTCTGACCTTAACATTCTTGTCTGTGTGTTCAATAATGCTTTGCATTGCATTCCTTATGTATTACCTTGGCTCTGTCCGATAGAAACAGTCGAGGCATTTGTATGCGGATGGTTGCCTTTTGTTTGACATTTCCCATAAGATTATTTTGTTCGTTGGTTCCCATATGATGCACTTTTTTCCATTTAAATCCTGATTTTTAATACCACCAACCGAAGACATAATTTGCAGATTGCAAGAGATATCTGAATAATAGTCATTTGCGAAATAGTACGAACTATTTCTAAAAGTGTTTGTTCCCATGATAAACAAAATTTATGCTTTTAACACTAGCTAGAAGATTGATATCTATATAAAAAATTACCTGTCGCTACTTGACAAACTTTTGGCATATTGATATTATCTTATCCTGTCAAAATTTCCATAAGCTTTTAAGAAAGAATGTCACAACTCATAAATGGACAGTGGGTTCATAGCAATTGTAGGCTTGTAGCCATACCTTTAAAGAGAACAATTGTCTTAGCAAACCTGATGCCATCAGTTGCTTGAGTTGTGATTTTGAATAAGCTAGCATATATATTGATTTTAGGGAGACAGGGCATAGATTTTGTTGGTCCTACAGCTTTGAATTGAATTACGTCTTGCTTGAGGAATATTATATCACATGTTTGTCATTCCATGTCTATCTTTCCTTTTAGCAGTTTCTTTCAAGCATCTTTTTCATTGTTTGGTTCTCAAGATTTGCTTGTATAAGATCATATGGTGATGTTCATGCTTTTTATTTGGGGCTAACTCTAGCTAACCTCTAGTGCGGTGTGCTCAGAAGATTGACCGTACTTCTTTTTGTAACATGTGCAGACCATCCTGGCTGGTGGACAGTCATAGAATTGCAACAAAAATCAGGAGCGCTTCTGGTGCTTCTGATCCTGAGAAAGTAAAATGGAAAAGCAATCCAACTAGAGCCTGTCCAAAATGCCTACATGTCATTGATAACAGTGATGTATGTTGCTCCCGTCTTGCTCATTACTGTCTCCTTAAGTTCTGCTTTTAAGCTAGCAAATGTATGAAGTGGTGGACAGTTTTCTGTCAATATCTGTTTCGATAGTCAGCAATCAGTTCAGATAGGCCAGTAAACTGATTTTGCAGAATTTGGCTAAATAAGTGAGCTGATGATGTTTTAAGAGCTTGAGATCTTTTTCTTCCTCCCCTTTGTTCATCCCCTTCTCTTTGAATCCTCTCTTTGCATATCTCCTGGCTTCTTTTTATTTGTACTTGATCTCTGAACTCTTTATCATACCTTTTAAATATCTTAGAAGCTTGCCTTTTTATGCAAGTCATGCTTCAGATTATAGGTTCTCTGTTAGATTTATACAATATAAATAATGTCCTGCACTCATCAATAAGTTTGTTATTTTGTAGCCCTTAGCTAGCTTTCTTTTCTCCACTCTTAGGATATTTTTCTGGGTCCATCGAATTTGTCATTTGCTTCTTCTACTCTTTTATGATTTGCTAAGTTGTTTGGTGTCCATATACCAATTAAATTAGCTGTGGCTTCTCTTTCTATTGCATTTGCGAGGTTTTCCTTTTCATAATTGAGTATATGGTATCTCCACGTTTATGTGAGTGCAGGACATCTGCCCTGTCGAATGCACCTCTTATTGAGTTTTTTGAATCACGTGCACTTATGATCTCATTTGAGTTAATTGCCATGGTGGTGGGTACTATATAAAGGGACCATGCCTGACTTCAGAGTTTGACAAATTTCTTTTGCTCGAAGACTCATCAATGCATGACTTAGGGTGTGATATGCCCTAAAATTTTTCCCTTGGCATTAGACACACTTGAAAGATGTAAATATGAACTTTTTTCAATTGTTTTGCTTTGGGTTTATAAGGTCGCATTCACTTCCCTTTAGCTGATAGCGTCTTGAAGTAAGTTAAATATGACAAAAACCTTTATATTTGGTAGCCTCAACTTCTGACATCTATTTTTATCTTTTGCTTGCCTACTTGAAGTGATATTGTTTTTCTCATGATTTCTAAAGTTTTTTTTTTAAATCTTTAAAGCTATTGTCAGCAAAAGTGTTATCCTATGTTCTTTATTGAAGTGAAACTTCTATATGTGAACTCATCTGGGCTTTTGCAATCTCTCCTTCTCCAGGTTGCACAGGAGTGGCCAGGATTACCCAGGGGTGTGAAGTTTGATCCATCTGACTCAGAAATTATGTATCATTTGCTTGCAAAGGCTGGGTTAGAAGGTTTGAGGTCCCATTCTTTTATCAATGAGTTTATACCTACCGTTGATGAAGATGATGGGATCTGTTATACGCATCCTCAGAATTTACCAGGTGAGCAAAATATTCTACTACTTGTTGTGGGGATAGTTCTTGTACTTGATCTGAGCTTAAGTGCATCCCACAGGTGTTAAACAAGATGGAAGTGTAGCTCACTTTTTCCACCGGGCCATTAAGGCTTACAATACTGGGACTAGAAAGCGTCGAAAGATTCTTGGTGATGATTTTGGTGATGTTCGTTGGCATAAGACGGGCAGGACTAAACCAGTGATGGTTGATGGCGTTCAAAAGGGGTGGAAAAAGATTATGGTTTTGTACACGAATCTTCCCAGGGGAGGAAAATCTGAAAAAACTAATTGGAAGATGCACCAGTATCACCTAGGAACTGAAGAGGATGAGAAGGATGGGGAGTTTGTAATATCTAAAATTTTCTATGATCATCAGCCTCAACAGCTCGAACAAGGTGAACAAAATGAACAAAATAATCAGGAAAGAGTTGATGCTACAACGGTAAAAGTAGATCCTGTCAGTCCAAAGTCTGTGACGCCCGACCCACCTCGTACGGAGAGGCGATCTTGTGATTCTGATCAGGTTCAGGATTCTGCTTGTGGAGGCCCCCTTGCTCAGGTAAAACTACTATTTCTCTGCTGTTGCAAGCTGCATCAACTGTCGTCTTTCTATGTATCTATGGAAATTGAACATACACATTCCCAGCTTGCTATTTTGCTGATCCATATTTTCCTGTTGTAATTATTTTTAGGATACTTGAGAACATTCTCAAAGGCTACATCTTTACTCATTAACTTAACAAAAGAGTACATAGATGGCTCTATTTATAGAGCATGAGAGATACCGAAAAAATCGTAATTTGTTTATTTATGACCACAATTGGCCATTATCTATAGATATATTTCAACACTTGTGGCCTCCTTTTCTTTAATACTTAATTTGGATAATATCAAAAAGTGCATAATCTAGTAAGACAGTGCTAAAACGGTTGATTAATGCGAAAATCACGTCATGTTCGTGCAATTTCATCATGATTAAGGGGTTATCACTTATCAGTAGAGTTTTTATTCCCCTTTTGCTGACATACATGTTTGAATTAAAATTTGGATTATTCATTTTTTTCTGCCTTTACTGCTTGCAATGAAAGCATGCTGAGATGCAGTGTGCGGATCCTGATGGTCAACTGGAAATAGAAAATCCCCAGCATCATGAGCAAACCTTACAAAATTCTGCTCCGCAAATGACAGTAGAGAATGATCACCAGGCTGAGGAAGACGAAAAATGGTGGGATAGTGAGTCACAGAATCTACTGGATTCGCAACAGCTTGTGGAGGGAATGTCCTTATGTGACGAGTTTCTTCAATCTCAATCTCCTAATAGAGATGGAGACATGAACCACCATGTGGAGTCGAAAAAAAGACCCCTTCTTTCTGATTATGCTAAATTAGGACCTGATGACTTGAAGAAGGATCTGGAGGAGTGCCACAATCTGGCAATTGATCCAGCAAATATTGAGCTTGATACCCCTCCTGATTTTCGATTGAGCCAGCTGGTACAAATCCTTTTTCTATTGCTGCCTCTTCATTTCCTCAAGTAATATACAATTTTCAATTTGCTTGCTCTCCATGTTCTTTTTAGGAATTTGGATCACAGGATAGCTTTGTTGCTTGGGGCGGGAGCAAGGTGGTCGACTAGATCGGATTGAGGCAGTTTTTTGATGTCAGGTTCATGTAAATTTGGCCCCCGTCACCTCCTAATTCGTACTTTGTAACTGTGCATTTATTAGAAACTTGAGATGTAAGTAATGGCGACGCAGTTTTTGTTTCTATGTCCTCTGAACTAAAACTCTTCTGACATTGGTGAACATGCAAATGTTGTAAGACATGTTTGATAAAAGTATATGAAGCTTATTTCCTAACTGTTGCCAGAAACTAACAACAGATTTATTTCTGGGTTGTTCCTTGTTTCTTCAATTTCTTGTTTATTTAATCTTCAATTTCTTGTTTGATCTCAAATAAATTGTGTAGAAATATGTGCTTCGATTTTACCTTTCACAACTTGGAATGTCTGAATGGAAATTCTCATTCTAGCCTCTAGGTATGATTGGGTCATAATTGGGTTTTGTTTGTTGTCTAAATCCATGGGCATGGCAGGGTAACCTCTTTGTACCTCCTCTTCCCTACTGTAGAAGGTGATCATGAGAGATTTGAATCGAATTTTTGCAAAATGAGTTTGATTCTTAGAGGATGTAGACCGATCGAATCTTCTCCTGTCCTACAATACCTTTGGGACATTCGGTACTCTGTCCACTTTCTTCTTTTGAAGTTGTTAATATCTACGCACATCTGTATTCCAATGTCCGATTCCTGAAAATGGCTATTTGTTGAGAGACAGTAGATGAATATCTCGTATAGTTACGTGCATCCAAATTACCTAACTCCTTGTGGTTGTCGGCGTCTGTCGATGCTGAATACAAATATCAAATCTTCACGGATAGAGTTGCGCCAATGAGAGTTATGCGTTTAGTTATCTGGCTTACAGATTATGACATTCAGCAAGAAATTGCGTGAGAAGAACCTTTTCTGGAGGGCCAGGATGCTTATGGGAAGCTCCCTTAAATAACCCACAGACACAAGCTAGATGGCTATGCGTGATTGTAGGAAAGTGCCTAAGCTGGACTTGTTGGTTTGTTTGGGTTCAGTGTTTTCTTGGCCAAGACATGAACAATGTTGGGACATGCTGTGTTGTTAAAGAGGCCATGGTTCTGAGTTACCGATGAATCTGACGAGCCTCTCTCTTTATGCCATTGCTGTTGAAAACAGACAAAATTGGGACAATGAATGGTTGGGCTGTCGAATGTTATGTCGCGAATAGGTAAAGCGTTTGTAGCCTGATTTTTCAGTCAAGCTCGACCTTGACGAAAGCCCTTGCGAAATCAAATTGACATGATTGAAAATAGCTGTCCATACAATGTACTCAAGTGCTGGGGAAAGTTGTGCCAAAGGACTGAAACTGAACTTCAATTGCACTCTTGCCACAAGGGAAAAAAGAAAGAACTCTAATTGCACATTGCTGCCATATTTTCATAAAAAAAATTTGTTGGATTGCACTTAACTATCCTCTGGTTTGAGCTGATCCTAAGTTTCACCCAATATTCCTTTTCCTTTGCCGTCACTACACATGAAAGGGGTTAAAGAAGGAAAGGAGATATGGACTTCTGCTGGACAACAAGATAAACTAGGATGATAATTCTCAGTGGAGAGAATAATTGCTTGCAGACCAATGCGGAGGAGTTCTCTTGGCAAATAGACATGTAATGCGCGGGGGTTGATGTCGACACAAGAGCAGGCATCGTGCTCGGAGCACCGACAATGACTATCCATCACGATCCGTTGAAACATCATTACGAAATATGCATAATGAATCCTAACATGATAAAGACACGATGTACTAAATTTCTAAGATTACTTCACGACCCTTTAATGTTCGTCTTGGATCAAACTGTTTCACGTGCTAAACATTAACCCGTGATGTTATTGATGTAAAAAAAAAAACATGAAGAGCTTGCACGAGCACTGTGAATACTCGTGCGTGACAGACATTATTGGGGGAGGTGTGGCGATGATGACGAGGATGAAAGGAGGAGGAGGAAAAGTGTCGAACGAAAAGAAACCAGTCACATGGTGGGGAGAGAGAGCACACGTGGGCTTGATAAAGGCCTGTCAAAGCTTTGACCAATCGCGTTCATCTTTGTCCTTGTCCTCTCTCTCTCTCTCTCTCTCTCTCTCTGTGGTGTGGCCGACAGGAGAATATTAGATGAGATTAGAGCCCCATTCAGCTTCAGCTTCTGTTTCTGTTGACCTCTCTTCACCACTCTCTCTCTCTCTCTCTGACCCACAGTTGAGATACCCAACTGCTCTCTCTCTCTCTCTCTCTCTCTCTCTCTCTCTCTCTCCCTCTCTCTCTCTCTCAGAGTATCCAGAAGATAGGACGAACACTATATACTTGCGTTGCCAAAAGGAAAAGAATCATATTAGTCTTTATGCAATCAACTTTTGAGAGTTTTGAGTAAACATCAATAGTTTTGACTTACGAGTTGCCAGCGAAAGGAAAACTTGAACTCTTGGACTTTTTTTTTTTCAAGAAACATATTCACGGGTAATTTTACTCCAAATATCCCGAATCAAAGTAAGACCGCGAAGAGCATGTAATAGAAAATCTTGATTAATATCAATGTAGGGTTGTTGGGCAGAGATTTTGCTCACGTATCTTCCTCAAATATAACGATGACAAAAAGGGACAGATAAGAAAAAAACGACTTTATTCGTGCTTTATTTTGCCTTTGGCCAGTGCACGTCCTTTTTGCTCGCTCGTGCGAGTCCATGGGAACAAACAAATTTGGACGCTATTGCCTGCTACTGGATGGATAACTACGACCATACGCGTGGCATAAGCGCTGAGGAAAAATGACTATCATTATCACAAACGTCCAAAGTTTGATCAACCCACTAACCTCCGGTTGTTATTGACTGATCATAAGAAAAGAAATCCCATGATTGGCTGAAGGAAAAACTAATTAGGCATAGGATTGTGGATGCAGTATGTCTTTAAATGTCGTTTGGTAGAGGACAACACCATCAAGATTTACAGATTACAGGGATTATATTATGCCCTCTTTATGCTGAGATGTAGTAGGAATGACAAGAATCCATTTCAGATGACAACTGCCCACAGAAGGCCAGCCGAGGTAGGTATAACTTGGAAATAACAGTTCATCACGGGAGGTATTACCACCGGACCCTAGGTTGAGGAATTTTATCATTGCAGAAGACATTACTTGGGAATTAGAAGATATGCTCTTCACATTCATTTCCAAGAAAAGAAGAAGAGCATTGATACACTCTCGGAATTGCTGGACCGAAATCAGAGCCAAACACTCTCAATGGTCCAGCTCTAAGTTTGATTAAACACCAAGGGCATAGTAATCGTGCGAGGGAACCGGGGTGCTTTTTCGGCTCGAAGAGACGGACTCCATAGCAATTTCCCAGAAGAAGAAGAACAAATGATTACACTTGATTTTAGGTAATGGTGTTTCCATATATATATATATATACATACACACGGCTGGGGGGCACAAGGACCTCTTACTCTTAGCATGCTAAGTGCCTAAGCCACTCTTTGGATTTGCATAAAAGAAAGAAAGATTAGGGCTTGGAACTTGGGAGTCAATTGGAGATATCAGAAAGTACAAAGACCAACGCCAAATAATTTGGCACTTTTAATGATTATTTGGGCCTTCACGGTAGTCAAACAGATTGAGAAGCACCCCTCTTTTTGCAGAATCTATCTTGTCCAAATAAGATCACTTTTGGCTGATCATTCACTCATACCCTTTACGATGAAGCTCAATTATAGCATGGAAAGCACCAAAAAGAGACGAAACAAAATGATGGACAAAATGTAGGACTCTGTTTACTGATGCTGATCAAAAGATGATGGAGGAAGAACTTGGAAAGTCAAGGGCACTTGAAGATTCAAAAAGTTCAGAAATAAAGGCAAGTTCTCAGCTAGAACATTAGGCAAAGATTGCCCTAAAAGACCAAGGAAAGTGAATATCCAGATTGTGGAACTCTCCACGTGTCCATGTTTATCAGTGCTACGCAGTTTTGACCTATGAGCATATGGTCAATTCACACTTTGTAGAGGGAAAAAGCTGTAGAAACCATATACCAGTAGAAGAATGAGTATGAACAATGATTGGAAGTGGAAAAAATACGAGAGAATTATAAGAGCTTTTTGATTAAGCTGAAGTTATCCGATTTACATATGTAGCCGATTAGGAAAAGTGATACAAAACTTGCTAAGTCTTTCCTTCAAAAATATCATCATCATCATAGCCATTGCCGTGGCCGCCCTGCCGCTATGTACACTCCACCAAAAAAATTTGGAAAAGAAGAAAAAAAGAAGATAAAAAATCCTCTGATTCCCCCTAAAACCTAAGACTTTTCTTTAGTCATGCCAACAAAGGAGCATGACCACACATCTCCGGATGATGTAGAGCTTGGCCTTCTGTTCTCTGAGAGCCCCACCAAGCCCTCTGCTTGATAGCCTCCTCTTGGAGCTTCCAATGCTTGGGCTGCTCAGCATCTTCATTTTTGTGCTGACTTCACGGAAGAAGAAGAACAAGATTGATGATTTCTTGAGAGAGAGACTTGCAAGGTGTGTATTTGAGGCTGGTGAGTCTGGGCGATTGAGTCATTGGGTTCTTATAGGAGGCGGAGGGTCGTGGTCCCTACCCACACTGGTCTAGTAAAGAGCCAACTATGGGGCATGAAAGGGCGTGCACTTGTCCCCTAACACACCGGACAAGCCCCATCTGGGTCCACAACCCCAACACTATGCAAAACCCATTAAAAAAATCAATCCCAAACAAGACCTAACGTGATCGGTATTGGTATGGTCATGCACATACTTTTTGTATCTTTTGATCACTCGGTGTTGTAGGCACTACCCACCAGCATATTGGGTCGGCCACTGTTTCACTATACCTTAGAAAAATCCCATCTTTTTTATCAATCATCAGTTGCATTCAATATGGGGTATGATAGGGGGTGATGATAATGCAACCTTGTGTCTTCATGTGCTTGGACTAGACTCTCTTTTTTTCTATTTCCAGTTTGTGTCACATCCTTTGTTGTTGAATTGAATCCACCCAAACAGGCAATATGGGGTCATCATCACAATCAGTTGGATCCTACACAACACTGCACACATGTTCCACCTCTATTGCTTGCAAGCTTGGGGAGGACAATAATGAGGCTCATCTTGTGAAGCATTTGACTAATCCTAGAGAGGGAAAATCAGAAAAAAGAATTGACATGTGGGGACATTGAGTTGCATTGTGTGAAACAGCTAGGTGAGAGATAACGTTATTCTAATCCACAGGACTGTAGTCCGGAAATTATTGCATGTTCTAGGTCATGATAGAAGGAACCAATCGAACCATCACTATATTTTGAGACCCCCTCAACACAACTTGGCTACTCCTATGGATGGTGTACTTATTAATCAACTGAAAATACTGTTGTGTATGGCAATGTGGCTAAACATGTAGCGAACACATGTAATATTTTTATGGTGAAACCATAGCTCTCTGTCCCTTGGCTACACTTCTTCCACTGACCATCCATTCTAAAACAATTCCACACCCCTCAGAATTAAGAACGAAGGTTTTCCCATAAACGGGTTAATCCGCATGCTCCGAATCGTATAGTCAATGAGGACCGTACATAAACTAGGAAGATGTGACAGAAACATATGTCGTATTTCCATGTGATAATTTGTTTCGGATTTCTCACGCGAATCAAATAGTTTGATGCGCTTCATAGGAAACAGCTACTTCCCATGGTCAAAGAAGTGGAAATCAAGATTTTGACCTGCCTTTTTTCCATCAAATTGAGCCGTCCCTAAATATACACCTTTTCATGTAAAGAGCTCAAAGCCCAATCAGTCAGTGTTTGAGTTTACAAATGGGAATATGAAATAATTTGTTAACAAGATCAATGCAGAGAGAGAGAGAGAGAGAGAGCCACTTGCTTGGTATCGTGTTCCACCCACTTTCAATCAGGACAATCTCTGCACTGAGCCTTATTAAACTAAGCGAAGCTGCAAATTTTATACTGATTTTCTCTGAACAAAACTAATCTGACAATCTCGGTTTGAGTATCAGTGCTCAGAAACTTTGTTGCTTCTTCCATCCTTTCTCCTCTGTGCTTTCAGAGTGAGACATGAAGATTCTCTCTTTCGGTGTCTGTCAAGTCTCAAACTCATGGTACATACCTTGAAGATGTTCGCTGTTCGTAGAATCTTGGAGTCATTAATGCTGGGGTAATTGTTTTTGTTTTCCTTCAACTTTGGAGTCCATACTCATGAGTTCTGGACCAAGAAATAATGTTTTCACCACCGTGTCCATTCTCATGAGCATTGCCAAACTCAATATTTTCATATCAGTTTATCTTTTTGCGTGAAAAATTGTGACCCAACTTAAGGGAAGATGGGAATTCAACATACCCAAAAAAGCTTTGAGGATTGAACCATCACTGTGTGGACAAAGCTTTAACAAATTAATCTCCATGATCAGACTGTCCCAGGTTCATTTTGAAGTGTTCTATGCTGGGCTCTGATGTACTGTCTGTACATAAAAAAATGGGCTTGTCGTACTCCACGGGTCAGAGTTGCACGTGAAGTTCTCGTGATTCACAATGCCATTGCCTCTTCCAGACTCAACATTATATTACACTTTATAAATCATTTCAAGGTTTCAATCACATTGTTTATTACTACTCCATCAAAACACTTGTTTTGGCAGTACATTAATGATAAAGCCTTCTTGATCTCTTCAATCTTCCAACGGCCAATGACTTGGCATGGAGGTGAGCTACACGAATTATTCCATATGCATAACAACGGTGCAATAGTACGGCTTGACCAGTAATACAGTTGTATCCTTACGTGCACATCAGATATTTGACAAGTATGATCCGAAAGGAAACTCGTATGAAGGTCATTTAAATGTTAAGTATGAAAATAAATACTGTATCTTTTTTTTTTTTTTTGATAACCCAGGGAACCCCCGCACGGCCGATAGCCGGGGAATAAACCCTGGGGGCGACACGTGCTAGCCACTACACACGTGCCACCGGTTAAGTCACCCTGCGGCGCCCGGGATTCGAACACTCAACCTTTTGCGAGAGGAAGAGTGCGCGCTCCAGCAGATAAATACTGTATTATTGCCACACCAACATATGCGAAAAATATATTCGTTCGTCGTTCTGTTAACTAGACAGCCAACAAGGTATTCGTTGGTTTATGATAAAGTACAGGAGTTGAGTTATTAATAAGCGACCCTTGAGCCTTGGAGATCCTCATTGTGCCTCATTTATGTGGCAAACCAGTGCTGTGGTTAAAAAAAAGCATTATATGGACTTGAGTTATGAATAAGCGATCCTTGAGCCTTAGAGATCACGACAAAGAAAATTTAGAATTTCAGCCATTTGGTGGTGGTGTTCTTAGAAGCATTTGGGTTAAACCTAAAAGAAGCTGGCAAAAGTGGGATGTGAAATAGATAATAGAACATGTTAGACAAGAAACACTTGATTGTATTTGATATCATTATCAACTTTATAACACTCTGAAGAAACAAGAAGACATGAATTCAGAGTAACCCAGTTTTCTAATAAGCAAAAATTAACTACATCTATTTCTTTTCAACTTAGAGCATCACTCTATTCCTTTGATATAGTTACGATGGCTAGACAAAATTTACACGAAGATTAGAAAAGGTGTGCATATATTTACAAACTTCATTCCTCCCTAGGGATCCACCGGCTCCACCAGAGGCTCTTTCGGCGCTGGTTGAGCTCATCCATGCTCTCATTTAATGTTCTTAATATCTTCCTTTGGAGACGGAGAGCTGAGGCTAGAGCATTTCTTGGAGCAGTTGCCTTCTGTTTAGGTGCCATTTCCTGCACAAAATAAGTACCCCAAGGTCTTAAGAAAAGATTCCCACGATTCATGGGAGGACGAAATAGAGCTGTACAATGCGCAAGAGTGTTCTGATCAAATTATACCATTACCCCTTTTGTCTTCAAAACTACTTGGCCTTCTGTAAACTTATTTTCTTCTTTCTTTAATCAAGTTATCAATGAAATGAGCTATCACGCTTACAAGTAGCTTAGTAGCATACCTCTGCGTCCAAAAAGCAGAGAAAAAGTGGAAAAGAAAGACCTTTGGCAATGGGTGAATAGTGAGTTCTTTGAATGGAGGAGTGTCCTCAGTGTAATTTAGAAGTGAAAAACTACAGTTGCGCGGAATAGTTTAGATACTGACTCTAAGCTCCTGAAGCTGAGCTTCTGTGAAACCACCATCCTGCTCTGTCCCTGACTTAGCCATCAGCCGAATTGCCCATTTGGCAGCCTCCTCATAATCCTGTTGCGTGGCTCGAAAGAGCTGCAACCTCAGTTTCTGCATGAAGGATAAAACCAACAATCCTTCTCTATCGAAGTATGGATGAGCTAATGCTGCCTTTGCACTAGTTCTTCGCCTAGGTTTGAAGCGAACCATTGATGTGAGAAGTTCCCATCCTATTCCACCATCTAAATCTAACAGCTCAAACCCCCGCCTTAGATCGGGGCTGGCGCGGGGTTCTAAGCTTCTTCTCCATGCGACCAGATCGTAGTCACACCTTTTGAGCTGCCGGTTGAATTGTATGAGACTACTATCGGTCCTCAATGATGGAAACGCCTGTATGGATAGCAGGCTGTCTTGAGTTAATGTAGCTTATTGCATGAAACAAACCATAGTTATAGCATAGTAGAAGGAGACAAATCTACAGGAGTTTTAGCTTTGTCCCTGTTACATCTTAAACTAAGTGCAAGTGATGTGCAGTTCTGCCGTAAAAAATCTAGTGTCCTACTATGACCAATTTATTTAGCCATCTCCCAAGTCTTCAATAATATACCTACCTTAGTTTATTCCTGGATTAACTGGGTGGTGTTGTAATTAGATGATACCTACACAAGATTTTCCAACGTTAAACCTTGACCTAGTGATAACTTCAAGGTTTGAAGTATCAGCTTTTTGAATGTCTACCATTGACAAAGCACATAACATACCCGCTGAATTGTGATATACAGCCATGTCATCATACACCCTCGAGATGATTTTGCATGCAAAATCTCATGACCTTACTGAAAAACGAAAATTTTGCTCAATTTTCGTGTACATTTTATCTTCATTGTAGATTAGCTTCATATAGCTAATATTTTGTGAAAACTAGTTTAAAGTGAATCCAAGGAGGGACACGACCAGTGGTGTGAATAAAAGGTTCAAGTCATGTAGTGAGACTTCTAGGCCTCAACAATACTTGCAAGGACAAGCTGATCAACCATAGATTTTCCCCTGGATAATATCAAATCGCAGCTACAACAAGCTCCAATGCAGACATGTTAGCTCACCATTTGTAGAAAAATGAGACCAGTGCTGTAGATATCAAATCTGTCTGGCAAATTCATCTGTTTTAAGGAAAGCCATCAGAGCTAGAAAAACATTAAAATCGAAACAAAAGGAAACTCGATGTACATTAGTCAATCTTAACAGTCTCATGGTAGACGTCAAACCTGCCATAAAACTGGGGAAAGAGCAGTAGCCACTGGAGCTGAAGGTGCAGAGGGAGTTTGTGTGCTCATAATGTATTGTTCTGGTGCAGTGTACCTAAGAAGTGACGAACCAAAGAGAATTGTCACATTTTATAAGAGGCACAGTGTCAAAGCAATCTAGGAAATCAGACAACTCAAAACAACCATTTAGAGAGGTCAAAACACGAGAAAAATTCACATAACATATGGAAACCATGGCACATCCACCACTTCAGTCAGGTATTGATTTTCAAGAAATGCACAATATTTCTTGTTTAAAGTTTAACAGAGCCATACCAATCCGTATTCTGTGCTAATATGATCATCAGAAGACATAATTACCACCAGCATGATTCTCTCTCTCTCTCTCTCTCTCTCTCTCTCTCTCTCTCTCTCTCTCTCTCTCTCTCTCTCTCGTGGTTTTAAGGGCAAAATGAGAAAGGTGGCATAAAGGATAAACGTAGCTAACTCCATTCAGTGAGAAAAGGTTTTAATGTTGTTATGTCACCCTTGGCCGGAAATTCAGAGGAGAAAAACAACTTAGAAGGCATGTTGCCTCTTGGAAGAAAAGGAGACCCTGCATCTCATAGTCATTAATCTCTATGGTTGAAACAAGGGCATATCGCCAATGGCAATCAAAATCTACAGTGAAGTTAGATGCAATCTTTGCATGTCCTATGAACATGAAAAGGATTACAATTGTATAGTACCAAATTCTCGTACAAATTTTTTTGACATGCTTATACAAGGCCAGCATTCAACAGTACTCGCGTGTTTGAGGACACTCGAGATTGAAAAAGTTACGACCAATAGGTTCAGTAAAACCATTCATAAGGAGATCATCATGCTGTCGGCGTGCAGATGATAACAAACCTAAGCACCCTTGCTCCCAAAAATTGAACCTTCAACATGTTTAAACAAATCTTAGACATTTTGCTGGGACCTGATCAGCATGGACCATTTTACTCAATTACATCATATAATATGTCTCCAAATGAAGTAATTAGCTCTGTTTATACAAAACATGCAGTTTCAGGACTGAAAAAGTAAAATGTAAGATGAGTTTCTGTAGTATTGATGTGTATTTTTATCAACATTGTTCTACACGCATGTCTTCTCCACACAGTTGTGATCTAAATGCCGATGAGATGCCACATTTAAAAAATGTGAAGGATGATACCTTGGATCTAATAGAAATTCCTTTGGAATATAATTGATACCCACTCTAAGATCTGCTGCTGCTCCAAGATCAATTATCTTGAATGTACGAGCACCTGCTCAATTTCAGGGGTAATATGTTGTGGTTTATGAATTATCAATTTTTTCTACAGAAAAGAAACACAATCAAGCTACTGTTACCATGCTATCAATACCTTCAGAAAATATAATGTTCTGTGGCTTAATATCCCTATGCACAATGCCTGTCGAATGAAGACCATCCAGGCAAAAGAGGATCCGTCTCATGATAGTTTGAATGATCCTATTCTCCCTTTCAATTCCTTTCGGCAAGTCCTGTACCTCCCCGAGAATCATTGTTTCTACCTGACAAGAAAATTAATCATAATTGAAGATGGCAATCGAGGACATAGACTGATCTACAAAGGTGAGGTTGAATGTAAATCTCAAACAAATAAAGCACAAAGCAATGGACAGAAGATAATAGATGAAATGATCAGGTATTACGACCATCTTCCTTTGTTGAATACCTAGCCACACAACATTTAGATGAGTGTCTCAGATTCCACGTTCAGTGCCTCAGTAGCCATGCCATTGATTGCAAAGAAAGAAATTATCATAAACATGACTGTGTACCGCAACTTCAATTGCTACATCCTATGCTTATAAGAAAAATTATTGAGTTCTAACCAAAAGAATGAAGAAATTGCAATATATGAAGACAGTAAGAGGTGAAAGGAAGAGCTACTAACATTATAAGGGAACTCTTTGCTCTGCATCAAATCTGCAAGTGTTGATTCCCCTTCAAATCGCCATATAAGCCAATATTCTCCTCCTTTCTTCGAAGAATTCTGGAACCATTTTCATTTTTTTGCGGACAACTTCAGAGAGAAGATACAATGCGAACTAGCAATGAAGCAAACTTGTGAAAGGTGTTTTCTCTATTTTTATATTTCCACGCAAATTAAAAGTAAGCCCACAATTAAGCAAAGAATCTATATAGAGCAAAACCTCTAGAAAGCCATATAGAAAATCGGCACAGCTACTAGCACAAGCTCTTCGGACACGTTCATTCATCCAAATCTCGACCGCACCATATTCAGTAGCCTTCTTCAATACCAAGTCACCTTCCTTCTGTTCAAGAGCAAGCAGCAAGAAGGAATTAATACATTGAATTCACACCCACAACAGCATAGAGCCCATTTCACCTCTGCCACTGTGAAGTGCAACAAGTCTGCACACTCACGTGCATGCCGGCACTTCTTAATCACCTCAAATGATACAAAAACCCAAAAATAATTTTCATGATGATCAGCAAGCGACTAATAAACAAGAGCACCCAACTTTGAGCCATCACACAGCAACAACCTGAAAGCTCATGCCTAACACTTTCTTTTGGGCCCTAAAATTAGGACAGAGACTCGATATCAGGAGTCCCTGTAAGAGCTATACTTACATTTGAAGAAGACTTCTTAGCCAGTGAAACCCTATAAACCACACCAAAGGCTCCCTCGCCCAACTTCTTCCCCAGCACGAAATCATCCTGTTCAAACACGAAACCGAACTTCATTTAATCAATTACTCAAACCCCACCAAAATCGCAACTTTCTTTAATTTCCAACACCACACTGACCTTCCTGAAGGTGGGTCTGAACAATCTCTCGGCAAAAGCAAGAAAAAACATGTCAAAGAACCCAGGAGCCACACCAGGAGTCGCCCACAGGTAAGAAAGAGCCCCAAGAGCCAAGACCGCACCTGGGGTCGTGAGCGTCAGGCCACTGGACTTGGGGAGTGTGCTTCGGTAGATGATGTCCCCACACTCCATGACCGTGCACGGAAGGCCCACGCCGACACCCAGAAACAGGTCCTTGACCGCATCGATCAGGTGGCCTCCCGAGGCGAGAACGAGGGCTTTGGGGCTTGAAACGTGGGTCCTGAGGGGAAGTTTGACGGCGAGCTTCTTGCCCAGAAACGGGGTCGTCGTCGTATTTGAGGATGGCTTGTGAGACTGGAGCTTGATGGTGGAGGCCATGCCGACTCCTCCTGACGCTGCGACAATGGCCATGCCTGTGGGAGTCAGAGGCTGTGCGCGCGCGGTGTCTTGGTAGAGAGGACTGAGAAAGCAGGTTGCTCGCCCAAAGAAAAATGCTGGCTTCAAATTGAGACCACAAGTATTGATTTTTCTTCTGTTTTTTCCTGGGGCCAATTTTGGGCGCGTAACGACAGTTATTTCCGGTAATATTTGTGGAGAGGAAGAGGAGTGGATGGAGGAACATTGTACGCCACAAGCTGTACGTTTGACATAAGATGGATGGGGTTGGGCTTTTTGTCGGGTGCTATAAAATCTTTTGATATCGTGCTCCAATGTCTTCTTTCTTGTCTTTACAGATGTAGCAAATTCAGCAACACAAACAATAGTTTATGTAATACACTGTCCGTAAACTCGTTCCCAACATCTTTGTCAGTAATTTGAGACCGTTTCTGGATGACTTGATAAATAAATCCTAATTCAGGTCAGCTTTATGCCCGGAAGTAGAACTCACGACAGTGTTATTATAGTTAAGGAGATTCTCTGCAGGATGGAAACATACCAAAGAGAGAAAAAAGAGAATGTCCTGTGGATGTCCTGAGTCATCTTATCGAAAGGGAATGTGAGAAAGGTACCTGGACACCTATAGGAACGTCCAGAGGAGGTCCTGCCTTCTCTCATTTGTTTTCTGCTCATGACTTATTTCTTGACTGCGGTAGCTATCGATGCTGGTTGTCAGGCAGTAATTGGCACTTTGAATCGTTCTGGTGAGATGTCTGGACAGAAAATAAGTTTGAAAAGTCCCAAGTTTTACTTCTCTAAAAATCTCGCTGGGCAGGAAAGGGATGGGAGGCTTAAACTCTGCTGATTTCAGATTCATTATCAACAAAACGAGAGTTCAGCTGGCTGGATGGGTGCTGAACTGCTGACAGATGATCTACAGTGGGACGTGCTGTTTATGATCAAATCCGTGAAAGAGGCAATCCATCCAACATCCTCCAGGGCAACCAGTCAATAAAAGAGCCTTCTAAGAACGGGAAGCATCGATCATTCTTTGAGGCTACGATGCTGCAAACGTAATTGAGGTCGTGACTGCATGTTATACCGATAGAATCTTGGCAGTGGGCTCGTCCTTCAAGACGGCCTTACTTAAGCATTTGAGAGGCCTAGAGGAACGACCCGCTATCGCTCTTTTAGTCATCGAAATCCTGCATCAGATACACATTCAAGTTCATCCGGAAGCTCCTCGGACCCGGGGCTCAAGTTGGCCGAGCCCACGATGTCTAGATACATACCATATATACGTTCGACCCAAAGTTTCAGCCTTCAGGTCAGGTGCTCTCAGCGAAAGCCATTGAGGTCTTGGAACGTGTACTTGGGCCATACGTGGACCTGCCTAATTATAGACACCATGCTTCTGCTTCGTGATTTTTTCGTTTCTTCTGGAGATAAAAAAGAACCGGCAGTGTCTAAACTTCTGCGGAATGTTCTCCTATCACATTCTCAAACTTCATTTCTACCAACTGGGTCCGTGAAGAAGCTCAAGGAAAACCGAGGAACAACTTCAATGATAGTGCGCTCTCTCCCTCCCTCCATCCTTCTCCCACTCCCTCTCCCTCTCCCTCCTTTGATATTCTACTATTATTTTTCGATTTTAGAATATGAAGGAGGGGGTCCTTCATCACGTGCTGCGACCTGAAAGCATGCCTTGAAATGCTGGAAAATTGAAGGCGCGGCCCGTGAGGGATCTGTCTCCCTCTCTCTCCCAATCCCATCAAGCGTTGGCCACAAGAAGGGACAACGGTCACCAAAAACTTTAAATTATGCTCACTATAAAATATTCACCGTAAGAATATACTTGCGTGACATGGTACTCCCTGTCAAAATTTTATCAATGAGAACTGTTAAAACTTTACCTACATTGACGCAAAAAAGCAAACAGCATTAACATAACTAGGTTTTTTAAGATGAAAAATCATCAAACGGCACCTTGATTAAAAGTAAATGTGTTTTATGGGTATAAGTTTAAGATTTTTTTTTATGTTACGAGATAAAGATTACTGTAAATGTGTCATAGGGAGCATAATTTGAGATTTTTAATGTCACAAAAAAATTCAAGATAATCAAGTTAAGTTACGGTGAATATAATTTGAAGATTGTTTTTTAGCTGCCCTCCCCCAGAGAAAGAGGAGACGAAGCATCCTTGATTGATACCCGGTCCTGTCATCTTCAACTCTGCCAATTTATGCGGTTCACGAAGGACGATCCCACTCCATAGCCTCGAATTGATGCCGCGGAACTACTTCTAGTACTGAGGCTAAAAGCATTAGTGACTCTCCGGCGGACCAAACTACGTTGCTCAATGCCCCTTCCACGGGCCGGGCCCGACCTGAAAATTAAAGGCAAGAGTTCCAAAAAAGAAAAAGGAAAAAAGCCACAAAAAACCCCAAATTTTACCATTTGTGACACATTTACCCCGAACTTTTTTTGTGACACCAAAAACCCCAAACTTTATTATTTGTGACACATTTACCCTAACGTACATTGTCTATGGGCATTTTCGTCTTTTTGCTTTTTTATTTTTTTTATTTTTTTCCTTTCCGGCGAGGGCTCCCTCGCCGGATCCGGCGGGCGAGGGTCGCCCTCGCCTGGGCGAGCGAGGGCGCGGGTCGCCCGACGCCGGCGTCGGGCGAGCCTCGCCGGCGTCGGGCGACCCTCGCCCTCGCCTGGGCGAGCGAGGGCGAGCCTCGCCGGCGTCGGGCGAGGCTCGCCCTCGCCTGGGCGAGCCTCGCCGGCGTCGGGCGAGGCTCGCCCTCGCCTGGGCGAGCGAGGGCGAGGGTCGCCCGACGCCGGCGAGGCTCGCCCTCGCCGGATCTGGCGAGGGCGAGCCTCGCCGGCGTCGGGCGAGGGTCGCCCTCGCCTGGGCGAGCGAGGGCGAGGGTCGCCCGACGCCGGCGAGGCTCGCCCTCGCTCGCCCAGGCGAGGGCGACCCTCGCCCGACGCCGGCGAGGCTCGCCCTCGCCAGATCCGGCGAGGGCGAGCCTCGCCGGCGTCGGGCGACCCTCGCCCTCGCTCGCCCAGGCGAGGGCGAGCCTCGCCCGACGCCGGCGAGGCTCGCCCTCGCTCGCCCAGGCGAGGGCGAGGGTCGCCCGACGCCGGCGAGGCTCGCCCTCGCCGGATCTGGCGAGGGCGAGCCTCGCCGGCGTCGGGCGACCCTCGCCTTCGCTCGCCCAGGCGAGGGCGAGCCTCGCCCGACGCCGGCGAGGCTCGCCCTCGCTCGCCCAGGCGAGGGCGAGCCTCGCCGGCGTCGGGCGACCCTCGCCCTCGCTCGCCCAGGTGAGGGCGAGCCTCGCCCGCGCCTGGGCGACCCTCGCCCGGCGCCGGCGAGGCTCGCCCTCGCCGGAAAGGAAAAAAAATTAAAAAAAAAAAAGAAAAAAGCAAAAAGACGAAAATGCCCATAGACAATGTACGTTAGGGGTAATGTGTCACAAATAATAAAGTTTGGGGTTTTTGGTGTCACAAAAAAAGTTCGGGGTAAATGTGTCACAAGTGATAAAGTTTAGGGTTTTTTGTGGCTTTTTCCCAAAGAAAAAAGGGAAAGGACGGGCGGGCGGGCGGGCGAAACGTTTCTAAGAGAAAGCATTTGAACTCTCGACAGGCGCTCTCGAACCGACCCTTTCGAAACTAACAACCATCGCTTGCCTTACCCGATGTCCCCGATCGTTGTCGTAGCTCTGCATGTTGTCGAGATCCGATCGTCTCGAACCTAACCCGACCGGCAAATTATGGTATTAACGGGGACATTATTTCGTATCCCCAACAATTATTAGCAGAAAGGACACGAATTAGTTGGTAGCGGGATGGTGTCCATTAAATTCTTAGCCCCACCTCAGCAAGCGAAAGCATAGCCGTCGCAGAATTGGCCCGAAAGGAACTCGACAGGGACCACGGAGGAGAAGGTCCAAATCAAGCGCGGCTGAAAATTCAATGCGTTGGCACATCGGGTCTTATCGTACTAACTGCACTAAAATTAGTTTGTAATTTACAAAGGGTTTTGGTTCTGTCCCTCTTGCGCTTGTCCTTCGCATAATTCCCTGTGCATCGTGTCACGGGCGAGAGCTCGCTCCTACCTACTTCTAACCGGGACAACTACCGGAATTATATGATTTTCACATCATCAAATTTTTTTCCAAGTTTGCTGTGAGTTTTAGTTGACCGAACAATCTTTCTTCTTTTTCCTTTTTTTTTTGGCATTCTGACGAGCCTTCAACGAATTTCTATACGGTGAGGGTGCTGGGGACGCCGTAGCTACCGGAGAGAGGAATCTCGGCTTATACTCATCACCGATGATGATAATACGAGATTTGGTGATCAACCGTTGGTTGTGCTTTGATGCTGTGATAAATCCATTCTTGTGGAACTAGGGATTTTCAACGGGCTATACTAAGTTGATTCATATTTTAGATTTACTTGTTTTGTGGGATTTGCAATTTTATCTTGAAGTTATGTACTTCTCTTTCATATGAAATGAAAATTTTCCTTCCAACTAAAAAGAAAACAAATTCTGTTGCCTGGTTGAGACTTGACAGTACATGCATATATATATATATATATATATATATATATATATATATATAAAATTGAAGGACGAGACTTTTTTTTTTTTTACACTTTTGATCCCTATTTTTCCTTTGAATTTCAGGCTCTGCCCATCTAATTTGGATTCTTTTGCATTGCGCTCAGTCACGTGAGTGTTCTGTTCTACTCAGTTAAAACAGATTATTCTGGTTTTTTAAGGGAGAAAACCTTCGATTAAGAGGTCTTGAACATGAAATAGCCCGTGCGTGTGCGATTTCCTTGTACAAGACATGGAGATTAGACAACCGAAGTTTCTCAGCATTTGATTAATCACTATTAGTCGAATGACTCTAATTATGGGATTTGATACTAGCTGTTCTAAATTTGCACAGTTCGAGAAATTAATCCCTCAATTCTATCCTGAATAATAAATAAATAAATAAATAAATAAATAAATAAATAAAGCTACCCACTTTCAAGGAAAAAAAAAGTTATTCGAGTAAACTTATAAGGCAATTCCAATCAATAGATAAAATCCGAAACCAATGAAGAAATGACAAACTGGCGGACAGTAGTACAATAAACTTATAAGGTAATTCAAATAGGTGCAAAAATAGGAAAATGAAGTGTTGATCCGCTAAACCAACATGTTTAAAGGCCAAAATCAACCTCAAAAAGGTTTTGTATTAGATCGCGATATAGTATTCAAGATGAATTAAGCGGCTCAACTCATAAAAAAAATTTGAGAAACGGGCATGACGTACGTGCACCATTGCTAATTTTTTTTTCGGTCCGTTCACTCTGTATGAGTCTTTACAAATCCCAATTCTCTGCTAAATATTCGGCATCGGCATCGGCATCGCATAGTGAGCTTGAGGTGATTAGTACTCGATATACCTTTAAAAATCGAGAGACCCAATTAACAAACCCATCTGGTGATTAATGGTGAGCTTAGTGGGAGATTAATTAGCGAAAGTCCACGTGTTGACCATGTGATTTCCCCCCCGGACCTGGGGCTGCCGATCTAGCGGAGCATGCCCGTTTGCATGGATGCCACGTCATAGGGGAGAGCACGGTCCATTTTCTAAGCCTTCGTTCGGCACATGAAGATCCCCAAAAAAAATAAATAAAATAAATAATAAATAAAAAGGGAAAAGGGAAATTCACGCTTTGCAAATGTCTCAGCTGCCAACCCTCGTCATATCCCATCAAAAAATCCACTCCCTTTGGTTGGACTCTCTTTCTTTATCGAATATCATTTATAATAATAATTATTATTATTAAAAATCGGATTCGTTTTCTTTATTCTTCCCGCTTTCTCTTTAGACCCAACTGGCTATTCTGATGCAAGCCTGACGTCTCGAATGGAAACTCCCATCCTCTGGCTCCAAGGGAAAAAAAAAGAAGAAATAAAAAGGAAAAGAAAATGACAAAACAAAAATATCAATTCCATTTAAATTCCTCACCAGCCCTTTTTTCAGGGTTCACGAGATGGGGTGGCCGTGTTCCTTTCGCCACTCCTTCTCTCTTTTATTCCTTGCTTGTAGGAACGCGGCACGGTAACTGATCGTGTGAACTAAAAGTGATCATTCGCCATTTTCACCGGGGCACGGAGATTACTCCGATCTAGCTCGCCGGAAAATAACGTCCGGGTCGGGTCTCATTAACCAGCACCCCTCTCTGTTCACAGTAACTAGTGAGGAGGTGTTTTCACCTTTTTTTTTAGGGGCTGTTTTTGTTTTTGGGCCAAGGAAAAATCAGCCTCTCATTTTTCTCCCCTGTTTTTTTCCCCCCCTCTTGCCAAAAAGCACGAATGGCCGTTTTTCTCCAATTTAATAAGTCTCAAGTACAAAGCTAGAAAGGGAGTAGCTGGGGAGGGGGGGTGGAGGAAGGTCACAATTTCCGAAGAAAGGCCCGACGTAGTTCCGTCGCCATTCCCCGTCGCGAATCCGAACCTCTTCCTTCGCTTAACTCGACTTCGCACGCGCTCCCACTCCCCGCTCTAGCTTCTTCTCCACCGTCCTCGTCTTCTCCACCACCGTCTCTCGCTCCGCGACTTCCCTCATCTCCGCTCGTCTCCGCCGTCTTCGCGTTCGTCTCCGCCGCGCGACGAGAGGAACCGTGGGGGTGGCGGTGGGATTCCGCGGAAGCGGAGCAGCATGTTCTCCCTCTCCTTCTTCTTCTTCCTCCTCTCCCTCCCTCTCCTCCCTGCTGCTGCTTCCCCTGCCCCTGCCGCTCCCGCTCCATATCCATACGGTAAGCCGCAAAGCTCGCGCCTTTCTCTCTGTCCCCCGGCTTCTGACTGTGATTAACTGACCGGCCCGTCTCCCGTTTCCTCAGGCAATGTGTCGTACCACATAGACTGCGGCGGCAGCGCCGTCGCCGTCGACTCCTTCAACGCCACGTGGCTCCCCGACCGGTTCTTCACCGGCGGGGACGCCGCCGTCGTCTCGGAGCCGCTCCACTTCCGCCAGCCCCAGGAGAAGACCCTCCGCTACTTCCCCCTCTCCTCCGGCAAGAAGAGCTGCTACGTCGTCCCCGGCTTGCCCCACGGCCGCTACTACCTCCGCACCTTCACCGTCTACGACAACTACGATGGCAAGTCCCGCCCCCCGAGCTTCGACGTCTCCGTGGAGGGCACCCTCGTCTTCAGCTGGCGATCCCCCTGGGCCCCCGGCGTCGCCCGCGACGGCGCCTACTCCGATCTCTTCGCCTTCGTCGGCGACGGCGAGGCCGACGTATGCTTCTACAGCATTGCCACCGACCCCCCGGTAGTGGGATCTCTCTCCCTCGTTCAAGTCGATTCCTTATCTTACGATTCGGCATCCATAGGCAGTAATTTCATTCTGGTCAACTACGGAAGGCTGGACTTGGGTTCCGGTCCGTGGGGGCCGGGTTTCAGCGACGACGCCGACTACTTCGGCCGGTCTTGGCAGTCGGATTACAACTCCCGGACCGCCAACACCCGTAAAATCATCGATGCTATCGCGACCGAGATCAGCATCACGGGGACCAACCAGCAGCCTAATTATTTCCCCATGAAATTGTACCAGACTGCGGTGACAGCCGGTCAAATGGGGGCCCTGGAGTATGAATTGGAGGTGGACGCCAAGCTGGATTACTTGTTGTGGTTCCATTTCGCGGAGATCGATGGGGGAGTGAGTAAGGCAGGCCAGAGGGTGTTCGATGTCATGGTGAATGGGGCGAACGCGACGAGGATCGATATTTATAAGGAGGTCGGACGATTTGCGGCTTTCGATTGGCATTACACCGTAAAGAATTTGAGCAGTACCGTTTTGAATGTGAAGCTGGTGCCTGTTGTTGGTGCCCCGTTGATTAGCGGAATTGAGAACTATGCGCTGGTCCCTACCGATCTTGCTACTGATCCTCAGCAAGGTACGTACTTGGGAGTAGAGTGATGATGATTTTGGCCGGTCTATTTGGTTTTGACCTTTCTGGTTAGGTAGGTTACATATTAGTCAAAAGAAGACTTTGACCAAATCATTCTTCTTCTTCTTCTTCTTCTAATTTTGATCTTTTGAAGTGTAATTAAAGTAGAAAACTCGCTGGATACATTTGAAGTTGGAACTGGAATTGGGGTATTTGCTGGATCCTCAAACGGTTAAATCTTTAATACGTGGGCATTTTAATGGATCTTTTTCTGGTGACCATTGGAAATGCATTTTTAACCCATTTTCTCTTCAGAGAATTCACTTCAACTACTCATGTCATTAAAGAATGCTTGATTGTATAGTTGAAAGGAAATATCAAAATACATGTCTTGTCCTCTTCAACGATTCATATTTGTGCCAAAGTAATACTATTGTTCCTCCCCAAGTGTGAACAATGATACCAGAGATACCTTGCTTATGTATCAATAGGAAATACATTTAGAGTATGGTGTAAATGGCCGGCATTTGACTTGAAATATTACTTGTCCATTTGAAGTTGAAGCGCATGATCTTTCAGATATTCTTTTTGCAGAAAGGTCTCTATTTGGCCTAATGCAATATTTGTAGTATTAATGCCTGTTTTGTCAATTTTCTCTTCTAATTTCATGATATTGGAAGATGGGAACTCTTACATGGTTGTCCTATGTATAGACACTCTGGGAGTAACTTTAATCTCTTGCAATCAGATGGAAATGATAACATTTGAGGAGAAATTATTGAAAAGACTTGTTTGTTCTTGTCAGTGATTGCTATGAGATCATTGAAGGAGTCGCTTCGTGTTCCTGATAGAATGGGTTGGAATGGTGATCCTTGTGCTCCTACAAATTGGGATGCTTGGGAGGGAGTGACATGCCATACCAACAATGACAAAACTGCCCTTGTAATATATCAGATGTAAGCAATCGTTTCTCATCTGCTTTACTTGAAACTTTTAGGAACTAAGACAATGGAGATAGCTGCAGGGGTATGCCTAGTTTCAGATTACGAGTGTATAAAAGAAGAAATAATTTGGCTTTGAGCAGTAGCTGTCGCTTCTTTTCGTGCTACATTGAGATAGTTTCCATCACACCATGTAGATCAGTATTTAGTTTACTCAAATATGGATCATCTTCCTTAAGAATAGCATGGAACTTAGAATTCTGGAACTAGGATATATTTGGTGGTCTGTATTGTACTCCAGAAAAAGCAGGTTTGGTAGATTAGGGATTAGGGCCATAACAGGGTAACCTTGGATCATGAGATCTCTATAGAAATAATTTTGTTGATAGTACGTATGCAGATGTATAGGTGTCTTTCTCTATATTCCTTTGGCAAGCATCTCAGTGCGTGCGTGCGTCTCTCTCTCAATGCAAATTAATTTTGGTTCTTCCCGTCGGGCTTTAACAATGTAAAGAATGCCTGCTCCTTTCAGAGATCTCGGAAGTCAAGGCTTGAAAGGCTTTATAAGTGATCAAGTTGGTCTGCTGTCAAACTTGGTTAGCCTGTAAGTATCAGCCATCAAATCTGTGCTTTCATGGTTCCACAATTACAACCGTTGCATTACAGCGGAGAATAATGTTTCAAACATGGTCCTTTCTTGTTATTCTGGTTTTTGATGCTTTTTACTGAGCCATTAGTTCTCTTCAGCTCATTTCCATACCCTTAACACTTTCAAGAAGAAGGGAATTGGTTGCTAATGCTACTAAATTAATATCTGGAAAAAATCTTCTGTCATTTAGACATCATCTCCTTTCAACAAGACTTGATTGGCAAAATTGATTGCCCACCTACGGGATCCACTTTAAGTTATGTCAATCTACTTCCGATAGAGATGTCGGAGCATCGTGACGAAGAGAGATTACAGATTCTTGTCTTTATCAGAACCTTTAATTTAACCAGCTTTTTTTATAAATAAGCAACAATAGTATTCCTGACCAATGCATGTCTCGCTCTCTTTTTCCCCTGACTAGTGATAATTCTCACATCACTGGAAGTCTCAGGTTAAGAAGCTAGTACTGACAAGTGCATGAGGAATGCTTTTGGTTTGCAAACATGTAAGAATGTGCACCTACACATCGTTGTCAAAAGGCTAGAGTTCTTTCATTTTCCTTTTTTTTCATGTTATGGCACAGCCACCAGCAAAGTTTCCCTGCTTTTGTTGTAATCTTGGGGTTCTCGTTCTCATAGTCTTACCAATATGAAGTGTCGTTCAGGGGCATTCTCTATGGAGAGAAGCAGAAAATGTTTTTCATTGTGTAACTACAGAATTAAAATATTAAACTAAACCCAGACATCAACTTTTCATCTCTAAAATTAATTGGTCTACTGTTCCTTTCCTTTTCAGAGAAGGGGAACCACTGTGCCGGCATTCTCTAAAGGACATACTGATATTTTTTCTTACTGATTGCAGGAACTTAAGTTCCAATTCTTTAGGGGGTAGTCTTCCATCTGGGCTCGGTCAAAAATCTCTTGTACGACTGTAAGTATTTGAAGCTTTGTCAGTTTACTATGCTAATATTTTAATCATAACTGCAAAAAAAAAAATGTAAAAATCGTGAGTTTAGAATTGTTGCATCAAGAGAATTTATATTGTTGCTTTTATCTGTGCATCGTTTTTGCTAAAATTGCATGGTGCTCTTACTTGAGAAGAATCCTTTCACCTGGGACGCATTGTGGTAAGGGCCCTGCTGCAAAAACTACATGAGTGGTGAAGAGCTACACTTTGTAGATTTTATGTGAAAATTATTAATCAAGGGTCCCACTAAGAATTATGTGCTCTCATTATCTCTACCATTTTCATCAGAGGAACAGCTAGTAAAAATCTGGGTGGAGGGGTTAACAACAGTAGATGTTATGAAGAAAAATATATCATCTTTAACATAAAGCACAAAAGTACGCTAGCGGTATTGATGCAAAAGAAGGGAGGAGCTAAAAGAGAAGAATGAGAGAATTGGGCTCCGTTTGTTTCACAGAATATGAATGATTTGGAAAACATTTTCCTAAAAATAATCGCTTGAAATACTTAATTAATGGAAAATGTTTTTCATCATCGATAACAATTTATGCCTAAACATTTTCTCAGACAATAAAAATGCTTTTCGTTCATTCATTTTTGTAAGCAATATAAGTAGTCATTTCTTAAGAAAATGTTCTTCCATTTCATTCGTTTTTCGCTAAACAAACGGGCCCTTAACATCATCTACTTGAGGATTTCCTATCTCGTGTAGAAGTTATGTAGATCATATATCAGTCAGCCATCTTGGTAGGATTGTCAGAATGGCAAGACATATAGATTTTTCTGAGTAAGTGCTTAAATCTGACTCACTGGAGATAGAATCTATTCGACTCTGTTTAAGTTCTAATTACTTCAAAAATATGAGCAAGGTTTCAATATGTCACAATTATAGTTATTAGTTATCTTATGGGGTATGAAAATCATCCTGCTGTTCATTTCATTGGAGAATTAGATTCCTTAAATGTGTTGGGTGTTTTCAATTCTCTGTGTCTGCCAGATATGTCTGCTTACTTTTTGTCAATAGACGATCAAAAGTTCAGGGTAGACCCCTTGTTCTTTGTTGCATATAGTGAGGATACTTAGGCTTGCACTCTGTAGTGTACTACTCTTACTAGACTTTTCATACTTGGTGATTGTATCTTCCCCGAAAATGCAGGTATAATGTTAAATTAGTTAATCTGAACTTATAATAAAAAAAAAAATAACAACTGAAAACAGAAAAAGTCAGTCTAAACAGTAAGTTCAGAGGCAGCTATCTAAATAGTGCGTCTCCGATGGAATGTCACCTAATTTTAGACAAAAATTGACTTATTATTATGTAGAACTTCTCAAAACCCTGTCATCTTAAGGTTTGATTGAGTCAACCTTCTATTCAGGTGTTAAAACCACTCAGAGTCCACTTGTGATTTTATTTTGAGTGTGTCAACCATATCCTTTTTGTGGTTCCCTTTTTGTGGGTTTAGGTATGCATAAGGCCCAAAGGTCAGCAATGCAATGGCTATATAATGTTTTGTGAGCCTGCATCTGTAGGATTGAGGTCACATTCCTCGCCATTTTTTTTTGTTGTTTTCTTTTCGTTTTTAGTAATCCACGTGGACATTTTTTCTTCCTTGATATCATTCCTTTGAATAAGTGTGCATGTATACTATGCATCATGAAAAGCAGCTTGCACTGCAAAGACTGTTCAGCAAACATACTAATCTTCTGTTAATTGCATTTTGCAGGGACTTATCCAATAATCAGTTGGTGGGTTCCATTCCAGATAGTCTAGCAGCTTCAAATCTGCAGCTTGTGTAAGTGTTTTCCCTTTGTTTAGTCCTGGTTAAATTTAAGCATTGTTTTATTATTCATAATATAAAGGGTGGATGCAACTATGCTAATTAGCATATGAAAAATGATAGATGTTGCAATGTACCTAGCAAGTGTTTTCCCTTTGCTTTGTCCTGGTAAAAATTAAGCATTTTTTTTTTATTTGTAATATAAAGGGTTGATGAAACGGTGCTAATTAGCATATGAAAAATGATAGATGTTGCAATCTACTTAGTGGTACAGAATGAGTATTGTTCATGTAGGCCCAGAAGAGGTACTATGGATGCACTTCTCTTTGCTCCTTTTGCCTATCTGAAATGAGAAATGACTTTAGTCAATTAAATGTATTGTCTTCTTCTCCATATGGTGAAAAGGTGTGACTTAGTTGTTGAAGTTGAATAAGTAGGAGGATAGACTCAACAGCACAATAGATAACGGGTGTTTTTTGCATTCATGGACTTGGAAGTACCAATTTGGAGAAAAGCACCTAGCCTAAATTATCTTTGCAAGGACACTGACATTTTCTCATCTCTAGAGGAATATACACTTACATGAGGTTGATTAGTTTTCTCCAAAGTGCAGAATATAATGCCCTTAATTTTGTGCGTCCTTACAGCTGCTCGACTATTGCTTGAAATTTGTAATGTTGTGAAGATGTTATGGAAGCAAGTGGACGATTTTAAGATTCTGCAACTGCTTCATCACAATTCTTTCTTCTCTTTTGATGTTCCAGATTATTAAATGGTAACCAATTGGAGGGAAGAGTGCCGGAAGAAGTCTACTCAATTGGTGTTCATGGTGGAGAAATAGAGTACGTTAACTTAAAATTTGTTTTTTGCACGCTATGTTCTTATTATCTCTTTCCACTAAGTCCTGTTAGGAAAAATTTGTGGTTTCCATAGCTCAACAAAACTTAATGCGCATTTTGAGATGTAACAAATAGATTGCTATACCTGAAGTTTCATAACAAATGTCTTGAGTCATAATTCATGTTCTGGGTCTGGAACAATGTATTATTTCCGTAGTTTTCTGAATTTTGAATCCTGTATGCCTTTTTCTTTTGGTTCTCTAATATTCTATCCTACTTTATTTGTTGGATAGCTCTCTAACCTTATTCTCTGTTGTACAGCCTCTCTGGTAACAAAGGCTTGTGTGGTGTACCTTCTTTGGCTGCATGTCCTCTATTTTGGGAAAATGGCGGCTTGTCCACTGGTGGTAAAATTGCCATAGCCATATCGTGTCTTGTTGTATTCTCTGTGCTACTTTTGGTGGTATACATATGCTGCATAAGAAGGGGGAGGCATGATTATGACTTTGCGCTACCTCATGAAATGATGTGTAAGTTGATGTTACTTCTGTTTTATCATCTTACATATTTTTTCTCTTTTGCACACTATGTTCTGCATGTTCAGCCTATCCATTTTCTGAGGGGAGAAAGCTGTATCTGCTTGATATGCCTAACGGTCTTATTAAACCAATTTATCCTTACGCTTTGCACATGGTGCATGATACTCCAAATACGCTGAGGGACATAAGATGGCTGCAGCTTCTTGCATAGAATTTCTCATTATGGTTATACCATTATATGTATTTCTCTGAGGATGTTAAAACTTCTGTTTTTGAGAATCGCTATAAAGTGCGAAGCTTAATTCTTCAAGGCTCAAACTGAAATGTTCAGTCAATCCAAAGTAAAACTAGATGTGGATAGTTTTATGGTGTTTAGTGCATGATTTGATCCTCTGCTCTCAAGGAACTAGGCCTGCATATATTTGGACTTACTTCTTGCCATTGGAAAGCATTATGATACTACGGTAGTTTTGGCCTGGCAAATGCTAATTGCCTTTTTAAATCTAATAAAAAATTGCTTCCATCATCATCTCCATTGACTACATATCAACATTAGTCGCCTTAGTTTCATGGATTAATCAATTAATTCAGTGTGATGATAAAGAGAAGATGAATGAGGTGTTGGCTGACTAGGATTTAAGAGCTAATGTCCTTCTCTAGTCAAAGCTGTAAAACTTTCATAGGCTAGGGCCACTTACCTTAATCATGTCCCCACTAATTGGTTGAGCATCAACTCAAAGAGTTAATTAAAGTGACAGCATGGTTGAATGTGCTCAAGTTAATCACTATGGTCATCTACCGACAATATGTCTGTGAACGGAATAGAGTTCCATCTCTGCCATCACTTACACGTATTAAATTCTTTCCATTCTCTATTTACTCAAGAGAAATATCAGTTTTTTTCTCTTGGAAGAGCAAGGAAATTCACTGGTTAGTTGAATCTCAGTTACTGACAGCATTTTGTAGGCATAGGTCCAGACTCCAGTGATGATTAGATTATATCATATATGATCACTTATAATGTATCTCTTTCAATTCAGTTCGAGTTCTGCTCCTCAAAAACATGGTTAACTTGGTCTTTGACATTGAGTCAGTCGCTTGGAATGGTCTCTTGCATTCTTTTGATGAGGTTTAGTTTGCATAAATACAGTTTGCATAATACACTTCACAATAGTGGCTCCGCATCTTACTTCTCTTCACTAACCTTTTAGATTGTGGATAGGAAATCTTGTTTCTTCTCTCATCTCTTGCTTGCTAGACGGAGTTCTTCCCTGTAATTGGAGATGAAGCAAGTTTAGCTAATTGCTTGTTTTTGTAAATCCATACATTAAGTCCTAAAAGCATGTAGATATGTCTCCTTAGAAGTACAAAAGGCTTACTTTACGATATGCATGTTTTCTAATTCATGCCTGGTTGTTAAGGTGTCTTGCTTTAATGTGAATCTCGTATTTTTACCTCACATAATACAAGCTGTAGTAGATGTTCTTTTGTGAGATCGCAGGACCTTAGCACCGAGCCGCCACTCATTAAAAATCTGTACAGTTGTTGGTACTGTATGTTTTGACAGTCATTTTACTGGTCACGGCTGCTCAATCAATAAGTTGATCAGTTTTTCTTATCTACACTATTGATAATTAGTTGATGTAGATGCTTCAACTTCTGCAAGTCTTCTATTGATGCATGTTTATTGTGATTCACCCTTCTACAGCGCTCTCTGCGAAGAGAAACCGGTATCAGAGACAAAAGTCGCTAATGGTCCTAGAGATGGAAAGCCAACACGCCAAAATACTGCCATCGAATTTTAGTCCCCATTGACGGCCTCCAGTAGTGAGAACATCAATTTTGACAGTATTTTACCACAAAGGAACATAAATGGACCTTGTCTGGTTATGAAAATTGATCAGAAGAGATGCAAGTGGCAGCAGCGCCTATAGCAAGGTTGACTTGTTGGCCTGAGTTTGGCTTCTTCCGGACAATTTGCCTCTTCAATGGGGACACAAGAAGTTTCATAATCTGTACAATGCATTGTATCATTGATGGAATATAGCTACATTGTATCATACCACGATTCTGACTTTGGATGAATACGCGCTGTGAATTGACAGTTCAAGTAATGTAAATGGCTTCACATATTCGTGTCAAGTGTCGAGTGGTCCTGTTACATCATATTATTACTTAGTCCGTGATTAGCTTCTAGCTGTTTTTGCCCTCTATGCAATGGGCTCTTTGGCTGGCTAACGTGGGCTGGTCCATCTTTGGTGTACTCATGTGACAATTTTGTTCTGTATTTTCCTGTACAGTAGGTTCATCCTCTTGTCCTTTGTGAATCAGAGAATCCTCCAATATTGGAGTTTCTGCCTGAGCAAATTGTCGCTCATTATGGTGGTTCTTATGGAATTATGTCTTTGTCCACAAGACCACAAGAGTATTGTGTAGTTCACCGCATTGTCTATCTTCTGACTGGCAAAACATGGTGTTGTGTTCGCTGAACGATGTACTGCATATGTTAGTATGGTTTACTGCCCCAGATCGCTGCACATTGAAATCTTGTGTGGGTTCAAACCTAATTTCTTACAAGATTTTGAAGGTTCGGTTCTCTCCAACCACATTCAAACAAAAAGTCTGCAACAACCAATTAGTCATTGTTGCTCTTTGGTAATTGATTTATAGCATAATATGATTTTAGAATTGGAAGAAACTATCTCATGCATTGACAATAATGCGTCTTCACTTGTTTTCTTCAGAGAAAGACTACTAATTTCCTGGGGCAAACGAATATCCACGATCCGGACTTAGGCCTTGCTATTATCGGAGCACATAATGTAAGTTAAGAACCACTTTCATCCCCAGATGGCTCTGATCTTCATTTGCTTGACTTTGAAGTTTAAACGTATGCCAAACTCAAACCTAATTAATTCCAACTCCCACCGCCAACCAGAGTGAAATTAAATATAGTCGTCGGGGGAGACTTCTGACAAAATTTGCAAGGTCAAACGCTTGCAGGGAAGATCAGGTGGCTCATTTGTCACAGCCTGGATTCTTGTCTGGCTACGTTAGACTATTACTCGCCTTAACTAAAAGAAAAGCTAGTACACTGTACACCTTCAAATGCTGTTGCGGAGGCTAAGCATGTAAGATACGACTGAAGGAATCTGTCCGATCATTTCGCGTAGATCCTGCCATAATCTTCAAAATGCTTTTCCTAGGGTTCAAATTCCAGTTGGGGGTTATCGAACCAAGAAACGTGGACATAATTTTATTCGTGCCAGGACCCACTTCCAGAGCAACTTGTCCCCTTCAATCGTGGTCGTCGATTCTTGACTCGTTCTTCGCTATTTATAAAAAAAAAAAAAAAGGAAGAGGATGATATCTCCTCGCCAAGTCTCCCTGTTATGCTGATATTATTTTTTGGTTGCAGGAAAATGGGGACATGTTCAACAAAGTGCCCAGCTAAGACGTCAAGTCTCTTGTCCTATTGATTCATGTTTTTTGTTCCATATATGTCAACTTGCTCAGGGAGAGAGAGGGAGAGAGATAGAGACAGTGACGCCGATGTATAGCGTTAGAAGCTTTTAAAGAAGACGATCAGAAAGGTCAGTTCAAGATAAATGCTATCTAGATGCACAAATCAGTGTTGGGTTTGAACCCTTTCGGATAACCATCTAAGCCGGATTTATTATTTTCTAATGCAAGTGTACGAACCATTAACTTTTTCCTCATGTGGGATTGGAATAATCAATGTTTTTACACGCAAGTTATGACACAGCTCAATGACTTCAAAGAGGCAAAGCTACAATAAAGTAATCAAGCCCTAACTGTACTGCAAGGCCCCTCCAGTTTAAGTGGGGATCTTGAATATACCCCTTTTGACCGAAGGCTGATTTTCGTGGATTACTAATGACGCATTACTATAATAATCACTCTCGGTTGTGGCACGATAAAACAATAGGAAGCATGCACGGAAACGCGTATATCTTGGAGTCTAATGATTTAAAAGAGCTGTAACGTTTGAAAACCAAGTGCCGCCACGTGGTTCTTGAGGATACCACCAAAGTTTAACCTGAGAAACTAATGTCTCTCCATTAGAATAATCAGCTTCTCGATAGTGTCCAGATGTGTATATGTGTAGCCGCTTCTGTTTCCATCTGCTAGTCAATTATTCTCTGAGAAGGGGCAAACTTAGGGGTTGATTTCTTGATGATTAAAAATGCAAGTGTACACGGCTGATCCGGCAGGCGTATATGTGCGTATCCCGTGGGCCATTAGGTTACGTTATAATGATTATCATATTTCTATTCCTTGTGAAGAAAGAAAGACCATGCCTGTCTAGTCACAAATAGCGTAGACCTAAACCAGCAACTTACATCTTTTGGACTATATTCCCTCGAATTCTAAAATACAGTTTGGTGAGAGTTTTTTCTTTGTTCTCTATAGTGAACCCTTTGTTTTGAGCTGACCATAACAAGAAAAAACCAACCCGTCTTCTCCAACCATCGATTCATTTGCCAAACCCTAATATCCTAAACCATAAAAGTAATGTTTAGCTAGGTCTTGTGAATAAATATGGTCAAGACACGGGAAAGGTCAACTTCAGACAATGGTACACTTCAAATTGCAATCTTCCTATATCTTCAAGATTTAAAGGCATGGGACTATTAAGAGAACATGTTCTCGTGGTAGGGCTAAATCTTGTATCGTAACTCCCCACCTTAGTTGGTACATATGCGTGGCTGTTTCCTTATGATTGCTCTGCTAAATAACCATCATGCATGAAACGTGTCAACTTAGGATGCGTTTGTTTCGAGGAAAGTATTTTTCGGGAATCCGTTTTCCTGACTTTCACCTGTTTGATTCGCCAAAAATAATTAGTCAACCAAAAACACTTTTCGATCAAAAAAAATATTCATGCATAAAATTAGAAAAGTGAATTCTCTAAGTTAAAAAGGTAAAAACACTTTTCAAAATTGCTTCCTTTTACCTTTTTAATATTTTATTCTTTCCTTTCTTTTTTTCTTTTTCTTTTTATTTTTAAAATTTTAAAAATTTAGAAATCGATATATTTTTTTTACTGAGATAAAATCATGGGATTGAAACCATTTTCTAAATGAGATCCAAACACCAGAAAATGTTTTCGATCGCATATCACCAAATAAAGAAAAACTAACTATTTTCCTGAAAAACGATTTTTCGAAAAATATTTTTTAAAAATATTATGTTTTCCATAAAACAAATGCACCCTTAACTTCTGTTTGGAAATATTGTGATCTCACCGTCATCAATCAAAGGTAAAGAAAAGGACGAGAATACAAACATTTGATGGGATAAATGCTATGGTACGTACCTAAACATCAGATCGTTGACTAAACATGTGTGTTTCTCTCATATTGACAACAGTTGAGTATATCATATCCGCAACCACCGGGCCAGAAAATGTCTGCACTACCGGGCAACCACCACCGCCACCACCAATGGGCCATCCAATTTTTTTTTTCCCAAGAAAACTAAGATCTGACATCTAAATCATTCTTGTTTGGTAAAAAAAAGACATCTAAATCATTGTTTAAGAATATCAAGGCGCGCACAGCTCTTCCTCACACTTTAGTGCGACTTTCTCACATCAATACTGCCAAAGAACCAAAGCCCACTGGTCATATCATGATGTTGTGCATCGTACAAGGACCTCACATTTCAAACTTCCAGCGTGTCTAGAGAAAAAAAGAAACGCGTAATGTGGAGTCCAATCCACGGTTTGTTTAATTCATATGATGTACCAAGAAACAGAGGGATCAATTAAAAAAGAGTAATTTGCATTTGTATTATATACGTGTGGGGGGGAAAATTCAGAATCAAATGGGCATTTTGTTGACTTGATTGACCTCGATAGTTGCACAAAGTCTCCTCCTCCGTTGCTATCGCCCACTTGGTCCCTATTGTTAAAGAATTCCACGTAAGGAAAGGACAGATGGGCATGTGTTATGTGACCATGCACTTGTTATTTTAATTTGGTAGAAATATTTAAAATAAATCCTTAAGTTTGGCAGGTAGCATCTGATGCGAACAGGAGGTGATGACGATTGACCAGGAAAGATGGGAATTGAGGCTTATCTGCTGCACGAAAATAAATCCGAAGAAAAATCAATTTCTCAGCCTAATTTCTCTGTCTCTCTCTCTGTCTCTCTCTCTCTCTCAAGTGGCCTCATTATTTGACTTTGTAACATGGCGTTTTATGGGAGCCAATGTCGGCAACATATTCCCCAAGTACAAGATGTTAGGGTTTGTCGTTTTAAATTCCCAAGTTGGGTATTAGCTCATTAAAGTAGTACGTTCAGTCGCTCCACGTGATTTTATTATTTTAACCGCATTAGGGTTGCGAATATCTCTCGATGTCTTTTCAAGTTTCACGGAAAAGATCTTTTCATGTGGGTCGGGCCTCATTAGTTGTTTCCAATACTAATAGTCCGGCGCACACATTTAATTATTGGAGAGGCTGATATAACGGGATTTCGTGCCGACCGCACAGTTTTCCTGCGTGCTAGTTTTACTGTTCAACTAGCCCAAGTGACCGGTGCTCTCGATTACTCAAACTCAATTCAGGCGACGCGCTTATGACCCGGGGGGGCCTTATTGACCGAAGTAATCTGAAGTTTCGATGCACGTGATATTTCCTCTTTCTGAAAAATTCTCATAAATGGGAACTTTATTAGGAAGGATTGACTTTTTAATTCCCGTGCTATTCTCACTCCTACTACGACGGACGGTCCGTATATCGTAAATGTGGGTTATATATATATATATATACATAATATACACACACATCGTGATCTATAAGGTCTTAATTATTTCTGCTGGCCGACGAGTTAACAGGAGGAGCAAACTTAACCGAGCGGATTCGACGGCGATCGACGACAGCGTCCGTTGCACGAAAACCAGCGACCGGGTCAAAGTAAACTCGACCCGCGGGATGGGCTTCAGTGTGCGGGGCCCGCACCCCTGATCAAAATGGAGCGAAGCGGCGGTTTGCGATGCCGACGTGGACGGCGGAGCAAAAGGGAGGAATTTTAAAATTCTTCTTTTTTCGGGGGAAAATAAAAGGAGGGGGAGAGAGAGTGGGACAGAGAGAAAATAATTGCACCTTATCTCTTCAGCGAAGGACACGCTCTCTCGGCCAATGGGACGAGCCTATGTGGGATACAGGGAGGCTATCCAGTGGGGGTCCCATTTATGACGTCATCTCCTATCAATTTCTCACTCGCTTGGAGTCAACAAAAGCGACTTCAATTGAAATTCGACTCCAGATATTTAATTGCTTTAATTGAGATTCTGCGATTTGATCCGATTTGGTAAATAAGATATGGACGATCTAGGTAAATTCAGCTTCATCGGCGAGCATCTCATCATGCTTCTTAGTCCATCCTTCGCTCGAGAAGATGTTCCTTCTAGGGCCGTGTGATTCCCGCCCGTGAAAATTGAGCGTCCGATTATTTATTCGGGAAAATTCACGAATGCTATTGAAAACGTTGAGCAAGTGTTTTCAATATCCTAAGCAACATCATAACAATTTCCACCACCCCGGAGATCTAAGGTCATTAGCCGTCATCGAACTCGGCCTGGCACGGTCCCGCGAGGAGAGGGCAGATGAGATGGATGGAGAGAACAGGGAGAGACACGGGTCGACCAGAGTTCAAAGTCGTGTCCGGTGGTATTAACCGATAGGATGGGATCGTGGTTTCGAACTTTATATTATGGAGTGAACTAAGTTAAGAGCTTCTCCAACATTAACCCTTTGAAAATCACAAGAAACAACGGCAGCAAGCAGAACCCTAGAAGAATATTCTCGAGGAAATTGCCCACAAAATGTCGACTCCTGTTTCCTATTTTCCCCACTTTCTTTATCGTGGATGTCAACTGTTGGACGAATCAACGATTTCAACTCCGTTGGTGGGCCGATGCCGATTGGAAAAACACTCGCGTTCCGACAAGTCCTTTGAGATCGATTGATTTTGACTCGTCTTAGTGTTGAACGATGCGATTAGAGAGCCCAGTACAAATGTGCTGGACGAGCTCCATGAAGTCGTCCTCCTCGCAACAAAACCTTGGATTGGATCCCGAGTTCTGGAGGTCAAATTTTTCCGCACGAAATATTTTAATGTCCTAACTTAAAAGTCAACCGAGGGCGCGGTCGGGAAATTCATCACAACTGGTCAGCTCAAGGAGCTATTCAAGCCGAGCTGGAGGCATTTGACTTTTTCTTTTGACGTTCGAAATTCAAAATCTCACAGTAGAAGAAAAAAATGGCATGCATTAGCACGTGCGAAGTTTAGTATTGCCTCCTAAATCTAAGATCTATGTTAAGTATAATGGCTTGAATGGTTAATCTATTAGCTATAAGCGGGATGAGATATGTATAATATAATTGGAGGTTTGGCATTCAAACCCTAATCCCACCTCCCCGAGTCAAAGACGGAACTAATGAATGAAACTACCGTTGCTTGAAATAAGGATGCAAATTAAGCGTAGCTAATCCATTGCTAATCACTTATTAAGTCCTTGGTGGTGAGGCGACCACGTAGTTTGACCCGAAAGTCCGGGTCTTCCGTCCACGTCGGCACTGGAGAGATCGCGCAGCAGTCAATCAGTCGGTTCCACGTGTATCGATTTCCGAACTAGTTCTCCTTTTTTTTTTCTCTCTCTTTTTTTTCCAATTTCGCAATTATTCTTTTATTTATTTTTAATAATTGTATATTGGCGCGCGGTTTTTATAGCGTATGCAAGTAGCGTGGTTTGCGTGTGAACAGATTTGATGCGTGCGGTTGACGGATTGACCCAAAAGGAAAATACTGCATTTCTCTCCTTTCGTTTTTTTCCCGAAGAAAAAGTCAATTTTCCGAGAAGCCGTAAATTAAACAGGGAAAAAAACAACTACAAGTTTTAGTAGGGCCTATCGTGATGTCGATAGCACTAGCCACTAGAATATAATTTTTTAGACCGTGACTCTCTCTCTCTCTCTCTTTTTTCGGCAAATTTCTTGTGTAAATTCGTATTGGTCGTGAATACCCTTCGCTCGATTTACGCTTCTGAGGACGATAATTTGAGAAAATGATATTCTCGAGGATCGGTCCTCAAAACCAGCGCACCTTAGATCCACTAATGATTTCCTTCCCACGCAGTAAAATTGAAAGGTTGTGCATCTCCTCTTTTGTTTTTTCATTGGAGGGAACTTTTCGATTTTTCGACCGAGCATCCGATTGTTGGGTTGCAAATATGGTTGCCACCCAACTTCTTGGGGAGAAGACTATGGTTGTTTTGTCGGCGGCGGCGGCATTGGAGTGAAAGAAGGAGAAGCTTGTGGTTGTTTCGCTAGTAGCGTGGGGGGTGAACGGTAGGGCTAACGGAGGGAGGGAGAGAAAGTCCCGGGTCTTTCATATTTTCGTTCCTCGCTCTTCTTTTTTTCTTTTATTTGACGTGGCATTCTTGCCGCCTCATATGGCCAAGTCAACATTCGCATTAAATTTTTCGACCCAAAAAAAAAAAAAAAACATTCGCATTGAATTTCGTCGCCCAAGTCAGCAGCCCCGCCGTCAACGTCGCCATTTCCTGAACGTCTTGGCCGGAGAAAATCAACTTTTCCTGAATTTTAACGCTGGAGAATACTTCGGGTACCACGGTTGTAATGAGTAAAGTATGGGGACTAAAATTGAATTTTGGTAACAGTACAAGGACCATTTTTTTTCCTAATTTCCCCCTCGCTATGTTTTTGTTTTTTTTTGGTGGCGGCGGCTTGAGCAGTTTATTTATTATGGAGCACGTATGTGTCGATGACGAGGACTTAAAAATATCAATAGTTGTTGAGCTCGGTGTCGTCATCGATCATCAACCGCAAAATGCTCAATGTTGATCATTCCCTCATCTTTCCTACCCATAAAAAAAAAAAAGAGCAATCTCAAAGGGTTCGTAGTTAGATACGGTAAATTCGACAAATCCGAGCTCGTGGGTAACCTAACGTCACGAAATTTTACATGGTACCCAATCGACGTAACGCCTTTCAAGCGCACGCGCTGCAGCTCCGACAATCCCCTAAGTCCTCAATCCCCCCCCCCCCCCCCCCCCAACGAAGCAATCCCATTCCACTGGCCACATCAGTTCAATCGCAGGAATCATCTCGACCTAAAGATTCGATTTTCGGATAGGCATATCACGCTGGGGCGAAAGAGTGCCATGTCGACGGCAGTCGGGAGCACACGCGAGAGACATCCGTCGGTGTACATCGAGGTGGCGGATCCATCGCGAGTCAACATCTCATGTCACTTCCGACCATAGATTGAGCTCCCCATGCATCGCGCGATTTTATTTGTATATGCCCGAATCATATAATAAATTCACATGTTTTATAATCATACGGCGGCACCGGAAAACGATACGCACGAACATCGCTGTCCCCGAAGCTCGTGTCCGATTCTCCCCCTCCGCCATTGGCCAGCAGATATCTGTTGCCGATTTGTATCGTTTCAGAAAAACACTTACTCTAATGAATATTTGAAAATGACTATTGGGTGGGCATTCACAAGCCAAAGTTCTCCTGGTTTAGGGTCTTTCACATGACGCGCGCGCGCAAATCTGGAGACACGCATCGCCCGCGTCCCGTAGTGCGTTTATTATCCAATTCGGAAAAGACAAAAGGAACACATGAATGGGATGCGACGAGAAAAAACTAACTATTCTTTCGCGCACGACAGATCCGCAAGATAAGGATGCACGAGTTAAGCATGGCGACTGCCAACTCAGGAGATAAGCCCCACGACATGGGGCGGACCAATGGCCGAGGTTGGGGGTTTCGAAAAGGCCATCATTACGGAACTTTGTGGGCGAAGAGATGATCGAAGATTGGGAGCTAAAGTGCACCAAACAGTGCTTATCTGAATCGCTTTAAAAAAGAAAAAAGGGAGGTTTATCTTAGATTAAAAGGAGCAGCCTCGCCTTTAAATGGTAACGTGGTAGTTGGTTACCACGCAAATCGATCCTATCCCTTTTTTTGTTCAATGAAATCGAGGCGAGGATGACACAGATTATGCCGTGAGATATGCTTACTGCTCGGTAGATCTTGTTTTGTGGGAACTGTTGACGTCACCAAGATAAGCTATTTTAATTTCTGCACAGTGTGTGTGGAGAGAATAATAAAGGAGTGTGATGAGGAAGAGGCTGTTGATAAGCGAGACAACCCATTGCCATATTTGTGTATCTTGTGGCAAAGATTGTACCATCATCCATTGCACCACCGTGATGTCAAAAGGAAGGTGTGCCTATTTCTTATATAGTTAGATGACTTGGCTGATGATTCTAAATCCACAAGGTTGGTCGGGTGAGACTTACTCTCCATTGCTCTAAGTAGTAATGGAGAAATTATTACGTCGGTGTACAGTGCATGTACCAAACTAGTTCCGGATTATTGAGTATGATGGGTCGCATGGGGACATGACGGTCCAAATTCGTTTCAGTAGATGTGCCGGGTCACCGAATAATTTATCGATAATGCGCGTCAAACGATATTCCAGGGTTTTACGCGCACATTTCGAGTAGCTCGAGCATTTATTAGGAGAAAAAAATAGCAGATTGCGCATAAGCTGTTCGTACTTATATCTTATATGGTCAAAATATGTTCGCTCAAATGAATAAATGCAGTATAAGATTTCCTATGACCTTACGTGTACTCGGAAACGAGAAAAAATCGCGGCATCGAAAGTTAGAATGCACCCAAAAAAAAAATTAAAAATTAAAGACGACTTTGGATTCGATCTCTCTCTCTCTCTATCTCCTTAATTTGGCTAACACGTACCGTTAAGCCAACTGCATCACGCTAAACGAAATGGGTAAAATCCAGAATAGATAAAGAAATAATCGCTGCGGAACGTGATAATAACATCAGGCTATTTCGAATACCTACTCGCAATCCGATCCAATCGCTCTTTGGCACGACCCTCTCGACAACCGCTCCCGCCACCTCCATCGTAATCCGGGGGGGCAGCGACCGGTTCCGCGGATTGGCGAGGCGGCCCGATCATCCGAACACAGAGATGCTAATCGTAATCCGCCGAAAGCCCCCCCTCCTCCAAAAACAGAGGGGGGAACACGTTTAAAGAATGGGAGATCCAGTGACAACAATAGTAAAAACAACAGTAGCTAAAAAAAGAAAGCCAAATCGTACCGGTTCGCGATGGGCGGCGGGGGCCACCATTCGGAAAGGCGGACAGATAATTCGGAGAAAAATCATTGAAATTGGGAAGCGGAATTAATTGCCATTGCCCTTTTTCCGTATCCACGCGACACCACCAACCAGCCCCCGCACGTCCACTGTTTCCTCAGGAGCCGAACGAGATAGATGCAAAGAGATAAGGAAAACAGAGACAAAAACAAAGGACACGCAATAATGTCCCTTTAGCCACCCACAAAACAAAAAAAAAAAAAGGACAACAACAAGAAGAAGAAGATGTGATAATGTCCAAAGCTGTAATTTCGATATTGTTTTTCCTCTGGGTGGTGGTGGATGATTTGGTAGGTGCGGGGAGAAACTAAAAGTATGAACTGGATAAAACAAAGACGCGTGAAGAATCTCTAAGGCAGCGGGACCCGCCGGGAGGAGGAGCCAGATATATCAATCGCATCGCATCGCATCGCCGGGACGAAGGGGTCGTGGGGGGCTAGGATGGTAATTTGGCTCGACCCCCCCCCCCACCCCCACCGTTTCGGGCGCTTGGTTTCCATCAACTTGCGCTTGAGGTGCGGGCCCCGCCCCTCCCTCCTCTTCTAGAGACCCCCCCGGGGATCGTACGCGCGGGAATTCCGCAACCCCCCGTGCTCTTTCCGATACCTGAGAGGGCTAAATAAATATCTGACACGCCGGTATAAATTCGGAATTATCTTTTGGATATTTATATCATAATAAATAAATTTAGAGTTTCTAGTGCTGCGCTCTAGCGGTACAATATTTTTTTTTTGGATTATTTATGTGATAACGAATATAATTCAGAATTTTTTATGATATTAATCCTCATCCAAATAAATAACAAAACTAATCTTATTTTTCCTATGCGATGAGAAGAGAGGAGAGCAATTCTATGTAGTTGCAATCTCCAGGGGTAAGAGACTCTTCGGGGCATGTCGAAGTTTTTACCTAGAACCTGAAACCTATCATATCGGAATCAATATCCCGATTTTTGGAACTTGAAATCTATAATGTCAAAATCGATTTTCCCGATTTTTTGAATCCGAAACCTACCACGTGTATCTTAAAACCCGAAACCTACCCTATCAATCGGTTCTAGGGTCGATTTTAGAAGGGTCTACCAAGGAGCGGGGCAATATCTTCTTCTTCTTGCTTTCTTGTTTCATTTTTAATTAAGCAAAACGTAAGCAAAAGCAACAACAAAAATCCCCGTTTATCAATAGCAAACAATCCATAAAAGATAACACGCGCAAAATAAAAAGAAACAATAAAAATTTCAAAACACGTAAGCACGGTTCATCGGTTCTCGGTCCAGTTCTTTGGTTCTCGATTCCCGATTCATTTCTTACCCGGGGAACCGTAAACCGAACAATTCTTATGGTCGTCATCATAATACCGGTAACTGCGGACACTTGGAACCTGACCAATTCCTATGGTCGGTTCGATTTAGTTCCCAGTTCTACGCTGAACCATACTCGCCCCTAGTAATCTCTGAAGATCCGCGAGAATATTTTAACTAGGGGTCAGTCGGCCATGTTGTCCCGGGATACCGTGCTAGAGTGATGACCTGTCCCGATTGCATTCCGTTCATGGAGCTATCGATGACGAGCACGCGCTGTCCGCGCATTTTCAGAGCGAGCGTATCTCGCGGGGCGTGGAAAGTAATACTTGAATATGGAATTGAGTGAAAAGGAGGCGCCGATGTTTAAGCATGTGATGGTTTGGATCGATAACATGCGTTCCCCTCGTGAATTGTCCCTAAGTTGTCCCTAAATGGCAAAGACTGGAGCAAAGTTTTGTCCCCGTGATCAATTGCAGCAAGTATTAACAGGGATCGAGATCAAGGGTTTTGTTAGACCATCATATCGATCGCCACTTCATTTATAACCATACGGATCCGGGACGCGATCCGACCGGAACGAGGGTCGAACGAATCAAGGAGGGTTCGCGATTTTTCCCCCCTTTTTTTCATGCAACATTTCGGCATGCGAACTGTCTATCGAGTTTTCCGCACTTAAAACAAGAATTCCGATCGGAACGCGGGGGCTCAGTTCCGGAGGGCGGGTCTTTTCCGTGGTCACTTCGAACACGACCGACGAACTTCCGCCTTCTCTATGGGCTCGGCAGCTCAACCTCGTCATTTTCCTACCGTCTTCCGAATCTTACTTTCCGTTTTCGCTTTGTCGGGACGAATCACAGCCGTAGACAAATTCACAAGTTGGAACAATTATTGCGCCTCCCCTCACACCCCGTCGATCGGGGAGGAGGCTACATCCGGGGACGTACCGAGGGTTCGTGCACGAACGATGGTCATTTTTGGTGACAAAACAAAACAACGAGAGAGACAGAGAGCAGATAATGTCGGAGCAGGTGGGTAATGGGGGAGGGAGAGAGAGAGAGGGATGCTGATGATAATGACGATGATGATGATGTTGAGTGCTGGGAGCAAAGAGAGGGGATGGGGGGAATACTGAGGTTCGAACCTAGCCGATAAAGACAAACTTGGGGGGGGAAGTTTGCGAGGACGAATCGAATCGTGCCAGGTCAGGGTCAGATTTATGGGAGGGGTGTTTCCTTCCTTCCTTCCTTCCTTCCTTCCATGCTGTGGGATGATGATTCCTCCCCCCTCCCTCATCCATCTGTCCTTCGAGTTTATCCATCTGGGCGAGGGACCCGCGCGACCCATCCTAGTGGATAATCTTGCGAAGCTATAGCTATAGAGAGAGAGAGAGAATACCGCTTTGAAAGAGGGAATACCACCTCGGTTTGTTGTGATTGGGTGGGCGATGGCATATGGGAAGGGGGGAGCGACGGCGAATGATGGAGCCACAGACCTTGGACGAGCGAGAGTAGTTCATAATAAGCCCTTTTCCTTTTTGTTTGGTTTCGGCCTTCCGTTGGCAGCGGATGGGGGAGAATATCGTTAGACCATGCGATTGGACGGCATGTGGTAAAAAGATCCGGGAGAGAGGGGGAGAGAGAGGCCATGCTGGAGAGCAGCAAAAGAGCTTTAACGAGCCGCTCAAAGGGGGGACGCACTTTGCCAGATGCACGGTCAAGAAGTCATGTGAACCCCCCCCCCCCCCCCCTTCCCGTCCCCATCAACTTGCTCGCTCGGGGACCCCACCCTCCTCCTCCTCCTCCTCATGCTTCCGCCTCCCGCCCTCAATTATCGAAACGCCATTTTCCTTTCGAAAAACAAAATGCACGTCCTCACGCGCATTCGGAGCACTCGAAACCGACCGGAAATGCATAAACCTCCCCCACCCCTAATCCCCGCGAGATGATACCGCGTCGAGCCTGATGAAAGAGGGCGACCGGGGCTTTCCCGATCGTGGGGTCATAGTTTAGAGGCGTGTGAATGGGGTTTGCGGAAGTAGAGCGTGTGCAAGCGATCGTCGGATCAGAACGGGCCCGATGTCCACGTGCTCTGAAATATGGGGAAGTGGATGCGCAATAGAACTACCGAGAGAGGATATAAAGGGAAACTGCGTTTATGATTCGAGCTCTCCACTTACGCCATAGGCATCTAGAAAACTTCTCAATTGGGTTGCTAGGAATTTTATGGAGAGATCGGCCGAAACATCTAAAAACTTAAGTTCACAATTGGCGGTCGAGTATACCACGGGCTACCTACTTAAGGTGGGCTTCTTCGCCCCGAATGAAATAAGCGAAAGAGTGTGGTATTATGAATAACTCGATGTGCATCAGGACCAAATGCTAGTTATCTTTATTTTAGCCATAGTGGACAGGGTGATTGAAAAGTGCCAAGACACATGTTGCGCAAAAAAAAAAACATAGATAGATGCTAGTTAGGTACATCAAATTGGTTGACAATGTGGTTTATTCTAGATAATAAGATGGACTTCGAATAACGATTTGAATAAGCGAGATGTATTCAACATTCAGAATTAGTGCTTAAACAGCATGCTAATTGTTTATTGTCAACCTTACTGGAGCTCAAGATCACTGAAAGATGAAATTCTGCGAGTCTACACTCTCTCTCTCTCACTAGCCCCATGAATCTTCCTGGTACCTGCCTTACACATGCCCTTCCCCCATGGAGTTGACCCACACAAAAGTACATCCCCATATCTCCCATTTATATCACACACACGCAAAAATAAAACAAGAAATACTAATTTAACTAAGTTTATTTCCTTCAAATACGAACACATGAAACTTAAAAATGTTGCCTCTTCCCCAGCCCCCTTCTCCCTATATATATACTCCCCACATTCCTAGCTTTCCACCAGGCCAAACTTTTGCATCCATCCACCCGTCTCTCTTTCTCTGAACTAAGACAGAACCAATACTCAACCGAACTCCGCGCAGCAATGGATGGCATCAGCTGCACCGACGAGAGCACCACCAGCAGCGACTCCCCCTCCATGTCCCCGCCCCTCCGTTTACCCCACGCCAAGCCCTCCCCGCCCCCTCCGGGGAGCCTGTGCCGCGTCGGCAGCGGGGCCAGCGCCGTCCTCGACCCCGCGCCCGACGGCGGCGCCGAGGCCGAGTCCCACAAGAAGCTCCCGTCCTCCAAGTACAAGGGCGTCGTCCCCCAGCCCAACGGCCGCTGGGGCGCCCAAATCTACGAGAAGCACCAGCGCGTCTGGCTCGGCACCTTCAACGAGGAGGAGGACGCCGCCCGCGCCTACGACATCGCCGCCCAGCGCTTCCGCGGCCGCGACGCCGTCTCCAACTTCAAGCCCGAGGGCGCCGAGGACCCCGCCGAGGCCGCCTTCCTGGCCAAACACTCCAAGGCCGAGATCGTCGACATGCTGCGCAAGCACACGTACCGCGACGAGCTCGATCAGAGCAAGCGGAGCTACGCGGGCTCCGCCGCGGAGCGTTCCGGGTACGGGCCGGGCCGGGCGGAGGGGGCGGCGGCGGCCCGGGAGCAGCTGTTCGAGAAGGCCGTGACGCCGAGCGACGTGGGGAAGCTGAACCGGCTGGTGATCCCGAAACAGCACGCGGAGAAGCACTTCCCGCTGCCGGGCGGACCGGCGGCGACGCTCAAGGGCGTGCTGCTCAACTTCGAGGACGTCGGCGGGAAGGTCTGGCGGTTCCGGTATTCGTACTGGAACAGCAGCCAGAGCTACGTGCTCACCAAGGGCTGGAGCCGGTTCGTGAAGGAGAAGAGCCTGAAGGCCGGCGACACCGTCTGCTTCCAGCGGTCGGCCGGGCCGGAGAAGCAGCTCTACATCGACTTCAAGCCGCGGAGCAAGTCGCCGGCGGGCCTGGCCGCGCAGCCCGTGCAGATGGTGAGGCTGTTCGGGGTGAACATAATGGAAGTGCCCTATTGCGGCGGGAAGAGAATGAGGGATGTGGACTTGCTGTCGTTCGAGTGTAGGAAGAAGCAGCAGATGGTGGTTGGTGCTTTGTAGCATCATCTACATCTTTCCATCTTCGATCTTTTTTCGTTGAATTTCTTGCTTTAGGTTTTGAATTTTGCTTCTCCCTAGCTGTTGCCATGTCTTGTGAATTATGTTGAGGGGAAAGAGATGGGGTTATGTTGTAGATCCACATCAATTGTATATTCTTACAGGATAGATGTTGGAGCGGCAAAAAAGAAGAAAAAGCTAAAAAAAAAATTAGGTGCAACGAAGGAAAAAGTTACTGGAAAATAGAAATAATCAAAACGGTGAGGTGTTACTCCCTTTTAACGTGCGAGCTTTTCAGAATTCTTCTTTCTCTCTCTTTTTAAATTCAATCTTTTCTTGGTTCCAACTTGATGAGTTTTCTGTTTCGTGCTCCGCCCGTTTGGGAGAGAAAAATCGATTCTCGTTTGGGCGCGACATCCAACTTGCATCCTCACTTTCTTTAGTTTTTGCCATGTTGAGCAAAATGCAGATGTTGCTTTCTAGAAATATCTGGTCGGTAAGAAACCACTTCCTTTTTGGCTATCTCCGTGACTTGCGAGTTCCCACCCCTTCTCCCGAAGTTTCTCTTCAGACGTAATAATTCTAAAGTCGTTCTAGTATACTCTACTCGTTCGCTGGTCAGGAATTGGGGTACGGTCGGTTCGCCGGGAGGATCGCCCTCCCGGTTTGATTTTGGCTGTCTTTCGAATGGCAGCTGCAGTCCGAGTTGCGGCACTAGATCCGGCAAGTGGGAGAAGGGAGGGAGCTATACCCGGGATTAATCAAGAGGATAGTAATGTCGGTACCGATTTGACTGTGGATACTAAGTCTAGGATTAAGCCTAGACGATTGGATCCAAATTCAATGCACGACATTTGAACAGTCAACCATGACTTTCGATACTTGATAAAGAGATTGATTATTGGATTTTTCCTAACAATTAGACCCGTATAAAAAGGAAAACAAGCTCGAGAAAGAATTGAAATGGGTCTTGACTTCGTCGTCTCTTAATCACGTACACTATCAGCGTTTCACGACATCAAATTTATATGTTTGTATAAAAAAGTGGAGGAAAAGCGAAAAAAAAAAAAGGTTCAGAAGATTAATATGTCCACCATGGATGGTTTGGAACCAGTGGCGCAGCTTGAGAAGCACGAGGGATCAAAATGCCTTTTGAGATGGACAAGTTCCCTTTTGCTTCCCATTGTTAATTCCATTACAGAACATTGCGGTCGTCCTCTGTTTTTCTTTTGGTTAGTCACAAAACGTTTCGACTTTAAATTTTATTCGCACGTAACGTTTCGATTCGGTTCACGTTAGCGTTGGCACATTTTCCTGTGGCAGACAAGTGCAAACGGAATTCGACGATGGGTTTTGGAAACTGTAGGTAGCATCTGCTGTTGCAGAGTGAGAGGGTATGACCTACTTGAGCGTTTTCTTTTTCCCTCTATTTTTGGTTTATCTTTAGTCATTTGTTAGGTCGTCTTCCATAGTACGACGAGTTTCTTTTTTCGGTCTAGCATAGTACGACAAGTTACCAGACGAGAAATAAGAGGAATAATTATCCAGAAAAATTTTAAACCTATTGTACGAAAATAAATCCACTCATAAATCTTTTAATTATGTCAATTTAATCGTAAATTTTTTGATAATTTATCAATTTAGTCATAAACCTGTTATTTAGATAAGTGGCCGAAAGGACCATGGATATGAAGCGTGAGTCAAGCAAAGACGCAGGCACATCCTTAGTCGCGGGTTAATGGGTAAAAAAGAATTATAGCGCAAACCATTTGTTTAAAATAATTTGTTATCCGCCGCGAAAGGATTGAGCTGAATCTGACTTCGACGCCAGCAGCAATATTGCGCGAGCTGTGGTATATGGTCTAGTATGCACTCTCTGTATGGTCAAAGTCAGATCGCTAATAAAAAATTAAACAATCGAAAAGTTTGTTCGTCGATGTCAGGGGGGTCATTTTGACAGGGTTTTGAGAATGATTAAGCTTATTATATATTCCAAACCTTTGATATCAAGAATAGTTTAGATGCTAATAATTATAATCACTAAGCTGGACGGGTCAAATCTTGTCGTTGCACCTCATTATTCTACTCGAAGTTGTCTCGTGATGATCTGCATGTGTGCGCGTGTATACGTATACTTCCTTCGACGCATGCGTGCATGTATCTGCGTAGATTAAGTTCATGCAACGTCCCCCCTCAACTGGGCTCTATCCGATGGCCTCGTGATATCTCTCGTGTCTGAGGCCCAAAAGAAATTTTGTTATTTGGACATGCTCTAGCACGAACTTCAACAATGACGATCCCATGTGATGAGGCTTGAGAATAGCATCTCCCATCTTGCGAAATACTAAGCTTTGGTGACCAAGAGTAAAATTTAGTTCAGAAATAGTTACGCCTCTCAAAATTGATCATAAACCTATCTTCTAACCGGTATTTGATGGGCTGGATTGTTATATAGGTTAGTTATATTCAATAAATGGGTCGTAAATGGTAAGACCTAAAATAATATAGGTGTTAAATGGGTTTGCAATTTACTTAGACCCAACAAACATCTATGACTTACTTTTCACTCTCTCGCTCTCACTTGATCTCATGTTCACTCACTTTACTCTATCACCTTAGTTTAGGTATGAGTTTTCCTATATTGGATTACATATAAAAATATTTTAGCAATACAAATCGATCGGATATGAGTTAGGTATGGGTCGGTTTGGTTATGGGTCACTAGATTTGCATTGCATGAAAATGAGTCAAAAACGGATTAAATGGGTCAATTTGGGTCAGATCATTTTCGACTCGACCCACTCTTTTGACAGGTTTAGAAACAATCAATTTACTATTAGAATAATGAGTATTTCTCAAATAGTATATAACACTCGTTCCAATTTTTTCCTTTTTCTGTTGGATTTAGGAGCACTGCTGTATTAACTTTCGTGCTCCGGCTTAAGTTTACTGTTATCTTTGTCCGGTCGAAGACAGCACATCCCATATGCAACGAATTTCTTTTTAAGTCATGGGCAGGCTTGGACAAGGCTCTTCGCCCCCACCGAGGCCAGGATTAGTACCGGGCCTGCGGTTTCTCCGAAGGCCCGTTCGAGCCCGCCTCAGTCCGCCCATCAAGCAGGTCCTTCTTTCCCACGACCGAGCCGACGAAGAGCGAGCTCGACACGAACATGAACCGATCCCCTTCTTCTTTTCCCTCAACAAACCGAAACGTCAATAAGGGTCGAGCATGGACGGGCGAGCTCGTCGCCGCAACCCCACCGGCATCGCCTAATATGGCTTGACACTTGGGAAAATCCAATCCCTGTTCCCAAACCAAAGGGGCCCGGAGTGAAAGGTCTACGGCCCATCACTCGTATTCAGGCCCGGCCCACTCATCGAGCTCGATATTATCGCAATTCGCAATTCTATATCTCTCTCTGCGTGCCGTAGTTTCATCTGCACTGTCCAAGCTTTTCACTTGGCGCACAGAGAGAGGGAGAGATAGAGATAGAGAGAGAGATGGCGGTTGGTGACTCCCTCGTGCACTCGGCGTCTCCGCGACCCTCGTCTTCTTCCTCGCCATCGTCGAAGCCTTCCCTCTTCGCCGGGTCGCCGCTCGCTTTCTTGCCCGCCCGCGTTTCTGGTTCGTGTCCTGCAGCTCTGCTTCTTTGCTTTTCGTAGTTTTTTTTTTTTACCGTTTGCCCAGCTGTTTTGAACCTGAGGAACGAGGTGAATATGAAAAAGAGCTTTCGGTGTGCTGCTGCTGCTTGCTGGCCTTGTTTAAGCGATGCGAAGGGTCCTGCTAAGTCGATGATGCTTGATTAGGAGTTATTTGGATGAATTTGGGGTCGCTAGAGCACTGTCGTTCGAGCTGTGTGTGCGGGAGTTTGGTGCTGGTAAAGCTGCTAGTATTTGGTATGACGACGCCTTTTTTCTGTTCGCATTTTCAGTAAAGCAGACGTGTCCGAACAGGCGGCTGGTGATCGTTTCCAAGAAGATATCTGGCTTGGAAGAGGCCATGAGAATCAGGAGGTACCTTTACATACATGAGAATTAGGACACCCTTTCGGCATCAAGTGCGTGCTGTATAAGTGTATGTGGTAACAAGGGAGGGACAGAGCCAATTTATTAGCAGACATTGGGTTTCCGCTCGATGTGGATTGGCATTTTCATATAAGTCGTTTGTCTGTCTCGAAGATTTGTCCATTACGCCGAAAGCGTATGTTGTTCGGACCCTAATTCGGATTCCCTTTCCCTGTGAAGGTCCATTTAAAATGGTGACATGCCCAGCGCAATAGGGCTGCCAGCACCTTAGCTGAGTGATTATTTGTTAAAACTCTCTGAAAATTTCTTGTCTAATCTATATCTGTGATTCTGGTAAAATTAAATTCGATATTTAAACCAAACATGATGACTGCCTCTGCCGGCATTTAACGCACAGAACTGGAGATTGTTAGGAATAAGGATTGTTCTAAAGTGATTCGCTTGGGGAGGATGATTTCTTGCTCTTAGAAGTTACTTTTTCACTCTGTCTCAATATTTTTTCTCTCCTTACTGCTGATTTATGGTTATTTTGCACTGATATCGGTCTGTTATTATGAAAACCCCAGAGAACGCGAACTTCAAAGCACAAAAAAGTTCAAAAGAAGGCCGCCTTTAAGGCGTGGAAGGGTATCTCCGCCTCTTCCTGTGCCTGACCACATACCAAAGCCTCCTTATTTCGGTTCGCCGTTGCTTCCAGAGCTTGCTAGTGAATATCAAATTCACGATTCTGACGGCATTGCTCACATGAGAGCTGCGTGTGAGCTTGCTGCGCGTGTTCTTGATTATGCAGGGAAGTTGGTTAAGGTGAGATTCTGCTTTATGAGAGAAGTTTCTGCTTTGGAATGTAGAAATATACTGGTACGAGTTGGCAAAGAAACCAATGATTTCCTAATATAACAACTTTATATGCTGTATAGTTCTTCAATTTCAGCAAATTTGTGACGTTCTCTTAATTTTTTGCCACTGTTTTTGTCAACTCGAGCAGTCTTTCCTTTAGGTCTCAAAACTTTGATGCAGATTTACATGTGTATGGTGGCCTCAGTCTAAGTACTTGGAGTGAAAGGTTATCTTCTGGTGATGGAAACACATGCTCTTTCTTGTGTTTGAATTTTCCGAATTAGGGTAGTCAAGGAAATAATGGATTGTACCTATGGCATTTGAAGTTGACCCAAGTGGAACTAGGACGACAAGTAGCAATAACTGCCATTATACCAAATGAAACATACTGAAATTCGCGTCTGAAAGAAATATGTGACTTCATGTTGTAATGTTTATTTTTTCTCTTTTTTCAGGGTAATTTTGCGCTTAACTTTGCTTTAATTTTGTTAGCCATCAGTGACAACAGATGAAATAGATAAAGCAGTGCACCAGATGATTATTGAAGCTGGTGCTTATCCTTCTCCTCTTGGCTATGGAGGATTTCCCAAAAGTGTATGCACATCAGTTAATGAATGCATGTGCCACGGAATACCAGATTCTCGCCAACTACAGGTCTGTGTTCGCTCATAGTTCTCAGTTAAGAAGCCTATTATTTTCTTTTCAATAATCACAATCTTATGCAGGACGGTGACATTATAAACATCGACGTGACTGTCTACTTAAATGTAAGTGTTTGTCAATCAATTATTGGCTCAATGTTGCACTTAATACAAGTAACTTACAAAGTCAATGTAGTCTTGTTACTCTCGTATGACTCGATCTGAATGTATATTACTAGCTATTATTGGCGGATGATATAGTGTGTCTAGAGGAAGTCGATGTAAGTTTTCTTAATTGTCTACGCCATCTTTCTCTTTCAGAGATGCACACTCCGCCCACACCTGCAGACAGAAGGTGGATCTGTGCATTCTGATTTACAGCTCAGCTTTTAATGATTGTTTGTTTGAATATTTTTACAGTCATTTGAAAGTAAGAAAAAAGATGTGTCAATGTCGTATGTTGATGAAGGAAGATAATAATGACATTCAAATTTAAACCAGTTTATAGACAAGCAAGGGCATGTCTTGTCCTCGTTGATTCTAAGACATGGGCTATCGTGTTTGATTGAAATTACTCAAGTTCATGCTGTTATGTTTCAATAGTGGTCCCCTCCCCTCCTCCCCCTCCTGTCCATGTTTATTTGCCTGGGTCATGGTCTGCAATTTGGTTAGTCTAATTGGACTTTATTCTCGTGACGTGGTCAGTGTCAAGTCCCCTTAACCAAAGCTAAAACTTCGGTACAATAGTGGAGTGGATTGTCTTCTCTGACGCAAATTCTCTCTATATCTGTTAGGGTTATCATGGAGACACATCCAAGACATTTCTCTGTGGGAATGTCAGTGATGCACTTAAAAACCTCGTGAAGGTGAAAATTTGCTTACAGTTTCGTCTGGTATAGCTATTTCTTCCTGTCGATCTCCTATAGAATTCACACTGTGCTTGTCATGGTAGGTTACTGAAGAGTGCATGGAAAGAGGCATAGCAGTTTGCAAAGATGGTGCAAGTTTTAAGAAAATTGGAAAGAGAATAAGGTTTGTTTCAGCTTCTTTACAAATGTTGGTCAGGAATTTCTCTGTAAATTTTGTCCATGTCGACTCATTTCGGATGCTTGATTTTTGTATTGAGGATTGGCTTTAGAAGATGTAAATTGAAAAATAGAGAAATTCATTTGCTCAGTTGCAAGTATAGTGGCAACAAAGTTGCATGTCTTTTGGGTGACAAGTTTATCCTACAACTTACCAGTTAGCTATATTACAGTTTCTGCCTAATTGCAGTCTTACAGCATAAAATTTATAGATAACGTCAGGAAGGTTCCTTAGGTTTGCTGTATCAAAAAAAAATGCTGATTAGTTTAATTTACTACTTAAATATAGTAATCATGTGTATTCACTATATTGGATGCTGGACTAATTTGCTCGCTAAAATTCAGATCTTATTTGCATGGAACTATGAGTAGTTTGATTATTCTAGTATGGAACCATATGCATTTCAGTCAGTTTAAATCTAGTAGAACCTTGATGTTCTCCACGATCAAGATCCACAAACAATACTACGGCAGGAGTTGCTTTAATGTCACAAAAAATGTAAACTCTTGACAGATCTAGAAAAATGACTTGATCGAGATAAATTTGAAAGGAGACTATACTTTTTCTTTGTTGTAGTTTCATTTGGAGAAATGGGATAAGGCTAGAAAGGTGTAGGCTATGTGTGAGCAGAAACACTGCACAAAACGATGAAATGATCTCAAACTGCCAGTCTCTTTTAATGTCACATTTTAAACTAGTTAACTTCCATCTTTGTTTGAACATAATTACCTTCTTAACTGAAAAATTTTTCTAGATTGTCATGTGACCAGAAGTTTGATGACCACTTAGTTTTCAGTCGCTACTTGTTATTATTAAGAGGATATGGGCACCAGAGTTTCTTTAGACTGCATTTACAATTTGAGAAGAATCAAAAGAAGTGTTGGTTCAATTTGCATGGGATTAGAACATCTGTCACTGAGCAGTTTTAGCTGATAGAGACTACAATCTCAGAGCCTGTCTTGTGGGTTATTCTGCCGCTGTTTACATTTATGCCATTGTTTAATAAATAGCCTCGTTATTTCTTTCGGGGAATAGTCGTCTGAATTTTTTAATCTGTCTTTATACCTCCAGTGAGCATGCCGAGAAATATGGCTACGGAGTGGTCGAGCGGTTTGTTGGGCACGGAGTAGGAACCATATTTCATTCTCAGCCAATCATTTATCATCATCGTAAGTTCTTCCCTCATGTCCTTATTTACTCACCTCATTATTGAATTAGGAAAACCTAGACTGGTGAAAGTAGAACGAGCTCGAATTGCCATGGCATTACCACTTTATACAAGATTGTGCCAACCAGCATCGAGAGATTGTACGTAATGTACGATACAAAATTTGAAACCCAAACTTGGTCACTTTCCTCAACATTTCATGTATGATCGGGCAGGAAATGAAGAGCCTGGAACCATGGTCGAGGGACAGACATTCACAATCGGTGAGCTCCTTGCCATAATTCCTGAGAAAACTCTTGAGAACCTGTGATTTGCATGTTGCTCAAAGTTAGCTGAAACTTTTTCTCGCATTTGCCGTCTACAATCACCGTGAAATGCACGTGCGCAGAACCGATCCTTTCATTGGGAAGCATAGAGTGCAGAACGTGGCCGGACAATTGGACGACTCTCACGGCGGATGGCGGCCCCGCCGCACAGTTCGAACACACCATTTTGATCACTAGAACCGGAGCTGAAATCCTGACCCACTGTTGAGAAACATCATTTTGACCCTCATTTTTTGTTGGTGGGGTATTAGCACAAGTTCAGTTTCGCTCTCTATGTTGTCCAAGCAAAGTGTACACAAAAGTTCCCTAGAGGCTGCAAATGCTTGATGATGTCCAATTCTCTGTCATGTCATTTAGATTTCATTTCGATTCATTTTGGTATTTCTTTGCCAAAACCCGAACTTTGTAAATGGACCTTCGTGCCCAGATCAAAATCTTAGTTGGGTTAGGGCCCGTTTGGTTCGGCATTTGGAAGGGGCTTTCGGCCTCGAAAGCCCCTTGGCCAAATGCTGAACCGTTTGGTTCTGCTTTTCGAATTCGAAAAGTCGAAAGCTAGCATTTGGAATGTTTTGAAACGTTGAATTCTATTTTTCCCTTCCCAAATGGCCCTCACTCAAATTTCAATATTCCGATTTTGCTCCCGTTACTGTTCATCTTCCTCGCCGCGAGGGTGGCCCGTGAGGGTGGATCCGGCCGATGAAGGGTCGGTGAGGGTGGACCTGGGCGGCGAAGGGTTGGCGAGGTCGCCCGACCCAGGCAACGGTCGCTTGGGGTTGGGCAATTGCCCAGGCGTCGCCGCCTGGGGTCAGGCGACCGCCCAGGCAATCGTCGCCTGGGTTCACGTGAACCCAGGCGACGGTCGCCTAGGTCAGGCGACCTCGCCGGCCCTTCGTTGACCAGATCTGCCCTCGTCGGTCCTTTGTCGGCCACCCTCGCCGGTGAAGAAGATGAACAATATAGGGGCAAAATTGAAATATTAAAAATAAAGTTGCCAAAACCCTTTGCAAAAAAAATTTTACCAAACACTAATTAGGTCAAAGTAGCTTTATAAATTTTTTTTACCAAACACCATTTATATATTTTCAAGTGATTTTTACCTAAAATTATTTACATTTCTCGAAATAGCATTTGAAAAGCCGAACCAAACTGCCTTAATCCGATTTAATGGCGTGCCACCTCCAGGTTTAAGAACGGGGTGAGGCCGTGCCGGTCTTCCTATTGGTTCGTGCATTGCACGCTCCCGTAGGAGCGGGTGAAGTGGGACCCACGGGAAGAACGAGGTGAGGAAAAAGGGGCCAAAGAATCAGGCTCGGCTCGGCTCGGCTCGGCGCTTAGATGTGGCGCAAACGGGGACGTCTCGCGACGCGGCGTGGGCACGCGGCGCAGTGCACGCTCCCTGGATTCCGAACGGCTTGGCTCTTGTCCGTGCGCGGGGGTTCCCGACCGAACACCCAAAGCATATTCGGTTTGCTTCGGACAAAGGTGGGCTGGTGCTTCAATGACGTGTATTCCTTTTCGATATTTCAAGGACTCTTTTGTTTATTTATTTATATTTATTTTTCTAATTTTTACTTTTTAATGCCGATAATTTTCACGGCAGCCCTTTCGCATGATACGTACAAGACGCATGATCGAGAGCATTCGAGTTGAGCTTAATCCCATCTATACGCCAATGGTAACATCTGGAGTCGTTAGAGATAGACCCACTCAACTAATTTATGACACGCTTAAACTTAAATGCATCTAATTGACAAGTTATCGAGATGTTCAAGTTCGCTTGACATGGATGCATTTATTTCAATAATGTCGATATATGTTTTAATACGTTTTCATACATTTATAGGAAAAAGTACCCAAAAAAAAATCATAAACCTATTATATTGATATTAATTTAGTCATAAACATTTTTATTGGATCAATTTAGTCCTAAGCCTTTTCATATTGGTATCAATTCAATCAATTCGACTAATTTAGGGTAAAAATTATTGATGTGGACGTCAGCGGTCCTATGTGATACAGTCGACGCTGCCATAGAAATTTTTAATAATTTTTTGATCTTTTTTTCCTTTTTTTCTTTCCCTTTTCTTTTTGGCAATGGCTCGTCATTGGCCACAGGCCATTGCCAACAAAGCCAACCCTCGTCGATCTTGCGACCCTCACCGGGCCTCACCCTAGATTGGGCAAGGGCCACCCATGCTAATCTTGTGAGGTTGGCCCTACCAAGCCTCACCCTTCCTTGGGCGAGAGCCACCCTCGCTGATCTTACGAGGTTGGCCCTTGCTAGGCCTCGTCAGCGCTCACTCTCGCTAGCTGTGGCATGTGGCCGGTGACCAATCACTACCAAAAAGAAAAGGGACATAAAAAATATGAAAAAGCCAAAAAAATTATTAAAATTGCCCGCGCTAGCGCTAGCAGTTTGGCTTGTCCGTACCACATAGGACCACCTGTGTTTACGTCAGTGATTTTCGGCCTAAATTGTTCAAATGGACTGAATTGGAACCAATATGAAAATATTTATGATTAAATTGGTCTAATTAAAAGGTTTATGACTAAATCAAAATCATGAATGCAATAAATTTTGGAATTTTTGGGTACCTCTCCCTACATTTATATATACTAGTAAATCTACATTTTAAATTATCTTGACGTGTCGCTAATTCAATAATCGTATTGCATTCGAATTCCAAAAATATATATTATCCAATTAACGAATGTTTAATTCTCACGTTAAATTTGGGAGAACATGTTAACTGTAAGATTTTGTAGGACCGCCACCAACTACTCTAAAAGCTTAAATTATTAAATGAAAGCGTGATTTAATATTTAGTTATTCTAACACTATTATTTACGCTTAGTCTGGTCTTTTTGTCTAGTACTAAGCTGGACATATTTAATTGGAGAGGCAAATGGGGCCTAGAAAGATTTAAACTCTTGACTTATACCATGTAAGATTTTGTGAGATTACCGTCAATTGCTTTAAAAAATTAAACTACTCGGTAAAGACGTAATTTAATATTTAATTATTTTGATGTTCATTACCCGACACAAGTGGCAAAAAGATACGAATCGACAACCCTACCGTGCATATGATTAGGCCACCTCTTGGTCCCCGTTATTCACACGTACCGTGGCTATTCCCTTCGAGCGCTGTTGTTGGAATTCCACTCCGACTTGGAAATGATGCTTGGAACCACACGCCACCCGTTCGTTCAAAGGTAGGCAGGCATTCATCACCATCGTCAACCAGCACAGGTGCCGTCGCGCAAAAGACACGAGGAGGCATTATTTCCCCCGTACAAGTTCGACCTCTCCTCTCGACGCCTTGTTGGTGACTCCGCGGGAGTACGATCTTCTTCGCTGAGTCACGCCCCCCAATAAAAGGAAATCAACAGAATCTCCTTTGCTCGATCTCATCAAAGTCTTCGATCCTCAATCGCATAGGTCGCGCTTCTAGAGTTTGGAATTTTGCGAAAAGTAGACAAAGGCGCGCATGATTCCAGTATCCTCAAGAGACGAGACGTGCGCGGACAAGACACGTCGTGGCATTTGACGCGATGCAGGGTAATCTCGGCGGATCAGCAGCCACGGGTTTCGAACGAGACAACCATCGTAGAGGTCTTCTAAGATACTCTCGCCAACTTTTTCACAACCAACAAGCGAAAGGGGGAAATTTCACGACGCTCTGGAAGCTCGGTCGATTGCCAAAAGACAACGGACCCGATTGGAATGTTCTGTAAACGATCCTTTTTGGTCCTTGGTGGAAAATCCAATTCGCTTTCGATGCGTGCCACAAGTAGCCTGTCTAGAAGATGGCGCACGTGATGGAATCGAGGGGGATGGGGATCAAGGGCCACGAAGGGATCAAGCATATCCTGAAGAAGATACGAAAGCAACACAATACGACCGGTTCCTGCGTCGCATTGTGCTACTTTATTTAGACGGGTTTTACGTTTTTTTTCTTGTTTCCTATCTCTCTTTTGGTGAGCTATGTGTTCATTTTTGGCTTATTTTCTCAATTTTACCGTAAGCTTAAGCTCACTCCCTAACTTATCATCATATGGGCGTCCGTACCCATCAATGAAAACTGAAACTATTCGATGACTATCACATGGGTCCTCCAATTTTTTTTTTTATCATTGTAATCTAGGGGCACGATCATAATTAGATGACTACTTGGAGAGAAACTGGCACGACGACCTGTCACGATGGCCCCCGCTTAAGTCTGAGTTCCCCGGGGGCAAGAATTGAATCCACGACCCTTGATTCGTAAGCCGAACGCATGAAAAATGCCCTTGCCACTTCATTGACCCCGGAGTGGGTGGACCTCTATTTTAGCAAGTTTAATTTGGCCACATCACTCGGTAGAGACATTGCAAACGTTATATAGATCGAGTGAGGGATACACGGCATAAAGAGGAATTAAAATATCGACTGTTTATAAATATATATTTTATTTTAATATCGAGGACTTAAGGTTTTGGAAAAGGTACCAAAGCAAGTCTCGACCTCGCCGCTGATGAAATTTAGGCGCCGAAAAGAAAACCATACCCGGGCAATCACCAAAATATTCCACATTGGAGCCGCATTAGGTTTCTGACGACTGAAATCCACCATCCGCGAGCTCGAGACCTGATTTGGGGTTTTTTTTGTTCTTTTTAAACCTTAATCCTCAATTACCCAAAATAAAACTCTAGATGCTCAATTAAACAATGACCGAAACCTCAAGTCACGTTCCCGCACTTATCCTAATCAAGAGACTTAGAAAATAAGCCATATTTTCCTTCATTCCTCTTCCAATCAAATTTTTTACCGTCGCGTTCGTTCTTCAGTTAAGTTTGCACGCGGGCAATGTCCAAATTCACAATCCAAAGTGCGGAATTTCCTAGAGAGAGCATTAACTTTTGGCTTTCACACAGTCGTTGGGTCGAAACTTCTGAAACGCGGAAAACGAAGAAGAAAAAGGAACACCTAACTTTCTACGCACGGTAGAAAAACTGGCACCCAGTAAGCTGTGGTCGTCGTCCACTTTTGACGTTAGAAAACGGGCATGGTGGGGAGCAGCTCCTTCCCATCAAAAGATTAGAAGAAAACATACCCATTCGAAGCAGAAGATGGCCGAACTGGTGTTCTTTCTTTTTTTTTTTGGGACAAAATATGTTAATAGTTAGCTCGAGAATCGGTTGAGTTGTCCTCATTAACCAAAGAAAATCACACGTTTCCGGGGATCGTTTCGATCCGGCCCGAGGGAATGCCGTTGCGCAGTCCAGCGCCGTGCCCGCCTGAACGCACGACCAGTCAAACGCCCGAAACGAAACGACCAAATCTGTGATGATCTCCGAAGTCGAAATTAACACGGGGGGGCGCAAACGACCGGCGGATCAGCAGCGATAACCGTGGAGGGAACTGCTCAGGGTCGAGGACGGATCAAGAAGCGTCGTTTCATCTTTGATCTTATCCCCAAGATAAGGGACAGAGAGGGACAGGGAGATGATGATGCGACGTCAGAATTTGCAGACCCCACTAGAATGAAACGACGAAGGGCGAATCACAGCCTCGACTGGAATATTCATCCCCCTTCCTTCCTTCTCTCTCTCTCTCTCTCTCTCTCTCCGTGACAAATGATAAAGTAAAGTTTCTCTCTCCTCCTCCTCCGTTTCTTTCTTCGCATTTTAATAGATGCATAATGCAATGATAAAGAAATGGAACCACCCCTCTCCCTCTCTCTCTTCGCTCGGGCTCTGGGGACACCGCCTTCTCTCCCGTCAGAGATTCTTTGTTTTGTTATGCGACGCCCCGACCTCGATGCCCCGCTCTCCACCATCCGATCCCTCTCTCTCTCTCTCTCTCTCTCTCTCTCTCGCTCTAGGAAGAGAGCGACCGGAAACAAGAAAAGAAAAACAACGATAAAACGATAATAGGAAAAGAAAAATCGTTTTCTTGGACACGGGGGTAGAGTCATATTCCGTTTCTTGATTCTATTTAGATCCCATATTCTCACACCCCACCCCCCCTCCCCACACCCTTCCCTTTCCCCTTGTTCGGATCTCTCTATGCTCGCCTCGCAGCAAGCTCCATATAACCCTCCCCTGTCCTTCTGGACTCATCAGAGAGAGAGCGACCCATAAACAGTAGAAAGAGAGAGAGAGAGAGAGAGAGAGAAGAAGGAGGAGGAAAGAGAAGGGGAGATAGGGGAGGCATGAATAGTAGTCATCGTCAGTTCCAGAAAATGCAGAGCTACATGGAAGCTTTGGAGGAAGAGAAGCGCAAGATCCAAGTCTTCCAGCGCGAGCTCCCTCTTTGCTTGGAGCTTGTGAACCAAGGTACTGATCGGGTTTCCGTTACCCACCCCCCCAACCCTGGGGAACTCTTCCTTTCGAGTCTTTCTTGCTTTTTTAGATGAAGGGGATGATGGAAAAAGGCTGGATCTTTCGTTCTGGGTGTTGGCAGCGATCGAGTCGTGCAGGCAGCAGTTATCTGGGACGACCACGGAGTACATGCAGCGAGGCCAATCCCAGTGTTCCGACCAAACTTCGACTGATGGTCCGGTTTTGGAGGAATTCATTCCTATCAAGAGAATTTGCTCGGTTTCTGATGATGAAGAAGAAGAAGAAGAAGAAGAAGAAGAAGAAGAAGAAGAAGAAGACGAGCAACATTCGCACAAGAAGCCTAAGAGCGACAACGCCACTGATAAAAAGAAATCCGACTGGCTCAGATCTGCTCAGCTGTGGAATCAGACCACCCCAGGTCCCCCTCTTCAACAGGTAAGGCAAAAGAAAAGAACCCATCTTCTCGGGAAAAAAAATAATTTTCGGGATAAAAAAAAAAAGAAAGAACAAGGACATGATTTTTTCGGTTTCTGGTTTTCATGGGATTTTCGGTCCTGGTCTGAAATGCAGGAGTCTACACCGAGAAGGGTATCGGTGGTGGAGGTGACGAGAAATGGCGGGGCTTTTCAGCCATTCCTTAGAGAAAACAGGAGTCCTGTGAAGACCACCAGTCACGATAATGATCATCAGAACAAAAACAACCAATCTCTGGTCGAATTACGTTCGCCGGTCCCGGCTGCCGCCACGAGCTCGACGGCGGACACCACGAAGGGCAACGGCAACGGAAGCAGGAAGGAGGACAAGGAAGGGCAGGCTCAGAGGAAGCAACGGCGGTGCTGGTCGCCGGAGCTGCACCGGCGGTTCTTGCAAGCCCTTCAACAGCTCGGTGGTTCACATGGTATGTCACTATATTTACCCAATTCTTAAAAAAAAAAGGAGGAATTCAGCTTAAACTAGATCAGTTCGATCTCTAGCCCGTTCTTTTTTTGTACCTGGGGTTCTCAATTTCCACCGATTAGAACGTGCATTTGCACCGGGGGGAGGATCTGATTGGACAGCGTTTGTTCGTTTGTTTTGGCAGCTGCAACCCCGAAGCAGATCAGGGAGTTGATGAAGGTGGATGGGCTCACTAACGACGAAGTCAAAAGCCATTTGCAGGTTCGTTGGATTGGCTAAGTTTAGCACATCTCCTCCTTCCATTTTGATTGATCATGGAATATTCGGATTCCTTGTTTTTGTCTCTTTCCTGCGCCTTCCCTTCTCCCTGGTTTACTGTTGCAACTTAGTTGCTGGTTAGCTTCCAACTTGAAGGGCAATATTCACCATTTCATTACGTATTTAAAAAAAAATCCAATCTTTGATCTGATAAGATCGAGATCATTTCTTAAACTCCCTAATCTTAAGCCACACCGCACCACACCACACCACGCCACACCAGTTAGAGTACATTCAACGAGAATCTGCAGGCAAAAAGATGAGGCGAATTTGTGCTTAGCTTGATAGGCAAGTCATCACAAAAGCAAACCCGTTAAAGACTTTCCTGTTGTTAGAAGTAAAGGTGCCTTCTCTTTTTTGTTGTCTTTCCGCTTTGGTTTTGTTTTAGAAAGGAAGAGATTCCAGATGCGATAACGTTTAATGTTCCATTGTCATCTTACATCAAGTCCGCTGTTTTCTGGGTTTCCTTCAGAAATACCGGCTGCACACCAGAAGGCCGAGCCCGACCATCCAGCACAACGGCAACCCTCAAGCCCCTCAGTTCGTGGTGGTGGGGGGCATATGGGTCCCCCCGCCGGAGTACGCGGCGGCGGCGGCCGCCGCCGCCTCCACGACGACCGCGTCCGGGGAGGCGCCGAAGCCCCCCGCCGCCGCCGCCTACGCGCCGCTGGCGATCGCGCCGCAGCAGCAGAGGAACCCATCCAAGGACCGCTCGCCGTCGCATTCGGAAGGGAGAGGGAGCCACAGCGCCGGGGATGCGCATTCTAAATCGCCGTCTACGTCCTCTTCCACTCATACCGCCGCATCTTCTCCCGTGGATTGATTTCGATTCTTTCCTTCTTGTCTTAGTGCAGAGAGTGAACCAAAAATAAAATAATAAAAAAAGTTTTGTAAAAAATAATGTTAGAACTGAGGAAGTGTTAATGTTACAGATGTCGAGAAATTTTTTTTCTTAAAAGGTTAATATGAACAATAAGCATTTTCCCAATTTGACGTTGAATGGACAGAACAAAGACAGATTTCGTGTCGCAGAAATAGATGAATCTTGATTCGAAGCGAAAAAATAAATAAAATAAAATCCCGTTTCGATATTTTCATATAAGAGTTAGTCATCTAAAAGATCGTATATGGTCAAATACATGGGCATTTGACGAGAGAGAAAACTAATGTTAATTGTTAACAAGGTGAACCTCTTAGAAGATGGTATTACGGGAATTTAATTTTTCTTTTGGTAATTTCTTCGGTGTAATTAAGCTTAAAATTGAATCATGTTTTTATTTTGAGGCTAAATTTTATCCTTTTTACAGAGGTGCAGAACTTATCTAAATCCAATTGGTCAAGGCTTGAACATTTAATGCTGTGCTAAAGCATGATCTGAGTCTGAATTTACTATTAAGATCGAAGTACGAAGGGAATTTCATTTAAATTTTTCAAAGGTTTTTATTTATTTGGGATTCTAAGATAGATATTCCCGGAGAAATAAAGTACGAAGAGAATCTGAATTTCGGACCTCTTGACCATTCGATGTCAGTTCCTAGCACTATCAAACCTAGCGATAAGGTCCCGTATTAAAATTTACGGTTGCTATGTAATATCAACACTTAATTTCGGTGTCACATCTAAATAATAATGACGATGATAATAACGACACTGTCGTCCTCAAAAATTAATCCACGTTTATTCGCTTTTGAATTCGAAGCTCGTTTTTCTACCGACTAGGATTAAACATTTCAGTCGGACGGTGCGCTTCGTTGGTCGCGATCCAATGAGTGCGTGTAATGCATGATGTATTGCCTAGTTATCAAGTTTCGTTTAAAACGATCGCGTAGTTAATTAATAAAAAAAGAGTGGAAAATTTTTGACGCGTGTAACCAGACGATAGAAAAATGGGAGGGAACCTTCCTCTCATACTTTTCTTCCGAAGAAGAGTGTCGAAAAAGTTATTGATAGGTCTACCATCTCCACCAGCAATAATCAATGCCTTATCGAAGAATCTTGAGCCCCAGTGGCAACTTGCAATTCAAGATATATATATATATATATATATATATATATATTAATCACAATTCATATCTTGAAATGTATACCTATTTCTATTTAAATTTCGAGAGATTGTCGTCGACTTATAAATGAAAATATGATTTAATGATGAAATATTCTAATAGAGTATCTATAAATATTTGAACTCGGAATCTTTTTCTTTGATATCATATAAATTTCGTTGGAGTCACGCCAGGATCTTATAAAGATCTAAACTTTTTGGTGAATCGTGATTAGATAAAAATCGTATGGAATGGTAGACAAGAAAGCAATACGTGGGTTGCGTGGAGTTCACTTCTTTCCTCATCCTAGACGACGAAAAGTTGTGCCCTATCTACTCCCACCTTCATGACAAGAAATCCTCTTACCATGGGCGAGGAGGAGAGAGAGAGATAGAAGGGGTAAAGAAGCATGATTCAAGTAGATCCCTATATTGGCCTTGCACAATAAGCTCAAAACGTCTAAATTCCTTCTCAATAAAGTAGTAAAAATCTCGCAATTTCACTTTCGCTTTAGAAGTTAGTCTCACGCAATCTCGCTTTCCGCCGTTGAGGTGCTGGGCACGTGGTTTATATTCCCTCATGACAGGATGGCATGAGCGGGGGCCGCCCTGGCGAGAGTCGTGGCGGTAATGCCGCCGAGCCACACAGGAGTCGCGGCGGTAATGCTGCCACTATCTTGAGTTTATATAATCTCTTTATCTTGTAATTAAGAGATGTAACATAGAGGTGCGAGGTGCTAATTACAGCGGAATCATCCGCTGGGCGTAGTTCTAATTTGAAGGTGAATCTAGATAAAATTATTGTATTTCGATTTCCTTTATCTCACTTTTAATCTGCATTTCCTTGTGATTATGCACCGAATCCTAACAGGCGGATGCTGTAATTTTCTGCGCCTCCTATGAATCGAGAAATTCACTTTGCAAACTAGCACCCCCAGCTCCAGCTATTGTCGAGATTATCAAGTACTAGGCGCGGGCGCGTATTGCGAATCGGACCTTTTCCTCACATGATATGATACGAAACAAAGAATTTCGTGTCCTCAAGAGCAAAGGACGGCGGCAACATGCACGGGATTTTCTTTTAGCCACGATTTTCTTTGTTAAGTAAATGCAAACAACGGACAAAACATAACAGATGATTATGTCTCAACAAATCAGCAAAACTTACAACCACTCAAAATTGCAAACAATGAAAGACATCACGGCACCCGGCATCGTCAAGTTCGAGCTCCATCGTGGCTTAGATTAGCCGCACCATATATATCAAGAAGAGTAGCCGCACGTAGTTTCAATCGAGCAGAATACAGGACGCACGACTTACGCAGTGGTGCCGAGGGCGTTCGATTCGAACACGGCATAAACGTTCGGTGCCGGTTTAGGTGCGAATTGAAATTCATGTTAGCTGGGAAGTTACTTTCGGCGCGGGCAGTAACACTCCTGTCCACAATCGCAGCGTCATCGCGCATCGTGTCTTTTTTTTTTCGTTTACATTTTTTTTATAATCAAGCGAGCTTTGCATGCCGGTGCCAAGTATAAAAATCGCGGCGTCACCGCGCGCACCCCGTATTTTTCTCTCCCTCTTTTTTTTTTAAACAATTAAACGAGCTCTTGCATGCGGGCGCCGAATATAAAACATGGCTATCGTCTCTCGGCGGCGAAGAATCTGAGTCAACTCCTCGTCAAAAAAAAAGCAAAAAAAAATTTCGGGGAGAAAATATTCCCCCCCCCCCCCCGGGCCCACCCGCCACGAATTTATGTACGTATATTGTTTTTGTGGAGGTACCATCCGGATGCTTCGCCTCGGATTCTTCGTTAGAGATGCGAATCGGGCGGGGACAAGGACAGGTTCCGATCCGACGGAGGAGGGGGAGGCGATATTCGGTGGTCCTCGGGGAATCTCTGCATTTGTCCGGAGGATCGTGTCGCGCCACTGCATGATCGCAATCGACCGAGGATTTGATGCGACGCGTCCGTTTGGACCGCGGGGGCTCATCTGGACCGGGTTAAGCCGGGAGCTCGGGGCGATTCCCCGAACCCACCGTGAACCGGGTCAAGTCCCGGCGGCGCGAGGATGTCGCGAGGGCTGCGCCGCGGGAGCCCCGACGATACCTTTAAGACCAATTACTGTCCGTGGTTTCTTCTCGCCGGATGAAGCGTATTTATGAACCGCCAATCAATCGATCGTCGGCTCTGGTACACGGAAGCCTGGTATCTTCGCCGGGAGGGAGCCCGAGAGTCACGAGCCCAAGAGGAAGCCTGGTATCTTCACCGCGCGTATCCTAACGGAGGAGCGTCGCCTTCGAATCAATTTGGAAGGGATCGATTTCCATCCGGGGGGGCGGGGGGGGCCACACCGAAAGACCAGGTCTAAGGAGGGGTAGTGCCGGGTCGCTGTATGAATAATGATTCGAGCGCCGGTATCGCCATCATCGTTATTACGGTCGAATCGATCATTCGCCGTTCGAACGCGGGCTCGACGCGGATTGGCGGCTCGAGATGCGGGGCGCCATCGATTTGAAATGGGAAGGAGATAAGGCTCGAGACATTGAATTGCCTCCTTCCTTCTTTTTCCGACCCCCACCTCGGAAGAGGACGTATCCATTGTTCATTTCTTTTTTTTGCACTTCTTCTCTTTTTTTTTTTTTTGGTGCAAACGTCGGTGGATTTATTTAAAGCCCGAAGAAGATAGGCATCGGATCCACGGGACGAGGACGCTGACGTGAGGGTATACCCCGCGGGGAACAAATTAATTTCCTACAAAACAAAAAAGAAAGAGAAAGCTAAAATTAAATTAAATTAAATTAAATCCGAGGGATGAGATTTGACTGGGTGGCCCTTGGGCGAATCTATGGGGCGGGGCCGAGTGAGCTGCCCTTGGCTGTCCCCGAGGGACCGCGCGCGGCGAAACGGTGCATTATAAAAGGGAGAAAAAAAAAAAGAAAAAAAACGAGGGGGACAAAGAGGGGCTTCTCGGTCTATCCCGGGGAGGGGGGGGGCAAAAGCGTCAATTCGGAAGGGGGATCCTCGGAATATTCGGGTGAATCGCACGAAATTTCACATTAATAATTGCTGCTCTCTTCTTCTTTTTTTTTTTAATTAGAGGGATCTCTGTCTGTCGCGACTTTTGGTCAAATCCTTAAAAGGAAGTCTCTTATTTAAGGAGCAATGGCGTGAACCATGCTCTTGCTCTCCCCCCTTTCTCTCTCTCTCTATCATTATTTTGTTATGGTGACGTCTAACTAAAATTGACCGGAATTAGTGAAAGTCAATATCCCGAAAACAAAAATAAAAATATTTAATCGAATTTTTGAATGCCGTCATGTTATTTATTTCTATATATATTCATTTGTGCGTACGTATTTTTCTCTTTGAAAAAGAAAATTTCTTTTCTCCTCTTCTTATTTCGATGGAATTTTTGGGGGGCAATCAGATTACGGGAAGAAAAATATATATATAAAGTTGACGCCCTTTTGAAAAGTCAGCCATCTTTCCCTCCCCTTTTTTTTTCATAGCAACGAAAATGCCACTACTGCGGAGTGGCTTCTTGGGCCAATAGAAGAGCCACGAGGCCTTGGATTGTGGAGGAAACTTCAATTCTTGAATATTTAAGAAAAGAAAATAATTAATCCCGCTTTGAGTATGGCCAGTGTGTTGGGGTGTGGTTCACACTCCCTATCGAGGAAGGCACGAAGGTCCTGTTTCTTGATAAGCGGGCGGGAGTTCGGGAGAGCGCCCTGGCGGGAGTCGAGGGAACAGCGCTCCCGAGCCGGCAGAGGGCTTTTATAGTTTGAGCCCGTATTTTATTGATAATTTCGATTTGGGCCCACAAATAGATATCGTGTCAGTTATATATAATCCGTTTATCTTGTAATCGAGAGTTATAATTAAGAGGTGAGAGGTACTGATTATAGTGACATCCTCTGCTGGATGTAATTCTAGTTGAAATGTGTTGATTTTTCGCTCTCTTTTACTCTCTATTTCGTTATGTTTGTGCGCCTAATCCTAATACCATGATCAATCTATCTAAATTTCGATGCGGCACGCATCATGTAGTTTTCTTCACTTGCTAAGCGAGCGAGTTTATTCTACGTAGGAGTCCCTTCGGCAAAGAGATAACTCCATAACTTCGAAGGAAAGTTAGCAAAAGAGTGTTGGATGAGTAGAGACCCCTTGATGCATAAAGCAAGCAAAAGAGTGTCGGACGAGCAACGCTTGCGTGCTTTTTAGCTCCTTCATCAACCTATAGCAGCCCTAGAAACCAGAAGAGTTTAAAAATAAGAAGAAGAAAAATGTACGCTTTGGGCTCCGTTTGATTCGCGAAAAATGTAACATCCGCGAAAAATGTTTTTTAGGAAGTGGAGAATGATAATATTTTCTGGTGTTTGGCTTAATCTTGAAAATGAACTAGAAAATATTTTCTGTTATTTGGTATGTAAAATATTGTTTAATTTTTTTAAACAGACATACATTATTCAGGCATTAGTAACTTGCGCATGGACAATCAGGAAACCGAGTATGGGCACTGAAGTCATCGGTCCGACCTCGATAGACCACGACCAAGGCACCGGAGATTGGGGCACGGGCACCTAGGTCCTAGGCCCGACCTCGATGGACCAGAGCATAGCCTGTGTAAACCTGGGCGCGGGTGTTTAGGATCCGAACTCGGGTACCAAGATCCCACGCGTGGCCTTTATGGACCCGAGCCTAGATGCCAAGGCATCGGGCACGGGCACCGGGGCATCGGGACCGGCTTCAATGGACCCAAGCGTGGGCTCAGTTTTGATGGACCCGGGCACAGGCACCGGGGTCACGAGCTTGGCCTCGATGGACCTCGGTCTAGGCGCCAGAGACTTGGACCTAGACGTCGGGAACTAGCTTAGGGTTTTCGTGCCCAAGGGTAGAATTTCGGGTCAAGCGTCGATACCTACTAATATTATGGAAAATGATTTCCAATTTTTTTTTAGGGAGGAAATCATTTTTCTAAATTTAAGCATAAGTTTTCCATTGACTAGGAAAACATGTTCTGTTGACTCATTTCCCTAAGCGAATCGAAGGCCGAAAAAATGAGGAAAATATTTTCAGCGAAGCAAACGGAGCCTAAATGCTTGAAAATGTACTCGGCCACTTGTTACCGGAGGCAGCTTCCGGATTCAGATCCTGAAGTTATTATAGTAATTGGCATGGCAGAGTGAAGTATCATTCGAGTCTGAGGGATCAACACGGTGCAGGCCATGTTCGGGTGTTTTAATGGTTGGCATGGAGAGATAATGCATTGGGCTTTAGTTTTTTATTGGACAATTGCGCTTTGCTTTCCTGAGATTTGTCTCTTACATCGGCTTAATCGTCGGAAGACTGAAACCTGTTCTTGTCACTTTGCCACATATTTCCACAAGGCCTCCCAATTTGCGCGAAATCGTACATTGTTGTTGGTGCATTTTTCGCGCATGATTGACGAATGAATGCATTAGAACTATCCAAAGACATTGTTTATGCTAATCTCTGTCTGCCCTCCTACTAGTCATTTTGGTCGTGAGTCATCATGACTAGAGAGAGAGAGATAGAGAGAGAAAGGGCTCTACCGCCAAGGAAACGGTCACTCACTTGTCCTTTCTTAAAGGTCCCCGGGTGCTGCCGTGCAGGAGCATTCAAGGAAGCTTGAAGCACGGCCTAACAATAAAGCCCGCCCCTCTTTGTCCGGGGAAAATAGATGTTTCACCTATGAAGTCGGTGTTTACGTCCGCGCAAACAATGTCGAATTGCCCCTCTTCCGAGAGGCAATCCCCAACATAGAAGGTTCGAGCATATTCCTTAACAGTTCCTTCACACGCGATCAGGCATCACGCGTTTGGAAACTGGAAAAATGATACTATAAAGACGTTGAAGCGACAATCGAGAAGCACAAGCATGATACTAGGCAAAACAAGGCAGAATTACAAGAAGAGTATGATGTGATAAATCCGGTCTTACGGGGACATGCCACGATATAGCATCCCTTTATTTCTCCAATGCATGCTTAGCTGGACCATTTTACTAAAGATTGGTTCACATTCATGGCAAATTTTGTTAGGTGTGAAGCCAGGGTCGTGCCACATGGTATAAGTTCATCTGTGTATATATAAAGCAAATAGAACGCAGGCAAATAAGCCGCTTGCGTTGGCCTGCCATATAGTGAGATATCGTGATCGTTACTATTGCTTAGCAAAACCTGCTATTGGTTGCATCGTGATCATTCTAGGTTAGCATGTGGAAATATCGTCTCGGAAATGAATTGACAATGGTGAAATCCAATTACTAGCATGCGGAAGTCCAAAAGCTTTCAGCTGAGATATGAAGTTCACTAGTCATAAAGTGGACACGTGAATGAGTGCATCAGCTTTTCCTGGGAACACTCGTGCTCTCAGACTCACCTTCTCACTAAGCAAATCCAAGAACTAGGACATTCACAAATTGTATCAAGTGAATAGATTTGTTAAGAACTAAATCTGCAGTCCAAGCATAATAACTGTATAAACAGTCTAGCATTCTTAGGTATGCTGTGTACTTGTACAGTACATATGTGAGAGAGAGAGAGAGAGGACACAGGATCCTCTTCACAAATGGATCATCTACGTAGGTTACAACAGAAGAACCAATTTATTCATGCACAGGAGGACTATATGATGTTTACTTGTACTGCACATATGGGTGTGAGAAAGGGAGGACGCACTATCCTCTTCACAAATGGATCGTCTATGTAGGTTACAACAAAAGAACCAATTTATTCATGCACAAGAGGACCACGGGTTAAGCCAAGCCTTGCCTTTATAGGTAGCCTTCTGCATGAATTTTCGTGAATAAAAACAATGTTGTTTTCTATCCGTGAGTAATCAAGCCTCAAAAGGGACATTCATAACTATATCAAGGTCCCAGAGCTATCTCGGTCTGATCTGCAAGCAACATGTAAGACAGAGTTGAGTTCATATACGTAAGGAGTCTTATGTACAACAGCACATTGTTCCAAATCACATGACGAGTTGTCCTGATCCTCATTAAAAAAACTATTTACGGCATGCTTGAGTCAAGTGGTATTTCTAATTTTACAGGTAGATTTATAAAAGATAACAGCTTTCCACTGGGAGGCATGCATCACGGTTCCACAGAAGAAAGGAAAGACTGAATCCCAAAAATGATGAACAGAACTCCACCCGAGAGGGCAACCTGAAGAAAAGAAAGATAAATGTTGGAGTCACACATTTGTCCATAGAAGTGAAGACACATATGCAGACAAGACTCAGCACTTCTTACAAATTTTTCAGATATCTGAGCTGCTAAGCTTTTCCCTCCAACAACAGCTACAGTAGTGCATAATGCTTGTCCACTGAGAAAAGACAACACGATGCCATTCACAAATTACAGTTAACTGATGTATGGAAATAACTTATTATCTCTTGCAAAAAGAAAGGCTGAATGGAATATGAATGGGGGAAACATATGATGAGCAAGCAATACAAATACTGCCTTGATACAAGGATGCGCGTTTAGTGGGGAACACGAGTTTTGACATGGAGTACGGCAGAGGATATGTGACATAAGAGCAAATGGAAGCCAATAAAAGTTCTTGAATACTGGAACCAGAACTCCTTAGAGAAGTCCGGCACCATGTTAACAGGCCCATTTTCATTTCTACTCCAATGCCCCAACATGCATCTGAGAAATGACCTAGCTCCACTAGAGTCTTAGAACACAAGTACAATGACATGACATGGCCCATCCATTTTCCCCGAGCATTGAAATGGAAAATAAAGAACAGCAGCTCCTTACTCCAAAGCTCTATAAAGAATCTCAAACTGGTCCAACTTCACGCAGCGTACAATCTTTCTGAAAAACATACTAAATTTCCAATTCTCCATGATCATAGTGCTTTCTTCCAAAAATCATCCCATCACAGTTAAAACAGAAGATTTTTACAAACAAAAGTCTAAAGGAAAGGCTGGCCCGGCAGTGCTTAAGTGTAGACAAGCATGATGGGCCATTGAGAAATAGTTGGACCACACTTATATGCATAAAAACTCCATCAAAAAGTAACCCCTTAGTAAACAAAAACATATTAATGTCAACCCAACTTATGTGCCCAAAAACTCCACCAAATATAATCCTCCAGCAAATATGTCACATATTAATGTCACAGATCGCATGACTGCGATTCAGGAGGTTATGACATTTGTTGCTAGTCCATACTGGTACCTAAGCAATCTATTCACTGACTTTCTTTAAAATGTTTGCGTGTGGTCTGGGAAGATAGGAGGAGGGGAGAGGGGGTGTGAGGGGAGAGGGGGTGTGTGTGGAACCTATGGCTGCTAGATATACAAGAAAAGCACAAAGCCTGCCCAATAGTCAATAAAGTACAGGCAATTCCCCTGATGTAATAGCTAGATAGATAAAGATGAATCTTACAGTATTCCACCAAGAACGACACCAAATGGCTTCTCATCTGCAGCCAAACCAATGGTTGCTAGCTGAAAAGGAATTATATCAACACAATCACCGAAATGTCCATTTGATCAGGGAATAAGGTAAATTATCAGCTTCCTCAGGGAGACACTTACCTGGCTCTTGTCACCCCATTCACCAAAGAATGTGAGAGAAAATGCCTGCAGCAAGGGAAGGAACTACTTCATCAGGAAAAGGTTCAACTTTTTTAAACTTTACATGCACTGTAGCTGGAAAAGTCAAAAACCTTCAAAAATATTGGAGAGAAGAACTGTGAGAGAAATGGTCTTCTCTGCTTCTTCACTGCATCATCAACCTGGGAAAGTGGGAATCCTCAGTATACTTTAAGGATTTGTGGGTGGAACGAGTACTACTACGCGGTAGAAACAATGGAATTGAATCGCTACAGTGAAAGGATGAAATCATATGCAAATTAATTCCCAAATGACTTCATTTTGTACAAACAAGGAAACGCTAGCAGTTTGTTGGTCAAACACAGTTTCTGCTGCTGGGATGGTTGCTGCTTGGGTATGATTATAATTGTCCAAAGTAATGAAGATCTTGGTTGGTGTCTTTGTTTTTTCTTCCCCCGTCCTGTTGTTTTAGAAAAAAAGCAATCTTGGAGTTGCTCAGGACATAGAAGTACGCATCCACATCAGTGAGCAAAGATGACTTCTTTTCTTCCCTTTGCCTTGCATATGGAGGCATTGTCAATGGATACTTACAGTTTGATAGAGCTGTTGGCATTGTTCACATATTAACATTGAAAAGGCCATGGAACCAATGAATAGTCACCTAGTTTGAGTTAAGCAAGTTACGACTTCAATCTAATAAGGCAATTTTGTTGATCACCTTGTCACTCTCCTTATTTGCTCCTGCATTGGCCTTCTTTATGTCAGCATCCTAAGAAACGTAAAAGGTGAAGTCAAAAGGGACTGATTGGACTTTTAAGTATTGGCAAACTTATATTAGTGTTAAACTAACCAGTTCCGCTTCAACTTCATCCAATTCTTCAGCATCTCTGTTGAGTGAAACAGAAATTACATTCAGCATTAAAAGCTACTTTCATTGAAAATGAGAATCAAACTACTCCTTTCCTTGTAAAGAATGGCAGCCTTATAGGTTTCAGCAACACATGAAATATCAAAAAGTGAAAAAGGAAAGAAAAGAGATGTATACCCTCCATCATGGAATCCCTCCCACAAAGACCAGAAGCCAAACCCTAAGAACAACAACGTTGTAACGTCATGTGCCCACTTCCGAGATATCTGCAAGGTAAAGGCTGCAAGATCACAGCATGCTCCATTCAAAGAAGATAAGCAGAACCAAACGAGACTGTCTCTTGAAACATCTATGGCAGTGAATGAACAGGAGAACATATAGGATACAAGTAGTTGACCCAACAAATTGATCCAAGCTCACGAGCTCCGTGGAATGATGTGGAAAAAAAATTAAGAAGATAATCAGACAATCAAAATAATCAGAAGAAAAGATTAGTCCTTAACACGAGAAACGCAACGAGTGATGCGGTCGTGGCTACATCTGCAGGTACCGGATGTGAAGTTTTATTCTCTTTGACACCTGATTGTGTTCCAAGTTGTTACGTGGTGATATAACTTACAAAGAAACAAAATACAATTGATTGCAGCAATGCGCAGAAATCATTCGTCATTGTTACTTTATCTTGCTAGCTTCCCTCTACTCTTGGCTGCTAGCTATTTAAGGGTCTTGAGTTTTGACAGAGCCAAAGACCACAAAGCTTACATCCAGTGCCGTGGAGCCCATAACACTCTGAATCAGAAAATGCTAAAAGAGAAAATGTGGATTTAAACCTTAAAAGACCTGTAGCTTAGATTGTAAGAGTGATCTTGGACACAACTGGCTTGGCCCCTGTCTGACCCAGGTGCCTCATCAAATAGAACAGAAGCTAGACTATATGGATAATCAAATTTGAGATAATAGTCTGATGCACTCTAAAATATTCTGTGTTGGATTTCACAATAGAACCTAACACACAAGATGATGCAAGGTGCTTGGGTGTAAATGGTTAGAAAGGAGTCAAGGAGCTCGATTTTTTCACATTTAATTAAGATAAAGAGATGCGAGAAAGATTGGATAAATGCAGAATCAAAAGAAAAACAGCTTGAATACTACAATACAAGTCATTTAGGCTTTACAACTGTATTCCTGCACAATATCCAAGTCTTCAGTAAAATATTTACTCATTTAAGCAAGATTCCGGTCTCTCGAAAGGTCAGAAGTCCGAAAGATCACTACATTCACTTAGAAGACAGTATGATAACCTTTGAAGAGAATATAGAAAGAAGAACGAGCAAATGAAGTTCATACCAAATTGGGAGCAGCCCAACCAACGAGAACAGATAGAACAGTCATTACCTACACATCAATGAAAACCCCAGCACTTATCAATCAAAGATTGCCAAAAAGAGTGTGCAAAACTACATATGCAACGGGTAATAAAAAACACTTACGATCAAAGCTCCCAAACAACCTGACAAAACAAGTCTTCTTGGATGGCGCATTGCCAAGATCTAGGAATGCACATATGAAGCATTTTAGAATGGACGGATGCATCTATATAATCCAATGTACTTCAAGATTCACTAGGAAGATAGAAAGTTCGATGCATTTCTAATACACCAATGATATAGAGAAAAGAACACTCAAGGACAGAGAATTTCCATTTTCCAGTGTTGACATGGGTGAGGGGGAAAAAGGATTTACCAGAAGATAAAGATAACGTCGAAATTTATTACAAAAAATTACACGAAGCACCCAGTTGCCAGGAGGTGGCAGCCGCTGCCAATGCCGGGCCCCTAGGTCCGCCCCTACTACTCCCGGGAATCACACTTTCGTAGGTGGAGGCAATTCTAAATTCTCGACACAAACCATGCCATGGAGAAATTGGCACCAGAGTCTTTCCTAACATATTCATCACATTAATTCAATTTGCCATTTTGAGAGCCTAGCAAGTCCTCCACGTCTTTAGCTGTAAGTACCTCTGTCGGGGTTGTGGACATGTGGTGGGAAAGAGCACTTTGTGGAGTAAAGATTTGAGTTGACATCATATTTTGCCAAAGCCAAAACTATCGGAGCTTTTTATGTTTGAGGAACAATAAGCATTGCAACCAGCGAACACAGTGCTCCATTTAAATTCGTAAAGTCGTAGGAATCGAGTCCTTTCCAATAATTTCTCTTAACACAAACAAGCAGACACCAAGCTAAGAGCCAACCACCTCCTTCACATGAGCAGGCGAATCGCTACCGCCTCTCACATCAATCTCATTCCGCCTACACAGACTCCCCACAGACCCCACAACTCGAGAAAAACAAGAGCGAGCAAACAGTCAACAGAAGAGAAGCGAATCACAACGACGGGGACTCACCGCGGCAACGAAAAACGTCTTGTCCCCGATCTCAGAGAGCACCGTCATGGCGAGGGACTTGGAGAACCCCTGAACGCGCAACGCACGAAGCACGACCCAGCTCGTCAGCCACGGCCAAGCCAAACGCGATCAAAGAACCGAAGGATGCGAGCGGAACGAACGGGATTACCTGTAAGATGGAGCTCATCTTCGCGGAGCTCCGGAGCGAAAGAAGCGGCGAGCGACGGGGAGGAGAGGACGACGGAGAAGAAATGCGAGATGGGCCGTCGTCGGGTCCGGGTCACGCCGAGGATGACAAGAGTCGTATCACTGCATGGTCTTCTTCTTCGGCGTGCGAGGAGGAGGAGACCAAGGATGGCGGGCGCCACGGAAGCACCAGCTGAGCTATATGACTTGCGTGACCGGGGACAAGAATCGGGAGAAATTTGTTTTTGAAGTTGCCTGCCCGCACAGCACGACGTCGTTTTACGTCCGAGTATGACAATACCGTGTTAGGCTGCGTTTGATCGGCCGGATAAAAGCCAAAATATGATATATTTTATTCTATCCTGTGTTTGGTGATGCTCAAGAATAGGATAAGGTCGGATATAGACCGGATAAAAAAATCCTGAGGGTGGGATAGACCCAGATAGGATTTCTAATGCCTATTTTTCCAAAAACCCTACACTCCTCGGCTTTTTTTCCTTCACTGACTCTTCCGAACCCGTGAATAGCAAAATAAATAAAATAAAAATTATCATATTCGACTTTAAATTCGTTGCCCACCAAACAGTGGACATAATATGAAAAAATCTCAGGATTTCTTATCCTATCCTATTCAGTACTATCCTGTTTATAAATTCGGACGATCAAATGCAGCCTTAGATTTTTAGGAATTCTTTTTATGTTCTTTAAAAAGCTTTACTCTTTCCTTTATATGAGGAAATCGATTTAGCTGGGCAGTACATCGATATCAGCCTGTCATAACATATCATCGTTAATAAATAAAATTGATTTTGGAATCACGAGTCATTTCCCACGAATTTTTGTTTTGTAATGGTATAAAATTTTTTTTAGGAACAAGCCGGTGAGTACTTGTTTTTTCCCTTCTTTTTTTTATTCACTTGACTTTGTAATTACGAAAAGGGGAAATAGCACAAACTGTTCATGAACTTTAACCTAATGTGTAATATAGTCTCTAAACTTTTAATTTGTTCAACATAATCACTGAACTTTAATCCAATGTGTAATGTGGTCCCTGAACTTTTAATTTATTCAATATCATCCCTGAATTTTTGTTATATGTTCAATGTAGTCCCTGAATTATATCAACATATTTAATGTAGTCCTTTCATTAATTCAAGTTCAGAGATTACATTGAATATTTCATATAATTCAAAGAATACATTGAACATATGTCAAAAGTCCAAAAATCATATTGAATAAATTAAAAATTTAGAGATTGCATTGAATATTAGGCTAAATTTCAGGAATTATACTGAACAAATTAAAAGTTAAGTACACATTGAATTAAAACTCATGAATTATTTATGTTATTATTCCTTACGAGAAAGAAAAGAAAAGGAAAGAATCGATACGAGATGAAAGAATCGCCCCCAAAATTAATTTCATGGATGCAACTTGTCGTGGGCTAAGAACTCGGGCGATTGCTTGTCGGGAAGGATTGGAACGCAGAAGATAAAGGGTGCACGCAAAAGACGTTCGTTGTCCTTTTTCTAGCACTTCGAATAAAACTTCATTTAAATTGGGACGTCCGACCACGTAAGCGAATAAAAGAATCTCGGTGCCTTGCCACCGTATGTTATTTCAAGCTCACGTCATTGGAGAGAAAAAAGAAAAAAAACAAATATCTCTTCAGGACATAGTCAAAGCTCGATTGCATCATCATCATTATTGGTGTGACTTGGTAATGTACAGTTTCGCGGGGCCGAGCCGGCAACGTGTTTAATGGACGAGTATAAAGTTCTTTTCTTAGGTGTTTCGACGTACGTTTTCCCAAATATTCAAACATTTGAAATTAGTAGTGGCAGTCCCAAGATTCAAACGTGGGAAGCTTTGGAAGGGTGAGCGGTAGGTCCGTAAATGTTCCATCTGGAGTCCGTCCGTTGGTACAAATTTCTCATTTTTTTTTAAAATCTGAAACCTATTCTACATATTTTAAAACTTGAAACCTATCTTGTCACGAATTTCGGTATCGGTTCTAAAGTCTATCCAGATTTCACCTTTATTATTTGCAGTTAAACGTCACATTTTATGACAACAATTTTCCGCTACAATCCACCTACCACAACTGATATTCAAACACACGAAAAATATAAAACATTAACAAAATAAAAGTTTCGGTCATAAAATGGAAATTCAGACTGGTAATTCCAGATTATACATTCATTATCGAACATCATGAAATATTGCAAGATTACGCAAAGACATAGACCGCGAAAAACACAAAAACTTGTTCTAGGTTCCACCTACTTAAAACCTAAAACCTACCCGTCGAAATAAATTCCCCAATTTTTTGAACCTAAAATCTATCATGCATACTTAGGAACTTGGAACTGGATAGGTTCCCATCAATCCGGTTTTCAGGTACCTGTCTAGTTCTAGGTTTTATCCTAAAACCATATTCATCCCCAAAGCCTTGTATCGAGAAATAGGGTTATCATAGTTGAAGATTGGAAGCTGGTACCCCACATATATACATTTATCCAAGGCTGATTTTCGTCTCGTGGAAAAACCAAACTGATATACGAGCCTCGATCTACTCTCCGTCGACACCCAATGTCTCGTTATGTGGTGAACATGCGCGGCAAACGATTGAAAGACGAATTTGATCGGGAGAATGACAAGTGTGACATGGAAAATCCATGCGTGTTGACACGTGTTGATTCGATGAGGGCATTGGACAGAATATTAATATGGAGGGTAGATTTAGGTCGTGGATATGGTTTTGAGATTGTTTGTGAGGCGAAAATTGGATTAGGGTCAATGTATCATGGGATACTAGTTTTGGATCTTTAAAGGTATTATTCTAAAAATATCATGCTCAAGAAAAGAACGGTTTGCCTGCGAATTGCCATTTCCGATAACGCAAATAATAGCCAAAATCAAATCAAGCTCAACATCGAAAAATTAAGTCTGGTCTATGTTGAGTTAAGCATCTAAGCCTTTTCTTTTATCATTGATTTGAGTTTGGAAAATTACAAACAAAGATGCAAGTAACTTGTTATTGCAATACTTATATCGTAATTTTAATGCAATTATTTAGAGAAAGGAAAATGACACAAATGATCCACGAACTTTAGCTTAATGTGCAATGTCGTCCATGTACTTTTAACTTGTTCAATATTGTCAATGAACTTTTGATAGATATTAATTTTAGTCCACGAACTAGATGAAAATTTTCAATGTTGTCTATACGTTATATATTTTCATATAATTTAGGGAAAAAATTGAACATTTATCAAAAGTTCAGGGACCACGTTGAATATGCTAAAAGTTAAGGGACAATATTGTACATAAGGTTAAAGTTTAAGAATTACGCTGAACAAGTTAAAAATTCAAGTACGATATTGCATATTGGACAAAAATTTAGGAACCATTTGCGTTATTATTGATATAAAGAACTGTTTTTTTTAATTCCACATAAAAGCATGAAGTATCATCATTTTTTTAAATAAGAGTTTCAAATAGACATTGTTTCAAATATGGGCCCGAAATGCCATCATTTTTTCAAATAAAGGTTTGGAGTGGTTATGTCAATTTCAAAAATGGCTCGACTTTCCGAATGGTCAAGGCCATTTACGTCCTTTGCATTTCGATTTTTTTTCTTTTTTTACCTTTTCTTGTTTTTTCTTTCTTCCCCGCCGGCCGCTAGCAAGGCAATCCTCACCCTGGGCGAGGCCGCCCTCGAAAGCCAAGGGAAAGAAAAAAAAAGAAACGAGAAAAAAGTAAAAAATAATTTAAAAATAAAATTATCTCGCGACGAAAATGCCCATGATCGGATGGGATATTTAGCTGGCCGGCGACCGGCGAGACCAGACCCTTATTTGAAATAGCCATGGCCACCTTAAATTTTCGTTTGACGTAAAAGTTCACTTTATGCTGTTATTTAAGAAAACGAGGACAGTTGATATTTTTACTGGGAATTTTCTCTCTTTTTTTTTTTTTTCTGAGAACTGTTGTTAGGGGCGGGTTTGGAATGACTTTTGGGATGTTGGGGGTGGCGACATAAATGTCGGGGGACAGTCCCTGCGATCCGATGAAGGCCCTCACCTCAGCGTCCCTGCATAATGAAGAGGTTTCGTTCAAGCAATGCCTTGGCCTTTATTAGCCACTCCCCCCACACATAAGCCCACCCCAGCATAATAAATAACGACCACATCGAGATCGCACTGTTCTTGTTTTCTTTTGTCCCGTGTGCTATCCCGTACTTGTTACCAAGTCTCCCTCCGAGATCTCTCTCTCTCTCTCTCTCTGAGATCGCATCCCATCACCATCCCATCATCCTTTTCCTCTGACATTTAGCTCGGAGATGGAGACTTACGTGTACTGTACACTAACTATTCCTGGAGAGGGAGAGGGAGAGGGAGAGGGAGAGGGATCGGGGAATCAAAAGGGCGAGCGTCGCTAGGCTCTATCAAACCCAGCACAGAGAGAGAATCAGGGGATCAGAGGAGGAGGTCCTCTGCTTCTTGGGCTTTGGTCTCTCTGTGTGTTTTTTTTTCCTTCCTCGCTCTCCTCTTGCAGTGCGTGGCCGGGCCAAACTCGTGAAAACTGTAAAAGAAAGAGAAGAAATTTCTTATGTACTTGCTGCAAGATCAATGCGATGAAGCTGAAAGATGCTTGCGGCTGTAATGCGACTTTATGACTCGTCGACATGTTTGTGTGTCGGCACTTGGCAGGTGTCCTTGTAGTTCTTGCTTTCGATGATCCAAGAAAGATTTGACTTTCGAAGTAGAAAAGTAAAAATTTACATAGTAAGAAGTAAACGTCCGAAAATCGAAAGATATTTCCTCGACGGTCGCTGAAGTTAGTGGCGTTTAACTTCGAAACTAAGGTCACTGAAATGACTTCTATCATCGATTTCAATTCCTCGCGCTTACAACATGCGAATAAATTTTGTGTTTGACCCCTGGATGCTAGTTTTGGCCTGCATAATTACCTAATCTATGAGGTTGGGTCAGATGACTTCCTCGTCTTAAAAGAAAATGTCGTAGTAAGTTATAATTTCTTTACATTCGATGCACTTTGAGCAGGGTCCACTCGATTTTTTCAATGATATGCTCACGTGTGCCCGAGTTCGCGAACCCAATTTGGCCTCCACATGACCCTAAAGTAGTCGGCACTTTGCTAGAAAATTAGTCTAAATCGAGTTAAAGTGCATCACTTAATCAAAATGTGGCACAAGTGGCGATTATAATTAAAGCTTAGCGATCTGATGATAGAATCGACTAAAGCGTGATGACTAATGAATGAGTTTTACCCCAGATAGTGCCTCCTCATGCAGTTACTCAAAAAAGTCTTCTAGATCGCTCGTTCGCGTGTTGCTTTCAGCAGAACAGAAGGCATTAGGGTGATTACTGCAGTTTTCCTTCGCCTTCCTCGCCTTTAATAACTGGAAATAGAATCTTGTTTGACTGGTGGCGACTGGTGGCGAGTTGACACGCGTGTGGAATAAAGTTTGGTCACTGAAAGTTTCACTTTTTTTTGCTCATGTGGGCTTAATTTAAATCGCGAATTGACCACCATTCTCCACCACTGGGCTCCATTATTATCTGAAACTTTAGCTTGCATTAGCCTTTGGAATAAGGCTGGTGGTATTCCGATGGACTTCTATTCGCGGATGGTGCACGGCCAAATCATAGCATCATATATATACCTCAAGGAGAACTTTTCCTTCCATCATCATGCAAATGGGAGGAAGGAGGGCGAGGGAAGAGAGGCGAGCGAGGTACAATGGGGAAGCACTAGGATAAAAAAGGGAAAAGGGGAGAAATTTTTTAGGGGTGCGCATCGGGAAACCGAAATCCCGAGTCAGAAAGCAATAATAAAAGGGGCCTGGCCTCGTAAATTTTATAAGTGTTATTCAAGAAACGAAGCCGTACTGATGCGCGATCCTGTTGTTAAAGATACAGCCAGAAGATTTCGTTTTTTCTGCTTCTTGGGCTCCTCTGGTTCTGTTCTTTCTCTGCTTTCTTTCTTCTCGAACATGATTTCGTGATCTCACCCCATACCCGTTTTCTCTCTCTGTCCCTGTTCGTGTCTCTGTTGTTAGAGCGAGAGAGAGAGAGAGAGAGAGTGAGAGAGAGTGACACTGTAGAGCGAAAGAAACATGCAGAGCTTCAAAGCAGCTCCAACGAACACCGACATATATTGCCAAGCTTCCTTCTTTCTCAGGTTCTGCCATCTCCCTTCGTCTCTCTCATCTTTTTCGGCTGAATTCGAGCGATGGTCGCTTTTCGAAGGTTTTGGGTTTTGGGAGGTGATACGTTAGTGAATGCAAGTGTGTCTCTCTGTTTTTTGTTGAGGGATGAAACAGAGGTGACGACGTGATGAGCCGGAACCAGACCCGGTTCGCGGATTTCGGCGAGCTCCAACAGTCCGTTGCTGCATTTCATCATGAAGATGCTGTTGATTTAAGCCCAAGTATTCTCTCTCTCTCTCTCTCTCTCTCTCTCTCTCTCTCTCTCTCTCTCTGTTTTTGGGAAATTCATATGTTCGTTGAGGGTTTCTTTTTAAACTGCAGTAGCTTGGCCTTTTGGTCTCTTTCTTGGCTGGCTTTCTGTTGCTCTAACCGATTCCTAATATTAAATACACGTAGGTTCTGCCTTCAGCCTTAAACCGAACAACAGCATCGCTTTTGCTGCAAACAATCTGAGCTATGGAGGCTTGAACACGGTGCCTCCTAAACTCCACCCACCTCTTCTCTCTCTCTCTCTCTCTCTCTCTCTCTCTCTCTCTCTGTGATATGCAACTTTTAGGCATTGTGAAGAAGAACGAGCTCTGAGCTTGTTGTGATTTTTTGCACAGTGCATGAGCTCTTCGGGAGTAGTGACAGTGTCTTCAGGAGGAGGAGGAGGAGGAGGAGGAGGGTGTGTGGAAATGGGTGAGATTTATGAGAAAGGAGGAGGAAACGGTGGGTCATTAGGGAATGTGCAGGGAGTTGAGAACTGGGCTGACTCGGGCATGGCAGCTCCAGACAACAGCCAACAGACTGATACATCTACAGATGTTGACATTGATGACAAACGCCATGTAAACAATGTTTCTCCGCTTATTCTCTTGCAAGTTTTGCTATCTTATGATCCTTTCTTTTTGTCAGTTTTTCAAGTTATTTCGACAGATGGGTGTAGTTTTGGCTTATCCCCTGATCAACTTGGGTACACAAAATGTATCAATTTTCATGGGGAGTTGTAAACATATTAAAGCGGAAGGGGTTTCAATGTTCTTGAGATAATGCTTGTCTGCATATTTATGTATGCAGTTCTATAGGGTTCAGCGAGGAGCGCTCGTGGCTGTTGACTCTGCGCATCAACCTAAAATGAGAATGAGTGATGTTAAGGTTGTCCCCGTTTTGTATGTTTTCACTGTGTTCTGGTTGCCAGAGCGGGTGCTATGTGTGGATTTAGAGTGTTAGTAAACCTCTTGTGCCTCTTTTGCTTCAGACGCTCCGCAGACTGGCCCAAAATAGAGAAGCTGCGAGGAAGAGTCGACTTAGAAAGAAGGTACTTTCATGGTTCTTTTATATTCGTATCGTGATCGTGTCTCCATCAGCTCTCTATCTTCCAAATTGGAAGAGCAAAGTGTAAAGCAAATGATGGATAACTTAGATTTCAGTGGAATCTTTTTTGGTCGCAATTTTTCAATGGAATTTGAATGGCCTTGCTGTGAGGGAGGGGAGGTTTTTTTCACTACGTGTCCTTTTTTTTTTTTTTTTGTCAAACCACTATGTGTCCTTGTGCTTTCATCTTTTGGAAGCTTTGATTATATAAAAACCGCCAAGTGATTTTTGGCACCTATAAGCTTCTCCATCTTAGCATTTTTTCTTGTCTGTAAAACCAATATCTACTTTATTCGGAGGCTGATAATCTGTATAGTTTCAATATGCTATTATTCAATGTTTAAAAATTTCAATTTTCATAAGTATTCTGAACTTGGGTAGATGGTAGAATAGCTGCCGAGGTGTCAGCTCAAGTCAGAATTCTGAATGATCTGGGGATCTCTCTCTCAAAGAGGATTTCTAAGAACAGTTTCACAACTTGATCTGTTTGTTGAGCTTTCGAATTTTAGGAATATGCATATAATTCATCTGATAGGGAACGTATTGGAAGTCTGGTACTAGGATTAATTTTTCCTTTTGATTTCTTGTAGGCATATGTTCTGCAACTGGAAAATAGTAGGCTCAGGCTTATGCAACTGGAACAGGAGCTTCAACGAGCCCGCCAGCAGGTGAGATGAGTTTCAATATTTGCATGTGAAAAGTTTATTCATTCTCAGCTTGTGAAGTTCAAGAACTTGTTTTTTTTTTCGGATTTTGTTTTCCATGCAGGGTATGTTAGTTGCTTCTGGAATTCCTGGGGATCTCAGTCATAACATGGCTGCCACTGGCAATGGTGAGGATGCGAAGCAAAGGTTTTAGTCCCTTGTTTTTTGAGTTTCTTTCCCAGGGTTTAATCTGCTGCGGTCCATCTATTTGGTGCAGTTCATGTCTGTCTCCACATGCACTTCTCTTTCAGATCAGCGTGGTCTTTTCTGTCCATTTCTGATCAATAAACAGTTGCTAATTAATATTGAAAGATCAAAGTACTGCTATACATCTAACTCGAATTATGTGTTCCCGTTGCCTGCATTGAGAAGTTGACTAACACTGGTCTTCTCGTAGTATGGAAGAGATAATATTGGCTCTTGATAGTTATTCCGATTACTGGTAAATGACTCAATTGATGTTATGTAGTTAATACAAAAATGAAGAGAAAAGGAGAAATTTCTTTAGCTTAGGTTGAGCGAATTCCGGTGGTAAATGATGTCATCCGGCGCATCTGGAAATGGAAACATGTTGCAGATGTTGCCTGTGGACTATGTGTTCATCTATGCATATGGTTGCCGGTCATGGTGGTTCTATCGGCTCATTTTGTGGGAAGTATTGCATGTTAGGGGATCTTCTTGTTTTTCTTGTTACATTGACCATACGGGATGCTCTCTGAAGAAGGGTTTTACTGATGGGATTACTCGAAATTTCAAATTGATTTACTTGAAAGTTTGACCAAGTGGTTTCTCACAGTTTTAGTCTTTCAGGGGCCATGGCCTTTGACACCGACTATACTCGGTGGCTTGATGAGCATCAACGGCTGATCAATGACCTAAGATCCGGAGTGAACTCCCAATTGAACGATAATGAACTCCGGATACTCGTGGATGCTGTGATGGTTCACTACGATGAGATATTCAGACTGAAGAACATAGGTGCAAAGGCCGATGTGTTCCACATACTCTCCGGCATGTGGAAGACGCCCACCGAGAGGTGTTTCATGTGGTTGGGCGGTTTCCGATCATCTGAACTTCTCAAGGTGATTGATTTCTTTACAAGCCCCTCCGCCGTTGACTAAGATAGAAGGGTGTTGTGGGAATTAATCTTTTGCTGTCCGCATAATTTTGGACCTTCAGATACTCGGGAACCACCTTGAGCCTTTGACGGAACAACAGTTGATGGGCATATGTAATCTGCAGCAATCTTCGCAACAGGCTGAAGATGCTTTATCTCAGGGAATGGAAGCTCTGCAGCAATCTCTCATGGAGACACTTTCTTCTACCACACTGAGTCCTACTGCTTCGGGAAATGTCGCAGAATACATGGGCCAAATGGCTATTGCGATGGGCAAATTGGCTACTCTTGAAAACTTCGTTCACCAGGTGCTACTTTAATCACAGAAGTCATGTCTTTCGAAACATCTGAAGTTATGCTTACTGTATTTGATATTATCTAATATCTTTTAGAAGAAAACCTTGCATGTGCGAGGTAGATCCATTCGCGTGAAACTCATTTCTTTTTGTTCCTTCTCTCACACTCACAGGCTGACCTCTTGAGACAGCAAACGCTCCAACAGATGCATCGCATATTAACCACCCGTCAAGCAGCCCGCGCTCTTCTCGTCGTCAACGACTACATCTCGCGTCTCCGAGCTCTAAGTTCGTTATGGTTAGCTCGTCCTAGGACCGAAAACATCTGTTCTGCCAAACTCTTCTGATTGTAATTATTAGTTTTGATTGAAATTAACGTTTCTAGTGGGGATCCACTTATGATCACTGACTGCAACTAAAGCGATCCGTTCCGCATTTATATGAAAGCTATGTTAGTCGAACAAAGTTCCACATGGTTTACGGCTTCGAGAATAATCTTGAGAAAAGGGAAGCACTGGAAGCACATTTTGCATTTGCATTCTATCTCTTTGGGCAAAAGTAGGTGATTGGTTGTCAAATATCTCATGTTTCTTTCCCCTATCAACCATGTTCCAGAGTAAGAAAACAACTTATTCTCTATTTATTAAACTGCCATAATAGTTGCCATGATATCTTTGCGGCGATCCGCGCGGCGGCTCGAGTTCACTTGTTCTCTACTTGCTTCTTGGACTTCTTCTTCTTCTTCTTCTTCTTGGCCCCTATTCCTGCATACCAAGGAAGAGAAATGATATCACAGCAGTCAGAGCAGGATCAAATGCTTGTGTTACGTTGAAGTTCCTATCTAGCCAGAGTAGAAGAACCAATCAATCCATTTCCATCAGAAGAGGAAGAAGCGGCCTAGAGACACACCTCGATTATGCCCTCTTCCCGTTGCGGCAGCGCTCGGAATGAACACTCCCGTCCCACTCGTGCTCCTCGGCGGGCTGAGCAGCCAAACTGGTGGCGACGGCTCGACGTTCATGTTGATCATCCGCCAATCGAAACAGCTCACGGGAGGTGGCGGCGCAGCAGCGACCGGGCACGTGCCTTGATTCTTCGAGCCAGCTGGGTTGTCGTCCTCGTCCGAAGTCAGCTGCAGGATCTGTTGCCACAGCTCAGCATAGAGATCGACGTCGTCCTCCTCCCCCTTCTCCAAGCCGAGGAGATGTGGGGCGGGGTCCTTGGCCGCCGAGATGCCAGAATGATGGAAAAAGAGTGGGTAGTCCATGGAGCAAGATCACGAAACGAACGAACGGGTATCTATCTGGTCAGGTGAAGATGATGAACATACGCACACAGCGCACGCACGTATATATAGAGGCACAAGAGGAAGGGGGGCATGAAACAGGCTGCCGTGTTTGGGTTCAATGATATTTGAATCCCACACAGGTCTGCAAGAGAAATGGTCGGTGAAATGTCTCCAAATGGAAAGCAGTCCAAGGAATCTTGCCTGTTCTTGGACATTAGTGCGCGCCCCTTTACTAAGCGTTTGCATTGAATTCGTGCTCACTTGGACCGGGTTAGCTAGTTAGGAAGAATCGATGGGGATTGAGGGGCAACAACTTTTGATTCTCGAGTCCTGTCATTACACACGCGTAGTCTGCTAGAACCACGACATGTTAATATCGCGATAAAAACGGCGCGCGCTTCGGGGCGAACGGACACGTCGCGTGTGTTTCGCGGCGCGCAAGTTTTAAAGTGCCGTTACCGAATCTAATACCCGACAATGCATATCGATCATCTAACCGTGAGCACGTGCGCGCGGAACTATGTTCTTATGCCGGGGTTGGCGAGCCTAATGATTGGAGCTCGGGTTTTGCTCTTTTTACACGTTTTGCATATTTGGATGAGACGATTAAACGGTAACCCAAAATCCAATTTGCTGCGAAGAAATGGTTATAGCTGGGGATGGAGCAATTGTTGTCAGGTCCATAAATGTTGTGATATGGGGGAGGGCTGTGTACAAGCAATGATGAGGCTGCGGTCTTGGCCGCTACGGTGAAGATTCTTGACGACGCTTCCCGGAGGACAGCGTGCGCTCAAACGATGTCGGTGGCCCCAGAAGGAAGGGGAATAAGAAGGGACAGATATCCTGAACCGTGAACCCTTCCGTTTGTCGCTTGCAAGTGTTCATATTTCCTTTCCGAGGGGCTAATTTCCCGATTGATCTTGAACTTATTGTATGGATGTCAATTCGGTTTAAAGCTTTCCAATTTCATCAACACAATCCTAAGACTTTTGCATGGAAATTCCAATATAATCCTTCAAAAGGCCGACATGGATCTTAATCATCATCAGCCGCGCTGGCATGAACAACCTTGTGTATTGCCACGTCAGCGATTTTAGGTGGCAATTGGCTGAAAAGATTACGTTGGGGGTTTCGCGCAAAATTTTAGGACCACATTTGCGAAATCGGAATATTTAAGATCGAATTGGCATCCGTACAATAGGCCAAGTGTAGTTTTTCTATGCTTTTGAACGTAGGCATGCGATAAGGGTAAGCTTTGGAAAGGGAAATATTGAACTTTGACTCAATGTGTAATGTGATTCCTAAACTATTAATTAGTTCAATGTGGTCTTTCAATTTTAGCTCAATATGCAATGCTGTCTCTTTTAACTTTTGGAAAGATAATATTGAGTATTTTCATATAGTTCGGGAACTAACTTAAACTTAAACTAAAAGTATAGGGATTATATTAAATAAATTAAGAATTTAGATATTATATTGCACATTAGATCAAAATTTAAAGATTATAATTAAAAATTCAAGAACCACGTGATATATTGAGTTAAGATTCATAAATTATTTATGTCATTATCCGTTTTTGGAAAGCAATTGGCGTCGGAAGCCACGGCGACCTTTGGGCTAAATGAAGGGGTGTTTTGGTAAATGCTGGTGCGGAGCTCGAAAGTCAAAGCTCATCTCCAGCTGTTTACGCACTTTTTTTTAATTAGTGTCCCCGTAAGAGGAATTTAATTCTTATGATCAATCATAAATTACACGAGTAACTATTTTTTTAAATTTTTTTTATAAGATGAAGTTCTTAAGTGACGTACCGATGCGATAATTATTTTTTATTGTGTCTTCAGAAAAAATAAAAATAAAGTAAGCTTCAAGTACTTCGGTAACTAAGGTACATTGTCCTCTCTGTAAGAAGCCGAGGTACCGTTCATTAGATCCCAGCCTCAGATCCGCTGCAGCCAAAGCCTCGAATGTTAGATCCCAGCCTCGGATCCAAGGTCCCAAGCCTTTGGGCCACTTTAGGCTTGAGGGGGCTATCCGTGCAATGGGTTGTCACCTCTGCTATTGCGACGATCGCATGCGTGATGATGGCGACGGCGACGGCGACGGCGACGGCGACGGGATGTGATGGTGGGCATGTCGGCGTGGGGCCGAGGCTGATGCGACGGTGGCAGAGGGAGGGGGGAAAGCGGGCCGGCGCCTGGTCCAGATGAGGAAGAGAAGGCATGTTAGAAGTTTATAGGTTTCGAGTTATTTCCTCGATAAGACTACAATTATTTTGGTTAACTAGGGAATCCACTTGGATCAGATCATATGCCGCATATTAGGTGAAACAAATGGTTTCATATGCTTAATACATCTCTTCATTTCCATGCGACCGTGTATTTAGCTAATGATACTATTGGATCGCGAAAAAAGAAAAATCGATACAAATGGATGCACATGACAGAAACATGCGATAACCGTCTAACTTTATACAACGATAACATTCTTCATTATTGTTTGCAGAAAGAACATTATTTATGAACGGGCTATGTGATTAGGCTCCACTGCATGGAGACAGCGCCAACAGCAAGCAACACCTAGATTTGCCCTAGCTTTCCGAACATCTGATCAAACGAAAGCGCAATCGATACTGCTTGAATACATCCGCATCGGCATCTGACAGCTTCATCTTCCACGTTGCAGATCAGAAGTCGGGCGTGAATCCCACTTAGCCCGTGGCCAAACTTGAATTTGCAGAAAGTAAATTCATATCACACATATGACATAACCTTGGTCCGTATTCTACAGTTCATTTCATGGACCTTGATTCTCCATCGATCATGATTTAACCGGACAACCTCATCTCTCTTTTAGACCTCCAAGTAGTCATCGACGCCAAGTACTTGCTGTTCTCGCTCTGATCCACCTGCCTGTAAATTCTTTTCCTCCCATAGTTTGCGCTCTGATCTGCAATCACACCCGCCATTCACAATATCAATCTATATCCTCACAGGATCACCCAAAAATATCAAAAGAGATCGATGAAAACTTGAGGAAGACAAAGTTAAGTACACTCCCAAGAGCAAGAAACCACGACAAATAGCTCAATCTTACCTGACGCATGCCGTGTTCTTGATTTGACGATGTTAGGAATGAAAACACCGGTTCCGTTGCTCTTCTGCCATGAGCTTGAAATGCAATCCGGTACAGAAGAATTGGTGCTCTTCTTCTCCCACGAATTAAAATGGCCCAAACCCTTCGCACAAGCCAAAGAATTAGCCTTCATTGCATCATTATAAGCTCTAGCGACGTTGCCCCGATGCTTGGTTTTGAGAAAACCACCGTCCTCATCTTCCTCGGCCGTTAATTCTAGGATCTGCCTCTTGAGCTCGGCATAGTAAACATCGTCGTCCTCACTTCGATCGAGGTCGAAAGTGGCCATGCTGGATTGAAGAGAAGTGTGGTGGAAGACCATTTTTCCCTCGTATCTCGAATCTAATTCAGATTGGTGGAGATGGGAAAAGATATGGGCTGCTTATTTTTGTTGAGAAAGTTAGATGGAGGATATATAGAGGGAGTTGTTGAAGAAGGTAGAGTGTTTGAGGTCAACCAAACACACATTTGATTAACATAAGCAGCAACTAATTAGGTGAACTCGAACCAATATAGATCCAAGTCCGAAGAATATTTTCCACTTTGTTGTAGGTTAATGCATGTCTCGTGTACTTCGGTGTCCCATTTAGTAGTTAGTCGCCCATTGACTGCTCTTTTTCTCACTTATATAATTCAATAGGATAATCGATCGCGACGTGCTAATGCACATACCCAGGAGGAAAACCAGAAGTTTTAGGGGCTGGAAATGCAGAGTTAACAAAGACAAAAGGAGAACATTAGCACAAAATATGCTCGCGAGTTGTCGCTTTCGAAGGATAAGAAGAAAGCTCTCTTGAAACGTCAGTGCTGTCAACCAAACCATGTTGATGTTTGCTTATCTGGCTGCATCGCCATCTTTGACAATAACAGCAACAGTGATGATAATGACGTGATAATAATAATAATAATAGTAAAAAAAGCCCACACAAATCTTGACATCTGTTATCGTTTTCGGCAGAAAAGATAGGTTAACGTTAGTTAAGAGCATCAGTATTGCAGGTGTACCACCGCAACTGTAAAAGCCAAGAAAGACTATGTTATGGTCCATTCGAACTTTGGAGAAAAACATAGAAATACCTTGGCTAGTCAACATACGGTTTATCGGCCAACATCATGTACTGTTCCTCTTTCATTTGTTAATTCTTTTTTAAAGTTCCAATGATTAATTAACTTCGACGTATTATCCATTTGCATGTCTAACTCGCACGTATCACGATGGCTACAACTAATAGAATCGATAATGAAGATTAATTTACTAAGTACTTTGGATTGGAATATCCGTTCGCCAAGTGCCCTGCTTATGTATGCATAGCTGATTAAACAAATATAATTAGTTTACCAGACTTTTTGCCTCCACATTTCCCAATATTTGACCCGTCAAATGAGTGGGTTGAGAATGGTCGGACCCAAATTGACCATTTTAACCTGTTTTGACCGAGTGACTCATACTCGACCTGACTAATATTGCTAAAACACTTATATGTTAATCCATTGTAAGAAAACTTATATCAAAACTGAGGTGAGAGCACGGAGAAAGTGAGTGCGAGATTAAGCGAGGACATGAGAGAGTGAAAATAGAGTCATAAAGATGGGTTGGGTATAAGTTAATTGTTAACCCTTTGTTTTTTTGGTCGAAAAAGTACTTCATTCGTTAAGTGCCATAATCAAAACAAAGATGTTCAATATCAAAACATAAAAGATCTCAAAGGGGTTAGGGGTTTAGTAATCCAATTAGAGGGGAGGGCATTTCTACGAAGGGCTTTAATGATCCAATCCGCCACATGATTTGCTTCTTGCGGACAGTGGGCCAACGAAGTGCTTTTAATCTGAGCCAAACTCCTTTTGCAATCCTCTATAACAGCCCGGATGCGCCATGGGCTTGGATAAGTTTCTACTATGAGCCCACATACTGATAAGCTATCACTTTTGATTTCTACCTTCAGATTAGCTTCTTTGTTCAGAGTAAAGTACGATGCCAAGAGATAGAAACCTTCCTTTGGAGCTAAGGCTTCCACTTCTTCAGCCACTGCAAAGGGGATCAATTTCGCAAATCTGGCGACAACAATCCCTCTTGAATCTCGAAGTATGCTAGTAATCGCTCCGTTCGGTTCACCCTCGATGAAAGATCCGTCGACATTCAACTTAAAGGTACCATTTTTAGGCGGTTTCCACTTCTGCTTTTAACATCCATATTATTTTTGGCTTTACCATTCTAAACCCATTTATGACCCATTTACTGAATATAACTAACTTGTATAACAATTCAGCCCATCAAATATGAGTTAAAAAATGAGTTTATGACCCATTTTGACAGGCCTACCCAACATTTAAGAGAAAATGAATGAAAGAACTGTCAATGTATCACCCCCTTTCAAATCTTAGCCTATTGAGAATATCCCACCCACTAAAGATATGTTTATTAGGGGATGGTGACCCAAACGATTTTGGTAGTAATGGAGCATTGAGAAAAAAAATTTAACAGCATTATCGTTCCTCTTTAAGATAATACTCTTTAGAAACCTTAGCCCTTATACTTAGGACGTGTTTGTTTAGACGATTCTCAAATCAGAAGGCAGCTCTTTTTTCCATTATAATTTAGAATATTGTTCAAATTCGAAAAAATAGTCTAAAGAATTATAAATGAATTTATGTGACAACATTTATACATCATGAAAATTTATGGTGGTTCGGTTTTAAAAATTAATATGCTTCCGTCACAAGATTTACGCGAAGAAATAAAAACTACAAGTCCATGCGGGTACGCCCTTGACCATCATGTATCTCGTGACCTTGCCCCGTTATCCTTTGTTTTGTAGTTTCCTTGTTCTAGTTTTTTTATTGAAATAAAGCCGGCGAGGTCTGAACTTTTTTTCAATTGTGCAATATTTAGACGATCAAATCCATAAATTATACATTTATTTGTTCAAAATTTGTCATTTTTCTGTTAGAAAAACATACTAAAATTAATGCTTTTGTGGCTATTAAGTGGGGGATTAATGCCACGCTGGCTCCCATGTGGCTGCCACATTGCTCTTACACACTAATTGAATGCTTGCCCAAAAAAAATAAAAAATGAGCAAAAGTTAAATTTTCTTCATAAAGGAAAATGGGGAAAATAAAAATAAAAGAACGAATTCGATTTGGACCGTCGACACTGTAAGCACATAATAGTGGCGGGCCGCGCTTTCCAGGTCTTGAGATGAACACCATAGCATCGAATTACTATGTCCCAAAATGCCATTTTTGGAAACCCAAAATCTTGGCCATCTGAAATTTTTGGGGAAAGCTTCGTGCTTAGAGATGGACGAACGTATGAATTTTTTTCCTTGACCTTATTTTATTCCAATTGGGAGAATGATTGAGTTGAATTGGGGGAATTGGGAGAGTTGAGATTTGTTGTAAATTAGAGAAAAATGTAATATTATGCACATTACCGGAACAAGATAATATTACGTTAAGGTTAACCACAATTAACTTTGGTAGTTTAGAGATTCCTTTAAGTCACAAGTTCCCCAACAAATCTCTAAAGGACGTTAACTGGAATTTAGAGAAAAGATTCAGAATACAACTAGGTGGATGTGTCATGGTGAAGCTATAAGTAGTTTGATAAGCAGATGTAGTGGATACAAATCAAACAGTGCCACAAAATCAGATGAAACGACAATTTATTTCAATGTTCTTGATGCATTCATGAAAAACTCATTATGTACTATGGATAGCACAACAATTGTCGCTATGAATTATTGTACCGCTATAATAACACACTCCCATATCTTCTACTTTAAGTAGCCATAGCAATTATAATAACTCTGATGTCGTATAAGCAAGAGCTCGATATTCTGCTTCTGTATTAGAGCGAGCGATAATAGTCTGTTTCTAGCTACGCCATGAGATAAGTGAGTTGCCTAAAAAGAAATAATAGCCCGCACTGAGCGACGATCTCGAGAGTCACCAGTATAGTTAGCATTTAAATAACTGTCAACTCCAAAGTAGATTGAACGAATAAGTGAAGGCCATAATATAGCGTACCTTTGACGTAGCAAAGAATTCAAAGGTCAACTACAACAAAATGAGTCGTACAGGACGTGGTCATGCATTAACTAACAATACGAACAGCATAGGAGATGTCGGGTCGAATAACAGTGACATATATAAGACTACCAACCAACTGTTGATTGAGTATAAGATTTAAAGGAGGAGTCCCATCTTTGACATCAAATTTGGCATTGACCTCAAGAGAAGTTGTAGCGACCTTGATGTTAGTGAATCTTGCTCGAGAAAGAAGATTAGTGGCATATCTTGCTTGAGAAAGATGATAACCATAGAAATATGAACTAACCTCCAAGCCTAAAAGCAGCTGAGTCATGCAAGATTTTTCATTTGAAGCTGTTAACTGAGATAATGTTGGAGTTTTAAAATGCTAGCACCATAATCACTAGTAATAATCATATCATCCACATATTAGTGCAGCATAATGAACCCAACAGATGCATGCTTAACAAAAGAGCATGGTCCTAGGGACCAGATTTAAGACAAAGAGATTCTATTGTTGAGCTAAATTTGGAATACCATGCATGAGGAGCCTATTCCAATCCATAGAATGCTCAATGTAATCGTTATATATACGCTCCGTTAAGGTTCCGTTAGATAATTTTCAGTTAAAACAACATCGTTTTTATTTCACTTAATCAACGTGAGCACCATGTCAACACTGTTTGCTTTCTAGAGTCCATGTAGGCAGATTTTTAACGATTCTCATTGATAGAATTTTGACGGAGGGTGAATATGCCATATAGGTACAAGTCTGGGATTTTTTGTGTCACTGAAAATATTTTAGGGTAAATGTGTCACAGTGGACATAATTTAGGGTTTTTGGTAACTTTTTCCTAAAAACAAAATAGATCGAGAGCCGCCTGAAAAAGAAAATTATTGAGTTATTTTTGTAGCTGCGGAAGTAAGTGAGGGTAGTTATTCTTTGATTGAAGCAAGATGGGTGTGTGCGTTGTAGCCTTGTAGGTAGAACTTAATTGTTCAATTTTTCTTACTATTTTATTGATAGTAGTTTTGGAAGGAATAAACAGTGAGTCAATTAAGTGTTTTGCCTTAATATACAGACCATATAAATTTAGATCATATGGTCAGCTTGTGGACCTTCGGCTTTTTGGGCCTATTGGCGAGTTGGTGGACTTCTCTGGACCGATTGATGCAATAAGTCGTCCAAAAAAATGATACGCAAAACAGAAAATTTGCATAGGAAGGTCCGACGCCATCTCTCAAAGCATTTGTAAGCGTTCATATCTGCAAAGTCTAAGGTTAATTTTAAGCTCAGATTGATTAGTGACATTAGAGTTGACTTTGTCTTCTACTGTGATGCCGGTTAAATAAGAACAATGACATCGTCTTGTCTAATTTACATTTTTTAGGAGAAATTCTTAATGAAACGATTGGCTCGAATCAGGTGTCATTTGGATGATTATTTTTATTTCCATTATAAACGATGGCATCGTCTTGTCTATTTTTTTTTTAGTTTAAATAAAATTTTCTTGATTAAGAACAATGTTTGTTTACACCTAATAATAGATGTTTATTTAAAATAATTTAACAAAGCAGTGTTGGTCATGTCTTATAGCTTTTTTATCTTTATTTAATCGCTCTGTTATACTTTTCAACGATAGAATGAGTACGAGAAACACATTTTAAATTAATATTCAATATATTTTTTTGTTCAGAATTTAATATTCAATATTAAAAATGCAATGAATATACGATACACTATTTATCATGTACATATTTGGACAAGAAAAAAAGGAAAAAAAAAACTAAAGGAAATAGTATAGTAGTATGAACTTTAGTGTGGCACATATTGAAACCTACATGGATACATATACTTTGGTAATTGCGTAAATTAATTAATTACAAGACAAGCTTTAGATATATAAAAAAAATTCAACTTCGAATTAACTCTTTAGTTACCCTGAGTGATCTTGAAATAGTTTTGAGAAATCTCGCTTAATTTTTGGTGAGAAGAAAAAGAAAACGCACGTTCTCTAAAAAGGAAGAGATTTGCCATCCATCGGCGCCAACATTTCCTTCCATTTGTTTAAATAAGACATGGATACAATCATTCTTTTGCTTTCGAAATAACCGGCTTCGTGTTTTTTCGTGGAAAAATATATAAAAAAAAGTCAACACATTTTCTTTTGGTCGGAATTGTCAATATAAATACGTTAACAAAATGGCCAGTTGGAGTAGCTCCAATCGTTGACCACATACCGAGAGTGGGCTTTAGCCTTTGGAAAAAGTCAAAGTCTAACCCACCATTCGTAATATGCCAAAGTCTACTCCAGCTGGAGCGGCGAGGACAAAGATAGAGAAAATAAACGGCTGACACAATATCTTAATCAGACCAAATTATTCTATCATTCTAATTTTAATTATACTCGAAGCAAGCTCAGCAACGTGTCCTTGAGCCCGTCGAAAATGGCACCCCGAAGTCAACAATCGAAGCAAGACAATATAACATTCACATAAAACATGCTTATAACTCCTCTTCTTTTTTATTCTTTTTTAAAATAAATCTATAAAATCTTCGTTTTTTTAGTTTGGAAATCGAGGACGTGCATCGTTATAATTAATTAAAGATAATACGAGTTTGATTCCATGTTGTCGCGCTTTCTTAGATCTCACTTGATGTACGGTGACGGGAGATTTGCTTGACGGGACGAAATGTGCACATCAAATTAGATTCCTCTAGGTAATTCGTGAATGGAAAAGACATTGAAACAAGACCTCCTTATATAAATGCTTTTGAAAGGAAAAGAATATAGGGGGGAGGAGACTTTGAAGAGAGAGAGAGAGGAAAAATGGCCAGACTCCCATCTGAAGCACCTCCTCCTCCTCCCTCACCTGGCCACCATGTCCCAAGCCAAAACCATCCTTATCCACCGCCGCCACTGTCGTTGCCACCGCCTCCTCCAGTGGCATTGCAAGTGCCGTATGCGCCGCCATCGCCATACACCGTCCACCAGACTGGCCACCAGGAGGTGAATGTGCCCACATTCACACCCCACCCCCCCCCAACAAGGCAATGCTAATGTCGGAGCAGCCATGGCCTATCCTCAGTTCAACCAGCCACAAGCTAACAATACTGGCGGCAATGTCGTGGCCGTGCAATATCATCACGATCAGTTCTGGCAACAAACGAGCCGCGTGGTGGCTCCGCAGAGTTACAATTTTGCTCCTGCTGCTTCGGTGTATCCCTCCTCGGCAATGGCCCAAAATGTCGCTCCTGCAAGTGCGGCATCCCCCTACGGGAATAACGCTCCTAACAATATGATCAATCTTAACAACGGGTCTGTGAATAATTACATGAACATGGAGAAGTGGACCACCGGCCGCTTTGACTGCATGCAAGATTCCTCCAACGGTATGTTGTTCTTGCGTTTTTCCTCTTGAAACATGAAAGCCATCGTCTTGATCTGTTCACTTTTATAGAATCAACCTTTGAAGAAGTGAAGAGTTTTCATTTGCGTTCTGTTCGTGTTTAGGGCGAAGGAAAGCGAGAGAGTGTGTTTGCTCAGAATCCAGTTCTTGTTTCTTTTTCCTTTTGGGTTACATAATAATAGCAAGTGTTCCTTAATTAAGTGTAGGACTCTAGACTTTGCATTCTCTATATCTAGTTCAAATATTTTGTTTTGCAGCCTTCATCACGGCGCTGTTTCCATGCATAACTTTCGGGCAGATCGCAGATGTGCTCGACAATGGCCACACGAGTAAGCTTACTGGTTTACAAAGTATATGCCATTCGTTGCTTACAATAAGCTATAAACCAGAGGTTGTCGGCCCTTCTGTTTTGTTGACATGAAAATGCAGCTTGTGTCACCAGCGGAATCATTTACGCCTTCTCGCCTTGTATACTGTCGCGGCCATACCACGCAAAACTGAGGCGGAGATTCCGGTTGCTAGAGATCCCGACCTCAGATTACATCGTCCATTCACTGTTTGAGCCTTGTGCTCTCTGTCAAGAATACCGCGAGCTTAAAAACCGCGGCATTGACCCTGCGCTCGGTATGCAGCACTGTAATGGTGAACTTAATTATTGCAGACATATTTAGTTCAACTGTTACGCAACGCTTAGATTTTTTCGTAAAATCTTTAGGATATATATGGCATTCAGGGTAATGAGTAATCATATATTGCTGGTTTCATGGCAGTATATCATGGTAATCTAGAGAAACTCCAAAACCAACAAGGTGGTTCTACGACGATGATGCCGCCCAAGAACCAGGCGATGACCACCTAATTTGGAGTTTTCGTCGATTGAAGGTCTTGTATACAAATTTATCATGTCCAAGGCAATCTGCTCCAGTTCTTGTGCTAATCGTTCCAGCTTCTTCTTTTTTTTTCCGGTTATTCAGAAATTTATGCAGAAACAAACCAGAAATAAGGGAGCAATCCTGCTCCATGCTCATGAGTTACACAAGTTACCATTCCATAGTTTGATTGTGTTTGAAACAATCTATAATTTAGTCTGTGAAAAGTTGAAAACCAGCTGATGCTGTATTGAGAAGCACGAATCAGTCAGATGGTTGCTTAGTTTGACTTTGGCTGAGTCAAGCTCACGATAGAATTGAACACCGTGAAGGGCGCCTTTAGTTCTGCCAATTGTATTGTATGGGACTATGGGAATATAGCTTAATGTAGTTAAACTTGAAATTAATTGCAGGGCGTAATGTCACGATGGTTGAGATGGCTCTCCATTTCCTAGGGCCTAGCCGCCCAAACTAGTTTTGGATTATCAGCTCTAATTTGAATTAGTTATCAATTTATAAATGTTTTTTTTTAAATTTACCAACTTTCCTATAAAGTTGTCAGTTTTTAGTTGAGAAAAATTATAATAAAAATCATAAACCTATTGTAATTGTGCCAATTCAGTTATATATTTATTTTTTTACCAATTATGTCCTAATATGCAAATTTAGTCCATCTGGCTAATTTTGGCCGGAAATTATTGACATAGTTGCTGGCCGTCCTACGTGACTCGGACGTGGACATATTTTAAATAATATTTTGAAAAATTTTAAACTTTTTTGTTTTTTTATATTTCTTTTCTTTCTCTTTTCATTTGCATTCTTAGGAACACCTTCAGTTAACCAACTTTTTTTAGAAATTACCAAACTTAATTAGGATGTTTTGCCAACTTTTCTCCAATTAAATTATTCACTAGTTTTGAGTTATCCACTCTTATTTGAGTTACTCAGCAATTGTTTTTTCCGGTTTCCAACTTTTCTTTACCTTTCTTAACTATGCCTTAGTTTACAAACTCTTATGTGAGATTACTGACACTTTAGTTCAAGTGATTTATCAATTTTCTCCTATTTAGTTATCATTTATCTTTAGACTATCAACTCTCGTTTGAGTTATAAAATTTTCAATTGCGTTACTTGATTGGAAAACGTAGTTGATAAATTTAAGGCGTCTTGATAAAATTTGTTAAAACAATAAGAGAAGTTGGTTGATGACCGATTTAAATTAGAGTTTGTAACATAAAACCAGTTGGTATGTTAGAGTAGGTAAGTAACACGACTAAAAGTGGTAACTCAATAAAAAAAAAGTCAGTAAATTTTCTTAAAAAAATATAATTAAAAGTTGATAAGTCAGGCCCAGTTGACAACTTAATCAGTGAAAAATCGATAAATCGTGCTCAAATAAAGCTCCGTAGGAAGTCCACAACCTTTTTGAGTGATAAAATAAGAAACAAAATGAAGAAAAAGAGAAGACACATAGCCCTACGATTATAGCCAGATTGTTTTTGTAATTACCAAAAAAAAATAATGAAAAAGCAACCCGCCTCAAACAAATCAGGTCCCGCCACGTCAGTCATTGGCGGTTCTTCTTTTTTCCCTTCGCTGTTTTTCTAGTTACATCCGCAAAGAGACACGATCCTTCGCAAGGCACGTATATTGCTCCTCTCTACTTTCAAACTTTTCACGTTGAACTTTTCAGTATAGGCACCGAACCATGTATGATCGCCATCCACAGGAGCAGGAGATGGATTCGCCGTCTCCCACACCGTCTGCGCCGCCGGAACCGCCGACCCCACCTTCGCCCTGTCACCGGCGGACGCCGCACTACGGGGAATCGGCCGGCGATTATTTTGCCGATGGCACTGACCCGTACATGGAGTTATATGAGATGAAGAAGGCGCGCGACGACCCGGAGGAAGAACCGGCCCCGATCAGCTCCGGCGGCGGTGGCGGGGGCGGCTTTTCCGCCAGTTCTTCAATATCTCCAGTCCCGTGGTCCACCGGTCTTTGCAACTGTTGCGACGACTTCAGCACTTGTACGTACTTATTCAACGCCAATAATCTGAAGTTTTGAACGCCTGCATTTGGTGTTCGTGAGTCGGTGAAACATTTCTTTACTTCAGAAGAGACTGCTATTTTTCTTTTCCGAGCAAATCACGATAAATCTCACGTTAAGCAGTCAAATGCATTCTTCCCTTCCATTTTGCCCGAGGGCCGTAGTTTAATATATATGAATTCAAGCCGATTTTTCGAATTTGCATATGTCGGAAGTACATAAGCGGACTTTCGACTTTTTGGGGTACGTTACCGTCAAAATATAACTTGCATTTGATACCAATTATCATGCCTTTGTCTACAATGCGATCCATGCATGTGTCGAGGCAAGGAAGTAGCTTGTTTGCAATTGACGAGTGGATTAATACTATGCAAATTCAATGTCTGATGCAGGTTGCTTAACATGCTGGTGTCCGTGCATTACATTTGGGCGAATCGCAGAAATGGTCGATAGGGGGTCAACTTGTAAGTCCCCGAAAACACAGATTTTCCTTTTGCACTCTGCCTAGATATCATGTTTTGGTCACCCGAAGCTTTCTCTGGACAGTGACATCTATATGTTTGATTGATTCTGCTACAAAAAAATATCCTTCGAAATACAAATGGCATTCGTCGATGCGAACTAAATTAATACGCAGGCTGCGCTATGCATATTAAACAAAGCATTGAAAGGAAAGGGTGTGATTTGTAAGCTTTAAGATCATTATGGTAATATGTGGTAATCTAAATTAATATGATATATGTTCCTTGCAAATGGCATGCAGCATGCGGGGTGAGCAGCGCACTGTATGCGCTGATAATGTGCGTGACGGGGTGTCCGTGCTTGTATTCGTGCTTCTATCGTTCGAAGTTGAGAGGGCAATACTTCTTGCAAGAGAGGCCGTGCACCGATTGCTGCGTCCACTGTTGCTGCGGGGAATGTGCCCTTTGCCAAGAATACAGACAGCTCAAGAGCCTTGGCTTTGATCCTTCCATAGGTCCTCTCTCTCTCGTTTTGATTATTGTAGTTCATGCAAAAGATTTTGATGAAATCCATATTTCCACGAGCAACAGTTTTGGAGGAAAAATTGGTAGGTGTGTGAAGTGTATACATTTTGATATATGGAACATGGCATGACGGTACTGCTTGTTTTGGAAATTTTAAATTTTGTTGTGAAAATGTAATGTTCTCGTACCTCCAAACTAATCCGGCGACGGGTTTGGAATCGAAACAGGTTGGCACGGTAACATGGAAAGGCAGAGACGGCTCGCTGCGATGTCGCCTCCCAGAATGGAGAAGAGTATGAAGCGGTAAGACGATATGTTAGGAATATAGGGACTAAGAGTTGGCTTTGGATTATTTCATGATCACGGTGTGTTAAGTTTTGTTTTGCGAAAAGATGACGAGTTTTGTTGATTGCTCGACCATCATAGTTATCGGAAGCTATGTTTTTTTAATTGACAATGGTTTGGTTTCTTATTGCAGTTTTAATACGTATAAAAGATTAGCGGATTCTTCAAATATATAAAATAATCAATCATAAAATTGTATGATTCAATGGAAAAATTACAATAAAATACTTTTTGCCGATATAGGAAGTTACTTTCTTTTACATGAAATCTAATGTACGAAATTCACCTATTGAACAATCATCGCAACAAGGAAGCAATCATAACCGTATCATATATTGGCTATGGCTTTAGGAGCTCGTTTTTTCACATTCTAACGTGGCTGCTTTTCAATGAAAAGCAATCGTGATTTGTCAAGATGCCACTTGAGATCCACCAACCCTTTTGGGCAACATGAATGTCCAAGGTCGAGGCCCTTCATGGGATAATTTTTTTGGTCCATTAATTCCCAAAATGGCTATGTATTTCTTGCTCAAATGAGTATTCCAGATGCTGGGGCAAAGTCCCTCCTGCAAATTTAAGAAGACTTAAGTAAAACAAGTGTATTTCTATTATACGTCGTGTGGTTATGCACTCGACAAAAAAAAAATGTGGTTATGCACACTAAGTACTTTCATCTACTCGTGGACCGGGAAGGCAGCGAAGAAGAATCGGTGAAGGTCTAATCACGTACTTGGATATGAATAAAGAGCAAAAACAAATTCTCTTTTTTAGAAGGACGTTTGCATGCATGTAGTATAAAGAATATGATGCTGCATCTTTAGTTCCTTTCTTTTTAACTAGTAATATACACAATAATCTTGGGGAAAGAACAGCATTGGTGCCAAAAGTTGTGTACGGAGGCCACTTTGGTGCCAAAAGTTTCAATCGAATAACTTAAATGCTAAAAGTTGTGAAAAAAGATCACTTAAGTGCCACTTCGCCGGAAATCCGACGTGGCATTTTTTTTATTAATTTCACAAGTTGATGTGGCTCACCAGAAGCTGATGTGGCATTTTTTTTCTTTTTTTTTTTCCTTTCTTTCTTCTTATTTCCGATGGCCGGCGTCTGGCCACCGGCCATGGCCGGCCTTGTCGGGCGTTGCCTTCCTCCGGGCGAGGCCCGGTGAGGCTACTGTGGCCTCGGCAAGGGCCGGCCTCGTCGGATCTGGCGACGCGAGCCCTCGCCGGGGCTCGCCCTGCCCAAGCGAGGGTCGAGGTCGCCTGGGTAGGGCGAGCCCTAGCGAGGGCTCGCGTCGCTAGATCCGGCGAGGTCGGCCCTCGCCGAGGCCACGGCTGCCTCGCCGGGCCTCGCCTTCGCCTAGGCAGGGCAAGCCCCGGCGAGGGCTCACCTCGCCAGATCCGGTGAGGCTGGCCCTCGCCGAGGCCACGACTGCCTCGCCCGGAGGAAGGTGATGCCCGGCGAGGCCGGCCATGGCCGGTGGCTAGCCTCCGACCACCGGCTATGGTAGAAGAAGAAGAAGACAGAAAAGAAAAAATAAAAGAAAGAAAAAAATCAGAAAAAATTTAAAAAATTGAATTATATACATGGAAATGCCATGTGTCATTAAAATTTAAATATAAAAGTCACATATTAAATTTATTCGGAATTTCTCGCCGTTGGCACTTAAGTGATCGTTTTTTTCTCCGATTTGACACTTAAGTGATTGCCGGCGTAAACTTTTGGCACTTAAGTGATACAAATGAAATTTTTGGCACCAAAGTGGCCTCCGTACACAACTTTTGGCACCAATGCTGTTCTTCCCCCCAATAATCTTTGTCTTCCAATTGAAAAATCATCACTTAAACATAACCACATATCATAACCACACGAATCATATAAAACACGAGAGGCGATCCGAGGACTACACTGTGCCTAAGTTGTGTTTGCTTCATCGAGGATTAATTATCTCTGCACCTCGGTAACGAGCTTACTTCCTCCTCCATGATTATGTCAAGTGAGGTTCAATGACGTTTCTAATACATTAGGGTTGCTCATACTCGATACCATTTCAAGTTTTTCTTTCTACTATTCAGTTCTCTCCTTCAAACCTAAAAATCAAGTTACATATGCTGGTGGAAAATAAAAAAAGATATCTACAAAACCTACAGTTACAAAAGATTAAGAATCCCATTACCTGGACTAGGAGTGGGGGATAGGTTTGGTTCCTTTTCTTCCCCGGGCGAAGACTCCATATCTTCTTGGGGATCAAGACCTTTTCACTATATGAAAGGGAAGGAAAAGTATGGGTTTCGAACGGAGAAGATGGTGAACACGGGAGAGCGTTCTGGTGTGTAGGGTTTGTGAAGAGAGAGTCCGTATTTATAGGCGTTGGAGGGCGATACGAACCTCCATCGCCATGCATGCAAGTTCCCCCCGCCCCAAAAAAAGAGAGAACAGTGGTTAAGTCGCGGTGGTTGAGAGTCTGAGCGCGAGCGACCAGTCCGAGGTAAGAATGCCTCAACCCCCGTTTTTATCAACTTACCGCAATTCCCACCCGTCCCATAGACATTGTCCATACGATACAAGCGCATACTCATCATCACATGGATGCATCTACATTGGATTCTGCAAAAAGGCATTTATATGTATGTATGTATGTACAATTTGGCCTTATTTGTCAACAAGTTTGGTGGCCAAATTTGTGCAGACTGGAGAGTGGCGTTGGAGTTTGCTTCCTACTTTCTACTAATTTGGCTACTTCTCCGAAAATACATGCAGAAATGGGATCCAAATATTTCGGTTGTGGCACTTTACCATGTACATGCTAGTATAGGCGTGCAATGCCACATTAATTAGACAAAAGGGGTGTTCATAACAAGTGTTCTTAAGACACTTGTTAAGATCAATTTTTATGATATCGACTATATAAAGTTCGGCTTGAAAACTGTAATAATTTCTTAATTAGTCACTTTAACAAGTGATCAACGAATTGTTATCAAATAAATTAAACAACGTATAATTGAGATTTTTTTAAAGAAGTCATTGATACCCGCGTCTAGAAAAATCTAACAATAACCCAAAATTAGCCATATCACCACTCATCACCACATCCATATTTGAGAAATTGGCCAACTGGTCACTGATCCTTGTGAGCAAACACCCCACCCCCCCCCCTCCCCTCCCAAAAGAAGTTGAAAGTTGTCGACCTTAGGTCCGTTTGTTTGAAGTAAAATCATTTCTCAAAAATTATTTTTTGACTTGTCTGTATTTAGATAACGGAAAACTAGTCGATCTCCAAAAAACATTTTGCGTGAACTGCAAACAAAAAGCTTCTTTTATTAAAAAAAAGAAGTTTTCAGTGAAACAAGAGGATAATAAATGTCGGATTTCTCACCTCCGGGTGGCCAAGATATTAGTTCACCATCCCTGTCCGGTTCGTCATTGTCAACCTCTTGAAAGAGGATAGTAGGGAGGGAGGAAGGCGGAGAGAGAAAGGTGTTGAACTGGCAATAACCGGAGGTGAGTGGCTCTTGTGGCATATAAGTACGTCAATTTTCGACAAGATACATATCTGGCTTGTGCACATTATTAGTACATGGGAAATATATCCGCGTATAAACATATGATTTGGAATATATGCACGTAACAGCCATTGAAATTAGGAAGATAACAAACAATTCAAGGGAATGGAGACGCAAATTTTTTCTGGATCTTCGTCCGCGGTTACCATCAAACTGATGCTCGCACGGTTAAATCATACGTATAATTAAAGAATCTTAGTTCCTTCTCATCGTCTTTTCTCTCTATCCCCGCCTAGGTTAGCGCATCCACTGCTGCTGTCGTCGGCCCCCCAAACCACCACCACCATCAGCAGCGCCTTTGCCTAACCCACCCCTCTCTCTCTCTCTCTCTCTCTCTCTCTCTCTCTCTCTCTCTCTCTCTCTGAGCAAGTCACGCAAGATTGACGGTTTCCAAGACAACAATGGTGCTGTTGAACAGTAGGCAGGAAGAGAGAGAGAGATTGGGCCGATGTATTATGTTGTACGATCCAAGGGCATGAGTATGACCTGGGACCCTAGGGAACACTTACAAGTTCCACAAACCAATTAAGTTTAAACCTTCGATCAGTGCATGTAGTCCTAGTTCATAACAGTTTTCCTTTTATTTGTGGGATTTGACCTTGTGACCTTTTGTTTCCGAGCTGGAAATTCTCCTGAACTCTAACCTACCACGCCAATCCAGGGGGTTATGATCGGGGGCAATACATTCATGTCGGTAGATCCCGTTTGGTATGACCTCGTATTGCTGATTGGTGACACTCATGAATTATTGACACGTACCCTAACATAAGGAAAATGTGGTCCGAAAGAGACCACCAAAGTCCAAAAGAATTTGACCTTACGACCTCCAGTTCCAGAGCTGGAAATTCTCCTGGACTCTAACTAGCCACGTCAATCCAGGGGGTTATGATTGGGGCAATGCATTCACGACGATAGATCCTGTTAGGTATGACCTCTTGTTGCCTTATTGGTAACACTCATGAATGATCGACACATAAGGAAAACATGGTCAGAAAGAGAACACCCAAGGCATTATATGAGAGGGGTTTCTGGTCCCCGCTTGTCTTTTCGGGCGTGATGGGTAAGTTCGCAGGTAATACACTCGAGAAGGCCACGTCCCAACAGAAGAGGAACTGTGATGAGTTCTGTTCCTGTATGGTGACCGATGAGAGGAGACGAGCATTGTGACCTTTCACTAGCTTTGTCGATCGAGCTTTGGATGAGGGAGAGAGGGGGTTGGGGCTTGTGATCTGAGGCACAGTCTTTTGCACATGTTTCCTCGTATCTCTCTTTCAAACCCGACTGACCGACAAATCGAAAGCAATTTCACGTGAAAGGTGGGCAGCTCATGCACTGAACGACTTTCCATCGTCATAATTGCCCCTTTGCTTTCTCCCTTGTCCTTGCTCCATACGACCGTACACGTACTTTTTTTGTAGTTTTGGAAGGGAAAACGATGAAAAGTGAGTGGGAGAAGTCAGAATTAAGGAAATGAAGCTCCATCATGCAGTGATTAGATTGGCATTTACAGAAAAAAAACAATACCTTTGATAATGTTTTTCAATCCAAAAAGTTATGATTATAGTTTGCAATATATAATTAGTGAGGTTGATCATTGTTTTTTTTGTAGATAAATTGTTATATTAACTATCCTAAATGCATATAAAGATATCATGATCATAAATCCTACTTTTCAAAATTAAGCTCTGTATAAATTAGAGTAATAATAACGGACTGAGCTTAGATTATGATTAGAGTACTTAGATTTGATTTGTTTTATATTATTAACCATAAGTTACATTTTTTTGGTTTAACATCTGACATGAACTAATAAGCCGTTATATAGATGTATGATTAATGTAAATATTAATTATAATGAGTTCAACCCATTTTATCTATATCTTTGGTAGTTTATTTGTCTTTTTAAGATATGAAATCAATGATTTATGTGATTAGCTAATTTAACCTACTAATTGATTGCTTAAATTAACTATTGATAAAGTTTATATTTCGATTTCTAATCTATTATAAATTTGGAAAGATGAAATCTAATTTATGTAATATAAAAACTAAGGGTGTGCTCCTTCCACTGATACAAGAAAATATGTTCCATAATAATCATTTCCAAGGGAAATGGTTAGTTTTCATTTATTTAGTGGTTTAGGCAAAGTGAATTCCTTATTGTTAGAAGGAGAAGTCGTTTTCCCCCAATTTAAGCATGTTGTTTTTATTTTATGGAAAAGGTTTTTCGTAAATTGATTAGTTTTCTATCATCTAAACACTGAAAATTCGGAAAACAATATCTCAAAAGCAATTTTTCTTCAAACAAATGAACCTTAAAGCTTTCTCAATTGCATGAAATAGTTGTTCCTTAATAACCCCTCAAGGAATGGCAATTCCTTCAGTTCGGTTGGGAATCAAAACGAAAAAAATAACCCTTTCATTAAGAATGGACTTAAGATGGAACAACTACTACTACCGCCCATGAACTAACCATGCAGTAGATGTTTTTGTGGTGGGTTGAGTTTGTCCACACAATGCAACAACACAAGCCATATTGACCGCTGAGTCTGTCCGGTGAATCATGTAACACAGATCCGCATACATGTTCCCAACATTGATGCCCATATATCATTGTTTCTCCACCACCAGCTCGCTGCCGCTGCCGCCATTGGCCCGGTTGTCAAAACTTACATGGTTTGGGTTCGCTCGAGAGGGTTGTTTATCAGAGAACCCTTGTTCTCGTAATCTCCTATCAGTTCTAGGGCTGTTAGCTGGTCTAATCCCACCAACTGCAGCTACCAACAGTAAACTCAGGTTCTCATCAGTACAATTGTTAGATCTACTATTGTTCCTATGGACGTGTTTGTTTTTGGACCGAACGTTTGGGGCGCAAGTTTAAAATATGGGCATGATCATTCCTTCTGACAACGTCAATTTGGTATCTTTCATGCGGCTGTGCTGTGCTGACTTGCTGCACGGCAATCGTTCGTGATTTTGCTCATTGCCGATGGGGTGGTTGGGAAATTTAATAACAAGTAGTTGCACGCCACAGGATCATATTACTCGGACATACAGATTTTATCGTTCAATTGCCAATGCAAATCTGTATTGGCAATGAAAAACCATGGCGATCTCCCCATATATCAACTCATACTCTGCAAATACGTCGATCTATCAATTGCCTTTCTCGACTTCTTACATCTACCAAGATGCCCATGCCCTGTATACTGATTGTACCGCTCAGTTTTGAAGACAATCATTGGTAATTTGCTGTTTTGGGTCGTGAAAAAATCAAACAATGCTTTCTTACCTTGGACTAGGATTACAAAGAACATAATTGTCTTCCATCACAAGGACACTAAATCGACGGGAGGTTAAAATGCATGATTCAGGCTACTAATAGATTCTCTGGCCGAAGAAGAAATCATGTTAAAAGATGCTCAACTCTATTATAATATGAAAATTTACACCCAAAATCAGGCTACTGATAGTTCAGGGGTGTCAGGATTTACTTAATCCAAATCTTACAACTAACCCATTTTAACTTTTTTAACCCTGTAACATCTAAAATTTTCACAATATACAAATTTTGACACCTAGATTCACATATAGTTTTTCGTAATCTTTTGAAACTTGGCTACTATTTCAAATTTTGACGGGTTGCTTTTGCTAAAGCATGAACACACGTGCCCTCGATCTCTATATCACTTTCTGGATGTTTACTCCAGACGACCTTCCCCATCGAATCAACAGTATGAAACTAGAAAGAAACATTCAAGCTGCATTTCTCTGTAAGTAACCTCCTTACTTCAAATTAAAGAAGAAGTAAGATGAGCAGAAGGGCTGGGCTCGCATGATGAAATTCATTAGTCATTTGTATCTGGAACAACATTGACCTAATAATCAAAAAGCTTATAAGTGCCACATCAAAGGAGCTATGAGAAGAAACAAAAAGTGACCAAAAGGCATCTTGTCTTCATCAAGGACAAATGGTTTATATAGCAATGGAGTCGTCCTGAATTGGATTAGCACCTCTTAGTCTTGCCTGGAGAGGCGATCACTAGCACTCAAATTGAAGAAGATTACGGTCCAGGGGTTCCTAGCTAGCTCAGATCTTAATATAAAAGAAAGCTTCCTTTCGGCTTGCATGACCAAGAGCTCACCCGCTTCTTTAAAGCAAACATTTAGGAATTGTAAAATAGGAGGAATCAAGCTATTAGAGCGTGTAGTGATTTGTCCTGTTACAAGAAGTTAGAGAAGGCAAAACTTCCAGAGCATGTATCTCCTCGCTCCGACAATTAATCCAGAACGGTGCAAGTCTCTGTCAAATTCTGTTGTAAAGCGCCTATGAACATCAGAAATCTCCTACCTAGCCCCACAACTCGCTATATAAAGTTTGGATGCTGACAGTCAGAAAGAAATTCAGAGCATTATGAAGGTTTTTTCCTGCTTAGACCAGAAGAGCATTGTGAAAGGCTAGTTCATGAATTCAACAACATACAAAAAGAACAGTCCATTGATATGATGCTTCATGAAATGCTACATCATTTGTGTGCTTAGATGTTAGAGAAACACGATGATAATTTCGTGACTCATCTGAGAACTCAAAGAAAGAAAAGTGAGGCTCTATGAAGAGTGAAAAAAAATTCGTAAGCAGATGTTATGACTTTTACCGCTGCTGGTGAGGCTCGTTTTACTGCCAATGTATTACTCATAGGAATGAAGAATAGACGAGGTAAAAGTGTCTTGCTCTTGTAAATACTACTAGAAGATGGACTTGAAGGGACTTCTTGGAAAAGAAAGTGTGCAAAAAATTCAATAGTAAGAACAGGGCAATGTAGGTATCTCCAACACCAGACAGTAAGCCACTGGATAAGCAGTGTTTAGTCATCATGATTGAGAATGTAAGATGTTGAATCAACTTGAAAGAAACTTTACAAAAGGTCTTGACAACAAGACTGTGAACTACAGGTGGACTCATTGATATTTACATCCAGTGCGGTACAGTTAGGCATAATTCTTGTCTTGATCCAAACAGAGAAGGTAGGCAATCAAACCGACAACTGGAACGAATCTAAGATAATTCACAATTCCAATCTTGCTATCCTGGATGTTTTGTAGGTTGTCACCTATCAGCCAAGGCTGGAAGACTATGTAAAGAACTATATCCCATATGAAGGCATATGCCAGCCTCTCAGAACCAAGGTAGCTTACCAAGAAGTCCAATCTGTCTGCTATGCTACCGAAATCGCCATCACTTCTGGCAAAGAGGGCCCACAATACCGAAATCAGACAGACTCCTCCACCTATCAGTCCCACAACGGGTGCACCATTCGTCATTACCGAGCCTAGCTGAGAGAGCTTGCCTGGAGTTTCATCCCGCTCAGCCTCATTTAGTCGGATTGCCATATAAGGAATTAGGAAAGCTGCATCATGATAGGGGAAAGAATTACTTGAAGGGAAGTGTAACCACCGGTGAAAATATCGAAAGAATCATAGGTAACAAAAAGGAGAAAAAAAGTGGCTAGTAAGAGATATTGTGGTTCCTCCTCTTGATTTGTTTAATCATAGAACTTGCAATTCCCTACGAAAAATTATGAGAATCAGTCTCAAATAATGATTGGCCCAAAGAAAAGATCTTAAATTTCAAGCCGACACTTGTATTGCTCATTCAATTAAATTTAATAGAGAAGCATACTGTTTGTGAGGAACATCTGCAGGCCCCATAAAATGTCCAGGGAGCCTTTGTATCCGTCCTTTCTGAGATCGGTGAATAGCAGAGGAGCAAACATGAAGGTCCAACCAATGACGAAATTAAAGAGGCCTTCGGACATCTGATGGGGAGCAAATGGCCAATAAAAACAACAAGGGAGACTACATCAGCTAGCATCGAGGAAGATATCTAGAGATGACGATGTAATGTAAACCGTTCCTACAAGAATCCTTACCGGGTGGAGGACCGGGGCATCAATCACATTAACCCCGACTACCCTGGCAAAAATTTTACTGCGCAAATCAAGTTCACTTTACCAGGAGGAATATATAATTGTGAACATGTCACCAGTGACAAAAGTAGGTTTGTTCCCTCAGTCAGCGATTAAAATGCAGAGAGGGCAAAGGAGGAGCATATAGAGTCGACAGTATCTAAAAGTCAAAAGCCCGTGTTTCACATTGCGTGTATCCATTAATGCAACTAGCACAGACCGAGATCACAGCGACTCTAGATATTAAAGTCCAAACGGGGTTCCAGCTACACTATGCATGCGTCCCGAATATCCACTCGCAGTACTAGGAAAATTCTATCTTTCTCATTAAGTCATAAATTATAAGATTGTCCCCCAAAGGCAGCTATGTCCACAATGTGGACTAAAACAATCATGTCAGCTATCAAGCATCAACCAAACTCGTTGATATGCTCTCTTATTTGGCCAGGAATAGAAACATAATCGAACCAATCAAGAACTCGTGCCGAATGGCAGATAACTAAATAAGCATCTAATCCCTCCAAAAGTTGGTCAGACCAACGGACCACGAATACGAACAGCACAATTGGGGTTACCCAAGACATATCACATGCCTTGGACAATGGAAGAGCTCAACATGAGAACCATTACGAATTGAATTCACCAAGTAAAGCGGAGCTTACCAGAGTTCATCAGGGGCAGTATGAAGAAGAAATTCAGAGAGAGCCCAACAAGGGAATTCACTGTCTCTGAACTGATCGCCCACACTGGATCTCCCTAGTCACATATTTCCCCAGGATAAAAATCTTACTCCACTTGCACACAATGAATTTGATACCAGCTCAAAAATCGAAATGACATCAATTTACCGGAGCATAAGGGAGGAGAAAGAGCCACAGGATGTAGACCGCCTCGGCCACCCAAAGGGCAATCTGAAGCGCTCGCCGCGAACTGCCGCCGCGGCCCCCCTCCACGGCGTCGGGCACCGCGTCGGCTTTCCGGCGGGAAGCGCGGCGGACGGGAGCGAGAGAGCGGGACGGAGGGAGAGGGTCGGACGCGGCCGGTGGTGGTTTCGGAAGCCACGTGTTGATGGTCAGGCGCGGCAGGACTCGTTCTCTGCTTGGTGGGTGCCGGCGGTCACGAGCGGCCGACGCTGAAGGTCCGCACACGGCGGACGGAGAGTTTGGAAGGCGAGAGACATTTCGCGCGAACGGCGGAGGCGCACGGTGTGTTGCCGCCACCGGAGTCATCCACGCTCCCGCGGCTGTTGCTCGGCGGGATATGCTCGGAGGCGCTCAGACCACCGAACCATTACCACGTAGCTGAACTTGGGAGTTGCCATTGACGTGGACAAGTTGTGATCGCTATATTCTCCATTGGCTAGGATTTGTATATTCCTATATATATAAATATATATATGTAATCATTCCATTGGTTAGAATGTCATATATCATCGGTGTTTTTTTTTTGGGCCAGATCCTATTGATTTGTTGAATTCGCTCAAAACATTCACTTTTTTGTAAAACAAAAAAAATATATTTTTATATATTTTCATGATAGTATTATAAAGATTCAAACATTTTTGTCATGATCACTCCAATCGATGCCGTTTGAAATGGTCAATTTTATATCAACTTAGGAGTCAAGTTGTGAGGTCTCGATGATAACTTGCGTCACAAAGCATGAGACGGTGCAAGCGGATGGTGAGTGAGAGATCAGTTAGCAATTGCAATCAACCGATTGAAATCAATCAAAAACTGGGCAACAGTAACAAGCAATTTGTGCCCTAGTTCAAAAGCAATGGCGCCAGTCAAGGCGATCTCGCTAGCCAAGCAATGGCTATAAATTCGCACTTGTGATGGCGCAATAGAGTTGCTTATGGCTGAGAATTTTAGTGTTGGTGATGGATGATAGCGAAAGCTACACGTTAGCAAAATGACAATGATTGCCACGACGTTCTCAACGTTGATGAGGGGGCTCCATGGCCGTTGGGTATTTTGATGAAATGGGATTTGCTCGTGTGGAAAGTGGACTAGAAGATAATCCAGATTTTCAAACGATAGTTCTTGAAGGGGACTGTAAAGTTTCCTCGTGGATCTAAGATGAATAGAAGGAATAGTAACTCTTGCACATAGTTATCCTTGAAAAGATTTTGAAACGATTCACGCACTTTGGTCGTCATTAGTTCAAAGTCTACTGAGAATAAGAAACGACATAAAGCATGTGCCAAAGCCAAAAGTAGCAAATAATATGTACGAGCATTTACCAAAAGAAAATTGAATGGAGGAAAAGCTAAAGAAGAAAGAAAGAAAGATGAACGGCATGAATGCGTGACTATTTTTGTCATTCTACTTCATTAGGATATGGATGGAGCCGATATAAGGGTGGAATTAGCGCCAACCGGGCTTCGGGGGGGGCCCTATTGGGCCGAAGCCCAATGGCGAGGACCGAGATCTGGCCCGGTGGGCCTGAACCGGATCCGAACCGTCTGACGCAAGCTTCGGCTCGCATCATCACTGCCATAAAAAGCAACTCTCTCTCTCTCTCTCTCTCTCTCTCTCTCTCTCTCTGTACACTGTGAGAGGACTTCCCTTTCCCGCCCATTCTGCGCCGGCGGCAATGGCTCCCAAGTCCAACAGCACCGAAGGTAAATCTATCCATCGATCGAACTCTCGTGTTCTCGAACCGTCGATTCCGTCGTCCTTTTGGTGTCCGATTCCGAGTTCCATTTCCCATTTCCCCGTCTGCCTCCTTGGGCGTCGTTGATTTCATTAGAATCGCGATCCTTTGTTTCGTCACCTGCGATCGATTACTGATGTAATAACGCCCCGCGCTTCGATGCGTTCCTTTCTCTTTTTTTTGCAGAGATCGTTCTCAGCTTCGTCAACGAGGTAATCTACGTTTTTCCCTACTCCTCCGGCCGTGCTTGAATCCTTCCTTAATCGACGACGTCTTCGCCGAAAACAGCGTCGGGGTATGGTAAGGTTATCGCATGGAGGTGGTTAGGTTTCGCTTCGAATCGTAGGAGATTGGGAGTTTTCTGATTTGGTTGCGTGGAGGTAGAGTGCGCCTGTGCTCTATGTTAGGTCGGGACTGGACTGTGAATGCTGTTTTTCTTTTCTTGAATTAGCACGGGCTCGGTTCAGCTTCAGAGGTCATCGTCCCTTAATTGTCCCGTTCTCTAGCTTGATTGTTCTCGATTTCTCGACACGATGTGGATTTTTGAAGCGGAAACTGTTAGATGCTTATCGAAAGTTTCCGATGAAAGTATGGATCGAAAAGGTCTTATCGGGGTATGCTGTGTTCTACGTCGATTTGACTCGTTGTCTTGCTGATGAGGATACATCATCCTTTTTCCCCTGCCGAACCCAGCAAAACAGGCCACTGAATTCCCAAAATGTGGCTGATTCTCTACAAAAGTTTAACCTGAAGAAGGCTGCAGTCCAAAAGGCATTGGATACTCTTGCTGATAACGGGCGAATATCTTCCAAGGAGTATGGTAAGCAGAAGATATACCTCGCTCGGCAGGACCAGTTTGATATTCCAAACAGCGAGGAGCTCAATCGGATGAAGGAGGAAAATGCCCAGTTGCAGCAACAACTTGAAGAATATAGGAAGGCGATCAGTGAGCATGATGGAGGTGTCCACTTCTATTCCACTTGCTAGTCTTTGCTCAGCAGCATCAATTTGTTGGTCTTTCCTTTTGTTTTTCGTTTCAAAGGACTTGTTCGATGGTAGTGGTTTGCCTAACATGGAACAATGGTAAAGGTGGTCTGCAAAGAGCCCTGGAGTACTGGATCTCACATGAATTATGTTCTTGTTGCAGAAATACGAGCTTTGCAGTCAAATCTTACTCTGGAACAGATACGTGACAAGGAATCTACACTCAGATCAGAAGTGAGACATTTGGAAGCACTCTTCTATCAAATTCTTTCACATATGGATTCTTTCAGTAGAAATTGGGATTTTGTCTGAATAATTCCATTCCAGGTGAAGCTAATGGAGGAAAAATTGGAGAAACTGCGTGGAGGAGTCACCCTTGTGAAACCGGAAGAGCGGAAGGCTGTACAGGATATGTTTGCGGAAAAGATAAGACAGTGGAGAAGGCGTAAGAGGATGTTCAAAGATCTATGGGACACAATAACTGAGAACTCACCCAAGGATCTGAAAGAATTTAAGGTTCTCTGCTTTAATTTATCCTCTAGAACATACTTCTGAGGGTGTAATCAAGTCTGCAGTCTAAACATGCTAGTGTTCTTACAGGAGGAACTTGGACTTGAGTATGATGAAGATGTCGGTGTCTGTTTGCAGTCTCTCTGCAACTTACAGCAAAACGGCAAGAAGCGGCCTAGAAGCCAGTAACCGGTTGGCGTCTCTCTCTGATGGCAACTTGGGGTATACATTGCTCTGCATCCTCAGAGAAATACCGATGCCGACATGTGTAAACTATTCGATGCTTTGACCATCCGAAGCTGTTCTCTTCTATGTTCAATCAATGTGTACAGATATATATGACGCTCTAGAAAATACTTCATTGAGCCTGTGACAGTATAAATCAGGGGAGCGTCAATGACTTAGAAAGACTAGTATTTTAGGTCTATATCATGTTCTAATCATGAGAATAGTCGATGGCCCTGTTCTGCGTTGTTGATGTATGCAGTAATAGCTATTAAGGCGTAAATCCCTATAACAGCTTGCAGCCAAAGCTGTAATAGCTATAACATAGCCTCTCCCCGGGTGTAATAGTTTTTATAACCAGGCTGTAATAACTATTCCCCGAATACCACTCACTCTACTAATGTTAGATTATTAATCCTAATTAAAATTTATGTAATTTATATGGATAACACCAATTATACTTATTTTCACATATAATCACATCATGTTAGTAATAAATAGAATTTTAGATAATAAGTAAATAATTCACGAAGTAATAATTTGATTACATAATTATTTATTATATAAAAAATATTCATGATATGGTTATAGTATTAGTTTCATAAATTTTTTTAAAATGACATACCATAGATAAAGATTATCTTAATGACTAATTATATTGATCAATGCACAAAATGTTCTACATTTATTATTTCAATCATACTACTAATTATGTTATAAATTATAATTATTTTAATATAGTCACGTAGTATATGATTAAATTCAAACCTTAATTAAATGAAATAATAGATAAAAACTCATATATTGCATCTTGATCATATGTGTGTGATATTGGACTCGTGATTAGCTATTAAAGTTACTATTATTATAATTTAATAATTTATTTCGATACAATCACATGTAATTTGCCTCACTTTTAATTGCAATAATAAATAAACAATTAAAATAAATTAAATTATATAATACATTAAATTATATATTTAACAGTAAATGTGTGGTTTTAAACTCATGAATAATTGCGATTAACTATAAAATGATTATTATTATATTTCCTGTAATTCTTGATTTTTAGGGTATTTTGGGAATTCTTATCTTGGTCATTCATAAAATCAAATCGTGTAATATTTATTATATTACTTAAACCAGATAGCGTAATAGTTATTACAATCTATCACATTATAGCGTAACAGTTATTATATTACAACCCTAATTATCATATTAGGGCCTTGTTCCAATTCTGCAGCCAGATGAGCTGTTTAGTGCAGGAAACTCTGGCTTGGAAGTTGGCCCGAGCATCTATGAATTATGACAGAGCCCTCTTTTTGTGCAGAAGGAAAAGGAATATTTACTAAAGCGGAATGCTACGGGAGCACAGAAACATACTCACAATAAGATCACAAGAATTGTTTAAAGCGTTGGCTTATTTTTACGACAAGAGCCAATACATTTCAAAACTTTCAAAACTCAAATAGCATGTAGAGCAAAAAATATTGCTTTACATCAACTGCAATTTATAATGAAAAAAACGGACAGAAAGAGAAGAAAACAAAAGAAAAGAAGGCATTCGATAGGAACAATTCTCGTCATGGCCACACATACTCGCAACACGGCGCGCCCAATCTTCTCAGTAGCCACGGACTTGTCTGCTCCTGACCGAGAATGGTCTCCCTTCCAAGTTCAATCGTGCGGTTCGCATCTTAGATGCTTCGGCAGTATGTACCGTGGCGAGACCAGGGTCCATATCCACCTTCGTACCACCCTGGAACCTCGAACGGATTTGCTTCAGAGATGAGAGACGGGGAGTAGGTTCAACTTTGCCGCCATCTTTGGACTTGCCATCGTCCTGGTTTGGCGGTCCAGCATAAGCGCGTCCTTCATCTTCTCTCTCATCTTCGCTCTCATCAAAGATCACCGCCTTCGCGTGGCTCGTCTCTTCCGCGGAAGTCGCATCGATTTCCTCCAACTTTGAACTTGAAGAAGAAATCGATCGCTTCAATTCTCCTGCATTTACGCTGAGAGGCAGCGTGTCTGGAACTGGGTGCTCATCGTCCACTGCTCCTCCTTGCGCTTCCGATTTATTCGTGGACTCGACCTTGTGGAATGATTTTGCCTTTTGGGTATCGGGACCGTCGTGATCGTCTGGATCGTGGGATCCAGACCGAGAGAGTTCAACCGCTGCTCTTGCAGCAGCTGCTGCGTGAGCAGCTGATTCAAAAGCAGCCTGAGCTGCATCAGCCACATCCTTGTACTTCTTCTTCATCTGGAAGGAATCAGAAGACGAGCCTTCTTTCCCTCCTGGAGATGAACTCTGCGATCCCTCCGCAAGCTCTGGCTTCTTGTCGAGACGTGTTTTATCCTGCATTGATCATGGAAACACATCAGCTACTTAGGAATCGTATTTCGCACCGACTCTTTGTATGAGAGAGCATGTTCTCTTGAACATATCGTACCTCGGAAGTACTGGAAGGATCATCCTCCAGATGCAGTGCAATGCCATTCTCAGCTGCGATTTCTTTCAGCGCCTTCACTTTGCTCTCTAAGTTTGGCTGCCTTGTCGACAGGTTCGTTATCATCTGCAGGAACCCCATGTTGTTGTTATTCACGAATGTAATAGATGACAGGGCGTCGAAAATCACAAAGACTTTTAATGTAGCACAGGATCCAACTTGAAAAGTGAAGACAACACCAACTAAGCTCACACTAAACCACTAAAAAGGAACTTGCTATAGTACTAGTGTTTCTAGTGAAGATCAATTCGCTGACTCAATTGAAAACAAACTGCAATTTGAAAAGCGATAAATGCACCGAAAGTCTCAAAACTTGTCGGAAAAGTGCAGTTGAGGCTCAAGACCTTCAAAAAGTGTAATCAAATTCTTCCATAAACTCCGCTCAACTTAATAAACAAAAAATACATACAAGTTTTAAGACTTCAATTGCACAAACTTGACAAGTTTAAAACTTGATTACACTTTTTGAAAGTTTTAGGCCCCAATATAAATTTTAGGACTTTCGATGGCACTTGTTCCATTTCAAAATCCAATGAAGCTCCTAGTATTTGCTATTGAATAGAAAAATTATACATTTGGCCAAAGAAGACAGCAAAATTACATAAGGCGAACATGAACTTCTAGTTCTGGGCAATCTTAACTCTTCGGTGTCTATCATTTCCTACCATGATCAGATCATTAATGTGCAGTAGATTCAGAGTAGAAAACCAAGCCATGTACCTTAAGATTCACGGCACAATGGTTCCGCAGTTCGACCGCACGAGCCACGAACTCCCGGCCGAAGTGCGAAGCGAAAACGGAGCGAATCTCCTGGAGCTCCGGAAAGTCCCCGCACCTCGAAGATGCGTAGATCAAGCTCGCTATCGCCTCCTTCAACTCCTCAGGACATTCTCTGTGCAGTTCCGGTCAATGACGAAAAGGGGTAAGAAATCGCCAGGAGCTTCGTCGACCATAAAAACAAGGGAAAAGGCACGGAGGAGGGAAAACAAGAAACGAATCGAGACGCGTACTTCTCTTGTTCAATGAGGTCGGCCCTCTCCATCAAGAGATTGCAGTAGCTCTCCATCATGTCGTAGGCGTCCAACATGCTCTGCTCCTTGATCACTTGCTCCACCTGTGGTACACGCACAAAAAAAAGGGCGCAATGAACGTTCAGGCGATGCACAGAGCCGGAGCACACGGACCCACGATCGGATCACAGGAGGAGCCGTCGACGTTACCCGAAGGAGAGCACGCTCGTGGTGGCCGAGCTGGAGGAGCTGGAGCACGTCGTGGCGGGACTGGGAGAGTCGAGACTGGCGCTGGGTCCTGAGGACGGCGAGGCGGGAGACGGCGAGGCTGACGAGGGGCTTGAACTTGGGCGCCCGGTGGGCTCGACCCAGGAACCGATCCAGCTTCCTCCCCATCTGTCGTCGGCTCCCGGGGGTGACGTGACGCGCTCGAGAGCAGGCAGGCAGACGGACAGAGAAGAGAGAAAGGGAGGGAGAGAGAGAGTATGAACGCGAATGCGCCGGCTCTTTTACGCACAAGAGAACGAGCAAGCGAAGCCTTGGTTTCGCCTTTTTTATGTGATGACGAAGGCGAAGGCAGAGAGCGCGTTTTCGGGGAGGTGGAGATGGGATTTTTTTTTCCTTAGGAGCTAAGTGTTTGGCTGGGCCAAAGAAGGGAAAAAGCAACTGTGCTTTTACGCGGTTGGAGTTTTGACCCTCCTCCGCCTCCTCCTTCGACGAAGCGAGGCCTCCGTTTCCTTTTAGTCCCCCCCGATTTTGGAAACACGTCCCTGTCGCGCGCCTTAATTGCCCTAGACGTACAGTACAGGCGCCATCGAATTTTCGTCCTGTCCTTCCCTATCTTGGTACGCGCGCTCTCCTTTATTTATTTTTTTTTTTGGTTTGTGTTTTTGTTTTGTTTCCCATATTAATACCGACAGGAAAACTCAAACCGCTGCAACCGCGTCGGGGCCGAGTCGATTTTCGAGCCTCGGAAAATCCCGAACGGATGCACCCCGTGCAGCATTTGCCCCCGGACTGATTTTCGTGTCGCAGAAAAATCATATTTAAAGTTGGAGAAAAATTAGAGTTCTCGACGGGATTTAGAAAAGAGTGGGAGCTTTTTAAGTCAAAATTAGCGGATTTTTCGATCTTCATTCATTTTCTTCAGACCCGTCTTCGCCAAAATGATATCTTTTAGGATATCTTCCTTTTTCAAAAAAGTTTTCCGCGTCGGATACACGTCTCATGCCCATCATCCGAGTTGTTTGTCGCATGTTTTCCATATTAGCAATTTAATTGGGGAAATTGGACAGAAGCTAATAAAGGTAGCATTGTCACGGATTTTTGCGATGGGAAAACTAATTTGGGATAAGTGTTGCACGAATTTAATAATTTGGGATTTTCTATAGTATTAGCCTGTGCCTTTTGTTGATGATGATGTCTTGTATTTTGTTATCCAAGAGATTATGAGGCAGTTCCGAAAGGACCCCTGACGACTAGATAGCACGGGGGTCCCCCTCTCCGGTGAGCGGGCGGTGGTCCAGGGAGTTGCGGGGTAGCGCCCCTGGGCTGCCAGAGGCATTTTATGTTCAGTCATAGAAGGATTTATATAGGAAAGTTAAATATTTTAAGCGTAATTTTGTAATTTGTGCATGTAGGGTTTCGCTATATATATTTAGGACGAAACAGGTCTCTAGAATAGAGGTAGGGAGTGAGAAAGAATGGCTGTACACTTTTCTACGTTATTAGTGAAGCAGATTTCTTCTCCCCGTGGACGTAGGTAGGCGGAACATCTCTCCTGCTGAACCACGTAAATTCTTATGTTGTACGAATTTTCATTACTTTCTTGCATCGTTGATATGATCGAATTTAGATAATCGGCACGTTTAAGGTGGTGGTCATCAAATTTGTGGATGGATTTAGTAAAATTTGGATACGCACATGTTTCCTGTAAGTTGTTAAGACCAAGGTCATTGTAAACTCTTTCAAATATAGATTGTGATTAATTCACACCGGCATTTTCAAGCCTTGCCCCACTTGGGCTAGAACACAGACAGGAAATCAATGTAAGCAGTTCATTGACTTTTTCAGAACCCGACAATTTCCTGCGCAATGGTTGCACAGTAGATCGTAAACGTATGGGGCCCTATTGTAATTCGGCTGAAGCTCAAATTGCAGCAAATTAATTATCTCGAATATTTATGGTTGTCAAAGTTTATGGTTAATATACATAATTGGCATCGGATTCACGATATCAAGTTCCGTTTGTTTCGCGAAAAAATAAATTATTTGAAAAATATTTTTCAAAATAGAGCCATAATTTTCCAAAACTTTAGAGTTTCATTTCTTGCCGAAGTTAAGTGCTTAATCATATATTTCGAAAGCTTAAACTTCCGGATTAACAAGGGAGCGGCGTATGATGATTGGCCCTTACTCTTAGCGACGTCGGTCTAAACCGACCATCCATGTGCGTTGGGTTTCGGCTCAACTCGGGCCGGTGCTCTTTGCTTGTTGTAGAGACTAGCGAGAACGTTCCGAAGTGAAAAGAAGAAAAAGGAGCGTTGCAAGAAGATGACGACTCTTTCAGAGTTGGACGTTTGATGCCGTTGAAACGCCACTTCCAGGAAGTTTCGTGAGGGCTTCCCATCAATCTTTCCTAATGCCGGGATTGTTGAAAATGGAGGGCAGAGCTCAAAGACCTCCTCCAAGTTTCGTTGATTGGGACTGCGATTCAGCTTATTGGACGGGGACAGTTTTGATGTTTGACAGCACCAGGCTAATGCAATCTCTAGATGTAAAAGAGAAATCAGCTCTTCGTCGCGCTAGGCCGATGGGGTTGGTTCGAGCTGACTGGGGCCGAGAGCTTGCCCCGTTCCGGTTTTTCTTTTAGTCGAGCCGCCTTCTCGTGCGCCCTGTCTGAAAAGTATTCATGCTCGAACTTGGTCATGTCTATAGGGGATCGAATGGCTATGTGTCAAACTTGCATTTCCACACTCAAAAAATTTACAGAAGGCGAAACTTGACTCACAAGAACAACACCGTTATCTCTCAAACAAAATTGACCCTGTGGCTCATGCATCTGTGTTTAATTCGACAACTCAGGATATGATGACCAATGATCTCGATCTGTACATTCAGCTGGAGGAGAAACGAAAGAGCCGTTTGATCGTGGCGACCTTGTTGAGCCTGAGAGGGTTTCGGTAAACAACGGGTACCAGTGGCCGTGGGACACCCTTGACGCCATTTTGGTTGTTGGGATATTTACAGGAGAGGGTCACCTTCTTCTCCAGCACATTCACCACGACGGACTCTGTTTCTGCAGACGCCATGAATTGACAAAACCTCAACATTGTCATACGATCTGGGCCCGACGAGACAGCACTGCTTACGCAGGCCATACAACGCAAATGATGCGAACGAAGAGATCCGAGGAGTATAACAGTCAAAAGATTAAAAGGTAATGCGGTCGATGATTTCAAATGGGAACTTTTTTGCCAAAGCGCACGGCACTGAAACTCTAATCGATGCTCCTTGAGGACCGCAAAAGATGCGGACTTGGGGGAGCCTGTTGCGCGGAATTCATCATTGAAGATTAAGCAAAACGGTGGTCTAATAATCATGAGCAAGATCACGAGCAGGGAAAGATAAAGTACGCACTCAAGATCTGAAGGATATTAATGTTAGGTGTAATGAAAATAATCCATGAAAAATATGCAGCAAGCCGGACCACAAAATAAGAATTTGAATAAGCATTATCGCATTATATAATATGTAAAGGAGTGGCCTATCTATACCCTACGGCATTATACTCTTATGCAGCAAAGAAAATGATATTCTATTTTACCTTACCAAAAAAAAATGATATTCTATTTTTGACCCGAATGATTTCGATAATTAAACAAGGGTACTTGTTCTATCTCAGCTTATCTTAATATGTAATAATAGATTCATAAAAAGGAAAACTCACATGGCTGAGGCAAGTACTTGCCTGGACCATGTCCATCCGGGTCCATGTTGGCAAAAGGAAAAACCAAAAGGTATATGCGGACAATAGCACTTCGGCCGTACTGGATTATAGTGCTTCCACGTTCTAGCAGTATTTTGAGCAGAGCTCTTCTGCAAATTTAGGGGACGAGCAGGAGTTTGGACTCGGAAAGTAAGGAATAAGGTTAAAGCATATCCTTCCCAAACTGTTTGCGCCATCAGCGTTTGCAGAAGTTTGATAAAAAATACAAGGTTCGCAGGTATATTTGCCAGGTCAATGAAGAATATCTGCTTGTAATCTCAGAAAATCATTCCTGAGACTTTCCATGTGAAAGAAGCTTTCTTGAAAGTAACATTGTTTTATTTCATGGAGTCAATTGCTTCGGTTAGACTGATTCTACTAGATCGTCAAGGAAGGATCACGCAACAAGTCCAAGTTCCCACCTTGAACGAGTCAATATATGTATTGATGGGCCGTAGGATTTGTATCCTAAGACAAGTACCTTAATTTAGTTCATCAAATAACCAGAGACAGGACAAATTCTGAACTCAACTCGAAAAGGAACTGGAAAAGGAACTCGTTCGGGTAAAACAAAACGGAGAACAAGATGGTTCAAGGTAAAAGAAAGGATCTTTGTTGTTACCAGTCATGCGAGACATAACATCGGCAACTCGCTTCTGGCACTCCACACATCGTATATCAGCTGACAGAACCACCTCCTGCATCTGCGGGGCCCCAAACATTCACCCCATTTCTGTAATTAGTCCTCTTCGTCTGGACAGGATCGCCTAACAACCAAACACACCCCAACAGAGAGAGAGAGAGAGAGAGAGAGAGAGAGAGAGAGAGAGTACAGACAAGAGGCATGGTCAAGGACTCGATGGAGGCCAGGCTGGTCTTGGTGACGTTGGGTGAGCCGATGCTCTGCTTTGAATGGTCGGCGCGCCTTATTTGTACCACCTCGTTAGGCAGATCATCGTCGTCCCCAAAAGCCATGCTTTTCGGCTTCGGCTATTTTAAACGGGCTTCGTACAATTAACACCGAAAGGCCATCTTCTTCTGCTTCATGAAAAGAGAAAGGAGGAAGGTGCAGAGTTCATGACGGCATGACAGAGAGAGAAGCAAGTGCGCAGGGCTTTTCTGAGCAGGGGAGTGAGAAGCAAGTGAAAACGATTCGGGACCAGTCGTTCCCTCCTGCTCTGACGGAACTCTTATCTTCTTCTTCTTCCTCCTAATTTTAGATGCTTCCCAATGTTGGAGAACAGGGAGGAGGGACGGACAGAGAGGCAGAGGGATTACGAAGTTGGAGTACAGCATGGCAGCAAAGTGAAAAAGGCTTTTTTGTGCTGAGGTTGACAAAGATGTTTGCTGCTCTTGCCTTTCTTAGCCCCCCCACCAAACCCCTTTTCTTGCCACGATATTTACCTAATTAGAATTATATTTATGTAACGGAGTGTTGTTAACAAAGAAAAAATGACACGAACAGTTAATGAATTTTAATTTAATGTGCACTATAGCACCCGACCTTTTAATATGTTCATTATAGTTTTCGAATTTTAACCCAATATGTAATGTGATCCTCGAACTTCAACATAATGTATAATATGGTATTTGAACTTTTAATTTATTCAATATCGTCCCTTAACTTTTTGTATGTGTTCAATTTAATCCATGAACTATATGAAAAATGTTCAATGCAGTCGTTGCATTAATTCAAATCCAAGTACTACAGAGAACATTTTCATATAGTTTAAGGACTATATTGAACATATACCAAAAATCCAATGATCATATTAAACAAATTAAAAATTCAAGAACCACATTGAACATTAGGCTAAAGTTCATGGATTATATTAAACAAATTAAAAGTTCATGGACCACATTACATATTAGGTCAAAGTTCAGAAACTGTGTGTCATTATTCCTTAACAAATCTCAATTACCTAAATGGAAAAAATACAATATATGCGTTATAATAGGTGTACTTAATATTATAATAATCAAGTATTTTTCGATTAAGCATGCTTAATAAATCTCCCATCGCACATGTGTCCCCCACAATAAAAGGAAACATAGAAAGCAATGTGATATGATTTTTATTTATGTGTCTCCATGCGGTTCACTTATTTAAGGGGATAATGACAATATCAAATTATCAATGCAAAAATTTATGATATAGCGGTCATATTGGTGCCAAACCGTTCAAGCAATCATTTAAGTACCACTACTTTTAAATAGGGGTGAGCATGGTTCTAGGTTCTATCCTGAAACCTGATCAGTGGGAACCTGTAGGTTCCACGTTCCAAGGCACGCAAGGTAGGTTTTAAGTTTCAAAAATTAGGGAATCTGTTTTAACGGATAGGTTCCAGATTTTAGATAGGTAGAACTTGAAACCCGAACCTAAACAAGTATTTTGTGTTTTTTCTTGATCTATGTTTTCGCATGATTGTGCGATGTTTCATGGTGTTAGATGATGAGTATATAATCTAAAATCACTAATTTAAGCTTTCATTTTATGACTTGTTAATGTTTTATATTTTTTGTGTATCTAATTGTAAGTTGTGGTATAACAGCAAGTAATGGTCATTAAAGGTGATATTTCATTATAATTGTTTAATTAATAATCCAGGTAAAATCTGGGTAGACCCTAGAATTGACTTGGAACCTTGTGAAATCTGCACGAAACATGGAACCACTGATCCCTAGTATCGATTCACACAATGACTTCTCATTTTAATTGTATTTATTTGAACCGTAATACCAGGAAAATTAGTTTTTTGTATTCTCTTTTGTGAATGACAAGTTTGTTTAGTTTTGTTGCGTTCATTTTTGTTTTGATGAAATAAATAAATAAAAAACCTGTTAGATTCTGGAACCTACCTTGTAACCTGTGACAGGGTAGGTTCTAGATTCTGACGAGTAGGTTTCATGTTCCAAAAAATGAGGAACCTGTAGCCGATGGCAGGTTTCAGGTGGAACCGATAAGGAATTTGGAACCGTTCATCCCTACTTTTAAAAAGTGATTTATGATGTGATCTGGCAATCGAATTTGTCAAAAAATCCAACTAACACTATGCTAATAAAAGCTCATTGGAGTCATTTAAGTGGATGGTTTGAATAAAAAAATTAGCACTAAAGTGATCCTTCAAAAAATTTTGGCACTAAATTGATTGGTACCCAATGGCTTTGAATGCACCAATTTTCCACAAGTTGATAAAGCCAGGTTAAAATGGTTCTCAAAGATGCTCTAGCATTGTAATCTACCTTAACAAAGGCCTCAAAATTCTTTGTTTAATCTCAAATAGACCAAAATCAAAGAAGAAGCAAATGCAAAGTTAGGGTTGGCGGGTGAAAAAATTGGAATGAATATTAAGTAGGTCAGTTTTGCCATGTAAGTGATAAGATACTTTATTCAGCACTCATCACGTATCCAGGTAGGCTCCATTGGTAAGTCTATTTGTCTTTTTCATCGGCGATCGACCACAGGCAAGGGTCATTGCCGGGCGAAAAATCAATGAGTGGACTGACAACAAAGGAGGAGTCGTTGGTGAGAAAGCAATTGAACAGCCATGTGGTGTTGAAGGTGTTGGTAGAGTTGGTGGCGGAGCCGCAGTTGAAGTGGAAGGAGACATTGCTTGAATGGAGAAGAAGAATAAGAAGTGGTTAGGAGGAGAGAGAGAGAGAGAGAGAGAGAGAGAGAGAGAGAGAGAGAGAGAGAGAGAGAATCTAAAATGTGGAGCTTTATTTGAACATATAGTGATTAATGAGTATAGTGTCTTATCACTTATACGGCTAGACTGGCCTACCTAATATTTTTTGATAAAGTTAGATCGTGTGAGCCACTCAAATGATTGTTTCTTATAAGTGGTAGTATTTACACAATCTTTTGAAAAGTTTGTGCATCAAAATAGACGCCATAATTAATTTCGACAGTAATACAACCCTTTGTTTAGGATTGGTTAATGATTTCTCATCATTTCGTAATCAGGTTCTTTTATATCCAACATTAAATCTCCACAATCATGGTTACATCTTTCCACAGGATCAGATTCCGAGCCCGAGGCTTTCGGTGCAATTCATGAAGCCACATAATCACCTCATCAAGGTTGCTGAAGACGCGGACTTTCAAGCAAACAAAGCCACCAACAACAAAAGCAAAGTGGTGAAATGATGGTCCATCTTTGTAGTTTTGTGGCAGATTTTCACTGTTGTTTCTTTGTCCTCTGTTGCTGCTATCTACTGAGCGGTGAGCAGGAGGTGATGGCCAGATGTGAAGCAAAATGGATTAAACCCATTAATCTGTGAATGGTTAGCAGCAAAGGGGAGGAATAAAACTCAACGATAAGTCGCATCGAGGCGAAAAGTCCTAAGGGCCTACGCACCATCGGATCCTAAATACTCAAGGGTCCCGCTTTGAAACTCGAGTCGAGGATGGTTGGTTCCTTGTACTTTTGCCTAATTTTGCTACCTCGGCAACATAGGATACATTATCCATACACATCAGCGGTACATCACCTACGACACAGAAACCCATGATCCATCTATTCACCTGCAACACTCAGAGCCGAAGATGCTCAGCCCAGGATGCTCGAAACCGGGAACTGACAAGTTCTGTTTTAACGTGGTTGGCCGGTCCGAACCCTCTTTTGACTGCGCCCACCCCCCCCTGCCACCACATTACCCTTGAAAATGCTTAATTAATTAATTACCCCCACATTACCTTTGAAAATGCTTAATTAATTAATTAGTTAGTTAATACATCTTCTGGATAAAGTTTTAGTCCGCGATCTTAGTTGATGACAAGCCTGATCACCATAAAGTGGAAGATGATGTGTTTTTTTACTTCTCTGAAATTTTGCTTTAGACACGCCATGGAAGGTAGAGCCAAGTGCCACATGCAATTGCTAGTGACCCCCGATTGTATACGTGACAGGCCGAGACAGATCATGAGGGGCGTTTCCAATTAGAGCCCAAGGCCAGGACACGAGGTAACAGATAGATATTGGTAGTATACGATGAGCAAGTTATAAAAAAAATCAAAACTCGAGCTATTAGATGAAGTAAACTATATATGAACACATTATATGGTGATTAGTTTAAAATTTGGCTCATACAATTATGTATTCAATTTCAGGTTGGTGTCAGAGCCAAAAATTCGAGTTCGATTTTTTGCACCCTTTTCGTCCATTTGTGATGTTTACATATAAGGGGATCCATGCTCAAGACCTTCATCATCAAATTGGCCGATGCGTGAAGTGAAAAATTTGTCCAACGTTACACTCTAGCTCAAGCTTTTGCAGTAAATAGTTAAGCACTCAATATCAAGTTATACGCATCGTCGTAATATAAACCCTCCAGAATTGTAAGCAAGCCATGCAAGTTTTTTGCTGTCAACAAAGCCCTCGACGATGGAGGGCTTAATGTCAATTCCCATTGTGCGCAATGCAGCCAGGTTTGAGGAAGACATTTTGCACATCCTGAGAGTGTAGTGAGGCCAAAAAGATTACGGAGCAGCCTTTAGATTCCACCAGAACATCGCGCTACTTTCTCCAATGGATCTGGAAAGTTGGGTGCGTCGCTATGGAACTTACAGGGGAGGGGAATATTAATGGAGATGTTCCCTAAAATTCTGTGTTCCTCATGACTCTTTGGGGCCTTTGGATCCAACTTAACGGAGCTGTTCGTGATCCTGTATCTTTGCCTTTAAATCTTGCGAACTTCTGTTTCGTTAAAGCTACAGAATTTACAGCTATTTGCGCAGGGAATAAACGTCCAGAGAAGGGCGCTAATTATAGCCTATCTCGGCGAGAACCTGGAGATGGATGGCACAAGTTGAATAGAGATGGAGCTGTGGATGAGGAGCAAGAAACTGTTGGAATAGGAGGAGTGGTCCGCAACTGTGGCTGAAACTTGGCGAAGGGTTTCCCTCAAGACATTGGAAAACCTTCGAGATTGCTACTAGCTAAAACTTACGCGTCGCGAGATGGAATTAGAGTAGCATTAGAGTGTTCTATCAATTATTTAGACTTTGAAACAAGACTCATTTACCTAGTAATATACTCCCTTGTGTTAACCCTATCAAGGCGATTGGCCTAGTGGCATTGATCAGTCGTCTTCTATGGGGTGACAAATTCGACTCGCGCAGCGAAAGAACCTCTAAGTTGCTCGTGTGGTGTCGTGCTGTTGTAGTACGTCTCGTGTAGAGAGGCTTTCTAGCTGTTAGCATCTTGATAAAGTTTTGGCGATGAGCTCGTCAATCTCAGACTTTTGCACTTTCGGAGCTACTAGGTAGCTATGTCTCGCTCCGCCTATTTTCTAGTGGGTGTGAAGCCCTTATAGTAACGTCCGGAGTGGCGCTTTGTCGCCGTTCGCTCCTTCCCGCCTCGTTAGAAAAAAAGTCGGGAGAGTCTTTTGGGAGGGAAAAATGTGGCCGGATGGAGAGGCTCCACGCCAGGGTATTTCTAGCGGGTTCGGGCTTGGCCCAGACCGGCCCAGAACGAGGCGACGCCTCATCCGGTATGGGCCTCATAAGTCCGGGCCGAGAGATCACAGGTCTGGACATTTCGATCCGGCCCATGTAACATCCCTAGCCTCAAGCAATGGCAAAACATGGGCCTGGCCCATGTCAGCCCGAGCTGAAATTTCCAAGCTTCGCTCTGTGCGTCCTCCCCCCTCCCGGCGCATGATGTTTCGTTAATGGCGATGGAAACAGAGAGAATGATGTAGCTCCAATTTGCCTCTGCTCAATTCCCAAAGTTCCAACCAACCTCCTCCTCGTCTTCTCCGCCCCTTCCCTCTCTACGTATATCTCCCCCTCCGCTTCACCTCCATTCCTCTCTCTCTCTTCCCACAACAATGGCGTCTTCCTCCCTTCTCTCTCCCTCCTCCGCCACCGCCGCCAATCCCGCCGGCTCCATCTCCTTCTCGTCCTCCCTCTCCGCCGCCCCTCTCCCCCGGCGCCCCTCCTCCGCGTTCCCCGGCGGCGGCCGCCGGGGGCGGAGATCCCTCTCCGTGCAGTCCAAGATCCGGGAGATCTTCATGCCCGCCCTCAGCTCCACCATGACCGAGGGCAAGATCGTCTCCTGGGTCAAGTCCGAGGGCGACGTCCTGTCCAAGGGCGAGAGCGTCGTCGTCGTCGAGTCCGACAAGGCCGACATGGACGTCGAGACCTTCTACGACGGCATCCTCGCCGCCATCGTCGTCCCCGAGGGCGAGAGCGCCCCCGTGGGGTCCCCCATTGGCCTCTTGGCCGAGACCGAGGACGAGGTCGCCGAGGCCAAGGCCAAGGCCGCCGCCAAGTCGGGCTCTCCTTCGTCTCCTCCTTCCGTTCCTCCTCCCGCCCCGGCGGCTGAGACCCCCGCCGTCACCTCGAATCCTGCCCCGGCGATTGCTCAGCCCCCGCTGCAGCCGGCTGCTGCGGTGGGCGGGCCAGGGAAGATCGTGGCGACTCCCTCTGCGAAGAAGCTCGCCAAGCAGCACAAGGTGGACATTAACAAGGTGACAGGTAAGAATTCTCTTGAATTCCACGTTGTCGCATAATCATAATACCATAGAATATGCTGCATGGCATCATTAAGCAGAGTGAGCCGATATTGGCTAGATCATCGATTGAATTGTCAGTTGTCATTGGCACGGTAATTGGCACGATTGAGTGTGCCTGATCATGTGCGGCGGCAGGTACCGGTCCGTACGGGAGGATTACGCCGGCAGACGTGGAAGCGGCTGCTGGAATCCAGCCGTCTTTCAAGCCGGCTGTTACAGTTACTGCCTCTCCAGCGGTTGCAGCAGAGCCGGCTCCAGCTGCTGCTGCTCCACCAAAATCTGCTGCAATGGCTCCGCCTCCACTTCCGGGATCTACAGTGGTGCCATTCACCACAATGCAGGCTGCGGTGTCGAAGAACATGCTGGAGAGTCTCTCGGTACCGACTTTTAGAGTCGGATACCCAGTGACGACTGACGCGCTCGATGCTCTCTATTTGAAGGTAGATTCTGCGCTCAATCCGCAGCCATTAGTGTGCTATTTCTGGTTCAGGATTTGATGAGGAATATAGTTGGAGAGATTGTTAACGTAGTGTATAAGTATGCCTTCTTCTGTTAGGGTGTGTCAATCTTGATCTAATTTTATACCCATTGGCATTTGGTAAGATAGTCCACCCGCTCGATAGTTGCTTTTTATGGGTATAAATCCATCGTTCGCTCTAAATATTTAGGTGAAACCAAAGGGTGTGACCATGACCGCTATATTGGCAAAGGCTGCCGCAATGGCACTTGTTCAGCATCCAGTTGTGAATGCCAGTTGCAAAGACGGGAAGAGCTTTACTTACAATAGCAACGTTAATATTGCTGTTGCAGTGGCCATTAATGGCGGGTTGATCACACCTGTGCTTCAGGATGCAGATAAGGTTTGATTTCTCGATCGTGCTGTGCCTTTGTTCCTCTTAACAAAATGAAAAGCAAATGGATTGATTTGATGTGTTCAATTTTCACATAATAATTTTGGTTTTATTTTGTAATATCTGGTACAGTTGGATCTTTACTTGCTGTCTCAAAAATGGAAAGAGCTGGTGGAGAAAGCCCGCTCAAAGCAACTTCAGCCACATGAATATAACTCAGGTTTCACCTTTCAATATGTCTGTTGTTTCTCAGTTCTATACATGCAACTCTGATAGTTGGGTTTGTTTATGTCATTATTCTTCAAGAATCAGGATTATGGTTTTTCTGTTTGGTCGAATGTTTTAGGCACATTTACTCTTTCCAACCTGGGCATGTTTGGAGTGGACAGGTTTGATGCAATTCTTCCTCCAGGCCAGGTGAGTCACACGGTCGCGATTTCCAACTTTTCTGAGCTGAGGAGTTTATTGAAGTTGTGAGAAGCTTCTTAGCTGTCTGGTGAACTTTTTTCTTATATTTAGGGGGCCATCATGGCTGTGGGAGCATCAAAGCCAACTGTTGTAGCTGATGCAGATGGATTCTTCAGTGTCAAAAGTAAAATGCTGGTGAGTTTTCGCATCTTCCCTGCAAACTTCCAAACTATCCAGTGTAATATGTAATGAAGGCTCGGTATCCCTACTAGAGTGAGCATATTTGTGATTAATAAGCATTCCTATACGGCATGAGGCATGATAATACATCAAGCATTGAAAATTAGTTTCCAAATGATATAGAATTGGAATCCTCATTTACTCGCTAATACACCTGTTATAGTTGCCTTTGTAAGACTATTGCGAGTTGAGGATTTCTCATCTCTATTTTTCAATTTTTACTCTGAAATTGAAAAATTTGAGAAAATCTTTGTTAGCAAATACCAAGATGATAACTTAGTTGGAAGCAAATAGGAATGGATCTAAAATGCCAATCCCTTTTTGGAGCCACATACCATCTCAATAAGTCAGAGAGAAAAGAATGGTATAGTTCAATGGATGATATCGATAAATAGACATGGGTTGCTTCTTGTCCCCAAAAAAATTTGTTCCAACTAGTGACCGGCAGTCTACTGCCTGTTGTAATCCCGTATGTAAAGTTGATCCATAATTTATCTTCTGCATTATTCTTTCAAAATTTTATATTTGTCTAGGATGTCCCACATTATAGACTGGATATGGGTGCTGTCCTAATTTGTCACGTACAAACAGATTAAGATTCACAGTTCGAGTTTCGATATAATAACTACTTGTGTTAGGTCTATATTATCACTATACTGATCAGCACTTAAATGTCCTTACTCTTAGAACCTGTTTGGTAAAATTGAAAATTGTGTTGAAAATATATGAACTGAATTATGTGTTGATTACCTTTAGTGCTGAAAATAGAATTAAAAAGTTGTTTGATGATAATTAAAAATAGATAGCTGAATTTTATTAATCTCTTATCAGGAAAAAAAACCATCATTGGTAGGTTTTGTCAATATATTTGGCAAGATTATAATTATCATCAATTATCTTAATTAAATGAACTAAGTAACCCCTTCCTTACTTACTAGATTAAGTGGATATTTGACTTAATTGAATCATTTTGTCAATTTTATTAAAGTTTATCAAACAAACTTAATCTTATTGTGCTCCTTGCTAAGCTCTGTAAGGCTCGATTTGAGTTCCATAGAGCTTCACCCTAGAGAGAGAGAGAGAGAGAGAGAGAGAGAGAGAGATTTTGAGTCCAGAATGAAGCTCTTTGCCAAGCTCTGTAAGGCCCGATTGGAGATCATGGTGTACATTTTAGTGTTTTCTGGCTCCTCTGTTTATAAGGTTTTTGGTCAAGATAGCCTATGCTGATCCGATAAGTTCTTCCCTTTTTCGGTGTGGGACGTCATTGAAGAAATTTATTGTGTGAAGAGGATGATTTTGACTTCAGAATGAAAACTGTGTCTTCTCGAGGACTAAAAATTGTTAAAGCACAAAAACGGGTGTTTCCGCATCTTCAGTGTTAAAAAGAGGAAGAAAAAGAAACAGATTCAGTGTAACCATTTAGAGTTCTTCCAAAGACCGTGCAAGACTGGCTGTAAACTCTGTGAGAGATTTTAAGTTTCTTGATTCTGTTTCACCTTCTGCATTGCTGATACTTATATCTGAAAAGCTGCATTTGTGTTTTTATAATCCTAATTATGCTACCATCACAGAACTTTTTTTTATGGCAAATTGTTATTTGACTTTGCATTTCATCATGATCAGCTTGCCATTTTGGCATTTCGAGTTCTTTTTCACGATCTTGATCATGCTAACACGTAATTTTCATTAAATTGACTGGTGAGAAAGCTATCTTTGCGGAGCTTAACTAATTTAATCTAGCGCAGAAACTTCTAACTGTGGGAAACAAATTTCAGGTGAATGTTACGGCAGATCACAGGATTGTCTATGGTGCTGACTTGGCCGCCTTCCTCCAGACCTTCTCAAAGATTGTCGAGAATCCCGAAAGCCTTACATTGTAATGAGGTTTGTTTCAGTTGGGACTGGATTGTCCAAGCCATATTCTTTGGATGCGGCTCTTGCTTGCGCTCACTTTTTGTCATGTATTTTCATTTTTTCTCTAATTTGTGAGGAACTCATACCGAACTGTGATAGATTTTGAAAGAGGGTAATAAACTTCGCTGAAGTTTTGGGCTGAGCGTTGCATATCCTCTCCTCGTTGTTACGAAAATGTATGACTATTTCTCGTATGGTCGCAGCTGAGTGCTACAGCCTAATGACCATTTGCATATGGATAGGGGTCTATCTGTATGGCTTAAATTGAGTCTACTTTTGATGTTCTGACTGAAGATTGTTCATTAAGCCAGAGAAGAAAATGGCCAAAGAGGCCATTTAACAGTTAACATTAGTATCGCAGCTGGAATTTTTGCAATTCGAGTAGATCGATGAAGTTAGAGAGTTCTAAACAAAAATGTGCATCACTTGTCGGTTTGTACAAACCCTTCAAACCAGCGGAAACCTCAAGCAGAATTTTGGTTAGCAAAACACAAAGTATAAGGCAATATGTTTGTCTTTCGTCCTTAAGTATACGGAAGAATGAAGAATGCAAACTCCAATTCCTTTTATTAATCCGGTATAATGGCAACACTTCTTGTGTTAAGACTCTGCAGTTTTTAAAAGATCCAACGTACTAACGTAGTTGTGTAAAGCAAAATTTGCAAGCACTAACGGATTGGTAACGTCGATGAAGATTTGTTTTGTAATAACTCAAATGGGCGTATCATCCATCATAGTGCTAGTACTACAACAATAATGGAGTAATTGAATGATTCACAGCTTTCTAAAACTCTTTATTTCCTTTTGTCTCTTTGGTGGCACATATATTTATCAATCATCCCTTCCTTCATCAAGTGTTTGTAACTACTGCGTACTTTGTCTAAGAATCCCTTGACTATCCTTCTACATAATAGCTTCGTGTCACAGTGCATCCTAACGTACGCAGAAGCTGCGGAACGATTGCGGTATTCACTCCTAGATGAGGTTTTCCCACCGTAAGCTGGGGGTGCATGAAGGAAGGGAGTGAAGGCAGACAGAGATCGTGGACAACAAAATTGCCTGAAAAGTCTTGTTCTGTACAAGGAGAGATTGGTCAAAGCTATCGACATGAATGAAAGCGAGGCGTATCAGTTCACCAGTCCAAGCTAATATTCCTGGATATGTATAACTTATCAATGTACTGTATAACTGGGATCGAGGCCTTGATATACCTTCTCATCTTCTTCTCGGCCGTCTTATCTGCAATGAGATTATCGGAAGTTTGAGATCTTTATAGGACAAAATTAGGAGGATCATTTATGACTGATCGACCCAATTAAATAGTAGATCCCTGACAGAAACTGCAAATGTTCCCCATTTATAATTTGCCTCATAATGTCGTTTTACGAAAGCAACAGAAAGGGTTTAAGGCTTTCGAATTGCTTACAGAAGAACCTTGTCGCGAGACACTATTGCTGCATCTGCTAAAAGGATTGACGCCATCGTTTCGTGCAATTATCTCATGTAACACGAACACATGAAAGGTTTCCAGCAAATATCTACGCAGTTTACGAGGTCTGAGGACATCCTACAGTTAATGGATGTATAATGATATTCTGTAGTTTCTTATAATTCTATATAACCAATTCAATCCCCACCTTCTCGTTTTTGGGTCAACATGCTAAAGTCATGATTTTTAACATACTAGAAGTTAATCAAGCAATGCAGTTTTTCTGACTTGTAAAACTAGCAATCATCAGCTTTCCAGAAAATACTTGAAAATCATACATAGAGTTATAAAAGCTATTAGAATAGAAAATGGTTTTTACAGTCGATTGGAAAACTCCCCAAAACTTTGGCATTTTGGCAATCTTACAGTTTATCAAACTAAAAGATAGCTCGCCAGTGTTTGAAAATAACACGGAAAAGTTGCTGAAAGTCAGAAGGATAACCGATATACATGCAGTATCATCCGGACTCACCAGTTTCATTGAGCTTTAGCAGAAGTTGATCCCTGTATGGAAGAGCATACATTCCAGCATAAACAGCTGTCCTGATTGCCCACGTGTGGAAGGGCGCACAAACTTGTGTATAGGCTGTGGTAGCCGCATCCTTTAATGAGTAATCGCTAGGACAAGAAAAAGAGAGGAAGCTATTACTATGGAACGAAACCAATCTTATATATCAGATTACAACTGCAGGAGATAGCAACATTGGACAAGTTGACTTTAGGGCAATGGACTCTCTTAACTCAGATCACAGGTTATTATTATCTACTTATCATCTTATACCCGTTCATTGTGAAAATCATAGCTCAATTTGGAAGAATCTGTGCAACCGCTACCAGCAACTGACTTCAACCCCAGTCTACTAAGTAGACATACAAACAATTTATAGTAAAAACAGACCAGCAGGACATTTAGAACTTCATCATTAGCAGATAAATCATCCATGGTAACTCCTCTACGTTGTGGAACCAAAGAAACACCAGAGCTACTGCACTCCAAAGCTTTTGTAAGAAAATCATGTGTGCGCGCAAAATTTCCCATTAACAAGCCTATAAACAGAGAAATATAGATGACTGCCCACAAGAGTTCTGTGATGAAAGAAGCAGCTGCCGACCAGAAGAATTCCAACTCATTTGTGAATTTATTTTGGAAACTCCTACGCTAAATAGTCTAGGTTAAACTATGACGACATCCTTGCTCGATGCTCAGAAAAAGGAGGAAGAAAATTTTGTCGGACTTTTTCTAGCCATAATTGCATTTTGTATGACTTTTTCTTCAAACTCTAAGTACGTGATGCTGAGACATAACAAACATACAATCAAAAGCAGGTCTTCAAATTAAACAATTCCCTGGTAGAAATGGAATTTGCTTCCACAAATTAAACAATAAAATGCAATTAAACAGAGAGAGAGAGAGAGAGAAAGAGAGAGAGAGAGAGAGAGAGAGAGAGAGAGAGAGAGAGAGAGAGAGAACATACTCAGAAGACAAGAACTGCTCAAATAGAGCTCTGATGAGATCAAGACCCTGCCTAACTCGGCGTAGATTACGTGTATGACTTCCTGGAGTTCTCACTGAATTATTTGCAACGTCAAGATCCAGTATGTTTTGTAATGTGCAATGTGTCTTCGATGCCTCCACAAGATCACGTACCTTGGAGAGCCAATTACTAGATCAGTGGAAGGAAGGTCACAAGAATAGTACATGGCAAGGATAATTCATTCCCTGATAGCGCAGACACTCCGTAGGTTGAGAAGCAGCACCTCCGAATACATCATTTCCAACGCACACGACTTTTAAAATCCTATCTGCAAGTTCTAGCTCTGTGAAACATGTCGACAACGGTTATCAAAAAGTCATGTCTTTGAAATACCACACCGATCCCTGGCAATCCTAATTATAGCATTTCAACTGGTAAGACATTTCCCATTTCACCTAGAAGACCTTAAGTTTGACTCATGGGTCGACAATCAACGAGAATCTACTCCATAACGCAGTAAACTCATGCAGATTGTTGAATTATGTAAAATGCCGGCATATCACCCGAGCAACCAAGCGTGATCCTGCATCAGCAACAGAGTATCCTAAGCCATTTTGAGAATTCGTCCCAAGCCAACAACAAATGACAAGGCTGTAGATGTTCCGTGCTACTCTCCGTGCATTTCACTCGTTACATATATTCCATCACATACACACATTAGTGTACGGAAACAACTGAAGGCGAGCAAATGAGGAGTTGGAACAATCGGAGATGCAACGCAACATAATCGCCAAATTTCCGTCCCCAACCATGCTCTAGCAATTTATAATCGAAACAGAACAGAGTCGAATTCAAAAGCTCGCGAAACAAGAATCGCAACAACGAAGGGGTGGGGGGGGACACACGCGGGAATCACAAACAAACAGACCTTGGCGATGTACTCCATCTCGGCGAACTTGAAGGCGAGGCCGAGGCAACCGAAGAGAACAGAGACCAGAGAGCAGGCGTCGCAGAACTCGTCCAAGCGGAGCTCCACGCCCCCGCCCTTGTCGGACCGCAGGAGGCCGGCCATCTCCTCGAACGCCTCCGCGATCCCGGAGAGGGGCGTGGCGGCGGCGGCGGCGGCCTGCGCGGCCCCCGGCGGGCGGTGGTGGGGGGAGGCGCCGCCGCCGCTGCTCTGGCGGCTCCCTCCCTCTGCTTTTTCTCCCATCATCATCGCGAGCTATATTGCGTTCGCGTTCGCATTCGTATCTCTGCGTGGTTGACTGGTAATGGGAAGGAGATTGGGGAGACGGTGGGAAGAGGGGGGGTTGCGTGCGTTGGATCAATGGAGCTTTCCTTCCTAAATATGAGCAGGGAAGGGAGGTCGAAACGGGAGGTGATGGACACGGAGGGTCGCTACTCGTGCGGGTTGCCGAAGGCCACGACTTTCCGTCTGTCTGCATGGACTTTTCTCTCTCTCTCTCTCTCTCTCTCTCTCTCTCTACATCCAAAGTCTCGCGCGAATGCTCTTCCTCTTTGCCTTCCTTCCGTCAATTTGTTCTTTCTGACTTACGCGCGCCATCTGTGATTACGTCGCGAGTTCGGTCCCTTCCTTCGTTGAAATGCATCTGCATCGTTAAATTACGGAGATAACGACGCAGATAATTCATGAATTTTTGCCCACTATATAATGCGATCTATAAATTTCAGCTCAATATGCAACGTAGTTCATGAATTTTTAATTTGTTTTTTATACATGTTCAAATTAGTCATTGGACTATATAAAAATGTTGAATATGGTCCCTGAACTTAAATAAATGGAATGGCAACATTGAATATTTTCATATAGTTCAGGAACTAGTTTAAACATATACCAAAAGTTCAGAGACCGTATTTAATGAATCAAAAGTTCAGGGACGGCATTGAACATTTTCATATAGTCCAGGAACTAGCTAGTTTAAATATGTATCAAAAGTTCAGAGATCACATTGAATAAATTAAAAATTCAGGGATCACATTGCACATTCGGTCAAAGTTCATGAACCATTTATGTCATTTTCCCTATATTATACACATTCAAGTTATTTGGTTAAATCTGTGTGGATTTTACTAATATTATAGGTAGTTTACGACGCAATTAAATGATTTATTATTGACGACGATTTGTGTCCAAACATTTTCATGGACAATGAAATTATTTTTCGTTTTATTCATTTTTTTTAAGAGAGATACAAGCGGCTACTTTTGGGAAAATGTTTTTCGAATTATTCATTTTCCACTAAACAAACGGAGCATGGAATAAAATGGCCTATTTGGAGTCTGTATGGAATGGAGTCGGGTGGATTTCGCCTTGAGTCCAAGCGGTGCGCCGGGCCGGAGGAAGACGGGTGGTGGCTATTGTTCTCTAGCCGCTAATATGCATTTAAAATTCGCTCGATATAATTATTTTTGCATATTTTTTTCCTCGCCCAATGATTGAAATTTTCAACCAAACCCAATTCACTAAGTTCCAGCTAATGAAGATAAAATTAGTCCAAATTTTCAACCAAACCCGATTCCTATTAGATCGCAAAGAAACTATGTATGTGTCTTCTTCTCTGCGTGAAGTTTCTTTTATATGCTTGAGAGAGTAGTCAAGGGGATGAAGGTTGCAGCAAGGAGACAGAAGAAAATATGGAGGCTATTATCTTTCTACTTACCTTATGTGTTAAGGTCTTTACAGGCATATAAATTGCACCGAGCGGGCAGAGGATCCTTGACCTTCTACCATTGCTAATACGATCCTAAAAGACAATTTACAGTCGCATGAGACCCGAGGTCACATCATTATACGACCCAAATAGAGAACTGTGCCTACCCAATAACCTCCTCCTATAACGAGTATCAACTAGACTTTCGCAAGCTCAACCGCGGCTTTATCTTCTGTCCCATTCACAGCCACGACACTGTGGATCTGGACTGGCTTGAACGTGTAGAACTTGGCCACACAAACGTAGTACACCAGATTCAGAGCCTGCAACAAGGTCAGCAGCCAATAGAAGTACTCGAGCTTCCCTCGGTTCAGGTTCCTGTCGGGAAGCCAATTGGACCCATCAGGCTTGGCACTGTACTTGTGCACGACCGTGACCATGAACGTGCTCAAGTAGTTCCCGGCCGAGATGGATGTCCAGAGCAGCGCGGTCGCGCTGCTCCTCATGCTCTCCGGGGCCTGGTCGTAGAAGAACTCGAGGTGCCCAATTGAGATGAAGGCCTCTGCGATCCCGTGGAGTGCGTACTGGGGCATGAGCCAGAACACCGACATGGGTATCATGGCATGGGGCGAGTCCAACAGCCCATGGGCCTTTGCATAGTGCTTTCGCTTGACCTCGACGAAGCCTGCGACGAGGGTGGCCAGGATGGAAATGAAGTATCCGATCCCCATGCGCTTGAGGAAGCTGATCCCCCGGTCGAGGCCCGTGAAGCGGCGGGACACCGGGACTAGGAGGCGGTCGTAGGCAGCTATAGTGAACAGCATGGCGGTCATCGTGAAGACTCCCATGGAGGCTGCAGGGATCTCGAAGGAGCGGCCAAGGTGGCGGTCCACGGTCTTGGCCTGCTGGAGGGAGAAAGTGCTCTGCTGCGCGTAGGCGGTGTAGAGGAGGATGCCTGAGGCCCATACCGGGCCCATCCGGAGTACCGTCTTGAGTTCCTCCACACGATGGACAGTGTTCAACCTCCACAAGTTAGGCGATTTCACATCATCCGCCGGTGTGACGACGGCCGCTTTGTCAAGGAACCTGGAAGTTCGATCAACAAAATTAGTGGAGGATATAGCCATAGTTTGACATAGAATAGAATTCAGGAACTAAAACGAGTTATGAACATGCAAGAACAATATCATATATTGTGTATTTGATGGTGTATAGGGGCTTAGTACCTTAATTAATGATGCTGTATTTAGGACAAACACAACATACATGTGCCTAAATTCGGAGATCTACCCTTATCTGTCTCTGTTCGTTTTACCTTTGAGAGCTACCGAACATTAGTTAAGAAAGATGAAGGAGCAAGAGTCCAGAACTCGTGCCGGTTCTAGCCACAAGCACACTTCTATCTCAGGACAAAGGATGATGCATCATCTTTGTACACTCCACACCGCCATCCATGCAAATGCAAAATGACAAGCGACAACCCAAGAGACAGAGACCCATCAGAAGAAAAGGAAGAAAAGACCATGTGCTCTGGACCATCTCACGTACATGTCCCCAGAGGCCACATGCGCATGCATGCGTGTGCGCAAACGATTCGAGACTCGGTTCTTTCAGAGACCTCTACTCGAAGCATGCGCACTTCCCAGAGGGATTTTCATTACGTGTGGTCGTGGAGGAACACAGTAAATGCCAAATGGTCTGGCGGACCTAGTGCGACGAGAGCCGGAAGCTTCATCGTCACACCGTGCACGACTCATCAGAAGCTTAAACCAGGACCATCGAAATGAAACGCAGCGCGCATACGGCCAACATAATTTCGCGCGGGTTCATGTCTCGATGCATGAATTTGTCCGGATTTTTTGTTTCGATATGAAGTGAAATGAATTCGGACGTCCGTCTTCCTTCAGAAGAGAACATCTTTTTTTCTGCACAGTCGTGATAAACTTGACACTGTATATCACATGATAATCGACTGTGTCGAGACTCAAGACATATCACCAGTGATTTACTTGGTTCTTTTTCCTTTTCTGGGCTAATAATCTGATTGTCCTTGTTCAATAAGAGATTTTTAATAACCTAGTAGTTTCATTGAGACGCAATCATTCGGCCGTGGAGACTTCCACATCATGAACAAAGGATTTCTCTATTTTGCATGCCCACACATGAGACCCACAGCTGTTATCGCCTTAAATTCAACATGGAATCAATCTCATCAAACATTGCTTGAGGTTACTGTGCGGCCCGTGCGAGTCTGCAACGTGAACCTTCTCGCACACCACGAGCAAAAAAAAATGACAAAAAGCACATGTCGTCAATTGTACGACAGTTGGAGTTTCAGGTTCTCTGTCTAATTTAGTAGGGCTCGACAACTCGTGCTTCGAAACGACTAGGTTGGCTAACAAAATCAATATAATTATTGGTTTTGCGTAAGGAAGATTACAAAACCCGTTTGAGCGTTGTATCAAAGTAGAATAATTCTTTCTATAGCATATTTAGATACGTAAGAATTCAATGATTTGCTTCCCTCTTAGTAAGCACAAGCATTTACATAGACTTCAGCCAGACGCGATGACACATTAAATGATTTGGGCTCCAAAAATAAAGTGAGTTCAAGTTAGGTGCACCTTATGAACTTTTAAAATGAACAGGAGTTTTTGATTTAATCAATTGCTTACGTTTGTCCAATCGGCTTCATTATGCTTTAATTTACGTTTTCAAAAGAGAGAGAGCACTTACTTGACATGGTTGGTGTGGACAAGCCTCCCATCGAGCGAAATCAAGGCATCGAGCTCTTCGTTCTCGTATAACAATCTCGAATCCGTCACCGTCGCTAACCTCCTCTTCCTAAACGAAGCCACACAAACCTGCAACAACCGGGTAAAAGGGCTGCCCGCCGGATCCATCATCCGGTACAGCCGGTACCCGCCGATTAAGGTGATGACCGAGAGGAGCATCAAGATGGTTGGGATCCCGAGACCCAAGCCCCATCCGATGTTGTCCTGAATATAAACGAGCACCGTCACCGCCAGCAGTATAGACACCCCCATCACAAAGTAGTACCAATTGAAGTACTTCCATGTCCTGGTGGACTGTTTCGGGTCGTTAACATCGAATTGGTCCGCCCCGAAGGCGACCACGCAGGGGCGGATCCCGCCAGACCCGAGGGCTCCGAGCAGGAGGGCCGTGTAGAGGACGGCGAGCTGGCCGGCGCTGGCTTCTTGGCACACTTGGTCGCCCTTGCATGGGGGTGGCCTCAGCTGGGGGAGTTCGGCGGATAGGGTCAAAAGGGTCATTCCCTGTCAACAAAATAAGGACAAATCAGTTCCTCAATAATGGAATGGGCGGGGTCCCACAGGATTATAAAATGTTTATTTGGTGATTGCGCGTGTTTAATCAGTAGTTTTCGCATAATCAATCCAGTAGAATATCAATTTCACAGTGTCCTAGGACTCACGCCTTCATTAAGTAAGAACTTTGCGATTCAAATGTTGGGAAAGCGAGGATATACATGGACACAGATATACAGCCAAGATCGGTGGGTGGCTTGACAGCGTGGTGGCCAGCCCAAACATGGCGACGGCAATAGTTGGGGCCGCCGTTCATGAAATGGCTGTGGAGAAGTGGAGGAGAAGGAGAGATAAAATAGATTTTCTTTATGTGCTAGATTTTTAGGATTTAAATCACGTTTAGTGAGTTTTATAATTGAATTGATAAATGTCACGTTCTTATGATGGAAAAAACAGATTGATTCATATTAAATGATAACTCATCCATTCGTAATAAAGGCTCGCGTACGTGATTTCTAACTAGCTAGTAATACTTATATCTAATCTAAGCACTGGATTTACCTATATGTTTGTAAAGTGTACTTCCTTGTGATTAAAACAGAAAAAGTAACCCTGTAAACAATTTGAAGTGGGTTGAGTCACCTATCTACCTAGCTTCTCTAGATCGTAGCTACACGTATTGTTCCTGTTATGATCCTTGGCCGTTCACTGTCGAGCTTTGACATTGATGATATCTTACCACAGCAAGAAACCTATGACGACTCCACTTGGCTGAAGTTTAATTAACACCGAATGACGGTAAACCTCATGTTTATCAACTCATGGAAGCCATGAGGACTCCTCCATCTACCCAGAAGTGAGCAATACCCATGGACTCCAATCATTGAGAAATCAAATCCACAGTGCCTCCATTTTTTGTAAACATATGGTCAGAATCTTTTCAGTTTTCCCCTTTTTTGTCCCTAAGGCCATGGTCAGAGTTTGTACATCGAGAGCTATCTTAAGGGGTAATCCTATGTGGATCTCTATTCCGCGAGTCACTTTCATAAGCAAGAAGTGAGTTTTGCTCACACCATCCGGAATTCGATTGTAGCAAACTTAAGGATTTGTAAGGTTGATTAGGATTTGCAGAAATTTTATATGCACGAACTTTTAATATCAGGTGAAATTTTGTAAAACGACCAACAGGTTAAGTTAAAGAGCAGTTTTGCATACGGTGTGAGGCTACCACAAGACAAGGTCAATCCTCGAATCATCTTGTTTATGTCACCACTACCATACCATTTCCTAAGAAAACAAAGTCATTCCCGATCTTGTTCATATCACCATTATCATACCATCTCCTACAAGAAAAAGAAATGACAATCCTCGAACAACTTCCACTTCTTCTCCAACTTTGTCTAAAGACACGTACGATCAGAAACAAAGAGCAGTTAAACTTACAACTACATAGATAATGGAGGCGACGGTGATGGTCCAGAAGCGCCCGGCATAGGCGTCGGCAACGAAAGCGCCGAGCAGCGGCGTGAGGCCGGCGGTGCCGCCGAAGTTGGTGACGGTGTTGGCTGCTTTCGTCAATGGCATGTGGAGTTGGGTCGTCAAGTAGCTTATCATGTTCGCGTTGAAACCCACCACCGCCAGTTTATCGCATACCTCATTTGCTGCACCCATGCAATTAACGTAATCAAAGAAACATTCAAGAAGATTAAGAAGAAGTAAGAACAAGAAGATGATTACGACGAGAGAGCTTGATTGACTCACAGAAAATGAAGGGCATAGTGACCATCCCTCCCTTTTTCCTTCCTCTTCCATGGCTTCCTTCCTCCTCCATATCTCTATCTCTTTTGCCTCTTTTTTAATCTCTATCCTCCGTTTTTCTATTGTTCTTTCAGTGCGAAAAGTGACTCAGATTTCATTCTATTTATAGTGCTCTTGATGAAGACTCGAGATGCAGTAATTAGATACCTACGTCTGGACGTGCCTCTATTCTAACGGCGTGATTTCCTTTTTCTTTTACCCCTTTTCGAGATGGTGGAGACGCGCGCAGCCACAAGAGTATTCCAGCACGGTGATAATAATGGCTTTCATATTTTTATGTTTCAATTTCTTTAATTTTGGCGGGGGTGTTTTGGCCAAGCATCTTCGAGACAATGATGTTTTGTCGTGTGAAAGTGATATATGACCATGCAAATGTGAGCATACGACCATTGCCCCAATAATTGACATCAGCCGCAGCCTGAACAAAACAAAGATTTTAGGACATTGGGTTAAAATTTGTTATATAAAATATATCCATCACTTGGTAAACAAATATTTGGGAAAAACTTAGAACGTCTACGGTCATTTTTAATAGAATCGGGGACGAAATAAATTTTTTGTCAGCTTGGAAAACTTTTTTCAAGCAATGGGATTTTGTTCATTTGGAAATTAAATCTCGTCCATCAAATAGAAAATTTAGTGGAACGTAATTGGAAAGTTTTGGCATCGCAGCACAATCCAAGTATATAAATCGACAAGAATTAATGAACCCAAAAAAAAAGAACCTAGATTAGAAAGAGGAGGAAACTTTAGTAATGATACATTTGGGGGCGGGACATAATAGGTTCACATGACATGTTTTGGTTTTGCCAAATTTTGGTTTTTGGGAAAATTACCAAAAATGTCATAAACCTATTACACTTGTGACAATTTAGTGCTAAATCTTCAATTGTGCCAATCGAATTCTAAATTTTTTCATGATTTGCTAATCTAGTCCATTCAGTCAATTTTGGCTAGAAATTACTGACATGGACGCCAGCCAACCTACGTGACATGGCCGATACCGATGTGAATAATTTTTGCATTTTTTTAAAAATTTTGATATTTTAATAATTTTTTATTTTTTTCTTTCTTGCGCAGTCGGCCCACGCCAAATCCGGCAAAAGTGACCCTCATTGGCCCTCACCTCTAGCCTGTCGCTAGGCCATGGCGACTGGCGGAGGAAGAAGAAAAAAAAAGGAAAACAATTATTAAAAATTCGAATTTAAAAAAAAATTGTAAAAATAATTCACATCAGTGCCGACCTTGCCACATAGGACAGTCGGTAATTTCTGGCCAAAATTGGCCGGATAAACTTAATTAGCAAAACGTGAAAAGGTTTATGACTCAATTGTCATAATCATTTGACTAAAAAAATTGTCACGATTAAAAAATTCAAGACTGAATTAACACGAGTACTATAGATTCAGGACTTTTTTTTTGTTAATTTTCCCTTTTTGCTTTTAAATGGTCATTGAGAAACACGGATTGAGCTAGAGGCCGATCGAAGGTGGAGAGTTTGAGCCCTGAACGTCATTATCTTTCAGTGTTGGGAGGGTAAATGAGGAATTAAAACTAATTAGTAAAAAAAAAGTATGTTCTGATGCCAAATGATATAAATTTCAGGAAATATTTTTTCCTTTCTTTAAAATAATCGACATCATGACCAACCCCTATAGTTATCGCATCATTTTTTTGGCAATGCTTGTTGAGGAATCCTCTTCTTGTTATTTGCCATCAATTCTTCCTACTCTATTTTTTCATAAATTATGCTAGTTTTGCAGAACAAGTAAACCCCACCTGAACACGTAAACTCAGATCTGTCAAATAGGCCCATAATTTGTCAAGACGCATATGACAGAAGCCAAACCTGAAGCCAATACTCCACGGAGCAGATTGTTTTTACCCGATAACTGTAGGTAGGCATGGAAAATCTAACCGCTGTCGGGCATCTAAGCCGCTCTAGCAAGCTTGCTCCTGAATCACCGAGCAAAACCCTAGTTATGCGATGTAGGCTCGAAAATTTTGTAAAGGTGAAAGAGTAGAATGAAATGAATAGTCGCGGCGGCTCTAAGTAAACAATAGGTCGCCGAAATGATGCAGACTCGCTCGAGGTAGTTATTCACGTCAAAATCATTCATTGGACCACGGTTGTGTGTAGGAGAACACTAGGTTGAAATTTTCAACTTCTCTTTTTTGTTGGGTTTACCGAATCTCCCAACTTCATGCATCACGGTTTCAATCTAACTGCGACCGTCGTTCACCCTCTCGTTTAATGTCCTGTGTCGGCACGATTCACACACGGCCCACAGATTTCCCCGATACCCTTGCTGGACAACACTTTCGCTTTGTTGATCGGCAAAGGGCAGAAGCTCTTCATGACAGATTTCTGGGAAGGACGAAAAAGGGATCATGCCCGACAGATTTAAGTTCGAGTGGACAACTTTTTGCTAATTGTATGTTCATATGATTATATATAGCGTTAAACAGCAAAAACGTGTGGGGTCGAAGGAGAAAAAAGAGAGAGAATTTGCCGAGTGCCCAGATGCTCTGAAATTAAGAAAAGATAAGACATGAACGCCTGGTTTACGTGTTCGCCGTATCAATGTAGACAAAGATGAGAAGATGGAGTCCTGACTGAACCCACGAGACTGAAAAATGGACGGTGAGATTTCATGGGAGCACCGTAAATTGTTTTAAATATTTTATCTAATATTTTTGTCTAGTACTAAACGTTGACATATTTAATTTAAGAGACAACTAAAGTCTGAAAATATTTGAACTCGGAACTTTCTACTCTGATATCATGTGAAATTTTGTGGGATCACTGCTAATTATTCTAAAATCTTAAATTATTAAATGAATGCGTGATTTAATATCTAAATATTCTATCACGCACGTACTTGAAATAAGAGTAAATTGGTTGTCTTAGAAAACTCGAAACTTGTTCGGGAATACATTATGGAAAGTGGGTAGAAGGTGCGCTTGTGCGGTAAAAGCGCGCACACTGAGCATAATCGCAATTTTCTTTCGAATAGAAATTGAAAAGGGTTAAAAGGATAGAAGAAATGCTAATCAGACACGATGGTTCGCTTGTCGTACTCCACACTCCCAACACTAACTGTCCCAAAAAGGTCGGAAATTCCTATGTCACTTGTATAAAATGTTCTACTTCTAGTTCAACTTCTAAAATTACTTCTACAAACTCGAGCCCTTCTCACAACACTATAACTCTCTCTTCCCAGATTACAAGAGATTTACAATAAAAAAATCACTCAACTTTTTAACAAGGAAAGCACAAGAATTCAATGCAACAGAGAAGTAGTTGCTTGTGAGCTTCTCAGAGATACCACCAACTACTTTGATCTGTTTTTGAGGGCTGTGTTAAGCTCCACAATAACCATTGGTCTGACCTTATTTGATCATTAGAATGTCCTTCGCGAAGCATTATGAACCCTTTCCCGAAGTAAAGCACTCTGCTTCTCTAGTTTGTCTGACGTCTCTTGTGCTTATCACGAAATGGTAAAATAGGTCTAATTTACTCTAGGTTGCTTTCAACGGATTCCAACATTTGAAAATAGCAGTTAAACACCAACTTAAGTCCAATTCATATTGATAAAGAGCCGGGTCTTCCCACTAGGATCATAGAGGCTAGTATATAAAAACATCCACTTCATCTGTAGCATGTTCTGCTTTTGCAAAGTTATACTTCCACACTTTTCATGAATTTTTGTTCTATGGTCTATTAACTTTTTGCAAATAGCTTTTTTCAAGCGAATTGACGTCTATCATGTTATATAAATTTGTTCACCTTCTATTGGTCTATGTAAGCTTTAACGAACGCTCAGTTTACAACTTGTTCTCCTTCTACAAAGTTCATTCCAGAATTGCATACATTTCCCATCCGATAGCTTAATCTCCTTGTGCAGAACCAAAGCCTTTCCCTGCTTTAGACGTCTGGTTGTTAACACTATATGCATACGGCTTGTGTGTATACAACTTGTTTGTTCTACACATTCAAATACACGTACCAGGGAACTTGGAGTATTTTGTCATCTTTGAATTATTACAAGGGATGTTCTCAGCAATATGTGCACACGCAATGTCCGGATGATTTCCTCTAGCCTCAACTTGTTTTCTAGCAATATTCCAGCACGAGTCATTTCCCATTGTAGGTGAATGCGTTGCTCAATAGTCATTTATCGCTTCTCGTGGCAAAGTTATCCTTCGTTGCTTCTTATCTCTTCACACAAGAAGCATCCTCTGGCATCTTGTTTGTCTTCTTTTTCTGTCGAACTCCTGTCCCATTACGTATTATGATGGTAGGGTCAATTCTCGTTATTTATATTGAAGATCATTCATACTGATCTACACATGTTTTTGAAATCAATCCAGCCTTTTTGGTAAGGTTTTTTAATCTCGGTAACTTACATGGCTCAGCTTTTCCCCCTGTATTTTCGTTGTCTGATGCCAGAACAAGTGGACACGTGGAACCGTCATCCTATATATTATCCAGATTCCAAACTAGAGAGAACATAACATCATCGTCCCGTTCATACATATATGCTTTTCTAGAGTTCCATGAACTGTAAGCCTGCAAATTTTGTCTGTTCAGCGACAGGTCGCCGTTCTTGAACAAACAGAAGATAACGAAAAGAGAAGCTCGAGGAGTTGATCTTACCGTTCGAAAGGAATCAAAACAGTCAGTCTAGTCCTCGCTCTCCATCACCGAGAAATCTTTCACCGTCCAATAATTAACCAGTGACAACGGATTGCGCTTGTTGAGCATAAACTTAACGCAAGAGAATAGTTCCGTGGGTCCATTGAGTTCTGAACATCTTTGTAAGGCATGACGGGTGAGATGATGCAAGCCCAAAAGGCGCTTTGTCTCCACCCCCGTGTATTCATATACAAGCGCCGTGTTCTATTGTCATCTATCTTTGGCTGGTGCGAGATCTTCAAATCACGTGTCCTACATCCTTGATTTATATGAAATCCTGAACGATGAGATCCCGGTCAATGTGATATCGACCAGTTTTCGGATAGCCCACCTTGAATGTGGACCTCAGTCTCCGCTAGTCTATCTCCATCTCTGGGGGTCCCTTCTTTTGTCATTTGAAAGCAAGAGCAAGTTGGCTTCGTTTGGCATTTACGTAGCATCTAGCGGAGCAATCACTCCCAAGTCCAATCAAAGCGCAAATTGAGATGCGCGAATATCTAACTATCGACAGAAGAATCGTACCCCCCATTATTAGAGAGATTTTTCTTCATAGTCTTTGGCAGGACAGTAGACAACTCATACGACAGAGACAGAGAGACGTACCACCACTATTGAGGTGGCTATAACGTGCCTCCCCACGTCATTCTAATTTAAGCAGTATTAGGGACGGTGAAGCTTTGAAGTTCGAAGAATATTAGGTGCACTAGAAATAACGGCATAGATTGAAAGGAGAGATTCTAGATAAGAGGGTCATCTTCGACACATTATCTGAGGCCACTAGAAATGAGTCCATGAGCCGCAACTTGCAACACGGGCGAAGCACAAATCTTAGTGTGTCATTAATTCAACATGAGCTGTTATACAAATGAGAAAATAGCGAATATAGACACCCTAGTTTTACTTAAATAAAAAATTATCTAATCAAGTAGCTTCTAATTAAATCTCTTTGTCCAATTTCCCCTCACGACCAATTCGACGGACTTTAGTTTTGGTGGGCATGTTTCAACTGAAGCCACGACCAACGAACCACATCTCAAATTTATTGTTGTGATCATGCAACAAATCGGTTCCACGGTGGCACGGACGCCACTTCATGCTTGATTTCTAGAAGGGCTTGGTTGAGTGGAAGAACTGCAATGATTACATAAATCTTTATATTTTGGCATAATTTCTGATGAAGAGTTTAGTCAAAGGCAATAATTGATGGGAGAGACACGGCTGTCGGGACGAAAAAAGTTGTGTTTCTTAAAATTGCAATTGCGATGAAAGAATAAAAATTTGAGGCATACGGCATTATTTAGTCTTTTGTTTTCCTATTACATAGTGGAGATATCGATTTTAGCCTCTGAAATTGAGGGTAGTATAGTCCGTTCAAACCAAAAAAAAAAAAATGTATCTAGCCGTTTAGGATATGAAAATAGCACCAGCCCAAAACGTTATGAGCTGAGATCGGCGAACCTAGTGGCGCCAAAATGCTAATATTAAGGATACCGGATTAAACGAGTCAATTTAAATATAAAACCAGATCGGAAATCTCGATCCAAACACGATCAGTCTAATAAATATGTAACCCCAACATGATTCACAGTAGGTCAAATTAAGTTAGTCCAAGCCGAAACATAATAACTTCAATAATTTTTTGAGGACAAATTTTGTTCATAGTTATGAGACAATGTCAATTAATTTAGAAGAGTACCAGCAAGATTATGAAATCTGTCTCTTTTCTCCTTTACTTTGTGAGAAAACTCAAGTTTTATTAAGATTAAATTAAAAGTATAGACTAATACCACATAATGATGATTTCATACCAATACTTACTTGTAATATAGTCATTGGTAAACGATAAATCCAATTCATTTTAAATTAATAGGTGAATACAAGTCAGGTCATTGCTCAAGTCAACACAATACATTTAGCTAAACGGGTCAATTTTGGGTTACACGGGTCGAATTCACAAACAATCCGTTTGATAACCGTGTCGAGCGGGTCGACACGACCACAACACCACGAACGCGACTAGCTTCAAACGCAAAACTCGCTAATTCCTTATCGTGTTGGAGCTGTGTGACCTCGTCGTGCTAGAAAATTGTCACCCCTCAATGGACCCAAGATTCGAGATTTGGGCGACGAATGTGGTCCAGAGATCGAAATTATGGGCCTACGACGAAAGCAGCCGGATCGGGCTTGCCTCAAACTTCAAGTGCTGCGGGCCTATCGCCTCAAACTGTAATGGGCCATTCCAGCCTGCCAATTTGATTGGATCATGAGCCTGGCAAAGGTGCTGACCCGCTCAGGCCCGACTCAATTCGATTTGGTCTCGGATCAGGCCCTCCCAAGCCCAAAAATCACCATAAGTTTTCGTCCACGAGTGGGCCCTAAACAACAAATGAGGCCCAATCCGGAAACCCTCGTTGATCACCTCCGTGGAGAATTAATTTAAAAAAAAAGTCGAGTTGATTCGAACGTACCCGACTCCAAATGAGCCCTCTATTTAGATCTCGACGCGAGCTCATCAACCCGGCACTCACGCAAATCACCGTTGCCGGTGCCTTCGCCTTAGCTAGATCCTCTCTCTCACTCTCTTCTGTCTCTGCGCGGCGCATGCGCTTGTTTGTGCGTTTACGCACGCGCGCGCGCAGGATGGGTTGCTTGCCTCATCTCTCACCCGTTCGGACCCGACACAATCGCTCAGGCTTATGGATCCAAATCTAATTCGTTGCGAGCGCTATATGACGTCACTGCCGACCTCGATCGGAAAAGGCCCCGGGTGGAGGTTGACGGCAGCATCAAGAGACAAATCAACTACTTAAATTTGCCGGGACGAGGATTGGTGGGTCTTTGAGAGATGAAGGAGATGCGCGCGCCGGCCACCGGGCAAAAGTGGCGGTTCGTGGGCGTGGCGATCGTGGCGACAACATGGATCGCAAAAACCGGAGACGGCTTCAACGGCAGCACCGATGGATGATCTATCTACCCTTATGTTTATTCCTCACTCGGTTATCATAACAACATAAGCTATTCTTATTGAAAGTTACATAAATTTGTGTTTCATACGTAGTAGGAATACGAATGTCTTGCTAATAAACATTTCGTTCACACAAACCGTCCTTGAAGGATTACATGCGCATTACGCACCTTGGAATTTCAAAAGGAATTGACCATTAGCATCCCTAAACTTATCTCAATCGGTCATCTCATCCTCTAGAACGATGTCTCGTGGCTTAATTTCAACATTAGTCGTAAGTGCGAAAATTTACAGGAACACAGACAGACCCAGCAGAACTTCCCCGACAACATCCTAGAAGTAATATATGCTCGACGGCTTCACACACACGTAACTATGTATAGTCTGCGTAACATCGTCTCCCTCGAGTTCCATTAAGGTCAGCTCAATTATCTTCACCTATATATCCACGCTACAACAGCCTCAGGATTTATTGTGTTGGGCTCATCTGTGCTCTACAAACCGGAAGCGGCATCGGCTTCGGACGACGGCTTGCAGTTAAGATCCAGACCCGGGTCGTCGCTCCTCCGTGGAGCTCCCTCCTCCTCCTCCTCCTCCTCCTCCGGAAGAGCCTCCAGCTCGGACAGCGTCAACCTGCGCGACCCCTCCCCTCTCTTGCCCTTCTCGAAGTACCTGACCGCCGCGTGTATCCTCCTCAGGATGGCGAAGAACTCCTCCACCTCCTCATCCGTCGCAGCCGCCGCCGCCGCCTGCTCTCCCTCGGCGGCACTCTCCGGTCCCTTCGGTCTCTTCTTTCCGACGCTCGCTCCGCCGTCGTCTTCTCGCTTCCTCCTCCTGTCCATGTCCGAGCCCGAAGCGCGCGACGAGTCGCCAGAAAAAGGAAGAGGAAATGGAGTCGATAGTGGGGAAGGCTATCGTGCCCATTGAGAAACATTGGCGAGGATGGGACGCTTTTAAGGCGATGGGTCGGTCAGGTTGACCATGTCGAAGAGGTGGGCCGTCGTGCGGTGGACGGTCGCGATTTTCCCGAGCAGTGCAGTGACGTCATTTGACCTTCGCGAGGGGGGTGGTTGCGTATTACGTAGCGCGGGTGAAGCAAGCGGTGACGCAGGAGAAGTGGAAAAACTTGGGCGAGGCTTTGGGCTCCGTTGAAAAGTCAAAGTCTATTGTCCTTCACTCTGCAAGTTCCACGCGGGGTTTGGACTATCAGCGGCCGCCGGCCAATGGGGGAGAAAAGGGGCGGGGGGAAAACAGGGAAAAGCAATGACAGGTGCCGCGAGTCCGGGTGCCCCGCCGTGGCCGGCGGCGCTTCGAGAAAAATGGCCTTCTCCGTTCCGTCTTAAGCTACCGTTACCCACGATCGGCCGGGTTGGTTAAGATTTACTTTTATGTATTGGCGACGCCGTCTGGTTACGGAGTTGAATTTCTCGATCTCTTTTCAATCTTGTTCGAGATCATTGTTCGTCCGTGACGCTCATTTGGTCTGTTTCAGCGTAGCTAGGAATTGCTACTGCTTCACTCGAATTTACATCCGGTTGTGCGACAGAAACCTGCCTGCACAAGATGACCGGCTAGTGCGGATCTTTCTACGGTAATACTTAAAGAGGACTGCTAGCATCGATCGCTCCTTACCGCTCTTTACAGGGACGGGATGCATTAGAGCACGTGGGCGTGTGGTAATTTCATTTTTTTTTTTCGAACGACAATTAATCGTCTATCAACAAATGTAATTACGCAATTCATAAGTGTGATTACCACCACCCCAAGGAAGGAGGCTGGGAAAAAAGCGCAGAGATGCTTCCGTCTCGAGTATGGAAAATTTGTCTGCGCTCTCCGAAGACTACGCGGTTGACCATCAACAAATCATATGGTAATATTGATTGTCGTGGAATTCCTAACTTAAAGAAGCACAGCTTGCTAGAGTTTGGCACCACGCAATTCGTGTTAGATACGTGCACGTCACTTCCCCTTGCTAGAGCATCCAATCATTTGTCAATGAATAGGGTTTGGCTACGCTAGATAAAAGATACTCTTAATTACAATTAGAAAACGAATAAGATTAGCTTGTATCAAGACATTTCGGTGTAGCAAGTCCTCATCGGATGCTCCAGTGCTTTCGTTTCGTGGGGAGTTAAGTATTTGAAGAAAAGAACCATTTCTTAAAAGCGATCGTTCGTATCACTTACAGAAAACGAATGAAAAGAAATATTCAGATATAATTTGTCGTCGATGATAAGATATCTTCGATCGACTCATTTCCCTAAGAGATACAAACGGCAATTTTCAGGGGATAATATTTAACGACCCGATTCGACGAGGGTGACGCCAACGGGCCTGGACAAGAAGCAGCTCAAGGCAGGCTTGTAAGATTGCAAAGGGAACAAGAATGAATCGGACTGTGCACTGTACAGGGAGAGCGCGATTCTAAGATATGTGTATGTGTGTGTGAGTGAAATATTAGAATTAACTCACGAAGTTGCCTTTTTACACAACGGCGATGCTTAACTTTAGAACTCCAAAGTCAAGCGTGTTCAGGTAGGAGTACTCCCAAGATGGGTGATCTCCTAGAAAGTGCTAACATGTACGCCAAGGAATAAAACCGCGAAACTCGAAATGGGACAGGTCAAATCGAACAATACCTCAATGAGTTAATCCACGACGTCTAACATACGGACTGAGAGATGCGAACCTTTTCGATCTTCATTCACAGATCATCCCACGATTTGAATACGGTTGGCGAGGCGGTCTCCCTCGACAGGTCTGGCCTTACAGCCCATGTTATTACGGACCATTTCTATGGGGGGCGATAAAGCGGGCGGCTTTCCAGGAGCGTTGGGGGAGCTGGATGAATTTTGTGGACAAAGAGCCAAGGGAAACGGCGTGTCGTTTTCTTCTTCCAGTGGGCTCATTCGAATGGGGCTCTACTCGGGAGTGGATTGCCGAACCGAAGACGAAAGATCGGGCTCGGAGCTTCGAGCCTTCAAACTCCAATCCAATCCTCCGCCATGAGTGATAAAATCTGACCCGGGCATAAATTGGGCCCGTCGGTCCGGGCTCTCTCGTCGTCGGATCCCGACCCGGCGGCAATGCTTAGCTTCGCGACGGCTCGACCCCGAGGTAGGGGCCGACAATCCGTGCCCGTGTATGTGTTCCGGTTACTCACCGGCGAAGCCCGAGCATCCCCGACATGCGCTCGTGATCGGCCCATCTCTATCTTCCCCGTAGAACCCCATCGATCGATTCGTATGTTGGATTGGATCTCCTCCGCCTTCTTCTGCTTCATCGTGCACTCGAATAATTCGCTCGGCTCCCCCACTTCCCACAATAATGTCCGTCCGTCGCGGGCAGGACCCGCCTCTGCAAAAGTACTTCCTCGTCGTTCATTAGCTTCTTCGCTCTGTTGTTTGCTCACTTTTGCTTCCTTTAATTTTTGGAGCAGACCTTTTGGCAGAAACCGCAGTGGAACCGGTCCCATGTTTTCGTGTGCGAATAACATCTTTGTACAATTTTCCATTTGATAAATTCATCTCAAATTTATTTTTTAATCATCAAAAATCTCAAATCGATATATTCATAAATTATCACGTATAATTCAACTCAACAATTTGACGGTAAAATTTTATAAAAATTAATAAAAAATAAATTTATCACAGATATAATAATTTTAAATTTTTCATAATCAAAAATTTTAATTTAAAATAAATTTATTACTTATGTATCAATTTAGACTTTTTCTTCGTATTAACCCCACAAAAGATAAGTCCGTTCTATAGATCACATCACCAAAAAGAATGCTCTTTAAATGTGAACCGTTTTTTGTCAAATCATAAAAAATGCCAACGATAAGATGATTGATGGCATGCCCTTTTTATGTTTTTGGTATGACGAGGCCAGCTTAAAAGGACCAGCTTTAGACCTGCGTGTCCCCCCCACCTGCATCGGCTGCCTCGTATTCGCATCAACCGGATTCCAATTGAAATTCGATCCGATTTAGAAAAAATCCCGAGTTCGCAATCTCAAGAATTTCTTTCCCTCGCTCCAAAAGCGAAGTCATGCATCGGCCGGTAGCGGCATGCGAACTCAAGGCCAACTTCGGACCACCCCAATCAACGCAATCTTAGCATCGCCACCGCGTAGCTGAAAGATCGCCCCCGACGCACGGAGTCGACGGAATTCCCAGATTCGCACATGGCACGGGGACCGAGCTCTGGAGGCTCGAATCATAATCGACGAGTTCGATTAATTAAGCCACGATCGAACGCATATCGTCACGAGCCAATCCCGTCGCGCCACGTACGCTTTGCGTTTTTATTCTATGTTATCTGTCGCGAGGACCCATGGAAGCAAAGCGGACATCTCGGCACTCTACGGCCTCTTTCTCCCCCTGGTGTTACTCCAGACCGGTGTGTACATCGGAGTCTATCGAGAACATAAAGGATAATTCATGTGCCTTGGGATCCAAAGGATCTCTTATCTTAATTACTCATTCCGACGAAGAGAGATTTTATAAGGTTTTTCTTCATTCGCCGAGGAACAGAGCACCTCCTGCTGCCCCCAGCTGAGCTCTGTTGCTCTGAATTTGTGCAGCGATTGGGCTTCTTTTTCTATTCGACCCGGATGTCGTTTATTGAAACCGAAAAGGGTAATCATTGGCGTCGGAGGTTGGCAAATTGAGGCATAATATTGTGTCTTTCTTGTGGCGGAGAGAGTTTCCTCCTTGCTCCTTTTCTTCCCGTTTCTCGGTTTTGATTTTCTGCGCCGGGTGCATCGGCGGAGTTCTGTTGCTGTGGACAGGTTTTGCCGAGAAAAAGATTTGGTAAGCGCCCACGCGATTGGCTGTACAATCTGAGTCTTCAGATTTGTTCAATGTCCATGATCGAATTTAACTGATCCGATTTTATGTTAGTAAGTATATGCTGGCATGGAATTTCAGCGTTCAAGTAACTGAAAATTAGAATGGGAAAAAAGTATAAAAACTTGTTGAGAAAACAGATTTTGAAGCGTCGAAAATCGGAAAAAGCATAGTTAAGAAATGGAACATTCAAAACACATTCAATGTACCAAAATGCAATTTTTCACAAAATAGAAGAAGAAGAGATAACGCCCCATTACCGACCAACTATGTTCTCTCCCCTCTTGCCCTTTTGCCGCACCGCTGCACCATCCCAGCTCTGTCGCCATCTCGTTGCTTGTCGTCGACGCGATGCTCGACGCAAGTGCCGCCCCTGTGACGACCGCCCTCGCAACGGTCACGAAGATTCTGTTTTCTTTCTCCGTGGGACATGCGAGCCTAGCTCTGCCCTTGCCATCGCAGTTTCGGAGGAATTGTTGTCGAGCGCCTCCCATTAAGTCTAATTTTAGATTATACTCACCGCTCACCACATAGGACCAAATCCTTCCTTTCGACTCGAGCAATGCTAGCGAGTTAGTACTCAATAGTGTCCAAGATCGTCGAAGATCTTCCGTTTTTTGGGTGGAATCCAAGATCATAAGATAATAGTAGGGATATGCTGGCCACCGCGTATCCTAAGCAAGGTCAGGAGACCCGTGTTCTATGCGACAAATGCCATGCTACCTGCTCCTCTATCTCTCTCTCTCTCTCGTACGTGACAAAAATGAATTAAAGTCATCGCAGTACATCTCTTGGAGGTCGGGATTGGCACGTCTCTGCCAATTTGACAGAGAGATACGCATAGGGTTCATAATGCGTTCTGAAAGGTTTCTTCGTTCTTGGGTTTCTCGGGCATCCGCGCGGGTCCCCTGTTTCTGCGTTATCTGATCTCGGGCTCTCATCACCTCTCTTTTGCTTCCTTCTTCCGCTCCGGTTGAGATAAAGACCAAGATCCCGAGTTGTTCCGGTATTCGTATGGGGACTGGCTCTTTGTGGAGGCAACCTGCTGAACTATGGTCTTTCTTGTTTTTAGGTTTGCAAGCTCCGTTCTTTTTCGCTGGGTTTTTGATGAGGACCGAGACAGAGTACCACCGGGCAACGCAGCATCTTAGCAGAAACCCAATGGGATTTGCAAGGCAGGACGTGGGACGACGACGTTTTCGACTTTTCACTGTTTCAGAGGGCGTGAGAGCTAACGAGAGATGTCCGAAGAGGACGACCGTCCCGTAGACTGGACCTGAGTAGGAGGGTTGATATGGAGGAAGACGCGATTTGGACCGAGACTCCTTGAATCACGGTCCGACTTTGGTCACTTGACCTAACATCACGCTAACACGCGCGCACATGTCCACTGAACTCGGCGGGGGACAGACAATCTACTGAAATTTGCCTTCAAATTCTCATTAACGTTAAAAAAAGAGCAACTCTTACACACAAGCTTTTGCACGAGAGATGATAGCTTATCTCTATCCACACGTTCATGTCGGCGCGAGTTCTGCTGAAACAAGCTCGGATTGCTAATTTGCCAGTAAGGCATCTTCTGCTCGAAATTAGGTAAGTTTCCATTGAAAATGACAGTCAGAGATGGAAAAAAACAGGACAATCTTTTTGACTCCCAAGCCACCCCCTCAACCAGGCAAAAGAAAGAACAGTGGGAGATGAACTTTGCGATCCTCGTCCATGAAAAATTGGATAACTTTCCTAAGTTACGGACTTTACACATTAAAACATAAAATCCTCTCCTCAAAGAAAGATAGGATAAGTTTGTCCACTTTGGAAACTGTCGAACACATTTGCCAAGAGTACAAGAATTGCTTACTTGGTGTTGATCTGAATAACAGATAGGATGAGATTATGGAAAGATAAGATAAAATTCGTCTGGCTTTGGAAACTCTTGAAATTTGCTTAGATGGTTTCTGCAATAACCATTGGAGGAAAGGGCAGAAAGAGAAAGATCAGAGACGGGTGGGTCCCTCGAGGGCCCGGATACATCCACCATCACTGTGGCAAACAATGGACTCACCCACCTCACCATGCGTCTCGCCTTGACACCTTCAAGCTCCCATTAAAACCAATCCCTCTCTCGCGTACAGAGTTCCAAGTTCCAACAAACCCCCCCTCCCCCGGTCGAAACCCCTGTCTGGCCTTCTTCCCGCTAACCAAAAAAGCTCACTCTTCCCAGTTCAGTCTCGAAGCAGAGCAGCCAAATGTTGCCTTCTCTCCGGCTACCCCTTCCGTTCCCGACCCCACTCCTCCTCCTCCTCCTCCTCTGCATTGCCCCCGCGCACTGCGCTCGCTCCGCCTCCGCCAAGGCCAAGATCGGCAATGGCTACCGCCTCGTCTCCGTCGAAGAAACCCCCGACGGCGGCCTCCTCGGCCACCTCCAGCTCAACCAGAAGTCCTCCATCTACGGCCCCGACATTCCCCACTTGCAGCTCTTCGTCAAGTACGCCATCAAAAAGTCTTCATTTTTTTAGCTTCGCCTCACCATCAAGAAACGACCCGTTTCTAGTACTGAACCGAGCTCCCGTGTCTGAGTATGTGCGATTGATTTTTTCTCTTTTTTGTGGCTTTCGCAGGCACGAGACGGAGGACCGGCTGAGGGTGCACATCACGGACGCCGAGAAGCAGAGGTGGGAGGTCCCCTACAACCTCCTTCCCCGGGAGGCGCCGCCGCCCCCGTCGGCCGTCGCGTGGTCCCGGAAGACGAGCCCCCCGGTCGCGGCCTCCGAGTACTCCGGCTCCCAGCTCATCTTCAGCTACACTTCCAACCCCTTCACCTTCGCCGTCAAGAGGAAGTCCGACGGGCAGACCCTCTTCAACTCCGCCTCCGGCGACTACGACCCGTACAGCGCCCTCGTCTTCAAGGACCAGTACCTCGAAATATCCACGAAGCTGCCCACGGACGCCTCCTTGTACGGCCTGGGAGAGAACACGCAGCCCCACGGGATCAAGCTGTATCCGAACGACCCGTACACGCTGTACACGACGGACGTGTCGGCGATCAACCTGAACACGGACCTGTACGGCTCTCACCCGGTGTACATGGACCTGAGGAACGTGGGCGGGAAGGCCTCCGCGCACGGCGTGCTGTTGCTCAACAGCAACGGCATGGACGTGTTCTACAGAGGGAGCTCGCTGACGTACAAGGTGATCGGAGGGGTGTTCGACTTCTACTTCTTTGCCGGCCCGACGCCTCTCGCCGTCGTCGACCAGTACACGCAGTTCATCGGCCGGCCGGCTCCGATGCCCTATTGGGCTTTTGGTATGAATCGCTTACTTGCTCTGTGTTCTTTTTTTACCAGGAAAGGAGTCGCGTTTACTTTTTTACCATTTCGAGGTTACTCAATAGCACTGGACACTTGTTAAGTAATTAGATAGAGATATCTTGAATATATTAAACTTGCAGTGTCTTATGTCTAATGGATGTTTTAGGAATCGGACATTTCATATTCATCATGCTTAATAATTCATTCTAATCGCTCTATCTGTGTCTTATTTTAGGGGAGATGTTGTCTTGACTCGATTAGACTAAGATAATCACCTATTAAAAAAGGTCGTAAAAGAAGCGAATGTATTCGTTGCATCGGGATTGGTTTGTTGGTGCGGTGGATCATTAATTCGTGGTTGTGGGGTATGTATCGTATGAATTGTTCTGTGTTGCCCCACCATCAGTTTCTTGCTATTCACCTCATGAGGACCTCGGTTTCACGTCACTGTACTGTTTCTTTTATTGGTCTTGGAATGTGGAACCATTGACTACTTTACTTGCATGATTGATGGGTTTATTAAGAAAGTTTAGGTGTGATATTTGTTACTGACAGGGTGATAGGAATTATTTTAATTGGGCGTGTTGATGTTTTTTTTTTTTTGCATTCGGCTTTTAGTCTGTAGTTCGTTTAGTGCCGGCATGCGTTCTTTCGGTATAATTTCGGCACCCTCGCTGTCGACATGTATAGTTGGACCTATCACATTCCACTAGCATATGGTGGAACCCTCAAAAGAGTGTACAAGACAGGTGTGATGGTCGGGATAAAAGGATTTCTGATTATCGCATCCATCCTAGAGTAAGATCATACTGGTGCAGGAACTTGTACATTTCGGTCCACAGAGTCGGAAGTCAGGTAGTTGATGATATGAATGGATACATATAAAGTAGTCGAATTGACTAAGTTCAGAACTGGTGCAAGCTGCAAATGGTTTGTGGGTCCTTCCTGAAGGATTTATGTGGAGGTACCTTATTTTCATTAAAGAGATGGTTTTTAATGACCACCTGAGTTGCACGTTACTACGCCCGAGTGCTGCTCCTGGTTGATAATTCAATTACGACTTGTCTGAAGTGGAGCTATCTTTTGTTCATTTTCGAGTGTAGGTTGGTCCATTTTCCTCTTTCCACTTCACTGTCCTTTATGTGTCTCATCTGTTCTATTCATTGTGCAAATGTTGGTAAACAATCACCAGGCAATGCTCGATCTTTTAACCAGATCAGTACTCAAAATGAACAGTAGGTCCGCATAAAAGATGAGGCGACGCGCGAAAAAGATGAAGGATCTTATGATGACTTGCTGGTTTGGGCACTTGTTTTCATTTGTTTACTTTATGATAGCCTAAAATCTTGACCTTTGCATAGACAACTTTTGAAACGTAGGCCAACTGGTGGACCCCTGAAAGCAATCATGCCTGAATTTGTGCTTCTCTTGTCCTTTTCTCACGTGCCCCTTCCAACAAGACGTGAAGACTGGACCATGGCCATCAGATTCTTATCACAATGCTCTACTAGCGCATGTTATTTGATCAGATTTTAAATATCTTGAGGGAAATTACGGATGTGATATCAAAATTATATTTCTAGATTGTTGTTCAACATAACGACTGAGGAATTTAGTGCCAAATGTTATAGGCAAACACCTTATTACTTCGTTGAAATCTTAGTTCATAATGTAGAGGGAAAGCACACGACGAAAAGTTCCCCTTGGATCAAAATGAGTGGCTCGTGATTTATTTTTTTTGCTTATTGGCGATCTGTTGCGTTTGGTTTAGGAGATGATTTCTTCTTGATCAATGCAACACTTCAAGTTTAGATGTAGTTTCTAGTGCAGGAGATGGCGTTAATGCTCCTTCCTAATTGCTTATACTCTCAGTTACCTGTACAAAATGTTGTGCTTTCAGATAATATCCATAGATGATCTGGAAATACGTGTGTAAAGCTATATATTTACCGTGTCTCTGCTTTTGGTTTCTACAGGGTTTCATCAGTGTAGATGGGGCTATCATAACCTTTCTGTTGTTGAAGATGTGGTTGCGAACTACCAGAAAGCTAAAATCCCGCTCGATGTGATTTGGAACGACGATGATCACATGGACGGCAAGAAGGATTTCACCTTGCACCCTGTCAATTATCCCCGTCCAAAGCTTCTGGCTTTCCTGGAGAAGATCCACAGCATGGGCATGAAGTACGTTGTCATTAATGATCCGGGAATCGGCATCAACTCCACCTACGGTGTATACCAAAGAGGTTTGGCCAATGATGTCTTCATCAAACATGACGGCGAGCCCTATATCGCTCAAGTTTGGCCAGGAGCTGTTAACTTCCCCGACTTTCTTAACCCAAAAACTGTAGAGTGGTGGGGTGATGAAATCCGACGCTTTCACGAGCTTGTCCCTATTGATGGCTTGTGGATCGACATGAATGAAGCTTCCAATTTCTGCTCGGGGAAGTGCAAGATCCCCAAGGACACGATATGCCCCAATGGGACTGGGCCGGGCTGGATCTGTTGCTTGGACTGCAAGAATATTACCGATACCAGATGGGACAATCCGCCTTACAAGATAAATGCTTCGGGATTGCAAGTACCACTAGGTTTTAAAACCATAGCTACAAGTGCTGTCCATTACAATGGTGTATTGGAGTATGATGCTCACAGTATATATGGCTTCTCACAATCAATTGCAACTCACAAAGGACTCGAAGGGCTCGAGGGAAAGAGACCCTTCATATTGTCACGCTCAACTTTCGTGGGCTCGGGGAAGTATGTCGCTCACTGGACTGGAGATAACCAAGGCACTTGGGAGAATCTGAAGTATTCCATCTCCACTATGCTGAATTTTGGCATATTCGGAGTGCCGATGGTCGGTTCAGACATATGCGGCTTCTACCCTGCCCCAACTGAGGAGCTTTGCAACCGGTGGATCGAAGTTGGTGCCTTTTACCCATTCTCAAGGGACCATGCGAATTTCTATTCCCCGAGACAGGAGCTTTATCAATGGGAATCGGTAGCCGAATCTGCTAGGAATGCTCTTGGCATGAGATATAGGCTCCTACCTTACTTGTACACTCTCAGTTATGAAGCTCATGTGACGGGAGCCCCGATCACACGGCCTCTTTTCTTTTCATTCCCCAATTTTGTGGAGACTTACGGTTTGAGCACCCAGTTTTTGATCGGTAGTGGAGTCATGGTATCTCCCGTGCTTGAGCAGGGCAAGACAGAGGTCAAGGCGCTCTTTCCTCCTGGTACATGGTTCAGCTTGTTTGATATGACGCAGGCCATATTGTCAAAAGAGGGGCAGTATGTCACCCTCGATACGCCATTGCACGCGGTGAATGTTCACGTGTATCAGAACATGATCCTCCCAATGCAGCAAGGTGGGACGATATCCAAGGAAGCGAGAAGAACGCCGTTTAGCCTCGTGGTGACTTTCCCAGCTGGAGCCCAGGAGGCGGAAGCGAAAGGCCAATTGTTTCTCGATGATGATGAGCTTCCAGAGATGAAACTAGGGGGTGGGTCTTCCACGTATGTCGATTTTTACGCGACTATTAGTGAGGGGAAGGTCAAGGTGTGGTCAGAAGTGCAGGAGGGCCAGTTCGCATTGCAGAATGGTTGGATCGTGCAGAAGGTGTCCGTGTTAGGATTGGATGGGATTGGGGCATCCAACCTTGAGATCAACGGCGACAGCGCCGCAGAGAATGCGGAAATGAGCGTCTCGCCACAGAACTTCTTGATGCCGCTCTCTGGTGTTGAAGAAACGAAGAGCATGATGGTTGAGATCAGCGGGCTCAAGCTGCCTCTGGGGAAGAACTTTGCCATGTCGTGGAAGATGGGAACGAAAGGTTAAGAGATTTCAGAATAACCCTGAATTCGCAATCGATTAGTCTACTTTTACTTTGCTGTTGGTCGTTCATGGAAAGGAGATGAGTTCAAAGAGAGATTGCCCATCCTTTTCCGCTCGAGGAAAAAAAAGAAATGTGAGCAAAGAGCGAGGTCTTGGCTTTTCCATTGTTTGCTTGAAATAAAAGTTGCGCCGTTTTCAGGATGTATTCTGCTTCCAATTTCGCTCTCTGCTATCGCGTTTCAGATGGGTTAAGCTGATGATGATGTTGGTGAGTAGTGGATGCACATGTGCTTGACAACTCTGGCTAGAGCAAGTGCACACCGATAACCCTGCATACCTTTTTCGACACCGTAATCGATTGATCCTACTACCGTGTGCCGCGCAACAAGCTTTCTTTTGCCAATAGTCCTCGAGTGGCTTTTCTTTCGCGGGCTGCGAGGTTTCGATGAACCGGTAAGGATCTGAGGATAATTTCTGGGATGGGTTCATCCTCAAAGCGCCCAAAATGAGACATTGAGCCTAAATCAACGATCACCCGGGACCTCATTCTCCGATGAAGACTCTATGGCTCGTGTTTCTCCAGCGCATGAACAGTGCAATAGATATTGGCTAGGCTAGACTTCTCAATACACACGGGACCTCAATAAACACAAACATAGTGAAATCTTATAGTCTACGTAATAACTTTTCCCAATTTAATCATGGAAGAAATGGTTTGCAATAGGGGACCGATATAGCGCACGTGGAAATAAGTTACCAACTCTCGTTTGATTTGAACGCGAACGTGACTCGACAGCGCAATCTAGTAAGATATCAATTTTCATAGTTCTAATTTGCCCCTAAAAACTGAACCTTATCTGCTTAATCTTTATAGTGCTGGAGCAAAGTCAATCGACTGCTCTGATCACTCAGCCGAACAAAAAGAAACAAAGAATAGATACTTCCCAGCTGTGTACCTTTCAATTTGACAATTATTACCTTAATAGTTTTCAATCCCACCGATAAAAAAAAATGTACGGTGACAGCGTCAAGTCGTGCTTGCGACTAATGGAATCCCCACCAACGCCATCATCGCCCCTGCACCAACAATCTTCCACAAATATCGTTCTTGATGACAGTTTCACCGATCGTCGTCACGGTCGTCACTAGTTAGAATCAAAACACCTTGGCTCGAAAAACACACGATCTTTTCATATCGAGCGCACGAGTAGGTAATTTCCATGCCCCAAGAAAGATCTGCTAAGCATTGTTGCTCTTTTATCAGCGTAGGTGCTGCTGCACGGCAGTTCCCGAAGCCGCTCGAACGTGTCCTAGATCGGTTGGTCGGCTATCATTATCTGGGAATTGACTAGGTTAGTTAAATCACCGCCAGGTCCACCACCACAGGTTGGGCTTCTTTCTTTCACGCACAAGGAATTTCTCCACGCAGACCCGCGGGAGGTTGATTTTGCGAACCATTCAGATCCACAAGAACCGCATCTTTTCTCACTTTTCCTATCTCTCTCTCTCTCCACGGAGAGACTCCGGAAGCAAACAAAATGCAGAAGCGAATCCTTCTCGATCTCTTCTCTGCTAATTCTCGGACAAAGAGATCGATGAGAAGTCAAATGAAAAGGCAGAGGGGAGAGGGTCCCAACCGGACTAAACTGTAGGACTAATTCCCTCCGCATTTCCGTGTCGGAAGCAAAACCCCAACTAGCCACTCACCAACCCATTAACTACCCCTCCGCCAAATCTCAAATCATCATAACCCATGTTCGTCCACTTTCTTGCTTCGGAACCGGACCTCGGTCGAAACGGATCCCGGGTTTGGACACGGGTCCGGATGCTCCCGGGACTCTTCCGGGTCGGCTTCGTTGTTTCGCGGGTAGATGCTCTCGACTATTCTGTTAAACTCGAATGCTGTCTGTCCAAATTCGACATCATATTGGATCTTAGTTCACTCCCACAAGAGCCAAGATGATGCGAGAAACATGCCCGATTGCGTGTAATTATTACACCATCATTCATAGGGCAGGACGAACAGCATAAAATGTTCGCCCTACGAAACCTCAGGGTTGGTTGAGCGAGGGGCAAGGGCAAAGGTGGAGGACATCATCAATGCCCGAAGGAGCGAGAGAGATTGAATTGGGAGCCAGCGAGCCGAGCAAAGGTACCGGCACAAACTCCTCGTCCCATCCATCGTCCCGAAAGAGCTGGGCTCTTGCAGCCCGCGCCGTGCTGGGCTCGATGCGCTGTCCACAGTACACTCCCTGCACGGTCCACCTCATCTGACGCAGCGCACTGCAAATTTCCGGAAAAAATTTTAGATACCGTAAACGAAACTTCCTATAGGGCGTAAAGGGTTTTACATGGGTCTCAGTGATGATGAGTCTGACAATCATCGTTTTTTTTTTTAAAGTAGATAGTTTAATTATTTTCTAAATTATAAGAATTTACTCCTTGAATACGTGTTATTTGTGTTAAGATTCGGCGCATAATCGCAAAAAAATAGAAAAATAAGAGCGAGAAAGAGAAATCGGCACACAATATTTTATCCCTAATTCACCCTTAATAGCACATCGCAGCTTCCTATTACATCCCCCAGTTATAATAGAAAACAGTTATATATAACAATAGTTAGTCATGGATCCAAACCCAAACTGAAAAAGCCTTTTGACTTCGCGGGGCTGTTGCCCCCTCCAACCCTCGTCGAGCCGGCATCTCAGGTCCCCGCCCGCTCACCGGAAAGCGGGATCCCCATGCCTTTGTGTCACAGGTAAATCTATCAAAATGGGTCATAAATAGGTATACACATGATATAAATGTTAAATGGATCGTAAATGGGTTTACAACTTATTTTAACTCAACTCATCTTTTTCTCCTCACTTAATCTCTCCCTCACTCCCTTCGCACTCTTATTTTAATTTGGATATGAGTTTTTCTAGATTTAATTAAATGTAGAAATGTTTTAGCAATATGAATCGAGTCGGGTATGAATCGATTGGGTATGGACCAATTTAAGTCGGACCATTTACGAATCAACCCAAATCCGACTCGATCCATCCATTTGACAGGTGTAATCGAGGAGAGTATAAATCACGTCCGGATAATTTGCTAAAATTTATCCAAGATCTGCGATGGGGCGAAACTGTCAAAAGGGCAAAAACAAAAAATGTCACTGCCCCCAACCCAGCCCCAACGGTGGTTGTCAGGCCGGCACTTTCGCTGCAATTACCTAACCACCGCCGGGCTCCAACGACGCCGATCCTCGAATCGTTTCGCGCATAGTCCCCGCCGTCATCATCGAGCGATCGACCCCCCAACGGGCGCCGTACACGTGTCGCCGAGGCGGGCCGCTTGTCGTCCCTCGCCCCCACTTCGAGCTCACCGAGGAGGCGGGGGGGCCCCACGTCTCCCCTTCCTTCCCTCCCTCCTTCCTTTTTGACGCCAAGAGGACGGGAGTGGGGGGCGGAGGTGGGCCCCCACGCAGGCGTCATTGGCGGGAAACCGAAGCGATCTGTGGCGGTCCTCCTCCGCTCCTGCGTACATCACGAGATCGCGTAACGAACTTGGCTTCCCACCCTTTTCTCCCATCTGGAGTCAAACCGAGCATGGACCGAGTGGGGCGGCTGCGCCATTTTCCTTTTTTTTGGGGATGGCTCTATGGCATGTATTTCTTCGGGGAAAAAAAAAAGGAGTAAAAAAAAAAGGGGGCATGTCTTAATCCTCCACGAATGCGTAATTTCCTTAAAATCGATTGAAACTCATGTTTGCTTTTCGATTAATCGTATCGGACACGATCATTCATATTGAGCCGAGCGAGTGATTAGCTTCGTAGGCGCCCGTGTCGGGCTCGAACAGAAAATGGGGCCGAATTTTTGAGTAAAGCTACGTCTTCTAACTAGCGAAATCGAGTCGTTGTTCGGAAAACTGTAAAATGTTGGTAAAATGCTTCTTTGATTGCCCACAGGCCAGCAAGAGAATCTAGGCTTGATAGCTCGCCATCGTCAAATACGATTCGAATTAGTTTGGTCAAAATGGCGGAGGCGATAAAGACAAGCGCCGACGTGACCCGAAATGGACCGTGTGATCCATGCGTGGCATCATGATGATTCAGTCCATGTATGGATGGGATAGATGGGATGGATGGATGGATTGGACGTACGGACGAGGGTCCATGTCACGGGCGTCACGTGACGGGCTTTAAATACTTGGCGTGAGGGGGGGGGGGGTTGGGGCGGGGACAACATGGCATAATTCCCAAAAAAATCTCAAATTTTTGGTCAGATATTAAATTCGTTCCGAACATTTTTTTATCTTAAAAAAATTTAAATTTTAAGTTCAGTCTCAAAATTTATACTAAATTTTTTTTATCTCAAAACAAAACCTCAAACTTTAAATCCACTTCAAAATCTGTCCCGAATTTTATTTTATATAAAAAATTACCAAATTTAATTATTTTTAAAAATATACATCGGTGATCTAGTCTCAACTTGACGTAGCACTTCTATATCGATAATAAATCCACATCAATAAAGTAATGAAGCTTTTTTTAGATAAAGAAAAGTTCTGAGCAAATTTGGACTAATCCTAAAATTAGGTTTTCTTTTAAATTAAAAAAAAAATTTTGGGGTGGATTTATTATCGTCCCTAACTTTCATATTCTATAATAGTTTTATTTTGGAAAATCTCAATAATTTTTATTTGGTTTGATTTGTTATCGAAGTGGAAATGAGATGGCGGTCCGTACCTATCGCTTAATTACTTTACTGATGTAGATTTGTTATGACGTAAAAGTACCACATCGAATTAGGACTAGATCACGGGATATATTTTTTAAAATAATTTGAAATTTGTTGATTTTTTTTACATAAAATAAAATTCGAGATAAATTTGAGACTGAACGTAAAGTTTGAAAATTTTTTTTGAAATAAAAAAAAATTCGAGATAAATTTAAAACTTGACTGATGTTTGGGGTTTATCAGGGAATTCATCCCAAAATATTTAAATCGGACAGGAATCCGTGAGAGGATGCGTGGCTCGACATGGTGGACTTTTCCCGTGTGCGAGAGCGCGAGTGGGTACGGCCGGGACAAGGTTGGCAGGGGAGGGGATCGAGCGTTGCGGACCGTCAGATCTCCGGATTTTGCCCATACCCATGCAGACACGGGTCACGTGCCAGCAGGCTTTTGTCCTGACGGAGGGAAAAAAAAAAAGAAAAGCCCCGTTTTTTCGTGTATTATAATGAAGGAATTAATAAATAGGAAAGTATTAGGAAAAATGGTGAAGTAAATTATATAAGGCCAGCCACGAGTATTATAATGCGATAGGCGGCGGTATCTTTGGAACGAAGCGAGCGTAGATGGATGTCTACCGAAAGGCAAAATTATATACCCTCTCGATTCTACACAATTTAAAAAAAAAAATTCAACGCGATTTCTTGAGGGACATTTTAAATGGTAATTTCCTTGAAATACCCTCCAAAAAAAAAAAGAAGTACCAGATTCCGAACCGACCCCTCCACGGACGAGCTCCAACCTTTGGGTTTGGGCGGGGGGGCAATTTTGGCTCGAAATAATCATTTCCTCCGGGCAAAATCGCCCTTGGCTATCGGCCAGGAATCGGCGCATGGCAGTCACGTACACCTTGGGCGGTGGGTTTTCGCCGCCTATAGTGAGCTAGGGGTTAAGTGGCACGCGGCAATTTGCTTAGCGGGTGTTTCGAGAAAAATTTCTACTCCAACGAGGCTTTTGGAAACAGGGCATCCTGTAAAGCGTCTTTCGCAATTTTTCCTTAGACGGAAAAGAACTTTAGAACCTTGAATGATTGTTTTGGAAAAAAAAAAGTTTGAATAAGCGGCAAAAGGCTTGTGTTTGGCTTTTGTACTGGTCGATTCCGATCGATTAAAATTTAATTCGCTTTTGACTATGGCCAAGCGAGTAGGTATGCATTTGTCGGGATCACAATCGTGCCATCTTTTCTCGAAGCGAGAGCAACGAGCTCGAGTGATGAAGGTTCTAAATTCTTGCATCAGGATAAGGCGTGACTTGATGGCTAAACGTGCTTAAAAGAAAACTTAAAATTTCAAGACTTTGATTAAATGCGTACGTTGATAAATAAAATTTATGCATTTTATTGCAATTGTCCATCTTTTACATGAATACTATCCGTATCTTTTTATTTTTATTTTTAGATATAGAAGAAAAAGTTATAATCCACGAGAATAAGTCAAAAGTAGTCGATAAGCGCAAGAAGATTGAGCTTAACTTGCCGGCGTGTTGTGTTGAATTTAATTGGAACTTTGCTCAATTTCACGACGAGGTTTATCATGGACCGAGAGAGTAATTTAAATACGGTGCAATTTGCTTCGTCGATATACCTCCGTGCTTAAATTTTTATTTTTATTTTATGATAAGGAAGCCTAGCCAGTGGGTGAACTTCGGATGCGATGTAAGACATGAGCTAAAATTTGTAATTGATAACCCAAACAAAAGAAATAAGCACGTTGTGATATGGGAAATCCTATGTTCGCCGTGCAAGTTGGCAATTGTGCGTTGTTCCATCTGGCACCTTGTTTCGTGGATACACCAACAAACATTATCAATTTCTCCATAGGACAAAACAAACTCGAAAGATACTTTGCCAATTTGAAGATTTTCTAATAAATTTTATAAGAGCTATGGGGATTATATATCACGGCGTAACGTTAAAATGAGATATGAAATCGCAATTCAAAATAAGAAACGAATCTCTAACACTAAAAGGATGGCCATGAATATTTTAAAATAAAAGAGGCTTAGATAATTCATTCTCCAACTTTTCCATTCGGGCACATCTTTGCTAATGGTAGACTAGGAGTTATAGAATTGTCCCCTCAATTGCTCTGAGTGGCTTGATCTAAACTCTAGCTATGCCATAAGTCATGACTCTCTGTATACTCTTCTTTTGACCGTACTACTACTTCTAGGATATGTACGCACGTGTACAATCAATCCGGACATGCTTTTAAGGTAATCATCGTCAGTGTTTTAGGTGACATATAATAATAAAGTAAATCGAGTTTAAAGACGACAATTAACTTTTCCACGTGACGAAGGCATAATTTCCCAATTTGATTTGTGGTTCTCGAATCCAATCGGTAATTATTATTCATCCGGTCACGCTTCCAATACTTTGATTAAAAAAAGAAACCCCGAAAATTTGCTAAATACGGCAACTGACATCAAGTCGAGGGGCAATAACATTATTGACCTTCCTTAATAGGTAGATGCATTAGTATAGGAAAAATAAAGAAACAAATCGAACAATACCAAGAAAAAAAGAAGAAATAAATCGAAACTGCATATGCTAGCTTTGGAATTAAATTTGTGACGCCCCACCATCGCTATCGCCACTTTTTGGAATTCGGGAAAACGTGGAAAATATAATCAATCTCTCCCTTTTTTAGCCAGATAGCAAATAAATAATATCTTTGTTTTTTCCTTTTTTTTGTCGAAATAACAATAATATCTTTGTTCGGTTGTGAAGATTTTAAATGATATCTATTTAGCCGGTAAAAAAAAAAAACAAAATTAGAAAGTGGTACACGTCACTAGTCACTCATGGGCAATTTACTTTTCCACAGAGAGAGAGACGGAGAGCACGAGCATTAGTGGCACGACCGTAAATAACGCGCAAGACTTTTCGTAGGGGCAGCAGCCGCAATAATGCCCCGTCGGCCAGTCGGGCCCGTCCCGAGCTGACCCGCGGCGATCCGCCTCCCTCGGATCTCATCGCGGGGCGCGTGCCGCCCCCACGCCGCACCCGAGCGGCTCGGCCCGACCGGACCGCGGCCGGTGGGACGGCGGGGGAGGGGGGGGGGGGTGTGGGGTCGCCCCTCGGCCGCATCTCGTGCGCACGCGCCCCCACGCGCGCGCGTCGAGTGAATTCGGTATCCGCAATGCGCATGATGTCGTGCCGCCGGGGGCATGATAAGTCATGCGCATCTGGGGAAGGGGACGCGGACGTACTTTTTGTCCCCATATGGCAATGAATTTCTACAGCTAGGAGTGAATTTTTCTTGCCAAATGTGAAAAAAAAATGCAAAAAGGGTCAATTAATTAATTGGCCCCGGCCACATATTCTGTTTTCGGAAAATATATATATTATAAAAGGGCCTTATTTAATAACTTAATATGGCATTTTGACCGCCCGGCGAAAGTTGAAATTGGAGTAGGAGGAGGAGGACGAGGACGAGGACTTTCGGGAAGAGCGGCCGCAGCGACGATAGAGACGCGAGAGAAAGAGAGAGAGAGAGAGAGAGAGAGACACCATCTGGGTGGGGAGGTATTAATTTTTTAATTTTTAGTATTTACTTTTTTAGTGACGATTTCGAGGTTTAACTAGTTGATAATTTTTTTTGTGCTTGCTGAGATTGTTTGTTATAGAGATTTGTGCTTTCTTCTTCTTTGAATTTTGGGTTGCGACATTTTCTGGTAAAAAGGTGAAAAACAGAGGGAGAAAAGGGGCAAGGAGAAAAACAAAATCAAGGGCGGTCGTTTTTACTCTCTCTGTTCCGAGAGCCTATATAGCCGGCCCTGGGAAGCTGATATGCACTCTTGAACCGATATCGTTTTCCCGTCGAATTCGAGAGAGAAAATCTCGGCCGTAGATTCCTCATCTTCCGGGGGCCTTCCTCTTGCCTCTTTTTTCTCCCTCTCCCCCCTTTTGCTATATATCTCAGTAGCTGCATCTGCTACGATCTTCTTGATTTTTAGCCCCGTCTCTCTCTTTGCTTGCGGAACAGTGAGCCACTGAGAGAGAGAGAGAGAGAGAGAGAGAGAGAGAGAGAGGAGGAGCGGTGAGGCGGAGCGAAGAGGAGGATTTATGTTGGTGGGTTTTGGATTGGCAGTGATTGGGGCTCTGGGTCGCGTCCGTTTCGTCTTCTCTTTCGCAATCATCGTCTTCTCTGGCATCTGCTCCTTGCTCTTCTGCGTCCGGTGCTCTCTGCTTCATGCTGGGGCCAAATCTGGGTTCTTCGTCTGCTTCGATGCGTTTGAGGCCAAAAAGGTCAGTGGGTTTGTGCCCCCCTCCCTTTTTTTTTCCTTCCTCGCATCGCTCTGTCGGGTGTTTTTCTGTGGATTTCGTGCTCAATCGCATCGAATCTGAAATTTATGTGTTGGGTTTTTGGTGGGGTTTTTGCAGGACTTGTTCTGGCGTCGAGTGCTTTGGGGGTTTTCACATAAAGCGATTTTCCAATCTCTTCCTGTTCTTGAGAGGGGGTCTCACCTGAAATCGTCTCTTGGTCTCGCACCGATTTACCCACTTCTTGGCCTTTTTCAGTTCTTTATAATTTTCTCTTGAGGATATTCAATTTGCGTTTGAGGGCATCGTTGAGGGGGGTTTTTGGTGAGGGTTTTGCGGTCACAGAAGAATGCCAGAGCCTCTGATTCAGCCTCTAGACCACAAGAGTCTCTTCAAGAAACCGAAGAAGATGATGCCAAGGTTCAGCGCAGACTCCAAAATGGTGAGGAAGGTTCGGGTTTTCTGTAAAGATCCTGACGCGACGGACGATTCGTCAAGCGAAGACGAATCGAACTACCAAAAAGGTGATGCCAAGCTTTTCGTTCGAGAAATCAATCTCCCCATCTTCTCTTCCCACCGTGCCGGTGACCTTCAAACCGAGAGCTCTTGCCAGGACAGCAACAACGGCTTCAAAAACCCCGAAAAGAGGAAGAGGGTCTCGCCGACAGCCGCGGCGGGCATGAAGAGAAGGCCATCTAATTCGCCTTACAAGGGCGTCCGGCAGAGAAAGTGGGGGAGCTGGGCTGCCGAGATTCGTGACCCTTTTCACCGGGGGTCCCGGATTTGGCTTGGAACATACAAGACGCCCGAGGAAGCTGCGGAGGCCTACGAGAACAAGAGGCTTGAATTCGAGGCTCTGGCAGCAGCTGGTTCGGCTGCTAAGGTGGAAGACGCATCCTTCTCGCACTCGCACAACAGGCCATCCACTTCTGAGGACTCAGAGAGCGTCCTGTCGCACACTTCTCCGGCTTCGGTCCTCGATCTGGACACTTCCGCATCTAAATCGACCAAAGAAGCCATTGCTGATGCCAGTGAGGAGATCTTGGAGAAACCCTGCTTGGAACTCGTGGAGGAGGAGCCATTGTTGTTGCTGGATGATGAAGCTGTCGACGATCTTGACCTCGGGAAGGAGTTTGAATCGCTGTTCAACGAAGACTTCGGGGGTCTCATGAATGATTTCGACTTTGGTGATATACCCTGCTTCGGATTCGACGAGAACCAGTCGAGCGAGCTCCCGGATTTCGATTTCGAGCTCGAGAATGATGACTTTGGCCATTGGATTGAGGAGCTACCACCCCTTAATATTGCATGCCCATAAGTTTTGCAGCTATAGAAGTATTACTGGTAGTGTTAGTAGTAGTAGTAGTAGTAGTAGTATTGTCAATGAAGCATATCGTCTATTTTATTAGCGAGTACAGTCTCGAGAACTGGGAATTGAGTTCTTGAGAGAGTGGTTTTGTCATTGGGAGTTCAATTTATTCGTTTGTAACTAGAGAGATAGTGTGTGAGTAGGGATTGATTGAGTTGGGGGAGAATCCTTTTTGGGTTTTATTGTGCTATTGGAGCCGTCCAAAAGGGGTTTATTCATTTTCTTCCCCTGAGAGTGTGTTCTGCAATGTCCTGAGATCTGAGAGAAGACGACTCAATCTCCTACTCACACACGTTCTGTTTTACTCTCTATATTTATTGTCCGATCATGGGTAATTTGAGATGGAAAAACTTTTGTTTGGCTAATCATTTCGAGTATTTGGTCTTTTAGTTTGGTTTGCGTGATGCGATTCGGTTTTCAATGTTTCATGTCCTGGAATTGCGCTTGGTTTGTCAAAACTTTGAGACAGCTGCTGACCCTGGGGTTACTCTCTAACATGTATGTTTCCGAATATCAAATGATTCTTGGTGGAGACTGAAATACTTGAGTGGTTGTCTGAATCAAGATTGGCCTATGAAATTGTAGATCGTGTGCCTAAATATCATAATATTGATGATTCATTTCATATATAGAGTATTCAGTTTCTTCTTGTTATGAAAGTAGGCATTTAATTATTCGAGAGCAGGTGTTTCTGGGCTCGCGCTCCTCACGTGAGAGTGCTTCATGGGATTTCAACTATCATGTGAGAGGGAAGGACAAAGCACGTTTCCGGAGTCGGTGCCTGCTTGACGTTCGATGGTTTTTCTAATCGACCAAAGAGGAAAAGAAAATGGGTTAATGGCGAACGACAGCTGCTATTTCATGTAGTTCGTACATGGCAAAAATCCGAGAAAATTGTACTCGCGTCCAACAATTTAAGGTCACCGCCATGTAGCTTGCGAACTGGTTAGGATATTATTGTCACAGGTGAGAAAAGTGGCGACTTGCTAATGCAAAATCCACATCGTATGGAAACTGTTACACACAGTGCGATGTTCGTTCGTTTCGTTCGGAATTACGAAACAGCTTACTGAGCATTTAATTGGTCCATCAAGCACGAAAAATTCTTCCGAGAAAAACAGGCACACGCTACATTCAAGCTACCATCGACCACTTGCTTATCCTATGCGCTGTTTGTGTGGCCAGCGAGCGGTAAAAGCATATGCAGAGGAGGAGCCACGAGACAGCTGGGTTTTTCTCTCTTGCATCCTCCTCCTCCTCCTCCTCCTCCTCCTCGAAGAGGGTGGGCAGACGTTCCGTACCGCGTCGTGGGGGTCGGGCCAGGATCCTCTTTTCGTCGATGCCTCACGAGCATTTTCTCTTCCAATTTTCCACGTTAAGCGTCACACTGCATTTCGTTTTCTCACTTGGAAAGCCTATCGTATGACGAGGCGGGGAAAAGGAGGAGGCGTAGTCATCGGGTAGAGAGATGGGGGAGCAAGAAGGGTGGGTACCCCCACCCCTTTTGAGCTTAGCTGTCCTCCATTTCCAGTCCCAGAGAAACAACAACAACTACCGACCAATCATCGAAGCATCCGGAGGGAGGGGCCCCCAAGACCCACCCATCCATTCCATGGCCCCAGAATTTCCCGCCCGACTCGCTCATTATTAAAAGACGGAAATCTTGCGACCGAAGGCTGAGCGAGAAACCAAGGAAGACGACGGAGTGTCGGGGGGAGCGACTCGGCACGCCGTCGCTGCGCCCCTGCACGTGCCTCTCGTGCGGCCGGGGCCTGCCGGGGTCTGCCCCACCCGTTGGAGTGCGGTCGAAGGGATAGGGATTCGGAGCGAGAGAGCTCTCTTGCGTCGTTCATCAATGGGGTCATCGGTCCCCACTACTCGATTGAAGATTTGTTCCTTTATGGTATTGGTGTCGTCCAATTAAGTGAAAACTATTCCTCGATTGATTGATTGATATTTCGCGGAGGGAAACGAAAGTTTGCCAGGTGCAAACGTGGAGAGATGTTGACGCTTGTAGTTGAGGTCTAGTCATCTCGTGAATAGTCTAATTGCTCATGCGGTCGTGGGAATAATGTTCTCCGCCGTGCTTTTAAGGGATTGCTTGTAATTCTGTCTTTTCGATATGAGCGATCACGATTATTTGTCGTTGGAATTTCGTCCCGCTGCTAGGTAAACTCCTGACCGAGTATTACCTTGTAAATTACCCAATATTGATCCAGATTGAGTCTCCAGGTTACTTATCTTTGTTCAACATGGTTGTTTGTGACCTATATCTATAATCTTGCGTCCTTATACGATAAGGATCTAGTTGCTGAATACGTGATTTACTAGTTTGTCTAACAATACATATTTAAGATGAAGATGACCCGGTTAAATAATTCCTTAGAAATAATTGTGAGGTGTGATTGGTATAGATGATGATGCGGTCACGAGATGTGTATAATTTTTAAAAAAATTCCTTATAAAAGATAGAAAGTATCTTGTTCAAAAGCTCAAACGCCCTTTTCTTTCGTTTTAAATAGCGAAAGAGCCCATTAGCTGCCGCAGAGGGAAGAACAAGAACACATCAGATAGAACTTTAGCCCTTGAAATAGAGCAACGTAAGTCACCAACTCTATCGCAAACGAATCAGCAGGGGAAATGCTTTTGTGGATATTAGATTTTAATAATCACGATCAAGGCGAAGTTACCAGTGGTGTAGGTGTAGGACCTTAGATCGAAGGAAGAGAGAGAGAGAGCGAGATTGATCCGTGAAGGGATTGATGGTGGGGCCGGCGTGGCCGCGACGAGTGGCATAGCTGATGGGGCGGCAAGGAAGGAGGCTTCATATCGTGTGATTGGATGCGATGTCAATTCCATCTACGTTTGAGAAAAAAGAGAATTTTTATCTTATGTCTATACGATAATTTATTCGGCCACGAGACACGTGAAGTCCCGTGACCAGTTTATCTTCCAAAACCGACAAACATATTCTCACAAGTCAAAAAGTAATTGCCTTTTTCCCCAACGCCCGAACGCTCACCAAACAAGCAAAAGCAAATGGAGTTCTTCCCTCTCCATCCCCCAGAACCTAACAAGGCCTGATTCCCGCAGCACTTCGATTCAAGGAGTAGCTTTCGATCACGTTCATGGCGACCCAGCATTCTCAATAACCCAGACATCGTCAAGTTCCAATGATGTTCGTGCTCGTTGGACAGAGAAGAGAAAAAGAGCTACGAGAGCTTCCTCTACATGCGCCACCGCCTGAGGTTCGCTCATCGCGGGGGCGAGCTTAGTGCTCACCCCGGTTCAGGAACACTTTAAAATGCAGCTAGCGAGAGCCACTTCAAAAGCGCTCGCAGATCAACTTTGACTTCCTTGTTGGAACGAACCAAAAAAAATGATATCAAACTTTTAAAATTAGATGACTTCAGATATGCTAATATATGGGTAATGCTGACGGTAGATTAGAATTTTTAGCGGTATTTCTTTTTTTAAAGATCTGATGTATCCAGTATACTCAACGCACGTTAGAATTTCATCCTTCAACAGCACAAAAAGTCAACATGGAAAGTTAAGGTGAGGGCCTCATCAAATGCACCCTGACTTAGTGACCGTCAAGGAAGCGCGCTCCCAAACACGTGCTTGACTACCCACCCTTTGCATGGGAGAAATAATATTAGTCAAACGGAAAATGATGAGACGACGGTGCCGTGACTTCGTATCGAAACGGTCAATTCTCCGCCTCTAGTTTCCCTAGAAAGCGGCTCGATCCGTTTAACCGGTCCCCTTGGCGAAATTGGAATTGAAAACTCTCGTTTGGGAGGATGATGAATTGGTTTTCCTATATTATTCAAAGAAACAAATCTAACGATACCTAAATATTAAATGATTTACGAAAGGTTCAATACAAAAAAAAAAAACAGATTTAAGAACTCGAAAAAGTAGGGAAGTGTGTATCTCGCATGTCTTCGAAATTTAATCGATATTTCCAATGGCATTAAGGATATCCTTTGAGCTAATGAGAATATTCTTTTCTATATTTTCGATATTTAATTTGCTTTAGAATCATCTGTACCCTTTTGCCGTTTATTCTTTCTTCATGTCCGAGGGATCTCACTTAGTGGAAATCTTTTTCATATTGAAGGCTTACCGCACCGTTATGCTGGCTTTCCTCTTAAATTAACCATGAAAAAAGATATAGCATTGTAAATGGCTTCCGTTATTTAGAAAACAACTTCCATCAGCATTCATGCTGATCAAGACAGTCTTAGTTTCAGAGGAATACGTGATCTCTGCTCTGAAAACAGGATTGCCTTTCACAGATATCCTGTGTCTTGGAAGCTCTTCACGAAGTCATCAAACATCTGCTGCAGAGACTTTAATGGAGGAAGCCCCAGCTCCATTATCTTGCCACAGTCCACGCTATGTGGATTATTATCTCCCCTCTGGCTGCTGCACCTACAAATTTGGGAAAAGAAGAAAACTCGTGCAGGTTAATGGTTATGGATTCATGTAGTAGATACAGCTGAATGCAGTGAAAGACGCAACGCCTGGACGTGCTCGACTTGTGGTTGATTCGATTTGATGGCACGGGTTGGAACATTGAGTTCTCGGACGAGACACATGGCGATGGTTAGGGAAGTAAAGCAAAGCGATCGCGGCCTTTGTTTCTATACTCACTTGTTCTCAAAGGGGTATTGTGGATACTTGGTCCTGAGCATCTCAATGATTTGAGACCAGTGAGCCACCGAGCTTGAACATATCAGCCTGCCCGAGGCTCTCTTATCCTCCATAGCCAAGACGTGCGCGGCAACCACGTCGTGGACGTGCACGAACCCGACTGTCGTGTTGGGGTACTCGCCTCGTGAACCTGGCGAGAGCTCCTAGAGACTTAATTTTGCCTCCCCAATGAAAGAAAGAAAAGTACTTCTAACAATACAATTTGGTCAGGTTTTAAAGTTATTCAAACAGGGCACTAATTAACAGGCAGTGCATCAGAATTGACGTATTCCAGCACAACATTTTGCAGCGCTGAACTAATGGATGTGGCAACTTGATGACATATTAATGCCGATATGAATTGCTTAACTGAGGCAGGACAATTTGCGAATCAGATCAGGGAAGTCCTGTGGTTGGTGTGACACTGGTGATGGTGAAACTAACCTTTCACAATGGCTAGTGTCAAAAGCAGTGTGCTCGTCGGTTGCGGAGTGAGCAATGGACCGACCACAAAAGCTGGATTCACCACCACAAGATCGATCCCATTTTGTTCTGCCAATTTCCACGCTTCCGTCTCTGCAATGGTTTTCGCGTATGCATACCAAAGCTGCACCAAGAGAAGCAACAGCAGCGTCAGTACTCAGTAATGTAGAGTTTCTAATTAGAGAACCCGGTGCAGTCAGATCTCACGTTGTGGCGTGCACAGTACTCGGTATCGCTCCAGTGCGATTCGTTGAGGGGCGAAACCTGCTGAACATCGTCTCGGTATCTTATCGCAGAGCAGGAAGAGGTATGAACGACCCTCTTCACGCTACTCACTCTCGAACAGGATTTGAGCACGTTCACCGTGCCCTTTATGCATGGATCAATCAAATTTGCCTGAAATTGCACGCCAAGAATCATCCAAAGGAGTCGGAAAAACATGTTAAAGTTTGGCCAGTATTACAATGTGCATTTGGATTCTAACGCAAAGTAGTCGTGCTTAAATTCGATCAGAGTACCAACAACACAACCACACTCCTCAAGGGTAGCTTAAATAGTCACACCTTATCTGTCATAAAAACACATCTCTTCGTTCTTCGGCACTGCACTATTCGATGAAAATCTTAACTAGAGTCAGTCCACCAGAAATTAGAACCATTGGATTCAGTGGATCTCACGTATTCAACTGCTCAGATTACTTGGTCCACCATTACTAGGTGCATACTCAACTTGATTTTTGAAATCGACATGGCGGCACTGCCCTCGAGAATATTTTATACGACAATCTCTTCTTCCGCAATCTAATACTGAATGATGTTCAATCTTCTATACTCGCTCACGACGAGAACATCCTCAAATCACAATAATCAATATCTTATATTGCATCAGAATCAGGCACAGTTTACTTATTACTAAAGTAAACAGAAGCCGACCAGCCGTACCAAGATTTTACCTGGACGTTGTCATCACAAGGGACGATAACTGGGGAGGCGGTGTGGAAGACGCCATCAACGCCATAAACAGCCTCGTCGAAGCTTCCTTCCACCATCAGATCAGCTTTCATTATCCTCAGCCTCTCTTTCGCTCCCTTGAACTCCTTTAGATGCCCAACCTTCCCCTCATCCCCTGGTTGCCTCAAAACAAAGACAGAGCAACACAATAAAAAGTTTGCCTCCTCTTTTCTTTGTGAGAAAACAGTGAAAGAGACAAACTAGACTACTTGTTGATTTCCTTACCAGGGTCTCTGACCGTCGCTCGAACGGTGTGCCCATTCTCGAGCAGGGACTTCACCAGATGCCCCGCGATGAACCCTGTTCCTCCGGTCACACAGTACTCCGGCATCTCTCTCTCTCTCTCTCTGAGAAACAATCACGGAGGCAGAAACAGAGCAAAAGCAGGGGAACGTGTGGTTCGACTGCCCCTGTAGCTACAGCTTATGTATGGAATGGGTCACTCTGAGGTTGAGGCGTCGCCAAAGGATGCGTCTCTCTATCGGAAGTTGAATGGGTTTCACTCTGCTTCACGTTTCATGGATCTACCAAAAGTGGTTCACATCGTGCCTTCGGAAGCTGCATTAATCTATCAAAATATTTCTCGTTAGCCGGCTAAATTCCAATGAAGCGATGTCAGAGTCCATATGCACTTGTCGAATGATTGACGCATGGGTTGGGAAAGGTTAGGTGCTTCACCGATTTCACGGGATACTTTCGAATAAAAAAATGAAGCGGGGAAAAGTAATCCGTTCTATTCCACCTTAAAATCACTCTAAACAATGCCACGATTTTCTGAGATGGACTTTATAATTCCTCAGTAAGGCAATTAAAATATCATCTCGTGTTTCATGTGGATTCAGTGATGAGTCTGATGACAACATCGAATTGGCGAGTGACACGTGGGTTTAAAAAATCTAATTACATACATCGGTTGGTCTAATATGAACCCGAGTCGATACAAAATTCCCTACTTCATGTGAATTTTCATATATTTCCCCATCAAAATCTTGATTCTCTCTGGCGTGCAACAGATGGTTAAGAAAAATTTTTGTTTATAATTAGCGCGTGATTTTAGTAAAAACTCTTATAGCTCTTTCGAGAGTGTTCTTTTTACCCGAGTGCTCAACGGTCGATCATAACCGGTATTCTTAGTCTATTTGTAAATATTAGAACCTTCTTTAAATATGAAATTCCTAATTATGATGCGATTGAGAGGATTCAAAAGAATTTACTTCTTGGACTTAGTCCTCTTTTGTTATGACAAGTATTATTTCTTTTCAAAAATTTTAAAGGGATAATAATGTGGTTGGTAGTTAACTTTTGTTCGACATTCAATGTTGTTTTTGAATTTTATTAGTCCTCAAACTTTTCTCTTTGATCTAGGGCCGTGCCTGAGGAAGGTGCGCAGCGTTAAACCTAGAAGTGTCAAAACATGTTAAAGGCCAATTTTCTAACTTATATATATATATATATATATATATATATATATATTGGCCAGGATTCTAACTCATATTTAGTGGGTTGAGTTTTAAACAAATCGATTGTTGTGGGCCTAAAGTAGTATAATTATAGCCCAACTAAATATGGGTGCTTAATGGGTCTGAAGTTTAACCCACTGACAACCCGCCAAACTATACATCGTACAAACCGGAGGTTTCACAGTCGAGGCTTCTTGTTTGACTTGTTTGCCAAAGCACCAAGTTGCCCTGGTCACGGGCAAGGCTCGTGCAACTTGGAATTGAGCATTTGATGTCGTCTTTGAAAAATTCGAAAACATTGAATTTTATATTTTGCAATTCTCAATTGTCCGTTACAAAATACACTTGTAGGAAAACAGAATTCTTACTTTATTCATTTTTTTGCTTTCTCCCGGGAATATCTTTGATACGTCTAGTTGAATTTGGAAAATATCATTTATTTTGATATAAAAAACCAAAATACCGTCAAAACTCCTAAACTTGATGAGAGAGCTCGGTACACGCTCATTTGCCACATCTATAACAATGAAAATGAATGTAATGGATAAATAGATTATTAAAATACAAATATATATTCTGCGCTGCCTTTTAAGAGCTTAACCTTTAAGACCAAATGATTTTCGTACTTGATTTCAAACTAATACTGGAGGCAGATATCTCGAGTTCAATTCCTTGTACCTTTTTCATTCGTTTATTAATCTTGCTTCCCTATACATAATCATCATGGGTTTTCAAGTTTGAGGTTGGCGATAGTAGACATTGGTGGCGGGGAGGAGAGAGTTTTGTAGGGGGCTTTGAGGGTGAATAAGAGACAACAATGAAGAGCACCGCAAGACGATGACGACAGCGGTGACGAAGAAGAAGCACGAGTTACGTTGTGTAGGGATGCATATGGGTTAGGTTTGGGTCGAGTTTGTTATGGCCCATATAAAAGATTCCCAACCAAGTCGGCAAGCCTATCTACGGAGTCGTCCATTTTTCACGAGCCACAATTTAAGAAGAAAGATTGCTAAGTATGGGAGTTTGAATCGGGTTAAGTTTGGTTGCATTGCATGTAAATGGGTTAATTTGGGTTGGATTATTCTTGACCTAACCCAATCTACCTATTTGACGGGCCTACTCAAACTTTATGACCCCGCAACCTCAACCTCTGATCTAAGGCCACGCCGGCCTCAAATCTGAGGTGCATCAGAACTGAGGTCGGGCACCGCAAAACCAAGGTTGTTTTGTACCTCATATATGAGTACAGGATGGAGCGAATTCGGGTTGCTTTGTTGTTCAACCGCAGTAAAGATGGGCGGTGGGCAGCCGAGTTTCATGCTGGCGTTCATGTCCGAGCTTGGCACGTGGGGCGGTTCGCGCGGTTGTGTACGGAGGATATGGAGGGAGGGGGTGAACGCAGACCTACATACAATAAGCAAAAAGGCTAATCATAGAAATTAAGGTAAAAGACCGCATCAAATGCCACCCTAAATTAGTGAATGTCCCCTGCGAAACGTCAAAGAAGTGAGCTTCCAAACATGTGGAAATGGCTTCCATTATTTGATCAGAGTTTCAGATTATTTTGGTATCTGCTCACAGAACAGGATTGCCATCACAGATAGCCTCTGTCTTGGAAGCTCTTAATGCAGTCATCAAACATCTGCTCCAGAGATTTTAATGGAGGAAGCCCCAGCTCCATTATCTTGCCACCGTCCATGCTGTGTGGATTATTATCTCCGCTCTGGCTGCCGCACCTACAGTATCGGAATAAGAGAAACTCTGCAGGTGAATGTTATGGATTCGTGTAGAAGAAGATACAAGTAAACGCAGTCGAAGACACCACGCTGGAGCTTGCTCGACACGCGATTGATTAGATTTGATAGCGTGAGCGCGGACAATAATTTCTTGAAAGAGATGTGCTGATAGTAGCGAAGTTAAGCAAAGTAATTTGCTGCCTTTGTTGTTATACTCACTTGTTCTCAAAGGGGTATTGTGGATACTTGGCCCTGAGCATCTCAATGATTTGAGACCAGTGAGCCACTGAGTTTGAACATATCAGCCTGCCTGAGGCTCTCTTTTCCTCCATGGCCAAAATGTGCGCGGCAACCACGTCGTCGATGTGCACGAACCCAACCGTCATGTTGGGGTACTCGCCTTGTAAACCTGGTGAGTGTGCCTATAGACTTAATTTTTCCTCGCAGATGAAAGAAACATACTTTTAACGATATCTAGGTCACCAAACCGAGCCAATTCAAGGAGAAATAGATTCTGCTAAGTGGTTCTAGTAAACCAGCATCATCATCCAATTTGATCAGGTTTTAAGTTATTCAATCAGGTGTACTAATTAACGGGCAGTACAGCGTAATTGATGTACTTCAGCACAACATTTTATGGCGCGGAACTAGTGGATGCGACAACTTGATGACTTACTAATGTTGATATGAATTGCTTAACTGACGGAGGACAATTCGGGAATCAGAAAAGGGAGGGAAGTCCCTGGTGGGTGTGACGCTGGGATGGTAAAACTAACCTTTCACAATGGCAAGTGTCAAAAGCAATGTGCTCGTCGGTTGCGGAGCGAGCAATGGACCGACCACTAAAGATGGGTTCACCACCACCAGATCGATCCCATATTGTTCTGCCACTTTCCACGCTTCCTTCTCTGCAATGGTTTTCGCATATGCATACCAAAGCTGCACCAAGCGAAGCAACAATAGTTTTTGCAGTACTCAGTATTGTAGAGTTTCTAATTAGAGAACACACTCCAATCGATCTCACATTGTGGCGTTTACAGTACTCGGTATCACTCCAGTGCGATTCGTCGAGGGGTGAAACCTGCTGAACGTCATCTCGGTATCTTATTGCGGAACAGGAAGAAGTGAGAACGACCCTCTTCACGCTACTCGCTCTTGAACAGGATTTGAGCACGTTCAAGGTGCCGTTTATACATGGATCAATTAAATTTGCCTGAAATTGCACAGTGCACACCAAGAATCACCCGGAGGAGTCAGAATCATACACAGGTAGGCTATTACTAAGGCAAACAGAAGCTGACCAGTAATACAAAGATTTTACCTGGACGTTGTCATCATAAGGGACGAGAACAGGGGAGGCGGTGTGAAAGACGCCATCGACTCCATGAATGGCCGTGTCGAAGCTTCCTTCCACTGTCAGATCCGCTTTCATTATCCTCAGCCTCTCTTTCGCTCCCTTGAACTCCTTCAGAAACCCAACCTTGCCATCATCCCCTGTTTTCCCCAGGAAAAAACAGTTTTCAAAACACAAATGAAAGATTTGCCTCTTTCTTCTAGGGAGTAAACAGTGAAAAAGACCAGCTAGACTGCTTGTTCTTTTCCTTACCAGGGTCTCTGACCGTAGTCCGAACAGTGTGTCCATTCTCCAGCAGGGACTTCACCAGATACGCAGCAATGAACCCTGTTCCTCCAGTCACGCAGTATTCTGGCATCTTCTCTCCCTCCCTCTCTCAGAGACGCGCGCCCAGAGACAGAAAACAGAGCAAAAGGACGTGAATGTGTGATTCAACTGTCCCAGTAGCTACTGTCTATGTATGGAATGGGGTTACTCTGAGGCCGAGGCGTCACGAGAAATGCATTTCTCCTTCGTTTTCCTCTGCTTTGATTATTATTTCAATCGTTAAAGTTTCCCAAAGGCCACATGGTTCGAGGATTACCAAACGTGGTCCACTTCGTACCTTCAACGGTCGCATCGATTCACCAGAGTATTCATCGTTTGTTGGCTAATTCCAAAGGAAAGGCTGTCAGAGTCACGTGCACTTGCAAAGGAAATGTGAGCATTTGCTTTATGTAACAAAGCATGGGCGTTAATGGATCGAGTTGGGTCGGGCTTTCTTGATATCTAATCCGATCCGAAACCTATAGGGTCATACTTGATCCGTTCAGACCCATCTGAAATCCTGTTCACCAAACATCCCAAGGCCCGGGCTGGGCCGGGTTTCGTTTTTTTTTTTTGTCACAACAATACCCATTAAATGCCCTCTCTCTCTCTCTCTCTCCTTAAGAAAGACCTCTTCCAGCACCAAGATGTGCATATCGGATCGGTGATCAAAACGCCATAACTACACAAGGAGTCCGTTCAAGATCCTACATCATTCAACTACATCGGAAATCGCAAAAAGACCAAACAAACACCTCAATGCCTCCGAACTACCCTCATCACCTGCCTCAACATGGCATGGACAAACCCAGAACCGATTCCTATTTACACTTAGCCCCTTCCTCTTTCAGACACACTAGAATTCAAAGCATCCACCACCCAGAAAAAAAAAATAAAAATGAGAAAAAGGAAGAGAAACCCAACGCGAAGCACCTCCTTACCTCCACCTGAAGAGAGCTAAACTTAGGTAACGAAACGCACGCACCCACGCAGAGCAGTTGGTAGAGAGAACGCAAAAGCAAAAGCTGGGTTTAACATAAGGGAGGCACCGTGTAGATGTTAGTCCTAATAGATGTTACTCTGCTCTCACCAAAAGATGTGAGGCCTCACCTTCCAGAGTGCAGAATCATCCTCACAAAGCCAACCAGAGGCACCGTGTCCTCCAATATCTTATCCTCCCAATCAACCCACTTCTCCTCCTCCTCTTCCTGCACTTCCTCTTCACTATCTTCGCTTCCTCTGCCGCTCAAATTAGTGCCGCTTCCTCTACCGCTCAAATTAGCCTTCTGCACTCCTCCGCACGCCTCGTCCTCCACCGAATATCCAACCAAATCCTTCGCCGGCCAAACAATCGGCCTCCGCACGATATCTGAGCCCAGCGCCTCCCGGCTCCGGACTCTGCCGCCCCCGGATCGGGTCCTCAGCTTGAAGAAGAACCTTGAAGCTGTCGCGAAACAACAAAGGGAAGTGATCGGTTTTGTCACCGATCGGAGAGAGATCTAGGTTTTTTGTTCACGCTATGTGTAGTGCATGCAGAGAGGGGGAGAGAGAAGGGAAGAGAGATGGAGAGAGGGAGATAGGTCGGCCCAGAGTGTCGATGGGTCGGCCCGACCCTACCCCAACCCTAATGATACCCCAAATTTTAGGGCTATATTCGAAGAAGACTAAAGCCCGACACTAAAATATCCCAAATTTTAGAATCGAGGCGGGCCGGCGCGGTCCGAGCCGGGCCGGGCCTGTGCGGGTTCTATTGACACCCCTATAACAAAGCATGCTTAGAAGAAGACTTCGCTAGTAGACATCATGAGAGGAGCCTAGACTTCTTTAGAGAATGGATCATGACATCAATAGGATTCTGTAGGGTGGGACTTAGTGGGGGAAGCATTAGGCTGGGAAAAGTTAGGTGACCAACCAACTCCATATGATGCTTTCAGCAAAAATAAAAATAAAGCGGGAAAAAAGGGAATCGATTCCGTTCCATCTGATAATCATTCCATTGATACCGATAATTAATCAGTTTGTCGATAGTAAAAATAAATTTAAAGTAGGAGATGTATAAAGTAGCAGAGACAAATGCATAAAGGCCGTCGAAAGATGACATAACCCATAAAATGTTGATTACGGAAGCAGACAGGTGGTAACCATTGGAATATCCTGGCGCGAGATTTAAGAATTTGAAATTGAAAAGACTAGCGTTGTAGAAGAGGTAAGCGCCACCAGAGTTTCTGTAGTGAAGGTCATCAATGAAAATTGTTATGGGGAGACTAGGTTGTCGACGAGAAAAGATGCATGCGGTTTTATGCACAGTTAGTGATGGTTTGATATGAAGGATAGGTATCAAGATAAAGAAATGATCGCCGACAATTATCTCATGGGAAATGACAGGTGTTAAGACAAAGAAAGAATCGATGATGGAAGGATTGACGACGGTTATCTCATGGGAAAGGACAAGTGTCAAGATGAAGAAAGGATCGATGACGGTTATCTTATGAGGAAGGACAGGTGTTAGGACGAAGAAGGAATTGATGACGGTTATCTCATGGGAAAGGATAGGTGTTTGAAACATAGGCGAGGCCAAATTAACGGTTAACGATGGGCATGAGGAAAATGAAGAAAAAAGATAAGATCGATGGTAGTTAAAAGACAGGTGTCATAAAATAATCGGCGAAAATGAGATCAATGGTAGTTATTGAATATGATCTGACCAAAGGCATGAGAAGGCGGTTATCATGCTCATAGTATAAATACCACTCGACAGCTGGAAAAATCCCCTGCAAACACACAATCAAAATATTATCTTTTAATCATTTTTACTTTCCAATCTTGCACTTTCAATTTCCTTAGTTGTAGTCATTTACATTTCTAGCACAATAGTTCTGTAATATGGGATTGATAGAGTTTAGATGCCACCGGTAAATTGCTAGACAGATTTGTTTGAATTGTATATAAAGTTCGAAGTTCATATTGGCTGAATCTTATCACGGCCTAGAGTTGCATTGTTCTTTGGGAAAATGCCACAAAAAACTTCAAATTATGCCATTTGTGACACATTTACCGTGAACTTTTTTTTGTGACATAAAAAATCCTAAACTATGTCACTTATGATAAATTTACCCAGAACTTTTTTTTATGACACGAGAAATTCCAAACTACGCTATTTATGACATATTTACCCCATAATCTTTAACCCATTAGCATTTTCATCTTTTTCCTTTTTCTTTTTTTTTCCTTTCTTCTCCGACGGAGGGAAGCTGGCGAAGGCAATCCTTGCCGGCAGTGGGTTGGGCGAGGGCTGCCCTTGACGGATCTGGCGAGGTCGAAATCTGGCGAGGGTCGCCCTCGCTAGATCTGGCGAGGTCAGCCCTCACCCGATGCCAGATCTAGTGAGGGCAACCCTCGCCTGATGCCGACGAGGGTTGCCCACACTTGGGCGAGGAGGGCAACCCTCGTCGGTGTCAGGTGAGGCTACCCTCACTTGCCCAGTTGAGGTGACCCTTGCCCGACACCGGCGAGGGTCGCCCTCGCCAGATCCGGCGTGGGCAACCCTCGTCGGCGTCGGGCGAGGGCGACCCTTGCCGGATCCAGCGAAGGCAGCCCTCGCCCAACCCACCGCCGGTGAGGACTACCCTCGTCGGCTTCCCTCTGCCAGAGGAGAAAGGAAAAAAAGTAAAAGGAAAAAGACAAAAATGCCCATTGATCAAAGTATTGTGAGGTAAATGTGTCACAAGTAACATAGTTCGGGGTTTTTTGTATCATAAAAAAAAGTTCGGAGTAAATTTATCATAAGTGACATAATTTAAGATTTTTGTGTCACAAAAAAAGTTCAGGGTAAATGTGTCATAAGTCGCATAGTTTAAAATTTTTGATGGTATTTTCCCTTGTTTTTTGTTTGCGCCTAGGTATCTCCTATCTGGAATCGCCATAGAATCCAATCTTCTCTTATTGAGAACGGAAGAACGATTTTTGGTGAATTATATTTGGTCGCGAGAATTTTTCCTACGGAACACACTCTAAATAAATGCTACGATTTCTGAGATAGACATGAGGTTCTCGATAAGGCAATTAAAGCGTCGTCTCACGTTTCACAACGCATTCTCGCTCGGATTAAGTGATCCGAATCCTCATATTGGTGGACGTCACGCGAGTTTAGAACATGTGATCCCTCGGATAGGTTGGTCCAGCATCAACCCAAGTCTTCTTTTATTTTTGGTGAGCGCTTAAGGGTGAATCATGATTTATAATTTCAGTCTCTTTGCTAATCTCACGACCTTTTCTGTATATGCAATTTCTAATTATGATTCGCTTGGGAGAGTCCGAAAGAATTCACTTCTTGACTTTAGTCCTCTTTTCTTGTCACAAGCAATATTTGCCTTTGGAATCAAAGTGTGGAAAAAAAAATTCGAAGTGTGGAAATATGATTCTAATCTTCGGTAAAACTCTAAAAGCATCACGTTCGAGAATGTCGTTAAAATGTGGAATGTTTGCCGATGCTTACATGCTAATGTGCAAAATTTACTCGAAAAATGCCTTTGTTTAATGGGCCTGTGCGTTTAGGATTAAGTAAAAGAATTTTTTTAAGCTTCTTACCGAAATTTTTAAAATTTTATTCAAATTTAAAAGAATTGCGTGTGAATTGATGTGCCAAAGCTTATATATTGTGAAAGTTTCATGTGTTTCGAGTTAAATAATCCAAAGTGTATCAGTTGCAATATTTAAATCAAGTAATAGGTAAAAAGCAAGAGCTCATTTCGCGCGTGGCATTTTCGACCATAAAGACAATAACGCCTTTTAAGTTCAGACCCAATTTACTATTTGTTCAATCAAAATCCTATGCTCTGTCCTCTATGCCTACAAGGATTCATAAAAAGATCGAGCAAGTCCTCATCCACAAATCCCATTTGGTTGTTTTAATACGGTGGATGTTCAAATTGAGGAAGAAATCAACCTTCGGAATAGAAGCTCTCATCTGTCTTTTCCTTATCTTTTGGCCTACCAATTTCATGAACATTTTCATCATCTTTCCTCATGAAGGTCACCAAATCCATTCCATCACCTTTTTTTTTTATTGGCATTCATACCCCTACCCAATCGGTTCCTTATGAGTTTTGTTCTATCAATCGTCACAATTCCCATGTTATGCCACGTGGCGAGTACTCGAGCAAACATTCTCTCAGGTCCGTTCTCAACCATATTTTGAAAGATTTACTAAGATTAGGGCTTTTTTTTTTGCCTTGGCCATGGTAAGATTAAGGTGTTAAGAGACGCAATAATTGGCTCCTCCTCCTCCTCCTCCTCCTCCTCTCGCGAAAAGCTTGGATTGGGCTCGTCGCTGACAGCCCTGAAGCTCGGGTTGGCTGAACTCGTGGACAAGCTCTTTCCCTCACAATTTTCTCGCAAGTTACAGACAATGAAATGAAACTTGGGCTCTTCCCTGATAGTCCTGAAACTTGGGCTGGTCCTGGACGGTCTCTTTCCCTCTCGCCATTTTCTTGACTTATAAACAGTAAGAACGAAACCCGGGCTCGTCGCTCATCTGTTAAGGTGATCGAAAAGGGCTCGACGCAAAAAAATTCGAACGAAAGAGCAGCTAGCTGGGCCGGATTCAGGTCGGTTTGGGTGCCACATTCCGTTGGCTTACAAGCATGGAGATAATTTGCATTGATAGGAGGAACGACGAAAAGCAATAGTTCAAAAATGAGGATGATCTGCACGTATGCACAACTCGGTAAATCCTCCTGGCGGATTGGGTTGTCCCACCGGCACGCACGGGAGTCCTGCGTCTCTTAATTGTGAGAAGCACTGATGATAATTTATTTTACTCCAAGAGTGCTTCCAATAAAGTTTGAACTCATGATCACCAAAATGTAGTTCGTGATATTTCGTGTTCTTTAGAGCAAATAAATTTCAAATATTTACTTTTTTCGGTTATATTGCCTTTTCCAGGTTGGCTGTTCGGGGCATCTTATTAGAACTTTTGCCTTTTACTTCTTGCTTTCCTCTAAACTTTTGGAAACAAACAAAATTTTGAGCTTAAAATATATAATTAATCAATTAATTAGCTTCACACGTTGATATCCTTATGTTTTCAAAGATTTCGGGCGTTTAGCTAAATGAAAAATACAAGATTTGGGGAAAAAAAAGTAGAAAATTCGAAAGTACAAATGACTTTTCTTCGGACGCTTTTATTCCCGCTTATTTCACTTATCTATGCAAATAACTTCTTTTAGGATGGCAACCACGTTACGTTGTTATTGATTATGTCTTTCCACTCAAGTCCTAAGTCCCATCGTAGTCTTTCCACCTAAATGTGATAATGTAGGCCCTTGCATGCATAATGAAGTTGCCTCGAAGTAATTCCATAGAAGAACCTTGCTTTTCATCACAATCTCACGTAGTCTATGACTCAAACATGCAGAAATGGCAGGTAATAAGCGCAGTTCCACACAGTCGAAGGTGCTTTTCTTTTATACTACAAAAAGTCATTGTAATACAAGCCTTTCCAGGTGTATGCTATTGCTCAAGTACTTGTTCATTTTCTTCGCCATTGAATTATACTAGTCACGAGAAAGTCACTCACTTCAAGTAGGATATCTTCTTATAAGCTATTGCAATTTGGAAAAGTTGTGGGTTTTGTGAACAAGTGTCCTTATGACGTATTTGAAGACTGTTGCGGAAGTCAAGCGATCGAACAATAAAATTTGATAGAATAAGAAAATAAATCGGATATCAGATTTACGTGATTTAGTTATAGTGACCTACGTTCATGGGGAGAGCAAGAACAAATTTCACTATAGATTAAGCGATACAACGGAGATTACAATCACACTCGAGTCACTCAAACACTCCAAGTGTTTCTCAAACCCTAATTACACTTAATAACTCACGCAGTGTTTAGCTTCACAAATCCTCATGAAATAATCTCTCGATCTTACGAAATAATTAACAAATCTTACTCAAGATTTAATCCGCTACAATCACTTACGCTTGCTCTTGGACGTAATTTACCGAAGAAAGACCCACAAAACTTGCCAAGCACTCGCTTCGATGCTTCAAATCTTCTCTGGACATAAGGGCACGAAGACCACACTTTGCACCCTTCAACTTCTGCCTCCCGAGGTGCCGCAGTAGAATATATTATATGTGCCCCAGAGTTGACCGAGTCTGAATCAAAAGCCACATTGGACTTTCTTGTTCGAGCCGTTGACTCCAACATCAATTAGGAAAGAATATTTGTTTCCTACAGCAAATATTTGATTTCCACTCGGCAACAAAGGAGATAATAACCTTTCCTCTTATGCTTTTCGTGGACCGGCAATGTCCAAGTCCAATAGGCTTTCCAGATTAAGGGTTCCATATTTACGAAAATATGACTTGGATATTCACATACACTTTTAGATTAAAATCGTCTATAGTCTCAAACTCGAGACATATTTTAACAAAGACAACACTTTCCAAAATACTTTGATAACAGAAGAACTACACATTTGAACAAAATCAAATACTTTAAATAATAATTTTATAATTTTCGAAGTACATTTGGTTAGACTTAAGAAGTGCTTTGGACAAACTCTTTAACATCTGGCAAAAGCTGTTGTGTTTTTCATTAATTTATTGAAGGGACAGGCTTATCCTATGTGGGGATGACATTCATCAATCGGAGGAGAAGGTAGTTGGGGAGATGGTTGTTGTTCCAACGCTCTTTCCTTTATGTCGATCGAACTCAATCCTTTGCCATTACGTCAAGCCCGGTCTTATTGAATTAAATATTTTAAGATTGATTAGTTCGGTCAATAAATGGAATGTGAAGGCAAGTAATATACTTGATTCGCTGCGGTTCTTTTGATCTCTTTGGCTGATCAAAGGAAGAATTAGTAAACCACGAGATCGAGTGATTATCCACAAACCCCGTGTTCTAATCATGTTGTTGACTTGATGCAAGTGCAATAAATACGTAGTTCGGTAGGAATAGTTAGGAAGGAAGGGAAAGGATTCTAAAAATACGATCTAGTTTCGATAAAAGGAAAGAGACGGGGAGATTACGAGAGATAGTAGAGTCGATTTTATGTTCGTTTATAATCTCTCCAAATTCCTCCATATTTGGTGGGATTTTTTTATCTCATTTAGGCATATATTTTATATCTCTTTTTAAATACACAAAGCAATATAAATTTCATAATACTTTCTTTTCATTGTTTCCCTCACTAGCATCCAAACAACGTTAAAGCCCAATCATTTCAAATGTTTCTTTTTTTTTTTCTCATAACTATTTAAGTTCATTCTTTTCCTTCCTAATCGCCACTTGCGGTAAAGTGTGCACATCCAATTTCCTAATAAGTTTGTTGGTAGGGTTGCCGAGGTTAGCTAACTTACTTCATACGAGAATAACAATATAAATCGAAGCAAAATCAATAATTTAATCATAACTAAAGCTTAATTAACCTCATCATTCTAATTTATAAATAGTTTGAGTCTAAGCTATTGGATGAACGAATGCATACCTCAATGGAGGAATCTCTAGCGCGACTCCCGAAGTAGGTGCAAGATGGTGTGCTCCTACAACTGCTGAAAGAAATTACGTTTTGATTAATATAATGACAATAATTATCAAGGGGTACCTTAGTATTCTCCGTAACTTATCCCTTGTTTGAATTTAGTAAACCCACTATATAAAGATAAAGTTTTTAAATTGCATTCTTATGGTCAGTGAACCCACCGTATTCACCGACGCCAGTGGTATTATCATTTGCAGATATAGGTAGAGAGAAGGAAGCTGAACTTTGGCTACGTAATTAGGTTATGATTAAAATAGTGGTTCTTTATGTATTTCTTCTTATCCTATCTTTCTTGTAACCTCTTCACGTCTATCTTGTTCGAGGCATCCGAACTTACTTTCCGTTCGTGATCAAATAAGCCAGTTTTGTCCTCACGTATGATGTCAACCTTATTAAGAATGTGCCTAGGGCAAGTTCCTCGATGTGCTCTCGAGTCTCAACTACATTTGTGTACACTAAACCTCAATTTTGACCAATCCTACCCAGATCGACTGCAATTGAATAAGGGGGAAAGCACAATGGCTTGCACGCTTTTTCCGGACAAGAACTATTCACCTAACATCTCTTTTCCAGCAATATACAACTCATTTCGTGTTTGTCTCAATTTAAGCGAGATCTCCAGCCGTCATTGTCCCTTTTTCATGGTACCTCTCCCTATATTTATGTAGTGAACCCAGAAGGACATGTTCTGGTAAGTCTCACTTTCATTCATTGATAACTTCTCGTGTATTCATCAACCCACCATATCTTTCATGATTGAATGTGAATTTGCATTTTCCATCATGCATCGAGGTACCCCACCGTAGCGCGACGACTTGGTCCGAAAGTCGATTAGCAGCACGTTAGTTATCTTGTTCTCCTGCACCATCTTGATCTGGAAATTCGGAAGGCCAATGACAATGATAACTTATTGCAAGGATTGTTTACTTTTCAGGTTAAATGCGGTTCTTCCGCGAAATATGGGTTGACTGAGACTGGGTCGGCAAGCATATGAAGAATGCGAGTGATGGATTTGAATAGCAAGACTTCTCATGATTGCCTCGACCCAAATCGGCAGGGACAGATCTAGAAATTTTTCTTAGCTGGAGCAAAATTCGGTCTATGATTATTTTAGTAATTAATATAGTATTCTTAATTAATCTTAAGCTTAAAACATATGATAAAGCTTCACATTTTTGTAGGTTTTTTTCCCTTTGAAAGCTACATTTTTCATATCCCCAAAGTCTTAAATGAAAACATTATTATCCACTTTCATATTTCTGGAAATATTTAGTGGGGGGAAAAAGGTTAATTTGTTATTTAGTATTACTTGAAAATCATGAACTATGACAAAAATGGGTACCTTACCAGAGATCATGAAAAAAAATGTGGATTTTAGGTTGCATGGACAATCTGCTGTATCTCATCAAAACGGTACCTGCACTTTTGTCGGGCTTTCCTTTAATAATAATTTGGGGCTCGTTAATTTGACTTTGACAGCAACCTAGCTTGATTAATTGCTTCAACAAACAGAGAAACAAAGAGTTGAAATAGGAGAAAATTAGCAATTAAGTCTTAAACTTTCCAACTTTATCAGTGTAGTCTAGAACCTTTGCGTAAATTCGAATGTAATCATTGCTGCCATTTGATGTCGAAAAACACTAATGTGATAGTCCACGTATGATGTCTGCTCGAGTAAAGTTGTCAACTTCAATGTGCTATGAAGCACAGCAGGTGACGATTGGACGCTATATCGGTAGTTTTCTACGGTAGTTGGTCGGAAGGACTACATTAAAATTTCGAGTAAAAGTTTATGATTACACTGGGTAAAATTGAAAAGTTTAGTACTGAAATAATATCCTTGCAAATAGGTTCAGGTTTGATTTGGTAATTTTCCCGTTGTACATGAACCTAAATTGTTTTTGTAATCATGTTTTCCATTATTTCAAATATTAAGCTCCAATGCTTAAAGAACATTTAAGTAATATCAAATTTGTCTCTAATTTCAATATACTGAAGGGTTATGTTATTTCTAAAAATTCGGCAAGTAAAGTAATTTGGCTTTTTAATCAATAAGTACTCCGTCTCCCGTTTCAATGGTGTTCACAATAGCTTTGGTGTTAAATTTGTGCTCGTTCAACGTGTTTTTGTTAAAAGCTTTGGCGTCTTACACTTGCTAAAGGACTTGTTCTCACAGGTGTTAGATTTGAGCTTGTTCAATATTTTTATGTTTTGTACAGTGATGGTGTTGGGGATGTCGAACTTTAGCGCACACCGCCGAAAAGCAAAACCATAACTACAAATGGAGATCCCGGCGTGTGCTCATCATTGATGACGATGTGTAATTCGGTGATCGGCCACTGATCCTTTTGCTTAGATGCAGTCGCAAATCTGTTCTTGAAGGACAAGCATGTGATTGACTTTGTCAATCATGCTTTGATGACATGCTTTGATGATATACTTTGATTTCTGGTTTTTGGTTTGTTTTGGGATTATACAGGCTTGCCTTGTTATGGAGACTTTTGAGATTTCCTATGGATCGTTTCATGTATCATTTTGGTAATGAATGAAAATCTTTTTTGACAAAAAAAAAAGTGGTTTGGAGAATCGGCATAACGTGGGAGCATCGACCGGTTACATTTGTTGGCGGAAACGAGAATAAGTTGAGCCATAATCCGGTGAGAGAAAGTTCAGCTAATTGCTTTCTAGTCTAATGCATAAAATAGTTTAAAAAATCTTCTTTGTTGTACACGTACTTTCACATTGTTTCTAATCAAGTCTCCGTATTTTTAATTTGTCTATCTAATTCATCTACTTTCACAAATTTCTAATCAAGTCCTTTGGATACCAAATTCGGTCAAATCCAGCTATTATATATGTGTTCGTTGAGTGACACCATAGCGCGTGACGCAAATAAAATTTTTCCAACATGAACATCCATATTGGCTATATTTTTATTCACCATCGCGTGACATCAATAAAATTTTTCCGACACGGACATCCGTATTGGCTATATTTTTATTCACCGTCAAACTTCATGCATCGGTTAAGTTACTCAACCTATGCCTGCACGTTTTCATCGTGTTATACTTTAGTGTCATCCAATGACCCACATCAGCTAAATTTGATCGGATTTGGTATAAAAGGAACTCGATTATAAAATTTAAGAAAGTAGTAGGACTTTATCAAACAAATATAAATTACACGAACTTGATTAAAAAAAGCAAGAAAATATATAGTAGAAAAGCTAAACTTTTCCGGAAAGATGCTACATTAGGAGACTCTTTCCAAACTCCAACATAAAAAAGAAAAATGGTTAATATCACGAAAAACTCTAAACTGTGACAAATTTATTCAAAACTAATTTTTTAACTACAAAAAACCCCAAATTGGTACACTTGTGAAAAATTTACCCTCTGTTAAATTGAATTAATACCACAAACAATCATATATTGGTAAATCTGTGACAAATAGAAGGGTAAAATTCTAAATTAGTACACCTGTCAATGGCATTCCAACTCAACAATTTGACTAAATAATTTAACAAAAACTAACGGATAGGTAAATTTGTCACAGGTGCACCAGTTTGGGATTTTTGATTGTAAAAAAATTAGTTTGTGATAAATTTATTACAGGTGTACCGGTTTGAGGTTTTTTTTTAGGCATTAACTAAAAAGAAAAAGAGAGTTTTGACTTTCGAGGGCACAAAATAATACGAACCCTATTTTCTTCCAATAATGATTCATAACAAATAGAATCTTATTTATATATATAGAACAATACTAAAATCGATACTTGATCATGCGTTTATTTTTTTTACCGCTAACCTACGGGACAGACGGTCCGATAATTAATCAAGTCGGGATGACCTGTGCATGACCTTTAATCTCCACGTGTTCTTGTCGCTATAATCAGGAGCTCACATTATTGGAAAAAAAGTACCATTTCTTTCTTTTCCTGGTTTTGGCTAGGGCTAGAAAATGCAAAACATAAGCAAATCTTTGTGCGTTGGGCTGTTTTCAGCTGGCTCTCATCGCCACGAGACACAAACACAACCGCACCTACTAATTAGTTCGCGATCGCGACATTTGTCCCTCCTCAAGTTACGTTTATTTGCGAAAAATGAATAATTTAGAAAATATTTTTCTAAGAATGATCACTTGTTTCACTAACAAAGATAAATGAACGAAAAATATTTTCATCGTCAATGAAAATATTTCGACATAAATTATTGTCAATAATCAAAATATTTAATATTGACTAATTATTTTAAATTATATAAACGATCATTTTTAATAAAATATATTTTTAAATTATTTATTTTTCGCGAAATAACGGAGTTTAAATACGAGCCGCCTCTGAAGTGAATTCGATTGGCGAACTTGCGACCTCCCGGAGTCCAAATTCAGGCGGCCACTGAAGTGAATTCGATTGGCGACCTTGCCACCTCCCAACTAAGACTTTCGTATCTGACCAAAAAAAGAAAAAAAAAAACTAAGACTAGCGTCATATCATCGTTTCGTGGCGGCGGGGTCGGTCATCCATGGTGTTCCGCTCATCTCACTTTCACCCGACTGCGTGCATATCGAGAAAGATCACGTCTTTGAATCCGTCTTTGATTTTGAAAGACTGAGCAAAATCAGAATTACAAGAGACCGTTTGACCTTGAGTCAATCATGTTTTTAAACGCCATTGACAAGTGGAAATTGTATCTTAGACGTCGATCGGAAGTGGTAACATGCAGAGAGTGAAGCTGTTATGGACGTAATGACATGACACCCTACATCGATTAGCTTCTTTGCGATTGGCACGGACAACTTAGATTGTAACCTGGTAGATTTACGGGTAACTTGATGCGATCCACTTGTCGCGATGCTAGCATCTATGCAAATCTATAATAACAAAGTTTATCTTAATTATTGCCTTTATAAGTGACGCATAGGATTCTGATTTGTAAAGAGTCCAGGTCATTCTCCACGCAACGAGCACTTTTTTTTTTGCACTCCGCACACATTTTGTTTCCAACTAGAATTTCTACTTGCCTCATTAATGCCACGAATTTCGTGCTAGAAAAAAATTAAAAAATTAGTTTCAATGGGTTTTAATGATGCGGATACTGATCATTTGAAAATTCTTAACATCATTTTGTAAATCTTCTTATTATGTACTTTCTTGAAGATTTTATTGTGAAACAATTACATACAATGAATAGAAAGATTGCTCCTCATGGATAGTGAAAGGATTTTAAGAAAGTTAGGGAAATTATAGACATTCTCATTCTTGTAGGGAGCAAAATGATGAAAGAGAATTTTGGAGGACGAAACCGGAGGTTTTGATGGAATATTCCTGAATTTCACTTAGTCGCGATAGGGTAGATTTGTTTCAAGGTATTAGTTTATGAGTTTTTAAGGTGCATTGAAAAGTTTAGAATGACTTTATACAAGAGGACTATTTGCAGTGCCATGTGACCTCGAAAAATACTAAATAAGACAAGTTAACATTTTTAGTCATTCAAATTAGACAGAGCTATGGAAAAAACTTGATTGCCGGAACTGAACAAATTTTAGGATCTATTCGCACTTTTTTGAAAGTTCCATAACTCTATCATAGTTTCATAATCAATTTTAGAACTTCTCATGCACTTATTTCTTAACCCCGTCGTACTGTTAATGCATGTGACAGTTTACACTAGTTATATCAAGGCTCGTCTATGATAATGATTTACTAAGTCTCCGCATCATCCATTAGCAGTAGTCGAATAGTCAGAACAGATGTCCTACTGATGTAGAGTTCTCTCTTGGACCCCACAAGTGTGAATGCATGTCTCGTCTTGTTTGGTCATCAGTAGGTCTAGGGATGACATAAATACCGCTTGAAATACGAGAATCCTTAAATACATGCCGGTTGATCCCAGATTCTCAACTTCCCAACCATTAACCCAACCGTCTATGCCATAATCGTACGAGGTAGATAAACAGATATACTTTCCAGGAGCACGACTATCAATCTAACCAATCATATGTATCAAGAGTGCTTTGTTTTTCTCGCTCTGAATCTGTTCGACGTAACCCGTAGAAGAAGATCGAGAGGCGGTCCATTTTTTCATGCATGTTTTGAAGCGGGCGACACTAGGATTCCACTGGAACCCGAGTGTTCCTTTGTTTAGTGTTTGATGACACGGACATAATGCAAGAACACCTCGAAAAACCTAGGTTGCCCGACATATCATTGTTTCGGCCCCGTAAAATTTCTCATATGGGGTGCGGGACTAAAGTTTGAAGCTGCTCCTCATGTTGTGAAACATCAAATCCACAAAAAATCAACGTATTTATAAGATGCACGTGCATGGAGACTCGACAAGCCCCATGAACTAGTTAATTCCAGACCTCTAACCTGTGCAGGTGGCCACAGCTCAAAGCAGTTTGCACACAGTTAGTGGGATTCGAACGGGCCAACTTTATTTTCTAAGCTGGAAATCCACAAACGGGCCAATTTTATTTTCTAAGCTGGAAATCCACAAGCACCCGAACTGAGAGATTAAAAATATAAGACTATTTTAGCAATTGCATGTAGGTGTAACAGATTCATACTGAAGATACTATACCAGATGATGGGCCATCCCGTGTGACATGGTTGGATTAACTAGCGGCCTACAGAACGGAAGGTTTTAGGGAGGAGTTTATCTCGATTTTGTCTGCTCTGATTATGAGACGTAGGTTCACTTGCGTACGTAAGCTAGAGAACGAAACAAGGCAAGGACTTTCACATTCGCCAGTGGGGCTTTATCATATACCGATTGCATACCCCTTCGTTTCGTATAAGCATGAGTCCCATGTGAACAGGGTCTACGTCGGAAACCAGATCGTAATGGAGTATGCGATGGGATCACGTAGTCTCTTACATTTTATGTTGTTTCGAGGTTTCCCCATTGGGTGTTTGCTTTAACCTAACCTGGGATCTCGCCTTTGCTCGAGTTGATGACGGACTTTCGTGCCGTGAGAAAAGAAACCACACGAATTGATATAATTGTTCGCGAAACCCAGGAGGGTCAATACATGTAACTCCGAGGCCCTCGTGTCGGGTTTTCTGCCTTTTGTCCTTCTGCCCTTTTTCCTTCATGGAACCGCTGGACTTATGCTAGAGACAATCCTCAACGTGCCATGCGAAGTCATCAATCACATCTTTCCACCCCCAACGTGCTATGCGAAGACAATCCGTCGAATGAAACTAACAGTTTCTTTCTTTCACCCCCTCGCAAAGTTCGGCTTCATTAATGAATCCCCCTCCCAGAAAGGGCTACGTACGGCGCATTACTCCACGCAGAAGGACGATGCGAGATCGTTAGAGATGATCAGATTACCATACCAAAGTAAACAAGTTGCTCGGGGAGAGAGGGAGGGAGAGAGAGGGCCTTCCGTAATTGGGTCAACCAACAAAGCTAAGGGAGGGCGGAAAGATGCTAAGGAGCACAAGTTACATGGACGGATACACCGAACAAATAGCTGAATTAGTTGGGGGTTTAGAAGATGCATCCAAATGTGGAATGGACTGGGAGAGAGAGAGAGAGAGAGAGAGAGAGAGAGTTTATGAAATGAATGGATCGCCCGAAAGGTCATTATTAATTATTAAGTGGGGCGTTGAGTGAAGGGAGTACCCTCCGCATTTAATCCCCTCATCTGCCTCCCCCCATTCAATTGCCTCACCATCCCGCTCCTTGCCGCGCCTTTATATCTGTCTCCTCCCCCTAAATAACTCCCTCCATCACACTTACCTCGCCCCTTGTTCCACACCACACCACACCACGAGACAACACACAGAGTCATCAGTCTCTCTCTTTTGCCTCTCGGACACGATGGCTCGGAGCCAGCCGGACTTCTCCAACTCGGTGAAGCTCAAGTACGTGAAGCTGGGGTACCAGTACCTGGTGAACCACATTATCCCCCTCACCATCGTCCCCGTCATGGCGGCCGTCCTGGTGAAGGTCCTCCTCCTCGGCCCCGACGAGATCCTCAGCCTCTGGCGCTCCCTCCACTTCGACCTCGTCCAGATCCTCTGCTCCGCCTTCCTCATCATCTTCGTCACCACCGTCTACTTCATGTCCAAGCCCCGCACCATCTTCCTCGTCGACTACGCCATCTACAAGCCCCCCGTCACCTGCCGCGTCCCCTTCTCCACCTTCATGGAGCACTCCCGCCTCAACCTCAAGGACAAGCCCAAGAGCGTCGAGTTCCAGATGCGCATCCTCGAGCGCTCCGGCCTCGGCGAGGAGACCTGCCTACCCCCCGCCATCCACTACATCCCGCCCAGCCCCACCATGGAGGCCGCCCGCGGCGAGGCCGAGCTCGTCATCTTCTCCGCCATGGACGCCCTCTTCCAGAAGACCGGCCTTAAGCCCAAGGACATCGACATCCTCATCGTCAACTGCAGCCTATTCTCCCCGACGCCCTCCCTCTCCGCCATGGTCATCAACAAGTACAAGCTCCGCAGCAACATCAAGAGCTTCAACCTGTCCGGCATGGGTTGCAGCGCTGGCCTGATTTCCGTTGACCTTGCCCGTGACCTCCTCCAGGTCCACCCCTACTCCAACGCCGTCGTTGTGAGCACCGAGATCATCACCCCGAACTACTACCAGGGCAACGAGCGGGCCATGCTGCTGCCCAACTGCCTGTTCCGCATGGGCGGTGCCGCGATCCTGCTGTCCAACAGGCGGTCCAACCGGAGGCGGGCCAAGTACCGGCTGGTGCACGTGGTCAGGACGCACAAGGGGGCCGACGACAAGGCGTACCGGTGCGTGTTTGAGGAGGAGGACAAGGAGGGCAAAGTGGGGATATCGCTGTCCAAGGACCTGATGGCGATTGCAGGGGAGGCGCTCAAGTCCAACATCACGACAATCGGCCCGCTGGTGCTGCCGGCGTCGGAGCAGCTGCTCTTCCTGCTGACCCTCATCGGGCGAAAGATCTTCAACCCTAAGTGGAAGCCCTACATCCCGGACTTCAAGGAGGCGTTCGAGCACTTCTGCATCCATGCGGGCGGACGGGCGGTCATCGACGAGCTCCAGAAGAACCTGCAGCTGTCGTCGGAGCACGTGGAGGCCTCACGGATGACACTGCACCGTTTCGGCAACACGTCGTCGTCCTCGCTATGGTACGAGTTGGGGTACATCGAGGCCAAGGGGCGGATGAGGAAGGGGGACAGAGTTTGGCAGATCGCGTTCGGGAGCGGCTTCAAGTGCAACAGCGCCGTGTGGAAGTGCAACCGGACCATCAAGATCCCCAGCGACGGGCCGTGGGCCGATTGCATTGACCGTTATCCGGTCCACATCCCTGAAGTGGTCAAGCTCTGAGTGGCCAAGAGGGATGAAAGAAGAAGAAGGACAAGAGGAATTATATCATCGAGCCATCAAGCAAAAAAGGGTTTGATTGGTAGACTGGGATTTTATAAAATGGCGCTCTCTCTCTCTCTCTCTCTCTCTCTCTCTGGGTTTCTTTTCTTTTCTTTTGGCCTTTCCTGTCTTTGATTTCAGTTATTTGCTAAATCAGAGTGGATTTACATTTACTCCTTCCTCCCTTGATCTGTCTCTCTCAGTCATCAGTCTCAATCTCTCTCTCTCTCTCCCCATACACGAGCATCATCAACATCATCTTTGTATTCCCATCCCACCTTCCATCTCTCTCTCTCTCTCTCTCTCCCCCTGTCTCTCACAGCGAGAGCGTTTGTCTTCTTGGGGTCGTCGACAGTGAATTCTCTCTGCTGTTATAAATTTGCTTAGATACTCTCTCGATATGTCCTCCTCCTTTTCTTTACTGTGTATTGAATTGAATTTCTACTGCCCATTGTAACGCCAAGAGCATACATGAAATTTAGACTCGGGAAACAAGTGTTTATTATTACCTAATGTGAGAAAAGGAGACGATATGGTTCATGGAACTTTCATTTATGTTATGTAATTTTCTCCAAGTTGCACTCTAGAAAATAAACTTTACGATTACATAAGTTGGTCCATCCCTTGAATATGTCTTGGTGCTACTAACCTGTTGCTATAGTAGTAAACTTGCTTATCAGTAGAAATAATTTAGTGGCAAGTTTTTATATATTTTAGTGCAAATTAGTTTTTTACTGAAATTATTTGGCTCTCAGCCAGGAGTTATATAGCTGAAATTAGATTACGCATGTCCTGATTTGAGTAATGTACTTATAGTATATCAATGAACAAACAACATTGTGATGGCGAATAAAGAAGTCGACAAACAAGACATCCTCGAAGTTCCGAGGAATCAACTTCGATATGGGAAAAAAGTAATACGGGAAATCCCTTCACTCGCACGTAGTTCTTGGATAGGTCATCCGTCATTCTATACTAGATCTTGCCCATTACATTGATTGAAGATGCTTACTTCATCATCCATGAAGTTCAAAATCTGGAGCACTTCAAAAGTTATGAGCATGGTTTCTAGATTCATGCCTGTCTTGATTTAAATCGTGTAGCATTTTCCTAATAAGTAGACGATGATTTGGCGGAGGATGTAAATAAAGCAAGTGATTATAAAATGAGGCAAGTACAAGTTCACTACTAATTCGAGTTCAAAATGCTAAGGCCGTTTAGAATTTAAAATATTGTGACAAGAATCCGGAGGTTATATGCCAGATTTCATGCTTGAAATGGACGGATCTTATCGTTAATTGTTTGAAAGGGCAAAATTATGCAAATTGCCCTCTATTTAGTAACCATCATCATTTTGCTCGTGTCGCCTTTTTCTTGTGCCAATCTTATATAAGAAATGATTGGGTGACAGTTTTTAATCTATTTTGAGAATAAAAGTTTCTTTTTTATGACAAAAACCACAAATAACAAATAATTATAAATTGTTATGGGATTCATTACTTCAAGACTTTGTGACTCACAACATGGTGTTAGTCTCATATTAACCCAAAGACTATTATGCTAGCAAAGCCCAACTCAACATACTACACCAACCCTCATTTGAACCATTACCATTATTTCAAGTGGAAGTCTCGGTTACCTTACCCATCCAGTCTCCTATTAATGAATCACTTGAAGTATTGAAAATTATTCAAAAAGTTATAAACCTATCCTATTACTGCAAATTTAGTTCTAAATTTTTCAATTTGACTATTTTCCAATGTAAACCATCCAACTGGTAGCTAACGTGGATGATCTTAAGTGAAACAATGTCGTTTTGCAATTTTTTTTTAATTTTCTTATATTCTTCTTTCTTTTTTTTTCCCTTTTCCCTCGCTATCCATCTTACTCAGAAAAAGCCAACGAGGGCACCTCTACTTAGGCAAGGGCATCATGGCCGCCTCCTCTCTTCCCTGCATCTTTACCGACTCACTCCACCACCACCTCCTTGTCCTTCGACCGAGACCATAGTCTTCGAGCTCGCTCCAGCTTTTCACGGCTCTCAGAGCTCATACAATTTCAGCGGAGAACGGCTGCGATTCTCTCGAAAATAGCGAATCAGTCTCTACACCAGTGAGCAATTACACCAATGTCAAGCTACAGGAGATGATCAATGTTGTGAAGTTTGGCAAACTCAGACCCGACGCTTGGATCTCCCTCGAATACAAGGTGTCCATAGAGCTCCCATCTAGTCGAGCATTCGCTTTGGCTTGGTCTTTGTCAATGGGCGCATTGTTGATAGGGTCTCGAATAACGTCAGAGTTGGAGATATGCTTGATTGCATGACCTTGAAACTACAACCTCGGAGGGTGGAGCTTGTAGGCCCTCACCTATATCTGGGCAAAGGCGTCCTCGCTTGTGGTGGATCGCTAAGTCCCTGGCTATCGCCAAGGCCTCAGCAACTCCGCCGGCCCTTTCCAGGGAATATGAAAAATGAGAGAAAATGAAAAATGAAAAGAAAATGATAGAAATTAAAGATTAGTAGAAACTACATCTTTTTGAGTGGAATCAGACGCGTCAAATCACCGGTTATACCATGGAAGACGGCCGGCATTGACTAGATCACCAAGTCAGCAATTTTTGACTTAAATTGGCCTTATGGATTACATTAGAAAATCGTCAAAAGATTTAAGACTACATTGACCAAATTGGAAAGTTCAATATTGATTCAGCAGCTATATAATAGGTTCATGACTTTTCAGACTGTTAAATATGTCTTGAATTTTATGTACTCGGTCCGGTTCATCACCCGACCCGACTTATTTTTTGTGTGACCCAAAAGTGGAGAAAAAATTGAGATTTAGTTCATGATGCGGAGGGTTGGGAGAGATTTGTGAGCCGTGAGGTTTTGTTAAGTCGTTTTTTCGACTTCTAAAAACTGTACTCTCTTTGATTATAGTGGAATCTTATTTTGCCTCGCTCGTGGACGTAGATCACATTGTGATTGAACCACGTAAATCCTTGTGTTTTGTATTTGTTTTTCCGCGTTTATTTCGAACACAGACAGTTTTTTTTCAAGTGAAAAATTCCGTTGACTTGTGTATTTCAAATACAATGAAGCGAACCTATATTATTCGTGGTTCCATCTCTTGTATAAATATTCACGATGGGGGTTCAATAGTGATGGGGTGCAATTGCATTCATTGCCTCGAGTTATCCTTTTCTCAGATCCACTGCCCCAACCCTTGCATATGAAATGTGGCACCTTCGTATACACGCGTATACGTGGATGGTCCATTCCCAGTTGTCCAAAGTGCAGCTGATCCATTTATTGGCCGAGCTCCTCCAGTTGGCTGTGAGATGGTATGTGCTAACTTTTCTGGTTGACCATTTATTGCTGGTTTGGGATTCACACATTGCTCCTCGTTCTTCTTCTTCTTCTTCTTCCTCCTCCTCCTTTTTTAGGGTCGTCTTCTTGAATTTGGTATCATCTTATAACCCTATGGGTTGCGGATTAATACGAAATCGCCATGGTAGTTTCATTTATTGCAGCTACACTTCCATGAAAATGGACTGTCTGAGCACATTAGGTTGATAGACTAGAACCGTCCACCATCGGAAAGTAATTATTAGAGGACCATCTAAAGGGGGAAGTGGCATTTTTTGTGCCTGACCTTGCAATCCTTTTTCAATACGGTCCTTCAATTTATAACTTCCGCGGTCGAGTTCTTCAATCTGTGGAATTTTTTCATTCAAGTGTCTTGGTCTCTAGTTTCAGAAAATCGCAGCCGATGTATCTATGGGTGCCAACTAATAGTTTGATGTTAAAAATAGGTATCATACTCATAATGGACAATCATTTATGCTGACCAAATAGTAGGAACAATAATTGAAGATATAGTTAAGCATATATTCAATCAACTTACAACAATATATTTCATCTTTTTGGGTTTAATCAAATTGAAAAAGGGTCTAGTTTTAATTGCATAAAATATTGATGTAATCAATTGTGTGTATTCTATGTGATGGAATAAGTTAGAATATCCATGAGTCTATATATAGGCTTTATTAGATAACTATTTAAGTGGAATATCAATCAAAGATATACACAATCAAAGGGAGAAATGAAGAATCTCCTAGGTATACGCATCATCACGAGAGGTATGGAAAATCAAAATAAAGATCTTAAATATCTCTAGGAAACCCTAGATATCTCTAACATACCCATCAACTCAATGACTTATTCAACTTAAGTTTGGATAAAAATCCTGAAAAACGCCTAGGTAGATCACCAAAAAAAAGTTTACAACTAAATTGGCACTATATCAAAAGGCTTGGGACTAAATTTGCACAAAAAAATGTTTATGACTAAATTGGCACAAATGCAATAGGTTTAAGACTTTTCCCGACACTTTTCCCGTAAATATGTGGTATTTTGAAGGTTATGCATTTGGTTTTATTTTCAAGTTCTTTTCTAGTGTATGACTTTTCCAGCTTATTCTAATTGGGTTTTTATAATGAGTGCCTTTCAAGGCATTCGTCAAGTACCCATTTTTTCGACCAAAAAAAAAGGTATCCATTTAATAAGAATTGTAATTTGTATTGCATTATTTTCCTCTTATTTTATGCAAATAATGCATTGAAAACGAAAGCATTTTTTTTATGAATATATTTAACAAATGCCCCGGGAGCACTTGAATAAGACCCATCCTAAGCATATAAGTTTAGCGCGAGAGTGGCTCGGTAATTTCCAGAGTAGGATTCCCAATGGACGCATACGTCTCTATCAACTGAAGACGAAAATGAATCTATTTAACAAAGGTTGAGGACCACAATGGACTACTTAAAACTTCAAATTAAGACAGTACCGCTGTACCAAGTATAGCTTAAAAGAACTAAACAGAATCCCCAAAAGAAACCACGTTTAGCGTAAAGAAACTTGAACTGTTTGGCCTGGAACATATTCTCGTTTAGTCGTTGGTTGGTTGGGACGACAGTTAAAGTTCAATCATCTACCGCAACTTCCAACCAGTGAGCTAGTCAAAACCCTAACACCCGCGGGAAAATAACTCACGATTTTTAGCTGCATTTGGCGTTAACTTTGACCGACAGTAGGAAGCAACTAGCTGCTGTAAGTCAGCATGTGGTCAAGTAATGGATCCTTCCCGATTCCAACTGGAGTATGAATGAGCACGTACGTGTCTTTTAGTAGTAGTTAATGATGACATGAGAGATGATAATAACGAAGCTTCAAGACCCCCCCGGGTCAGAATTGTTGAGATTTTATGCATATTAAAGATGGTTGGACTAAAACTTGACTGCATTTTGCAGGCAGAGAGAGAGAGAGAGAGAGAGAGAGAGAGAGAGAGAGTGTTCAGGCAAGGGGGGCCATTTGGGCTTTCGAGCTTAGATGGTGCTTGGTCTGAAACAAAAACATGGCCGTAAAGATCCTCGTCAATGATTCGTGGTGTTCGAAGATAATGGGTTATTTATTGCTTTTGCAGTGATTACCATAGGACTCATCAAAACCCTGTCTGACATTTTTTTTTTGGTTTTTGCCATTGTGGTGCCAGGTGGATCGGCTGTCCTCGTATTTAATTCTGAAACGATGAATGAATATGGATGAATAAGGAGTTTCCATTGGCATCGGTTTCGCTATTAATGTCATCTATTATAAACCAAGCATTGGTAGAGTTCAACAAAAACAGTCACAATGGGTGTATGTTTGAAAATGGAGCAACAACCATTTTAAAAAAGAATCTTGTAACGAGTGCTCTCGAGACATTAATTAAGCAAAAAGTAAGGAAATATTTAGTCCTTCAAAATGTTGATTATGCATATCACAAATATAATAAGCACATTAGAAATCGGCAGTTTATATCAAAATGGATGGTCCATGTGCCACTTGGAGTTACAAAAAATATTTACTTTGAGAATGCCTAAAAAAATTTCATGATTAGCAAGAATGACCAATACTAAATGTACTAAGCAATCTTGTCATAAAACTTACTAATGGCGCAGAATTGCACTATTGGATAGTTTCGTTTGATGAATGGATCTTAACAATTTCAACATACAATTGAAACTTGCCATATATTATTGTAAATGAGTGTTCAATATTTGTTCCGCACATCTCGTGAGCGACATTGGGCACACCCAATAGAGCCATACTGGATGCTGGTGTATGAACAGGGTAATTTACTTGCATTTACAAGATAGGGTGATTCAAAATTGGATAACCCCTGTTATAAAGGAAAAAATGAGAAGAGACTTAATCTGCACATTAGACTTTTAAGGAGTTTAAGCTTATCAATGAAGGGACAAATTTAATGTTAAAAATGTTCTAACCCTAGCACGCCACTCCTCACTCACGAGCTAGCATGTTGAGTTATCATTATGCGCATAATATCATACTACACGTTTATGCGCATGTTGAGTTATCATTATGCTTACTGTAATGTGAACTCTGTAACCTAACATAAGTTTTAGTTGTAATTATTTGTTCAATTCTATTGCTCATAAAAGTAATTAGGAAGGCCTTGAGGACAATATTTAAGTTCTTATGTGTGCGTATGGGGCGAGAGAAGATGGAGCTATAGAGTCAATTTCTAAGACAAAATATTTAGGAAAGGATCGTTGTTAGGTTAAAAAGGCCCAAAAGTTCAAATTGAGGCCTAACAAATATAAAGCCCACTAGACAAATTGTCTATAACCCATGTTCTGAAGCTTTTTTTTATTATTATTTTATTTTGGGCCCAATTTGTCAAAGCTATTTGTACATCCGACTTGCGATCTACTTCACATTTGCATCGAGATTGCAATGAGGATCCATGCTCATCTTTAATTTTTCGATGACTTTTACCTTTCCCTCCGGACGTTAATTTGGAATTTGCCTTACAAATATGAATCTGTGGATTTATAAATAATATTTCAAAAACTTTTCACTTCTCTAGTATTTTTATTGTCCCATATTACTCGAGAAGTTTTTTCTTGTTCACTTTATTAACGGGTTCACTTTATTAGCTTGATAACAAGAACAAAAAGGTGTTGGACTCATGTGTATGAGTTTGGACCGAATCAATTGTAATATTTAATTTGCTGACAGTTTCTTATTTAGTATTGTTAGCCGTTTCCCCGTTAATTCTCCTAACCGTTGCTTGATATTTTTTCTTCAGCTTTCGGTCAGCTTATTTCTCTTGTAAATGTCGACCTGTTTTTCATCATTCTTCAAACTAAAAATTCATGTTCACTCTCCCCCTCCTCCTCCTCCTCTCTCTATTATATTCACATTTTTTTTTGTTCTTGCTATGCTCAAACAGTACATCATGCACACTAATTGAAAGGTCCGTTATATCTCGGAAGATAGCTGTGTTCTTCCTTCCATACTCTATGAAACAGAAGGCTAAAATTATCCCCGCACGGACAGTGCTCGCACGATTGAGATGCTTGTAATTCTTGAATTTTTTGTAGTTTTTCGGAATTTCCACATGTCCCGCATTACTTGAGTATCTACTTCAAGGAAGATAATAGGTGGGGGAGTCGGTGATCCGAAGTTTCAGCACCGCCCGACCACTCATGCTTCAAGTGAGATTGCTAGGTCGCTCCAAAATAGGGAGGGGGTGGCACATGGAATTGAACGAGTCCCACATGCCAGCTCTCGTATTATTCCCTTGGCATGCTTTTCAGTTTGAACCAGACCAACTTCAAGACAACTAACTCAAAGACCCGCAAAGATGCCAACTTGAGAAGAATTTTTCTTTCTTTTGGCCAAGGAGTTATGAATAGAATTCAATGCACGAACATTTATCGTTTGATCTGGTGGATCTCTCACGCTGTATCCATTTACTTTCTTCCACTCTAGGCGGAGAAAATGCCCTTCTGGTTTACTTCCATTTTTCTGATTTTCACTTGATCAAAATCTTGCTACTTGTACCTTACCAAAAAAAAAAAAATCTTGCTACTTGCACATTTCAACCTTTTTTTTCATTTATAAAATTCGAAACTCCCGAAACTTTCATAATATTCAAATTTGTCACATAAAAATCACAAAGAAAAGCGTACGTTCTTTTTATGCATAGGTACGGGGTAGGTTTGGTGGGGAATTGAACAGACAATGTCAAAGTCAAACACTTTATTTTAGATCCTTTTACTTTACCAACCCCCGCAACACTTTGTTTTGTTCTCCAAATCAAAGACAAAGTCCTCTTGCTCCTTGAACACTTCAACCTAATTTGTACCAAAGCCACAAAAGGCTAAATAGTGGTACAAAATTTGCTGGATTAAAAGCGTGAGCTACAAGAAAGAACTAGGGTTTTGAACATTAAAGTGACATTCAACATCTAATTTACAAATTGAAAGCGACTCTTGCATATTATGTACATTCCACGAATAACAGTATCCGAGCTATCTAATCGATTCATCATATGATGGAACAATTATTTTCTTGTTCAAATAAAAATCCAAGAGTTTGACCAAGAAAAAGTAAAGCGCAGAGGGAAATCTCTCCATAATAAGTAGTAAACTTGATTTATGAGACAGAAAATATATTTTTTTAAAGAGAATATTATAGAGGAAGCTTTTTTATGATATTAATGTAGTGATAAATCTTTCATCTTTTCAGTAATATATAAAGTAATAAGTACTAAACTTACCTCTATGAGAATGAAAAATAATCATATATATGTATTCACGCAAAATTTTTCTATCATGCCCAGCATGCAATGTGCCATATATAACGAAAAATCTATTGATGTATCTTGAGAATATTATAGAGATAAAAATTGAGTTTATCACTTGCGACACAATGCACAATAGAGTGTAAAATTATTTTGACTCCAAAAAGAACAAAGAGATACCGTCTATACCCAAATAAAAGTCGATGTTTTCATAAGGAAACCATCAAAGGCTTTCCAACAAATTGCGATTTAGCCGTAGAAGGACCGAATTGTAGTAAAGTAAACAAGTCCTTGATATTTGATTATCTACTAATGGCATATATTATTTTCAAGGGATAGTCCCTTTCCCTTAATAAACTTTCAAAATTATTATCAGTTTTCTAAAAATACTATAATTCCATATAAGATGTGGTTTCAATAACTTTGGAAAGATAAAACCCATGTTAAGCACGAGTAAGTTTAATAATTCTCAACAAATATTGTACATGCTCCAGTTAATTGCTTTGAAAGAATGGAATCAGGAGCTGCATGAACGATGGGAAAAGGGTACTTAGCCGCGGTATTCTGCACCGAAAGAAACCTTTGACTAACTGTACAACTCAGCAAGACTAGATTGATGAGAAATATCATTTGAAAAACCACAAAATCTTCAACTCAGCAAAAAGGTACATTGCTAGCTGGAGAATGCTTCATCACGCGGCAAGCATTAATTCCAAAATCAATTGCCTCCTCAGATCGAGTTATTCGTATCCTTCACTCTTGAAATTTAAAAAGAGCGACCATGCTTTTATTATTTTTAAACTAAGGGAACTCCAGGTGCCAGTCGGCACCTGAATTCCGAAACGAAGCAGGATTCTACCCTTCTTTTTAGCAGAAGAAAGAAGCAATTGGTGTATGTCTTTCATTATTAAAAACAGTCGATAATCCAAAACTCAACCACCCATATGAAAAGAAAACGACGCAGAAGGAAAATGAAACAAAAAAGAAACCCTTACCAATCCACCAAACTCAAAGCAGCTTTCAAAGTGGAAAACCAAGACCAAATGAATTGTAAGCAAAGTCGCGTGCAAAGTCTCAATCGCAAGTTTTGGCGACTCTTTTGGATCGCCAGCTGCCGATTCCTCAAATGTCTCCTCATTCCATTCTAAGTCTAACATGTTCCCATTTTTTTCAACCATGGGGCTCAACCACATTTGGACACCCTTCGAGCATCTATAACTTGATCCGAAATATATGATCTCAATGTACCATTGGCATAGTTGATTGGAACAACTGAACATCGTAAGTAACGCAAGATATTTGTAATGAGGTCCGTGGAAAAAAGTGATGAACTTGTCTGAAAATCATTTCGAGAGGAGAATGGCATTAATATCGAGTGGCGCGTACTTAGCTTCTCGTGGCACCTTCACTGGGGATCAATCCGGTCAAACCGTGGCTACGATACTACTTTGAGTTTAAGATTGGGAAAAAGATGTGCGGGAAGCGTTAGTTGTGTTAAAGGCTGGCTTTCAAAATTAGGAACTAAATGACCGGTAGACGGTAATTGGACTTTTAATCAATGTGCCACTATATAAAATACTAAATAACTGTCTTATCGATTACTATATCATTTATCGTTGATTAATTAGTGCTATATGTTATGCACCGCATCTCTCTTTCTAATGAGGTTATTATATTCGCCATGTCCCTAACAGAATATGAAAGCACAAGAACTTTTCTTAGATTCCAATGGAGGGTTGATCAAGAAGTACAAGCAACAGCTAGATGCACCATGATGCATGACCTACGTCAAGATATTTTTTTTTCAATTTTTTTTTCAGAAGTTGGGAGAAAATAAGAGAAAATAACACAAATAGTCCCTAAATTTTAGCCTAATGTGCAATGTGATCCCTAAATTTTAGTTTAATGTGCAATGTGGTCCATAAATTTTTAATTTGTTTAATGTGGTTCCTTGACTTTTGATACATGTTTAATTTAATCTATGGACTATATGAAATTGAATTGATGGAAGTACAACATCAAACATTTTCATATATTTTAGGGACTAAATTGAACATTGACTAAAAGTTCATGTACCACATTAAACAAATTAAAATTTCAGGGACACTGCATATTGAGCCAAAGTTCGGACCATTTGTGTAATTATCCCATTAAATAACTGTATTTTTTTGGTCAAAATTAAATAACTGTACTTAATCCATACATAATTGAATATATTCGTCTCAAAACTATTTTCTAGAAACACATTAGTAAGGTACTATTGTCCAATACGTAAGTACCAGCTTTAGCCAAATTATACACATACATATGCGCATCTAAATACAAACATACTAGCTCTCACGCCCGGATGATGGATATGTGATAGCAAATAAAACGAGAAAACCGTTTTCATTTAAGGGACAACTTGGAAAATAAAAAGGGTTAATACCATGAAAAATCCGAAACTGGTGCACTTGTGACAAATTTACCCAAAACTATTTTTTTGACCACAAAAAACCCTAAACTGGTACACCTGTGACAATTTTACCCCAAACTATTTTTTTTGACCATCAAAAACCCCACACTAGTATAACTGTGATAATTTTACCCTCGAACTAATTTTTAGCCACCAAAAACCCCAAACTTGTACACCTGTGACAAATTTACCCTCCGTTAGTTTTCGTTAAATTTTACTGTCAAATTGCAAAGTTTAATGACACATGGTAACTGACATGTGTACCGGTTTTGGGTTTTACCCCTCTGTTTGTCACAAATTTACCAATTTGTGATTTTTTGTGATATTAATATAATTTAACGGACACTAACAGAGGGTAAATTTATTATAAATGTACCAGTTTGGGGTTTTTACAGGTCAAAAAATTAGTTCAGGGGTAAAATTGTCACAGGTGTACTAGTGTAGGGTTTTTGATGGTCAAAGAAATAGTTCGGGGTAAAATTGTCATAAGTATACCAGTTTGGGATTTTTGGTGGTCAAAAAAATAGTTCGAAATAAATTTGTCACAGATATACTAGTTTGGAGTTTTTTGTGATCAAAAAAATAGTTCGGGATAAAATTGTCACAAGTATACCAGTTTAGGGTTTTTCGTGGTATTAACCTAAATAAAAAAAATATGGAAAATATGGTCTTTTCCTTGATAATATCGACACGGTTAGACGGATAAGTAGATAGATATCTTCGATTTTTTTCGCGCGTGAATCTAATCGAAGAACCTTGCGGGATCTCAAGAACCTCACAGGATCTATTGCGGCCGCCCGTAACACACTTAGGTCCGCCGGATCACATAAATGGGGGAAGGTCTGAACTATAAAGTAGGTAAGGAATAGAATTGCTTACCAATTAAAGTAGGTAAAGATTGGAATTCAATATCCTAAACGCAAAAATAAGAAAAGTAGGGTAATGAATGCCAAAGATAAGACCCAGCCCGGGGTTTATGACCAAGCGCTTTGCATAAAAAAAATGAATCTATACGGCATAGTAGACCGCGTTCATGACCAAACACGCAAACGCCCTATGCATAAAGAGGTAGAGGCAGAGCACGACTCTGTCGCCAAACCATACCAGACGCAACGACAACAATCTTCCTCCTACCTTTTTCATTTGCAGCGTCGAGAGAGATGGGAGTAGGAGATAGGAAGGGATCGGCGTTAGAGGATCTGATAGAGAGAGCAGGCGGGTGCGCGGTGATCGACGGCGGGTTCGCGACGCAGCTTGAGAAGCATGGCGCCGCCATCAACGACCCTCTGTGGAGCGCCCTTTGCCTGATCAAAGACCCTCATCTTATCAAGCGAGTGAGTCCCGAGTCCTCATTTCTCTCTCGGTGCACGCCGCGACGCGTAGCACTCTGTGCGCATCGGTGGGGATTGGTTGTTCGGATTGTTCGATCCTGATGGTGTAAGGAAATGTTTTCCTTTTGTCCTGGAAGAGTAAATACAGAATTCTGGTGAAATGCAGGTCCACATGGAGTATTTGGAGGCTGGTGCTGATGTCCTGATCACCTCTTCCTATCAGGTACATATGATCTTCCACTCATTCCTAGAAGGGGTTGATTCTTCTTAAGTTGTTTCATTATTCAATTTTTGTTTGGCTTGGAGAATCAAAAGAAAAATATCAAACACTGTTCCATTTCATTTGAGTGGCAGTCTTTTTTCCATAAAAGGGAGAAATCCACAAAAATTCCCAAACTAAGTTTTTTTTCCATTAAGGAAGAAAACCACAAAAATCTCCAAATTATGCCTTGAACTTTTTTTGTGACATCAAAAACCCAAACTATTCCATTTACTTTAAAACTTTTCTTGTGACATAAAAAAATCCCAAACTTGTACCTATATGACACACTTGCGATCCATCAAGGTTCCGTTAGATAATTTTTCAGTCAAAACAACATAATTTTTATTTCACTTAATATATGTGAGCGTCATGTCAATACTGTTTGCTTTCTAACGGCCATATAAGCAGGTTTGTAATGGATCTTATTGACACTTAGATAGGTACATGTATGGAATTTTTGGCGTCGCAGAAAAAGTTTAGGTAAATTTGTCACACTTGACACGGTTTTGGGTTTTTGGTGGCTTTTGCCCTTCCTGAAAAAGAGCAATGTTCTTCCTTTTTCATTGATCATACCACTACGAAATGCAGATTCTGTTCAAAGTTTGCATTTTTGCTTGTACTTCACATGATAAATGCCAATCCCGTGCTTCATGGCGGAAATTGGAAACAACTGGTGCATTCTTAGCCAGCAGAGCATTAGTTTCTTGATTTGCACCAAGAGGATCCCATAAATCAATGTAGAAAATTCTCTGACTATTTTAAGGAAGCTGTACAGCTTATTTAAAGAGGGTTGAGTGCAATGCTTGTTGTAGATATTTGCTTCTCTTTTCGTTCAGGTTCATCTGGTAAGTGCAAATGCAGAATACAGAGTAGATTCGGGCCATTTGGCAGAGAGTTTTGTCTTTCCTTCAATAGAGAAACACAGACTAGAATTTTGCATATTCCCTAGCTCAAAATAATGTGCTTATTCCAGTTTTCGTCCAGATTTTACAGTCTCTGTAAATCTCCAGTTTTAGCCATTTCATTGGTCTTGCCACTTTAATGTGCAAATTCTAACATCCAGATGAGAAGAACTCTATTTTCATTATTTATTTTTTTTGCGTCAGACTGTTGTTAAGTTTGCAGAAATGAAATGTTTGTCTGTTTAGATTAATTGAGAATGATCCTGTGACTATGGAACTTTTGCTTGTTTCTGCGATTTCATGGTCTAGCAATTTAGAAAGGATCTATTCATTAGTCGTACACTTAAAGATTGCTTCTTCATATTAGGCTTGTACTAACCGGCCCATGAGTAATTACTGGAGGTATGGATATTATAGAAAATGTTCCACTAGCAGTACTATTCTAGTAGTCATTTTTGGTTCTGTGGTTGTCTTCTGGTAAGTCTGGTGATACTTGGAAGACATTTGATCAATATTTAGTTTACTTAAGCTCATAACTTACATAATGTTTCGTTATCCTCTTACTGGAAAGTGGAAATGATAAAGTTGAAAATTCCATCACCACGATGGCTAATGCTGTGCTATTTGTGCCAGGCCACTCTTGTTGGGTTTCTGTCCAAAGGGCTGTCCATGGAAGAAGCAGAGTCATTACTAGAAAAGAGTGTCAAGTTGGCCGTCGAAGCCCGGGACAAGTTCTGGGATTCCTTGAAGGAGGTTCCTGGACATAGCTACAATCAGGCCTTGGTGGCTGCATCGATTGGTAGCTATGGAGCTTATCTTGCAGATGGCTCAGAGTATAGGTGAGTGTCAATTCTGATGAGACTAACAAACTATGCACGAAGCTGGTTGAGAGTAGTGTGATAATTTGCTTGTCCCAGCAGCCATATTCACTTGTATCTGCACTCAATATCTGCATTTCTGTTCACAGCGGTTGTTATGGACCGGACATAAATTTGGAAAAACTCAAGGACTTTCACCGGCGTAGATTGCAAGTCCTTGTTAATGCTGGTGCAGATTTGCTGGCCTTTGAGACTATTCCTAACAAACTGGAAGCTCAGGTATGTTTCTTTATTGTCAAAATACTCTGTATTTTCTCAAAGCGAAAACTCAAATTACATACATTACTCTTATATATGAAGATGCTGAGCATCAGCTGCATGTGATTGGCGAACATTACACTACGTCCTGACTGAAATGTGATTGCGAGAATGTTTTTGTGACGCTACTTGGTCTTTTGAAATCAGTACCTTCTCTAACATTGTGTTAAAAACAATTATCATTCTGGCATTTGAACGCCTTGACTCTTGTTTAAGTGTCTGAAATATTATGCATCTGTGAATAGCGTAGGGGATGATTGACTTGACCAAATAAAGAAGAGTGTAATTTTGGCATGAGCTTTCTCGAAGCTATTTCATGAAAGGAGGAAGCTTTTTTTTCTGAGCATCTTAGCATCTTAATTCTATGACAAAGTGAAAAAATCTATCAGTGATTCTGCATCGTCTTGTTTAGCAAAAGATAATTCTGTATCATCTCGAATCATAGTGCTCCGGTCATGATCATCTAAGATGTTTGTGATCATCGGTACCCATTAAGAAATCATCATCTCGGGCCAATATTAATGACCATAAGTGGTAAACCTTGCTTTGCTTGTAGCCACATTTGAAGGATTACCAGTCATGGAAGACAATAGTGCTTCAACTAATTATCGATATATAATATCAAGGAGCTGCTGTTTCATGTTCACGAGGACAGAACCTGGAAAATAATGTCTACTTATCATATAAAAGCTGATTTTCACTTTACATAAGATGTATATGGCTTCAGCTCTGCATCATTCTTTGTGCTTAACGAATGTTGGGTTTCGGACTCATCATGTAGGCTTGTGCTGAGTTGCTTGAAGAGGAAAATATCGAAATTCCATCCTGGATTTGCTTCAGCTCAGTGGATGGCGAAAATGCACCATCTGGAGAGAGCTTTCAGGATTGTCTGGATGCACTGAACAAGAGCGATAAAGTCAATGCAATCGGGATAAACTGTGCGCCGCCCCATTTCATTGAAAGTCTAATAGGCAAATTTAAAGGGGTAAATCAATCTACTGATGAAGTTATTATGTCAATTATTCTCGACTTGGCCTTGCGTAGTTTCTGTATCACTGATGTACTAATTTCCTCTAATGCAGTTGACAAGCAAGGCAATAGTTGTGTATCCCAACAGTGGCGAGTTGTGGGATGGCAGAGCTAAGAGATGGCTGGTAAGTTGCATTCTCTATTTCTCTCCCTCTATATTGAACATATTCAATTTCTCCCCTTTTGAGTTTGTTCCTCGTTATGATCGCAAATGTCTTTTTAATCCACTACAGCCATCCAAGTGCTTCGGCGATGACAAATTTGAGCTGTTCGCTGCAAGATGGCGCGATGCAGGAGCCCAGCTCATCGGCGGTTGTTGTCGAACAACACCTTCGACAGTTCGGGCTATTTCAAATGCATTGAGAGGGTTAACAGAAGATAGTCTAGACTGTTACCAACTTTAAAGAAGGCACCTCTGCCCTCTAAGTTTTGGCTGCCATCTACATTGGCGGCTCGGAAATATTTATTCAGCTCATAGATATGCCTTAGCAAGTTAAATTTATTCTTTTCTATCTTCGTTCTTAGTATTTCGTGCTGAGAGTGCAGATGCAAGTCCTATAGCACAGTCCTCAATGTCTACCAAAGAGATTAGTCTCCGACTAATGTTACTGATGTGAGCAAAAAACACCCTTTGTGCACGTGCTTGTAAACTCAAATATCTAACGAGCACTTAGCTTTTGTGGGTCACAAGTGAGGCCCTTTAGATAAAGAGGTTAAATCGCCCAGCCGGGACGGAGCATCACAGGTCGTGGCATTTGAAAGTGATACAGCACAAATGGCTGTCGACTTCTGTCGTAAGAACCAGAAAGTACCAATCAATTAACCAGACAAAGACCCAAACAGCATCATTCTCAGTTGACGGTTGATGCTCCTATCATGGACAGACAAAGGCAGTAACATAACATGAGCAAGGCCCACAAAAAGAATGGGTAATGCACATACGATGATAATAATTGTTGGTTGGAAGCCCATTTCGACAACCTGATGACTTGATGACTTCTACTTTTGCGAGAGGAGGAATCCAGAGCAAGTTCTAAATTCTATAGTTGGGGCGATCTAAAGATTTGTTTCGTGCCAAAACAAAAGGACCTATTCTTAATTGCAAAAACATGATCACGCATCTTTTGGAAGAAGATCCAAGGTTTAGTTATTGGTGGCAAATTATGGTGATCGCCTAGGCCTTTCCAAGTAACGGGCTATTTTCTTTCCTGTAAATTGGCCCTAATAGATTGAGAGGATTTGAATCTAACGTGAATACAGAATGGAGATAATTATTCTTAGAATATTCAACGCGTCATCCTTTTAACTATATGGATCTAAGTGAACAATACCCTTCTAGGGCTCGATTTGCCTATAGCCCCGATTCGATTTTAAAAGGCATGCATGATTTTTCTAATCATCAAGCAAGCTTGGACAGGAGTTTTCAGGCATGACCGTCGAGCCTACCCTTTTGGGTAGGTCGGTTCCGAGCCGCTCATTGAACCAAGTATAGAAATGACAAGCCTAACAACCGCGGCCAAGAAAGTCATGAACGCGATCTAAACTGTAAAACTACGCCAATAACTTTGCTGCGTAACCTCGAAATATCATTCAAATATCTACACAGATAGGTAGATGCCCACATGCAGTCTCTTTCGGAGCAGAGAATATGTCGAGAGAAGCTCCAATAACCACCATCAATGCGGATAGTTATTATTGACTTTGTACACATGCTCCGATTCCTCCCCGTTGTTGACAAGCCTTCCACATCATCATTATCCTGCTTTTTCGAGACCCTTTTATCTTTTTAGACGAAGTGAAAACCACAGCCGACGACTGTTCCGTTCTGCCTGTCCATCTCGAGCTGGTCAAGCTCTCTTTTTTTGCCTGTTGTTCTTCGCCATATCATCCCCGAAACCAAGAGGTCTCTTTCTGTACTGTTTCTCTGGGAAGAGTTGGGAGAAAGTTATCGCCGTCTCGTGGGCGTTTCAGTCGAGCGACAGCGAAGGGAGCGATGACTTGCCAGTAGGTGGACAAAAGGGCTATCTTCTATCTAGAAAGTCTATTGGATCTTTCGAAAAGTAGCGAAAAAATTATTCCATGTCCGGATTTATTGTAAATTACTTCATTTTTAGTAGGGTATTCAATTTCTACGGTTCTTTTACAGCATGCATGCATATGTTCCGTCTTCATTTTATTGATGCAATGTGACATTTAATGAGCGAGGGAGTTCTTGGATATCTTAAGACGTACTCGACGCTGTCAATTGTTTGGTCTGTTCTGATGCACAAAGTTAGATTGTACAGATGTCAATTTAATCTCAAACATTTTGATTTTCTCAATTTAGTCCTAAACCTTTGAGCAAAATTCTGATGTAGTCCTTACGATTAGTTTTTGCCTGAAATCACTGAGGTGACGACCTGGTCATCGTCGCGTCTTATGTGGCATACCGCCGTGCCAGCGATTTTTTGATGAAAATTAGCCTAAAGGACTACATTGAAATTTCACGTAAAAGTTTAGAACTAAATTGATAAATTTAAAAATTTAGAACTAATTGACATCTGTATAATATGCTTAGAACTAATCGGGCAATTTCCCTACCAAATTTATCTCAATTGCCTTCGCTTGAGCCACATTTAGCTCCTTCACGAATGGACACGGCCTTCGTGGGGAGAGAAAGAAAGAGAGTCAAGGAGGAAGGGAGAGGCCTGGCGCCAGGGGCAGCAAGGGGTGGCAAGATGGATTGTGCGAGGGGGGTAGTTTTCCTATTTGATATACGCTTTCCCTTCTATGTTGCAAACTTCATGTTTCTCAATTAATTTCATTTTTGTTAGGATGCATAGGTGAGTTGTGTTAGAAAAGTTCCACACCGAAAAATTGGTATGGTGATAAGCAGTTAATATTTTATAGTTGGCCATAACTCATTAACTTAAACTTTTGAATAACTTTTGAATAAATATGGATTCTAATAAATATGTTGATGGGCTAGAATTTGGGCTTCCTTTTGGCGATGTCCTCGGATGAAGGTATCAAGATTGAGTTATATTAGAGAAGTCTCACATTAGAAAAGTGGCGTGGCTCAAAATTCATTAGCTTAAGTTTTTGAGTGAAAATCCTTCATGGCAATGTCCAACACCTTTCAGCTAGTCTTTGTGGCATTTGTCGTGGGATAGCAATCCACATTTTATTGCCGCCATCAAACCAATCCAGCCCGGTGCAGACGGGCAGTAAGCAGTTGGAGAATATCTCGCGGCCCCCTTTCCCTAAGATGATGCGTGTTGAGCTTTAGAGGCGTAACACTTGAAAGTGAAAGCCTTGATCGTCGGTAACTATAGTCGGCAACTCTCAAAGGTGAACAACTTTAATTAGTAACTCTCAAGGAAAAACACTCAAGGAGAGGAGAGGCGAGGAGTAAACTGTTTTATTATGACATGATTCACCTTATAAATACTTCGACTAGACTTGCCTTTATAAAGGCATGATACATGTCTCTTGATATGATTCGTAAATGACTATACATTTATCTAATATTAACTAGACATCGAAACACGAGAGGTCAAGATCAAATACAAACAATCGCATTAACTAGCTATTGAAATACGAAAGATCAAGACTAATCAAGAAAGATCTAGAGAGATCAGGCGGTGATATCTTCGATGCACGACATTTCTACCAAACCGTACACTATCTAGGCCTCCAAGTTAAGAAACTCTTTCGACCTGAAGTCATGGAATTTCACATTCACCTAGCTCTGCCGCGGAAGGAGTGTTTTCGGCAAAGGTTTTGAATGTCCACGGAGGAGGAGGAGGAGGAGGAGGAGGAGTAGTAGTAGGGAGGGGGACCGCGCAGCAGGAGTCCATCCAATGATTCTCACCTGCCGCGGGGGACGGGGGGAGCGGGTCCCGTCCCCACCACCCCCGGACGCGAACAATCAATCCTTGCCCTTTCAAAAATTTTCTCAAAAGTGACGGAGGTGATCACGAATTGACCCCCCTGCCCCGCCCTCCCCCTACGATCTCACATCCCCTATGCTCAGCTCGTGGGCCCCGCGGGAAATCCCTTTTATTAGACCGTCGCCCAATCACAGCGCTCCGCTCCGGATGACCCTCGCGCCAGAAGCCAATGGGGTTCCAGATAAGGCACGTCCGTGGGCCCCAAAAAGTGCAGCCTTTCTCGAACTTTTCCCCAAGCCCAAAAGAAAAAGTGCACCCGCCCCCGACCCCGCATGTTACGACGCGTCCCCCTCACCATCTCCTGTCAGAAAAGCGCAAAGTCTCGCGGGTCCCCGGAAAGACAATTTTTTTCTTATTAATCGCTCCTCTCTCCCCAAAACACCGCCCCCCATTTCGACGCCAAACATTCGCCGGGCTCCTCTCTTTTTGGCGTTCCGGTTTAGATCCTTTCGACGCGAATATCTGGAGACACAGACACCTGCGAGGGCGTTGATGATCGCATGAGCCCGTCCGTGATGATTTCCCACAAGAATGCGGCGAATGCCTTCAGCGGCAAGACCGCGCGGGCCTGCGACAACTGCATCCAGAGGCGGGCTCGCTGGTACTGCGCCGCCGACGACGCCTTCCTCTGCCAGTCCTGCGACCGCTCCGTCCACTCCGCCAACCCCCTGGCCCGCCGCCACGAGAGGGTCCGTCTGAAGACGGCGGCCACCTCGCAGAAGCACCTCGGCGACCTCGCTACGCACAGGAAGTCGTCGTCGTGGCACCGCGGCTTCACCAAGAAGCCGCGGACGCCCCGTGGCGGGAAGCCCGTGCTCCACCGGTCGTCCAAGCCTGAGGATGCGGCCCGAAACCCGTTCCCTGTCGTTCCCGAAGTCGGTGGAGATGAGACGTCGAACGAGGAGAGCGAGGAGCATCTCCTTTATAGGGTTCCGGCTTCCGATCCTTTCGTCACGGAAATGTGCACGTCGAAAGGAGCTGAGGCGACTGCGTATGGAGCCGAACCAGAAACTGCCATGGCCTTCAACGGATCAGGCAACGGTGACAACCGAAGCAAAGGGTTGACCGTCGATGTGGAGAATTTGCAAGGGTTTCTCCCGTCGGACGCGGACCTCGCGGAATTTGCTGCCGATGTCGAGAGCCTTCTCGGTCGAGATCTCGATACGGAGTCTTTCGGGATAGAGGGATTGGGTTTTATAGATTGTAAAGAGCGAGATAATAACTCGATGGACCGTTCCTTAGGTAGCGGCGGAGTGATTAAACTCGAAGAGAAAGAGGGCGTCGCGGAGGTCGGCGTGGTAGTGGGCCACGGCGATATGGAGATCGATGCGAGCAAGGAGACATTTGAGCTGAATTTCGACTACGATTCTCCGACGACATGCAGTGATGAAGAAGAAGAAGCGAAGGTGATCATCAAACGGGAAGAGGAGAAGAACGTGGAGAATTGCGGCGGAGATGAAGGGACTAACATTAATAGTGAAGAGAGGAAGAAGAAGAAGAAGAAGAAAAGGGATATTTTCTTGAGGCTCGATTACAAGGCAGTGATATCGGCATGGGCTGGCCGGGGTTCGCCGTGGACCACCGGAGACCGGCCAGACTTCAGTCCCGACAACCGCTGGCCCGACTTCATGGTACAACCCTTACCTAAATATTGTTAGTGGTAAATATAACAGTAAACACCATACATGCAAACTTGAGAAAGTAGATAATAGTAAGACGCCCAGAAAAGACAAGTCAGCTAAAACCATTCTCTGCCGAATAATTCAAATAGTGCACAGTACAAGGACAAAAGCGCAGAGTCAGAGACAAAAAATGTGTACTACCCGCCTGATGTTTTGGTGCACTTTTTGCATCGCATTAACTTGCGTATAATATATCCATCATCTACTTTTATAGGACCTAATTTATTGAACTATCTTCTTGATTGTTTGGTCATATGATTAAATTGATTTCATTTATTTTTCCTCTCTTCCATATTGACGTGATTTGAAATTCCTCTTGATGTTCAGGGCATGTCCGGATTGGAATTTCAAAACCTCTATGGCGAAGCCGGAGCGTACGGGGGACACATGGGCATGGGGGATGCGGGGCGGGAGGCGAAGGTGTCGAGGTACAGGGAGAAGCGGAGGACGAGGTTGTTCTCCAAGAAGATCCGGTACGAGGTCCGGAAGCTGAACGCCGAGAAGAGGCCTCGAATGAAAGGGAGGTTCGTGAAGAGGGCTTCATCTGCGTCATCATCCGTACCTGCTTTTCCTCTGCTCAATAAATAGAACTCTCTCCATCGACCATCAATGAAGCTACCTGGTCACGGAACAGCTAGTGACCTAACAGCAAAGTGACGCACAGTTCAAAGCTAGTTCCTCCTGGGTCCAGCCAAGTTTGCTTATCTATATACACGTCCACTTCGTGGAGACCTGGGGGTCGCTAGAGTTTCTGTTAATCCAATAAAAATCTGAAGCTAATAAGCTCTCTCTTTTTGGTCTGGCCTTAGTTTTGTCTGTGGAAAGACGTGTAGCCTGTGTTCTTTTTGGTCTTTTTGTACATACATATGAAAGAAAGGCTAAAGGTCAAAATGCTTCCATTGTTTTAGGGTTGGAAGCATTGAATTACTTGGATAATTATGGAGTGAAAGATGGCAAAAGAAATGTAAAAAGTTTGATTTTTTTTCGATTAGAAGATGGATGTGCACATGATACAGATCCAACGGTCCATTAAAACGAATACAAAAGATGAGTGAAAACGATAGAATATTGCATGAATGCAATATATGTACTAAATTGAATAGCCAATATTAAGGAATATTAAGTTTGCTGCCATATTATCCGACTAAGAATATTAAGTTGTTCTGTCTATGTAGACATGCGAAAAATTGCTCGTATAAGCTGATGACACAAGGAGTATAATTACAAGATAATGAGAATTTTAAAGTGGTCACCCCGCATCTGCTCAAAACTAAGCATACTTTCTGCTATGTTGACACCATTTAGTTTGGTTCGGTGGTATCCTATAAAGAACCCTGGAAGCACTCTCAAGAAGGCTCAAACGTGTAATCTAAGGATATAGGTAAAAGAACGGAGTTTTAAACCGAGCACTGAGGTTTGGTTGGTGAGCTGCTGAGAGCAATATACTATGCTCGGCGCAGGCGCCCGACAATCTGTGGCCAGGGGTCACCAACTGTGGCCATGCAAGTCCATCCTCGAACAGCCTGAGAAGTTGCCTCGGGCAACTCCAGTTTTGCCAAAACTGAAGATATATTCAACAGTGATCGGTCAATCCTAGTTGAACTGGTGTTGTTGAAAACTGATGAGGAAAAACAAATAGACAGAACACAGAGATTTACGTGGTTCGATCACAAAGTGATCTACGTCCACGGGCGAGGCAAGACAATGTTCCACTATAATCAAAGAGAGTACAATTTTCAGAAGTCGAAAACAACGACTAAAGCTCACGGCTCACAAAAACTCTCTGTAAACAAAATTCTTTCTGTACATCAATGAGAAAACCTAGCTGCAGTATAAATAGGGCTCCCAAAAAATTTTCCTCGGGGGCAACCCTTCGCGTCGCGAACCAAATCTCAATTTTCTCTCCACTTTCGGGTCGCACAAAAAATATGTCGGGTCGGGTTATGAACCGGACCAAGTACATAAAATTCAAGACATATTTAACAGGTGTTATAAGAGCTTGATGATGAGAATCAAAATCGTCCAATTGACATTCCTGGAAAAAGTAGAATTTTTGGAGACCGAAAGTAACTAACAATTGATTGCATTCAACTTAAGAAAATTCCAACAAACTCTCCATAATTAACTAGTGTCAGCATCTCATGCTAGTGTTCTCTTGTTGTGTGATCTTCCCCGCCGACATCATGAGAGAAAACCCTAATGGTAGAATAACAACATCCAGACTTAACGGACATGTCACGCGACAAAGTGGATGATGCAAAACCTAGAGCCCATTTTCCATTAAGAATCGCATGGAAGAAGATGAAATTCTTCAACGAATAGCAGAAAGTAGTTATACCAGAAGACAAATCCGAATGGGGTCGACACTGATGATTGATGGGGAGCGCATGGTGGCCCATGAGAGTTAAATGAAAACTCGGCCTTTCCCTCTAGTTGCTTGAGAATGATACGTGTGAATGGTCCCCAAAAGCGTCGAGGTCGCACTTTTGGATGTTGAAAAATAGGGATAATATAGGCTACCCTCTTCAACTTTTCACTCCATCATCACTTTTACATCGATTATTTTCCGAAATAACATTCTCCACCCTAAGACAAGATCACCTGATGAAAAACACCGAGTTACCCTCCCTTTAAAAAACCACCTAGCAAACCCCAACTCTGAAATTGCAACAACCTTAGCCCCCAAACGCATATTTTCTTTACCCAATACAGTATGGATTCCACGTAATCTTAAAATGTGATTGACTTGATTTAGTAGATTTAGTCGATACAATACTCGGCCCAACGCTCTCTGCTATGTACTATTCCCATGACTTCTTAAAATGTCCTCGAACGGGTCGTCTTATTTGGTGGAATCATAAGTTGGGTCTTGAGCCACTAGATAGTAGGCCTAAACCCAAGATATATATGCTATCATCCTAGATGCGCACCCTTTTTGCTCCATAATAATATCATCATAACTACTCCCACGAAGCGGTCAAGACTTGAAAAGGTACAAGACTGTTGACACCCAAAAATAATCCGAGTCATGATGGATCGATGAGAGCACGAGGAGCGTTGTCGACTGGACAACTGCCTGTAACGAATCGGCAACTAAGAAAGGCAGCCATCATCGATGGAAGAAAATAGGTGAAATTCGGAAATCGGCATATGAGAAAGAGAGGCTAGCCGATTAAGAGATCGATGGAAAATGTCGAAGTAGAGATGGAGCTGAGTTGAAGCCACTTCAGATAAAAACGTGCGTTATAAGAAAATAGAGTTGAGGCCTGGAATCTGGGGAGTAGTTAGGATTTGGAATTTGAACAATAACTGCTTTCGACGGTTACACTTGTACAAGGCTATAAAAATGTTGAGAAAAACCAATTGTAAAAGATCTGCAATCAATCACACTTATCAAGTCATTCTGCAATTTACTTTATCAATTCTTTATTCGCGTTCGTTATTCTTTATTATCCTTAGTTCCTTAGTTCATAATACAGCCATACAAATTGTTTTCTATCTGAATTGTCATAGAACCTTATTCATTTCTAAAAAACCAAAGATCTAACCTTTGGTGAAAGCTTTTTCATTGGCGAACATTTTCGGCGAACATCTTTGTGGCATGCCAAGTGGGATCCTCATGGTTCAATTTGAGGAAGTGTAAATGGCAAAAACGAGAAATCAACAGGCTAGAAATGCCGTTGGCCAGGAGAATCGATCCCCACAACGAGTCAATGAGGGAGTTGCTCAATTGGAGTCATCATCCACTGATGCAGTGAGAGACGAAAACCAAGGTGGGAATTTAGTGGACATTCCGTGAAATCTCACCGATCAATAGAGGAGAGAATTGGGGTCAAACCCGGTGATGGTAGCAACCATGAGAAGGATTTCCAAGGAGCAACGAAATGATTTGGCTAATCATATGATCAATCGTCTCACTGGGGTGCTCAAGCCCATGATAGTTAACATGGTGAATTAACTAGCTTCTAGGCCGGGGCCATCAAGCCAACCGTTTCCAGTGCAAGGAAGACAGACTGCGACGGGGTATGTACCTTCGACCTCTTCTACTCATTTACAATAATGTTGGTAATTTAGGCCAAACAATACCACAACCAGCGGTGAGAATATTGCGAAGGCATGAAGTTGCCGACGGCCAGAACAAAAATAATCCTAATTTGGTTGGTCTTGGAAACATTGTCAATCAAAGTGGTCCAGTTCAAAACAGCGCCATTGGAAACAATGATGGAAAGGCAAATCAAAACATACATTTGCCGAACGTTGAAAACCAGAGGCCAATGATACCGCCACCCAATGGTGATAATGTGAGACCATTTGGTAATGTTATAACACCACTTGCAGGAGTAGTGAATCCACTACACTCGCTGAATATCGGTGTAGTAATTCCACCGAATAAGGGAAACGTACCGTATCGGCCACAATTGCTAATGGATAATTTGGCAAGGTGGCCTTCCCCGCCTAGGGGGCGGAATGGTCAAGTCCAACAGATAAGTCTCGATACTCGAGAAGAGCTAGGCCAGGAATTCTTCACATTGATCTTTGAATTGAGAAGTTTTGCTGAAAGAATGGTTGTTAGCGCAAATCTCGGCAATTAATTCCTTAGCTCTCTCTCTTCTGAAGCTGGGCTCGACATGATTGAGGAGTAGCTGCCACGTGTGAGCTCAAGAAACTCTTTCCATGTGGCCTTTACCGTCTCCACAGTAACAACACCAATACCTTCAGCTAGTGGAGTGAATATAGGCTTCGTTACATCGGCGCGTAGGAGTTCCTTTAGATCATTCAGCTCGTCGACGTGAGGGAGGGAGATTGACCTGGCGTTAACTTCAGTTGTAGATCCAAGGACTGCTGTGGACGGCATTCTGGGGCCAGCCTATAAGATGCATAATTAAAGCAGGCCATTGAGGATATGAACAGAATCGAGAGATTATCCAACACATTCTCGGCCAAGAGAAATGGTTGAATGATCGCTGGTTCTGATTATGTAGTTGGAGTTGAATCAGAAGTGATAAAGGCAATAACAGGTTCTTCAGCTGGTACGGATCTAGTCAGTGCCGTATCCACCTGTTCTTGGTTAGCTACTGCATCCGTAGTAAGTAGAACATGTTTAGGAGAGGTCAGAGAAGGCAAAGATGGATTAACTGGCATGGTCGCTGTATGGAGAGAGCAAGTTAGCGAAGAAAAAGGACGACACAAACGTTAAAATGATAAGGTAAATGTTTTAACCAGATTGGACATGATCAATATTGGTAGAAACATCAGTAATGACGGCATCCTCAGTAGCTGGAATGACGTCCTGAATGGAAATGCTAAGCTCATGAATATCCGACATTTCTTGGTCGTCGATTAGGGCGGCATCAGCTTGAACCAAGGCACCAATTACATCAGTGGACGAAGACTGCACGTCGATGGCTTCTCGAGATGTTTCCGGATCAAGTGAAGAAGCCAAAATCAGTCTTCTGCGCCTTGTTCGAGTACGTTCGTCATCCTTCTTTTCTTCGGGACTGGACGAATTAATAGAGCTCCTGGGGCTAAATTTTGATAAAATGCTGCAAAGCATATTAGTTTCCCGATGAAGTATTAGTCCTCGAGAATCTCGAAAGACATTAGACACAAGGTGAGTTGGTACCTGATGTGGTTTTCCTTTTCCCCTTATATCTTGTTATGATCGGCTTTTCAGGGGGGAAAAGAAGGAAAATAGAAGGTTGATGAGCAACAGCACAATGAGTCGTGATCGTCTGACCAGCCTAAAGATCCAAAATATTTCCCGATGTGACAATTTATTGGACCAGAAAACAACTCAGTCATCAAATACAAGAATGTTCAAATTTGATGCATTATGAAGCTCGTCGCAAGCCCACAACAATGCACCAAGCCATTGGGATTATGTATGTATAAGACTAATGCATTTGCCTCCAAAAATTCTCGATTCTCATCATTGAAAAATTTGCCCTTATATAGCCAAAAATAGGACATTATGAATTAATTGCTCAAATAAGGGAATAAAGATCGTATTGGCCTGCTTAGGGAGAGAGTTGTGGCCTTCTCCAGCGGTTGAGCAAGGGCCGGCCACCCTCATCCTGATCCCGGCAAGGCGTACCGCCAAAGTAAGGGTGGTGACCGCCCCACGCCTACCTCTCCTCTCTCCCTCTCTCTCTTTATTTTTTTTTCTAGCTTTGGGCTATTTTGCTAATGCAATTTCCCTTTTAGTTAGCATCATATTAAGTGCTACATATATGTTAGAAAAAAATTAAAACAAAAAGAAAGTTATGTTAGATTGTTTGGTTAGTCAAATGTAATGAAACTAAGGATGTACTTAATCGCACTTTGTTAATAATTTTTAGAATTTGATTGACCATTAGAAAGTTTTAAAAATAGTTAGCACTTTAATTACAAATTTTATGATTTCCGATACACTTATTCTTATATTTACTACTTAAAGGCGTGCTTAGAAAACCTAAGTTTACAAATTTCATACGAGGAACCGCTCGTGTTTTCGTCTTCTGGTGTGTCTGCAAGTCTGAATGTCAACTCTCTTCGATATTTCTCATTCCGAGCAACATGTAATACCGTAAGGTCCGAGAATGGAAATAACATTGCACGGTCCAAAACAATAACGCTAAGATCGAACCAGTTGCAATATATAAAAAAAATCCTTTTCGCAAGTGTCCATGAAACACCCATTAATCATACCTGATAAAGGAATATTTACATTTTCGATGCATTAGAAGTGTATAGTACGAGAACATTAGTGTTTTAAATTGAAATTGAAAAACTTTCTTTATTCGAGGGTACGAGATAATAGGGGACCTAGGGATGGCTGTGGTGGCCCCCGGCTCCTCTAGGTCCAAAATTTTTTTAATGTTACGTGGAAAAAGACTTTCCATAAAGAAAGTATATATGATATTTATATGACAAATATACCTCAGGCTCTAATCTCGATTTTTTGGTGCTCGGTACGCCAAAATGCCGTATATCTACGAACGTATTAATTTGTTAATGTCAATTGTCATAGTGACAATGCAAACAGTACATTTCTGCTGAACAAACGCGGATATATAGTGTTAGCCATTTCATTTAATCTCTAATTCGCAATTGGTCTTTGTATTTTAGACTTAATCCAATGCAGTCCAATCATAAGGATGATGGTTAGAGTAGAGATGCAAAAGAGTAAGTCCTCTGTGTACCAATTGAAATGGCTATGATCTTTGCATCTGTTCACGCTAATTGCTATTTATAAAAATTTATATTGCCAAGCAAGTTGTTGTTAAAAACGGATCAATTATATTAAACTTGTGAGATCCAAATAAATTGTTATATTTTTAAAGGATTGGACTCTCTTGATATATGAGCATTATCTAGGCTTGTAGAGTATTTCATGGATTTAACTGGTTTATGGTGCTTGCTAAATATTTCACGAGCCTCCAGATAATCGGAATTCCAAGTCTGTGCCTCAGATTATAAAAAAAATTAGAAGAAGAAAATGACACATGTACAATTATTCATTAGATGTGCTGATGCATCATCAATTTAAGGTGATAAAATTGAAAACGATGAACATATTACGCATATCAAGGAAACTTTCCCAATCCTTTTTAAATTATGAAACTCCTCTCGATTATGTTGTTTTCGTTGCTTCGCAAGCCCTTCATTTGATATTCAGCTTTTCTTACTAAACTAGGGCCAAGAGTTGGGTGATCCCCTGATCAGATATCTAAGTGGATCCACCAACTCATCAACTCATTCGCAAGATTTTCTCGATGCAACATAAATGATCATTGGATATACACTTGGTACCAACTAGGCTAAACTTTATTAAGCTACTTGCGTTGAAATAAAGCAATACGCCAGCACATACACCCTACCCAAAAATGGATCATGTTTAAGGAGAAACCCTTTTAGGTGCTTCTTTAACTAAAACTTCACTCCATTCCCAGATCTAGGTTTCTCAAGTGCCCCTTCACCTCTTTAATTGCTACTTTGATTAATCCTCAACTCAGCTATCAAACAACTTTGCAACCTCTCGACTAGGCCCTGTCAACATGGTCTTTCTCTACATTTACTTTTCCCAACTTTCTTCAAGCAAAATAAGATACACAGGGAAAGACGGAGTTAATTTATATATCTGTGAAGGAGGGAGGGGAAAAGTACTCGGAATATCTCGAGCCCCAATGGCCGTGCATGGAAAGCAGGTGTCCACCCTCATGCATGGCCAAAAGCCAAACCCCCCTCAACGTGGAGAATCTTCACTGCCGCAGAGAGACATACCCACCAACCAATAATCCGCCAGTGACCCTCGATCCAATTTTAACACGGCCACTGTACTGAGATTGGCGGTCGCTTTGCACTAAGATCGGCCATTAAAGAGCGCCCTTCCAGGGCAAACTAGAGAGAAAGAGAGAGAGAACTTAATTATAGCTAGGTCAAGAAGATGAGAGTTGAAACAGTATGTGAGAAAAGACTATCGTCTCCGTGTACCGTTCATCGACCCCTGTAAATGACCAGCAAAAGCATGAGTACATATATTTGTCTCTCCTCTCTGTGTATAGGTCTTTGTCTCTGTGTGCGCGCACTGCATTTTCACACTTAAGTCCCCACCCAACACCGTGAAACCACACTTTTAAGGGTAGCGAAAATGAAAAAAGGAAAAAAGGAACAGGAAATGAATCAACATTAAGACATCAACTACGCTGATTCAAGTCTGATGATGATCATGTCCATTCCAATCCTAAAAAAACCCCTCTCCTCTCTCTCTCTCTCTCTCTCTCTCTCTCTCTCTCTCTCTCTCTCTCTCTCTCTCTCTCTCTCCCCTTCTCTTGGCAACTCTGATTCACAAGTGATGACCATAATGAGCCTCAGATTTGCATGAGACGCTCTGTTGTTGACTCTGAGCCACACCCAGAGTGAGCTCCAACCCAATCCGATCGTCATCACTCTCACGATCTTGGCCATCGATCGCCAAACTCCGGCTCGGTTGGGACCCGCCCTCGGGTTCAGCCTCCAGAGTCTCCACGGAGAACAAGCTGTCGTCCTCTGGCGACGTCGTGTAGTTCGCCTCCGGATAAAGCCCGCCGTCCGGCTTCGGGTCGGCGTCGAGCCTGGGGCGCTTGAACGGGTTCCGGGCCCGGACCCTGTGGAGGTCTTGCGAGCCCCCAGCCTTGGGGAAGTGGCGGATGTCGTAGACCTTGAGGGAAGGTAAGTGCTGAGACGTGGCGGGGGTCGAACCCGAATCCAGCGAAGGGTGTCGCATAATGTGGGAGGAGCCCTTGAGGACGGCGTCGACGGCCTCTTGGCACTGGCCCCAGTTGCCGGACCAGAGCAGCCCGACCGACCCGTATATGGGGTTGATGATCCGACCGCAGGCCTCATAGAGCAGCGACCTGAAAACGGCTGCTCGCTCATCAAAGAAAGAGAAGAAGAGAAAGTCAAGAAATATAACTCGAGTTGGGTGCTGAAAATTCACATCCGACGCAGAGGGAAGAGAGGGGGCAGTACCGGGGCGGAGGTGGGGAGGGCCGGCATTGATGAGGTTGATGAGGCCGGCACGGCCGTAGAACTTGGCGAGGAAGACGGTGGCGTTGGCCTGGGAATCGGCGGACTTGATCCATTGCAGGCAGGGCCTTATGATGCAGTCGTCGCTGCAGCCCTTGCGGAGGACTCTGCAGCCGTTGCAGCTCATTCTCATGGCTGACGCAGAGAGAGAGAGAGAGTGAAAGAGAGAGTGCAGGAACGAAGATGAGGAGGGAGGGTGGGAGGGAGAGAGAGAGAGAGAGAGAGAGAGAGAGAGCGAAGGGGGTACTTATGTGGGAAATGAATGGAGGGTTTGAGAGAGAGAGAGAGAAGGGGGGTGGGTGGGACCTGGCGGTTTAGCTTGGTTTAGCTTGGTTTACATAATTAAGTGTTGGATGGAATCAAAAGGAACTTGAAAAAGCCTTAAATCCGGGAGTTTATTTTTATGCACTACAAAAGTTCTTTTGTGTTTGGGTAAAATTGTGGGAGTTTCCCCTCTTGAGAAACGATCCAAATCGGACAGCATGCCCTTTTTGGCAGAAAGCTTTGCTTGGCATGCATGCACTGGTGTAGAAGAGAGATTTTTGGATGGGCCTCACACATGTGCGGATACATATATGTTTATATGTGCATGTCCTCTTTTGTATCATATGAAGTTTGGCTTGAACGCTAATAATAGCAATAATCTCTATCGAGATTATATAATTTTCTACGGGTCCTCGATAAAAATAATATCATGTACACATTTATAGTATTATAACCGATTTCAATAGAAGCCCTATGCTTGCTTGCTCAATGTACTCAATCCCATTGAGGTGGACGCCACCTTAGATCGGCCATCACCACCATACTCTCTCTCTCTCTCTCTCTCTCTCTCTCTCTCTCTCTCTCTCTCTCTCTCTCTCTCTCTCTCTCTCTCTCTCTCTACGTTGCCTGAGCTCAATGAGCTACATCGATCCAGCCGAGGAAGAGCTCTGTCGAATCAATGAGGATGGCCGCTGATCCTACAATCCTAATCTCTTATATTTAACTGCCAATCTTGTTTAGTTCATTACTATCGTGAAAAAGAAAATAAATTACTACTTATTATCACCTTCCAAGGGATTGGTGGAGTAATAAGGGCTTTGGGCTTGTAGGTGACTGATACCAAGTTCGAGTTTCTTTGCCCTCCACCTTATCGCACTTTTGACTGACATGACGACTAGTCTATGGGTTTGGCTAGTTCTCCCCCAGTTAATGTCTGGCCGATTAGACTCTTGTAGTGCGGTGAGTGCGGGAGTTCAAGTCATAAAAAAAATTACTACTTATTATCAACCTTTTGGAAGTTCAATGGTTAACGTAATGCCCAAAAAAGATTGAAGACGGATAGATTTAAAAGTTTAAAATAAGAAAGAGGGGCGTCCAGCGGCAATGGTAGAATCAAGAAGGCGGTGATAGTGGTAGTCTTGGCAGCTGTCGGATGCGATGACGACAAGTGACTACACAATGGGGGCCTACAAACAATAAAGTAGTAGTGATGCAAATGGTTGAGTTGGGAGTTTTGTTTTGTAATGATGAATTTATATGCATTCAATTTCTAGTGAAGTTTGCATGTATGTATATCTGATTGTTCTTAGGACCACTTTTTTTTGTTTAACATCAAAAATGGTTGTATGCACCCAATACAGACACTTAGTTGCATATTAACCTTTGAATCTGGTGAACCTTAAATCGAAGTCTATTATGACCTATAGATTCAATCTGTGAATGCACTTGGTGGGAGCAGTATTGTCTCTTTTATATCCAGGTTACGGTGCACCAGACGTGTGAACCTTTCTTGTAAATGAAAAGTACATCACTCTATTTGTTTTTACAATGTTTTAGTCGAACATAAAAAGTAAAAAGTAATACTTTGATCTAAAAAATTGGTTTATTGAGTGATATGATGGACTACACAAGCGAAAATTTAAACAAGTGGGCCACTTTCAACACTGGACCACATCACCTAGCGAACCAATTTTGTTAGGTAGTCCGAGTAAATTTACAGCACATTTCGTAGCGGTAATAGCTTATTATAGGTCAATTAGAATTTGGCTGATTATTACATTATTTGCTTGCAATAATAATTATTTTAGTGGTAATCTCTTTTACAAGTAAAGGTGTAATTCCTATTACATGGCCCCTCTGTGATCGATATTACAGCCATATTGTAATAATTTTTCCTAGAATGCCCATCTTTTTTCTCCCACTCACCCTACCAAAATTAATTATTTGCATATAAGCACGTGTTATACGATTAACATTATAGTTAATCACTTTCGTAAACAGTATATTGAATAATAAGAAAATATTTCAGTAATAAAATATTTTATCTTAACAATACATAGCTATACATTATATTGAAAGCTATTACAATAATATAATTAGCATGATATTAGTTGCTTACTTTAAGGTACTATTATCTAAATTTTCACAATTTTATAAATAATTTTTCATCATATACCGATTGCCTTATATACAATTTACTTTAATTAAATTTTAAATTGCGATACAATAATTATTTCAAACATGCCAAATTGATAATGTGATAACTTAATAATTGTGTTAATACAATCACATGTCGTATGATTAGCTCTATACCACAATATTTATTAAATAATAAATAATATTCCATATATGAGATTATAATATTCTTGACAATATATATGGAATATCAAACTCATGATTGACTATTATAAATATTTTTGTATTCCCCATAATTTTGTTTCTCTGGTATTTTGAAAATTTTGATGATTTTACTCCCTTATCACATATGATATTCATAAAGCCTAATAAGATAAAAGATATTACGTTATTTAATCCAATTAAAATGGCCTAACAATTATTACAGCTCTATTACATTACAATTTCATTCAATTACTACAACTAAACGAGCTGTTGCTATTTCTCAAAGGAACTGCTACCATGACTCAATTTAAGGATTCGTGTTGAGGAGATGAGATCCTCGTTTTTCTTTTTTAGTATTATCTCTTGAATACCTTATTCGCGGAGCTTCAACACCATTAAAAACGCATTTGTCGGAGGCATAAAAAATTATTTTACAAAGTGACGTGGTAGGTTGCTATTAATACTTTTGTCCGAGGATAGCTAACTCGTTTGCACATTCGATTCATAACACAGATTGGTGTCGAGTGGTGGTTTCGCTCGATCGCTTCAGGGCAAGGCCCCTGAATCAATCCGCGATGCCGTTTTCGCCTCCTGGGCACCTTCCTATCCCCGAAGAGAGAGAAAGAGAGGACGAGCTCCAAAATCTTTTTAGCGTCGACGATGGATCTTGGTCGATTGAAATGGCATTCGTGAAGATGACAAAGGAAATGCAGAAGGAAAGAAGTAGAAGAGATCACAGGAGCGATGGCGCGTGGCCAGCGCAAGCTCGAATCCGGGAAACAGCCAAAGTTGCGCCACATATCGTGGTAAGACGAAGAACCTGAAACAACAACACAGCACAGCACAGCACACACACACTCGCTTCTCCTGGTTTTCAGGAAAATCTTCCTTCCACTGTCTTTAATCTTAAAACCGCTTTTTGCCTTCTCCTTTTCTCTTCCTTCCTTCTTCTATGGGCGCCATTCGGGATCTCGAGCGCCTGCGGTTTTCTATCTCTCTCTCTGACGTAGTGTTACTTCTTTTAACCAACTAGCATGGAACAATGCGAGAGCATCGCCAACCATGCGCACTTTCGATCTTCCTTAGCTTCGTTTATTTTACGGACAGAAATGGATTCTTTTCCATTTGAGGCAATATTCCCCTTCTGTTGTAGCTGGTGAGTGCGGCTTGGATTGGAAAAGAACGAGGAAAGGGATGACCACGTCCATCTTCCCGCATTCCTTGCAGATGAGCTACACGATAATATGTTCTCCTCCCACTTCATCGAGTACTATTGTCTTAAAGTGAGATCAGAAAACGACGAGTCAATACGCCGCGTTTGTTTGATATAGACTAATACTGCACAGAATACTTAGTCTATGGGAGTGTTTGGTTCAGCTTTTCAAAACCGAAAAGCCAAAAGCTAGCATTTGGAATGCTTTGGAATACTGAAAGCTCAAAGCTGGGCTTTCAGCATTCCACAAATGCTGAAACCTATTTTTTCCTTCCCAAATTGCCCTCACTCAAATTTCAATATTCCGATTTTACTCCTGTTACTGTTCATCTTCCTCACCGCGAGGATAGCCGGTGAAGGCGGATCTGGCCGGCGAAGGGCCGGGAGGGGCCAGCGAGGGCGGATCCGGGCGGCGAAGGGCCGGCAAGAGGCCAGCGAGGTCGCACGACCCAGGCGACGGCTGCCTGGGGTCTGGCGACCGCCCAGGCGCCGTCGCCTAGGTCGCCCAGGCGGCCGTCACTTGGGTTCGCACAACCCAGGCGAATGCGCCTGGGCGGTCGCCCGACCCCAGGTGGCCATTGCCTGGGTCAGGCGACCTCGCCGGCCCTTCGCCGGCCACCCTTGCCGGCCACCCTTGCCGGTGAAGAAGATGAACAGTATAGGGGCAAAATCGAAATATTAAAAATAAAAGTTTCCAAAACCCTTTGCAAAAAAAAATTTACCAAACACTACTTAAGTCAAAGTAGCTTTACAAATTTTTTTTTACCAAACACTACTTATATTTTCCCAAATGACTTTTACCTAAAGGTATTTGCATTCCCCCAAATAACATTTGAAAAGCCGAACCAACCGGGCCCTATCTACTATATACTTCATTAATTGTTTGTACCACCCATTTTGTTACTCATTCTCTAAGACAACTACATCATATCGAAATTGGGGAGGTGGGTCAAACGCAGGGCAATTCCTTTTTCTGATGTTTAAGTGCAACTCAGCTCATCCTTTTTCGTCAATGGTGAAGTCATCCCAAGGATATTGTCATGAAATGTCTTTTGGACTGAGTTGTCTTTAGTATTTACTGTTGCTGTTCATTATGGCAATTAGAAAAACCAAAAAAATCCAGAAAACCACCAAAAAAAAAAGTTTAGACCTATTATACGGATACTAATTCAATGTGATCAATTTAGTCCCAAACATTTTGATGATTTACTAATGTAGTTCTACCGGCCAATTTTGACCAGTAATCACTGACGTGGACATCGGCAGTCCTACATGACATAGTCGGCATTGATGTAGACAATTTTTGTAATTTTTTAAAAAAATTATTAATTTGTTTCCTTTCCTTTTTTTCCCTTTTCGTTTTTTCTTTTTTTCTTATTTCCCTTCGCTGGTCCACAGCCTCGACAATGGCCAGCGGATGTCACCAACCACAAGCGAGAGTCGAGACACCCTCGCTTGGCTAGATAGAGCAATGGCGTCACGACCCTCACCAAATCTAGGCAAGGACTCACAGGCCCTTGTTGTGGCCGGCAAGGGGCTCACGGCCCTCACTATGTGGCCAACAAGGACCATGACGCCAACCTAAGTCAAAAAAAAGAAGGAAAGAAAATAAAAAATTTATTAAAAATTTAGAAAAATTATCTATGTAAGCATGAGCGGTGCAATGTAGGACGGCTGGCATCTACATAAGCAATTTTAGGTTTAAATTGGCCAAAATGACTACATTGGCGAATCATTAAAAGGTTTGGGACTAAATTGGCCAAATTGAAATGTTTAGAATAGGATTTTGAACTTGTTTTGGTAATTATTCCCAAAAAAAAATGTAGGCATAGCAAGCACTATATACTTCCATCAATACGTAGATCTTGTTTTCCATGGTGGTATATATTCTTAAGGTTCAAGTCCCACTTGCATTTTACACAATCCTTGCATCTAGCATGGAGTTCAAGTCGAATCAACTTCGACCTACCAAAATCAATACGGTTGTAAACTTTACATTTTGGAACATCATAAGTTGATGAATCAATAACTTATCTCGGTCAAGAAAACACAATATACGTTCACAAGCCATTAACATAGCATTGTATGGTACTAATTAAGTCTAATAAAGCCAATGGGAATAAATTTTGTTAACTTATGCAAGTATTTAAAGTGAGGAAAAAGGGGGAAATCACAAAACACAATGGAATCCTAGAGTAGTCTGCGCCTTAATGATCAACAGTTTCCATCAAGAACTTAGTATTCCTATAACCCGATCGCACTTGGTATTAGTCCCGCATGAATTTAAACTTCCCCAAAAGTAAGCAGACAAAAAAACTGCCAAAACTATCTAGTAAAGTGTAATAAGGTCGGGTGCAATTAAGATGTCTAAGCTTATAACTATACATTTTGCTGATGGCCCACAAACTCACAGCCAAATTCCATGTAAAAGATATTTAATTTATAGGTTCTACCATAAAGTTAAGGAAGCTGCATGCTGCCTAAACCGAAAAAGGATCCGGCAGGATTTTTATCACTAACATATCGTATGGTGACTGGGAAGTGCATAGCCCACAATAAAGATTCCACTTATGTATAAACAGTAATAATATCATAAATAAACTCTATTGACAGCGGATTTATTTCATTGGGTTATTTTAATAACCAGATTCTAACCGAGCAGGATCGAATAATGTTGCCGATCTCTCCCGTGTTGTTGTTCAATGTATCGTGAATTGGAATATTTTTGGAGTGATTAAGGCTCAATTAATATAAGTAGTTGGTTAGGTTTTTGGGTTGTTCTTGCCTTGTTTACAAAAATCTTCGACTAATGGTCTATTTGTTTGAGTGAAAAGTTTTTTTGTGAATTAGTTTTTTGGCCTTTAACGCAAGTCAATGGGAAACCATTTACGGTCAAAGAAAATATGTATGCATAAAGTTAGGAAAATGAATTCCCTAAGCTAAATAGGGAAAACATTTTCCTGAAAAATCTTTTATAATGAACATTTTCCCGAAACAAAAACGCCCTAAGCTTAGGGTTCGGATGCTTACGTTTTGGGTTTGATTTTGGGAGGTTGGGATGTGACAAGAAATTTAGGACTTGAGCAGGGCATTTTCTGAAAGCAAATGGCTTTTAGTAAATAAAATAAGATGTAATAAGCAAAATAATCTACAAATACAAAACTTAAGATATTAATTGGTTTTTCCAAAAGTTGAGGAAAATAAGTGGTGATGAGATGAAATGTGGGGATGGTCCGTGGTATTTTCCCAACTTTCACATCTATATATTTTATATATATAAGAAAAAATACCCGATTATCTTACTGCTGTGTTTCCTATGAAAACCCTTGCAAACTTATTTTTCGAACATGTAAATCAAATGAAAAAATAGGGAAATACTCATCTAACATTTTCTTTCTAGAAAAGAATATGCACAGTAGTAAAAATAGGAAATAACGTCGAGTTTCTAATTCTCCGTTGAATGAAAAATGACAAATATAATCGAATGAAAACTGATATAAGTAAGTTTGGGCCATGTGGTGTACGAAGAATAGTTAAGAAACTCGTGTTGAGAAAGCTCGCAACTCGGAAGATGTTGGGCTTTCCCCCTTTCTACTTCCTGGACATTTCTAGGGACCGTCCCTAGGCCTAGGACTTGCACCAACTAGCCCACGGCACTTATGTCCAAGAATACATCTTGCCTGAAAATTCAGTGTCTTTCGCGGCTCCTCCGAGACACTTTGTGAAGGGACCCCCTCACAAAATCGGGTACCAGGGGAGCGGACCCTATGCCTTACTGTCAATGGAAAGTATGAACCAAACCCAATCAACGTTCCCACCCTCACTTTGATACCACTATAGGTGGCTTCCACCTGAGATGGCTACCGGCACAAGATGTCTTGTTAGTTTGAGATAGAGGTGATCTGTTCCTAGTTCCCATTTTGAAAACCGTTAACTTTTTTTTTCCACTACTTGATGTCATATGTTTTGAAATCAGAATTGTGTTCTCATGTCGACTACACATATGTTGTAAATTTGAAAATTGTATTCCTCATGCTGACTACACATAGTCACTAGAAAAAAAAAGGATATGTAGTTGGTAAGGTCTGATTGTCTGATCCGATTTTCCTTGGAACCGAGAATGGATTGCTCAGACACCGATTCCACTTTTAGAAATCGGGAACCGAATCAACACTCCTGAAAACTAGACCAAACCGGCCGGTCTGGGTGGTTTCCAGTTTGGACAGTCCGTTTTGCATACCCTTAGTTCGAGGTTCAGCAAAACTTGTCTACCGGTGCAACAATTCATTCATGGGTAATATATGATCAGAGATGATATCCGACACCCAACATATACGAGTTTCTACTAATAACACGACATTCCGAAGAAAAAATATATTAGTTCAGAATGTGTAGCCTAAGATATTAGGATTCAGTTCGGGTTAATTAATCACTTGTCAACCTTAGCCTACAAGGGACTAGAAGATGGCAAATGAGCGATGTTGACTGCGAGCTAGCTTGGCACAACACGGGCCATGGCTAGATGCTGCTTAACAACTATGGTCGTGTATACGGGCTACGGTTGGCCTCAAAATGCCGTTGCATGACTGTTTATACGATACGGTCATCACTTTTTGTCATAATGTGGCTGCGAATAAGCAATTTGAGCTCTCTATATAACTTGGTGAATTGAGAAGACTTTCAAACCCGATTTTTTTTAGGGGAAAAAATCACCAAAAACCCCAAACTTTGCCACTTGTGACACATTTACCCAGAACTTTTTTTTGTGACACCAAAAACCCCAAACTTTATTATTTGTAACACATTTACCCCAATGTACATTGTCCATGGGCATTTTCGTCTTTTTTGCTTTTTTTTTTACTTTTTTTTCCTTTCCGGCGAGGAGGCCCCTCGCCGGCATCGGGCGAGGGTGGCCCTCGCCAGATCTGGCGAGGGGGGCCCTCGCCGAAAAGGAAAAAAAAAGTAAAAAAAAAAATAAAAAAGACGAAAATGCCCATGGACAATGTACATTGGGGTAAATGTGTCACAAATAGTAAAGTTTGGGATTTTTGATGTCACAAAAAAAAATTCGAGATAAATATATCACATGTGCTAAAGTTTGGCGTTTTTTATAATTTTTTTCCTTCTTTTTTTAGCACAGAACACGGGGCCAGAGGCGGTGGGGGCATTCTCTGGTTCAGTGAGGTGCCGATCAGTTCGAATGCCGGGAGACCCAATGCTGCAAATCAAACCGGGAGAGTGCAGCGAAACCGGGGCATCGTATCGATGACTCAACTTTCCTGTCTTATTCGCCAAAAGCTAGCGCACAAGGAGTCAAAATCCGATTCCGACTCCAAATCGCTACCCGACAAGACTGTTTCCGCCCTCCGCCGCATAATCCGCGGACCTATCTGGCATCGATTGCCTCCCCCCTGGCTCTCCATTAATAAAAAGGGGGACCCGAACGTCAAATTCCAATGAGTACGAGACTCGGTTTCATCGGAGAGCACAGACGACAGACGTTGTTACCATGAATACGATGATGAATGAAAAAACAGGTGAAGGCCTGTAGCCCTTCCTGTCCTAGGCGTAGTTCCAACCTAGGGCTGAGGTAAAACCCCACTCGGAGCTTGAGATGACGACCCATGAGACAAGACTTCAAGGGTGAAAACGAGGAAAGAACAGTAAAAAAAAAAAATTACCAAAAATCCCAAACTTTATCATTTGTGACATATTTATCCCGAATTTTTTTTTGTGACATCAAAAATCCCAAACTTTACTATTTGTGACAAATTTACCCCAATGTACATTGTCTATGGGCATTTTTATCTTTTTTTCTTTTTTCTTTTTTTTTTACTTTTTTTTCCTTTCCGGCAAGGGGCGTCGGGTGAGGGCAGCCCTCGCCGGATCTAGCGAGGGGGGCCCTCGCCGGCGTCGAGCGAGGGCCGCCCTCGCCTAGGCGAGCGAGGGCGAGGCTCACCCTCGCCGGATCTGGCGAGGGCGACCCTCGCCGGCGTCGGGCGAGGCTCGCCCTCGCTCGCCCAAGCGAGGGCGACCCTCGCCCGACGCCGGCGAGGCTCGCCCTCGCTCGCCCAAGCGAGGGCGAGCCTCGCCCGACGCCGGCAAGGGTCGCCCTCGCCGGAAAGGAAAAAAAAGAAAAAGCAAAAAGACGAAAACGCCCATGGATAATGTACGTTGGTGTAAATGTGTCACAAATAGTAAAGTTTGGGATTTTTTGTGTCACAAAAAAAAGTTCGGGATAAATGTGTCACAGGTGGTAAAGTTTGGGATTTTTGGTGATTTTTTTTCAAAAAAAAAAAAGGGGAGACATTCTTGCCGGAACGAGCCAATCAAAACTGAGTAAGCATTAGTTTAGTATCGTCGTTGGCTGTTAAATAGTGTGGCAAAACGCATTTCCTAGCTGCACCACACAGAAGTTGAATTCGATGATGAATGAAAAACAGGGGAAGGCCTAGGCCTAGCTAACCCTTCCTGTCCTATGCGGAATACCAAACTAGGGCTCTAGTGAAACATTAATAAGGTTACTTGTTAACCCACTGAGAGCTTTTAGATGATGACCCATTAAACAAGTCTCCAAGGGTGAAAACGAGGAAACCATTGTAAAAAATGACGAATCATTCTTGTCGAAGTGAACCAATCAAGACTGAGTTAGGATTAGTTTAGTATAATCGGTCACCAATACAAAGTGTCGTCTTCTTCCGGCAAAACATGTTTTAAAGCTGTACCACACGTAAATCGAATTGGGTTACGGATATTGGTACTATGGTTATCAGATGCTTGACACTTGCGAAAAACGAAGTACATCTTTTCACAAATATTGGAAAATACTATATCGGGACCTCTTCAAAACTCCTTGTGCGATGTCACATCCAGAGTACTATATAAACGGAACTGTTATGAATTCCATCCATTTTTCCAGCTAGGCAGTTCAAAAGTTGAGATTCCTGGGAAGGAAAATGCTTGAATATTCACACCCTTCAGTTTTTTTTTAAATGTTATGAATCGGCATTTCAATAATTCAATTGGGCTTCATCTTCCACCCGTACCGCGAAGAGGACAACACGTAAGTCAAGCTTGAAGAAGCGAGCAAAAGATGCCATGCCCAGTTTTCTAACTGCTGTACACCGTGCTGTCGTGTGGAATCTGTGTCACTGTTCAAAACAACAGTAGGACGAATCTCAGCTTTATGTGTATCTTCCAACTTGTTTCTCTTGAAAAGGCTGGGGAGATCTTCCTCAAATTACCATGCTACTCCCCACCCTCGCTCCCACAGTGTTCCCTTTGCTTGTTGCTTGAGAAAAAAAAACGTACGTTCGCGGAACAGACTGATCCATGTTTCTTACGTTTGAATAGTCAGCATATGTTCCGCACGTCACAGGAACTGAAAGCCAGACGCACATGAGATTTCAATCTTCTTTCACAGGGAATCAATGCAGAAGATTTAGGGTTTAGAAAAACAGACAGGACAAGAGAGAATAATGCCATTTTCGCCACTGTTTGTTTCCACGCAAGTTTCAATACTTAATGCGCTCCTACTCAATCTGCTTCTGCGGATATGAAGCTCATATTGCGATGAACTGATGACTTCAGAATAAACTGAAGCAACCAGCAAGAGAAGGGAGATGTTCAGTAATTCACGCGGAGATAGAATCAAGCATTTCACATGTTACATCACTATGGAAAAAGAATGAAGGGAAAACATTATAAGTCCTTTGCTCCTTTACATATACATGGATCTCCATTCAAATGATAAACCCAAATGACATGCCGAAATACCCCCGGTTTTGCCCTCAAGAATCCGCAAGGTGTTGTCTGCCATATTGACGAGAAAATCGGGGGTATTTCAGATACAAGAAAAAGGTTGCGAAAACTTTAGCCTAATAACAAGAAAACAAGGAACCACAGGGAGGTAGAAATAGAGAGAGAGAGACTACATCTGAGTGATAGTGATCAATCAATTGTGGAGAGGATCCGGTCCGCTCGGCACGGCTCGGTTGCTGTCTTCGAATGCTTGTTCGGTGCCATTGTCAAAAGCATGACTCGAAGTGGAAGGTCTCCCATTGAAGCTGGTATTCGAGTGCAACGTGATCTCTTCTTTGCTGGCGGTGGTGGTGCTGCTGGTCAAGTACACTGGCTTCACTTCTACTTGGTCGTCTAAGCTCGACTCTGATGATGACGACGACGACGACAATAAGGTCCGTGTCGCTGTGGCTCTGCAATATTCCCGGCAAGCCCAGAGATGAAACACCGAGAAGAGCACAAACACGAGCAGAGAAGCGTGCATAAATCTCCAGGAGCCGACTAAAGGCATAGCTCAAAATGTGAAAAGAGCTCTCAAAATAAGAAAGTTGTGCTTGTGGACTCCCTCTCTCTCTCTCTCTCTGATTTGGTAGTTGAATATTCCGGTTTCTTTGCGGAGACTTGACTTTTAACTCGCCTCTTTTTGACTAGTTAGCATTTGACTTATGCTATGGATGGTTCCGTTTTCTCTCCCCCTATCCGGGTTATATTGTCGGATCTAATTTGATCCCTTTGCTAAATCTGTATACTGTATCTAGCGGGTTAAATATGTACATTCAAATACAAATATGTTTAATTTGTCATTCTATAATTACTAGTGGAGGTATTACTGGTCTTTGAATTTCACTTTTTTTCCGGCGAAAAAGGAGATTACTCGCATGTAATGAACAAGAGTAGAAGTCACATGACCCGTAGTTCCAGGGGGCATACCCCCGCAAAATCAGAAGGCAAAAGTCCAGTCAAAGTGTCAGGGCACAACATCAAAAGCACACTGATCTGAGCTTTTGCCCATAGCGGCGAGGTCATTTGCACATGCGATTTGCTTCTCTAAACACATGCTCGATCTTCACCTTCTCGAATCCCGCCAGAAGTTTATTAATAGTTTGAATGACAGATAGAGCATCTAGGTCAACATGAAATTAGTCACGTCTCCGTGTTTAGCCAACAAAAGTTGGGCTCTTGATGCCCGAGACTCAGGCAAGAACGCAAGTTCTTCCAATCTTTCGCGCAAATCCCACAAATCCAGTCTCCCCTATGATCTCGCGCTAACCCTCCTCTCGCGACACCAGTTTGTTTGTCAACAGCACCGTTAGTAGTAAATTTTATCCATCGTTCTCCCGGTGGCTTCCACACATGGCTTCTTCTAGTAGCAACTCTTTTAGCTTCCTTCTTTCTCAGGTTGGCATACAATTCCCCCGCTCTATTAAAGACAAAAGAGCTACTAAGTTAGGAATAATTTGGCCATTTTGAAAGACATGTTTATTCCGATTCCATCCCAGGGTCCACATGCCAATTGGGAAGACGATCCGCCACGGAATTTTGGTCTCGTATGGCAACTCCAATGAACGACAATCGTTTTCATCTTGCTTCTACAGTTGCTGTAAAGGACGCTCTCAAGCTGCGGGGGATGATCGAGGATTGCCCACTGGAACGACGTAATTCATTCCTTCCAGGCCATTCATTTTTACGTTCAATCCACCACCATCCACGTCAAAGGCCTTATTCCCATGTGGTGAGTCTCAAGTTCCACTCTTAAGCTTTTACTTTCACATTTGATACATTGATAAGTCTTGAGTTTTTTAGCAAAACTGACCCAAACTTTCGGGATATACATAACTCATACGAAAATGAAGATCTCACAAACACAGAAAATAATGCAAAACTTCACGAGAAGTACATTGTAAATTGAAATCAATTCCATTATAAAATAAATATGGCTTGAGATACAGGAAGCTCTTGACCTTATAACTGCAATGGCACAAGCAAATTCCGATTTTCAGTGTTCCAGCTCGTGGCTCTAACACCTACATCTCTTCAACCCAAGAAACTCGAGTATCCGCAGATCATCCAAACCAAGTCTTTTCTTCTAGATTTGCAAATTTGCAAAGTGTACTAATCAACACTCCCATAAAAATTATGATGGGGTTCTTAAATTTACCTCATGAACATGTTCAACTTCTGCTTATAGGTCTCTTAAACTAAATCCGCAACTTTAATATCACTATTTTGCGACTTATGACATTTTTGCTCCTATAAAGGACTAGTCGATTGTTAACTCGAGTTCTCTCTTTTTTGATAAACAAGCAAGTGTAATAGAATTTTATCAGTATGATTGAAACAAAAAGAGCAGGCTCTTTTTTGACATACCAGTATAGTAGAAAAGCAATATCAATCGGTACATTTGAGATGGAACAATCACAGAGGCATTACCCACATTAAGAAAGCAAAATCTCGAAGCTACATAATTCCTTTGAGTCGGAGAACTTATGCATAGCCAGCCATTCCTATATTTGAGCTCGTGCGCTTCGCTTTGTGGCTTGGCGGAGTTGTAACGGCCTTGGTGAAGTACATGTAGTAATAAATATTGAGAATCATTGTCACTACCACAAACACAGCTCCGGCAATGAAGATGCCTTTCCTCAACGTATCGCAGGAGATGTTCTGGGCATAAATCATCCCCCTGTACTTGGTGTGATAGGCATTTTTAGTTGCCCCTGCAATCAAACATGCTTCGGCCACGAGAAATGTTACCCTGCATAAGAATAATGAGTCAAGTGTTCAGATTCCCGAAGCCATATTTAACGTCAAAGTACTCCATACTTAAACAGAGAAGCAATATCTATGCTGCTAGGCAGCTTTAATTTAGTTGTTGATCATCAGTTGCAATGTGACCAACCAAAAGATACATACATTAAGTCAGAACTTACAAAACCCGAGTCTCTGTTCTCCGTAGTGTTGATTTCCCACAGAATTGTTGTCCAAGTAATAAGAGATTTCTGCAATGTTGCTGGTGCTTATACTAGTCTATTCTCCCATTATCAGCAAACATATGCAACTGCAATAATGTTATGGATCCTGATCCTAACCCAAACATACTTAGCAAGCTATTTCAAAATAAGATTTCTAAGTAAAACACACAAAAAACGGTTCCCTTATGTAATTTATTGGCAGCACCTTAGAACAACTACTTGACATCTTCCCAGTCTCACAATCTAGTAAACATTGACTTCCAAAAGATGGTAAAGCATCCTGTATAGAGTCGCCAACAAAGCAAATGGGATGGTTCCTATTGCCCATTTGGCTGGGACGCAAGTACTTATCACAACACCACTTTCCAACCATACGGCTCTCTTAAGCAAAAAGGCGTCAGCAAATCATAAGACATGCTTCAGAATTCTCACCATGAAGAAACAAAATATATGATGGACCATGCACGATGCTCTCCAGGGTTTAAGGGTCTTCCAAAACACATGCACTTTGTCACGCCCATCAACAGAGATTCGCTTGATAGAAGAAACAAGAAACCACCAACCCCATAGCCAGTAGCAACATCAGAGTTGTAGACACAATATGTGGCATTCGTACTCTCGTCCTCATAAATCCTTCCCTGTCATGAAGAGAACGATGTCAACTGCCTGCCTTAATTTCATCCCAGGAAAACTAAAATGGGAAAAACACTTGCTTTAACCCAATGGAAATAGACATTTGTTATGGACATTGAAACGGATCTCAAGAAATCCTATAAAGCCAAACTTGGCACAAAGTCTGACAAACACAACAGCTTGTTACAAAGAACCAATCCATCTAATGATTTGATCGCCAAACAAGTCATCTGCGACAGCAAAGACAGGCTTTGGAGCTTCAAAATTATCATAGAAGTAAAGCAACTAATAAAGCCATCATGATCCTATGGGTACCAGAGCACTGGTTACCCTAGTAAAATGTTTAATTGACGGACTTGAAATTCGACTGAACTGCTGTTCCTTCTCATGACACCAACCATTGAACCCAGTATCATGCAAATTAGCATCCTCTGGGGCCTATAAATGACACTGAAAACCCCAGAAATGTCATTAAATATATATTTGAATTGTTAGCAGTGAACACCAATATTGTGTTGCAGCACCACTACAGCACACTGTAACCGGAAAAACTGAGACATTGAGACTAATAAAGATAATGGCATCTTAAGCATCTCTAATGTGGCAGCTCTAAAGCATCTGTCTGTGAGTTAGCTATGGCTATTGTGTGGCTCTGAAGCTGTTATACCAATGTTGAAGCGTCAAGAGCACACAGATGTACCAAAAGTTTGGCAACTACTGTCACCACAACCAATGTGGGAATCAAAGTCCCTTCGAAGGAGAGTTTGGCATGTACATTTCCATTAAAATCAATTTATGAGAATCGAAATATTGAAGCGTCGCTACTGTTTAAGTAGAAATTGAAGGCAGTCATGGTGTCTATGCCATTACTTTCGCACATTGCCCTAGCACTAGAAGTTCATGTCTGATAAACATATCACTTTTTGTAGGACAAAAACGCCATCATGTGTGCTGACAATTTCTCCACTTTGATGACTGTTCCATTTATTTGCGCTTTGCTCGGCCATAAAGGCACGGATCATGTGACAGGTACATAGCTCGAAAGCTACAGGCAGGGTACATGGATAACAAAAAGAGCTCAAAGTTTCCAGAGTACACTTCACAAGTAAATAGCTAAATCCTAGAGATGCAAGCATAATTTAAGGATGGCTTCACACAATCTCCAACTTCTAATTAAAGCTCAACATTGTCTGCACCGAACCTGATATGCCAACTGAAAGAAACTGTTTTCGACTACCCCATCACCCAGTTCCACCACTCTTCCCATCTCGTACTAAAATTGCATGACAAACCCTTCCCGAAATTTCGAACATCCGAAACTTCAAATTTAGTGATGTTCAGTTAAACACGAGCCTAAGAACATTGAGCTAAATGTCAAGCACTAAAATGTTCAAATGGGGATGTCCCATCTGTTCACCAATCAGGAAAGCAGCCAAGCCTTGCCTAGACCGCTCACCACTTCTCCGTCAACGGCACAAAGTGCAGATGCTCAGCCCATCACTCCTACAACAGAAGATCGAATTCCTAGGATTGATATTCTATAATCCCACGGCAACGTTGACAAGGAGCACTGACGGAAACGCATTCCAAGCAGCACGTAGACACACGGATCTCAACCATTACTGAGGCCTCTAAGCTATTCCGCACTCACCACCACTAGAGCGAGCTCAACCAAGCAACGAAAAAACTCCACAGCATGAAGATAAAAATCCCCGCTTTTTCCCCACAAACCACGCGGGGCCAAACCACCCAAGAGACACTAACAGGCAAGCATTCAGCGCAAATCGCTACAGACCCTCGAATCACTAATGCAGAGAAAGCCCGGGGGACGCAATAAAAAAGCTCAGCGGGGAAGCGGTGGGGCTTACAGTGCTTCTTCTCCGCTCGGCAGCAATGGCAAACCCAAAGGCAACCAGGCTAAGAACAATCAGCAGAAGGTACACCAGAGAGGAGCCCCTCGCCTCCCCCATCCCTCTCTTTCTCTCTCCCTCTTGAAGTGAAGTGAGAGAAGCTCTGGTGTAGCAGGAAGTGAGAGAGTGAGCCAAGCTGAAGTTCAGATGCGGAGAAAGTGCGGAAGGCGTGGACTGTGGAAGAAAGGGCGAAGGGGAGAAAGAGCGTGGTATTCATTGGACTTACTACGTACGCAGAAGTGGGGAAAACAAAAGTAAAAAAGCAGCTTAAAATGAGATTACGAATCACGCGAACCGATAGCGCGTCCTTCCCACGCGAGATCCCTGAGCGCCGAACGAGGCGCGCTCTCCTTCGATGAAGAGCGTGCTCCCCACTTGCTCTTGCGGAGCGTGGACGGAGATCTTTTCCCCTCGAGGGTGGAAAAATATGGACAGTTGGGGCCCTGGGGGGGATTCTGAATGTGGGCTCCACATAACGCGACACATCGCGAGGCGGTGATCTCGTGATAGAAGAATGGACGGTCGGGATGCGTCCCGACGTGGGGCCTCGATCTCGCGCAGCGATGTGAAGTGCACGGTAAGCGCGTGAGGTCGCCCGCTCGCTGCAATCGCTCGATATCTGTAATGAATTTAATAATGGCCGACAAAAATTCGTATTTTTTTGCGGAAAGTGGGAATCTCGACCTATAATAATTGCGGACGTAATTATTTTTCTCGTGGAAAATTGGTTTAGCGAGGATCGAGCGTGGCTCCATTTTTGTTCGTCCGAAGCCCTTTCAAAACAAAATCATTTTGGTACTTGTTATTTATCAGTGCATCTTATCCGAAATTTAATTAATGAAAAACATTAACACCGATTTTAGAGTTCAGACAGATTCAAGTACTTTAAATCGTGAATTTATGGTGAATTATACATCACTAAGTACACGTCGTCATGCTTTTTTTTAGAGAAAATTATTATGACGTTTCTACGTTTCGTTCTAAAGACATCCCTAACAAATTTAGAAATAAATTCACAATTCACAGCCCGGTGTCAAAAAACTTGTTGACATTGCGTAAAGAAATAGTTTTTTTTTAGAGGAGCGGTGATATTAAATCTCTGAACAATTCTCACCGAGTAATAGGGTTAATGTATTTTGGACGTATTCGAACCACTAGAAAAGTTGTGGAGGCCCACTAAATAATGGGTACTAAAACTGTGGGGGGGCCATTTAGCTTTAAGGAGCATGCTGGCCGCCAATTCAGTGATCAAGCTATTTGTAATTGGATTGAGATCCCTCTAAATTGATGAAATAATTTTGAATACTAAAGTTACTCCTTGAGAGATTTGACACATGAACATAACACTAGTTGGACGATCCAAATCAAACTCCCCTTATTTTTCTGTTCTTCTTTCTTCCCTCCCTTTCCAATTTCCATAGGAAAAAATGATTAAGTGATAATCCTTGATTTACCATGGATTAATAGCATGTTCTGGTTCATTCCTTCGAGAATTTGTGGCTCACAACACGCTAATACTATCATGATGGCCAAAAAACTGTTATGCTATCAAAGCCCTTTCACAAACTACTCTTTTCCATTTCAATTGCAGTGACACCCTTGTTGTTTAATCTCAAATCTGGGGTCGCGTGAGGCTGGACACGACCTCAACGTTAGGCACGTGGTCTATGTGTTTCCATCTAACGTAGTAGGTTGTGCGATTCTCTCGTCTATCTTTGTGGACAAAAGGGCCAGGAAAATCTGGGCTTCGGCCGATGGGCGAGGGATGATGGCGAAGATCGCAGGGAGGCAATCTCCGGCGCGAGGACCGGGGCGACAGTGCATCGAATCAACAATAGAGGATTTGGGAGGGAGGAAGGCAAAGAGTAAATTTGCCTCCTCTAAATTTAGAGGATCATAATCCTTCGTGTTTTGCTTATAACCCCGCCTTGAATTCATAGAATTATTTCAAGCCCATATACAGAACGTGAAGTCTGTCTTCAACTTTGAGCAGTTAGTGTCTGTATGATCACAGAGATCCAAAATACGTATTGTTATACACACGTAACGAGGAACTAAAGGCATGGATAGTTCGTAACCTTTCATTGTTTAACTGGAGAAAAGATCACAGAAAAGGAACCGGAGAAGACGAAGCGGGGAATTCCCAGTATTTCTTGATTAACGTTCGCAACTCCGACTGAAGATTCATGCTCAAACTAACCCCACTATGCTCAACCACTGAAAACTCTCTCAACCCTTTGGTTTCTCCAAATCCTTCAAGTTCCAGAGGTCGTCGTCCCATGCGACATCGCCGAAGAGCGCGTCGTAAGCTTCGTCGCCCATGAACTCCCCGTCCCAGAACGGCGACCAAACCGACCCGAACGACATCGCTTGTTCGTCCACCACCTCCCACGTCGTCCACCATGGCGGCCACTCCTCCCACCCCTCCATCTTCTCCGCCGCTGCCGCCGCCACCGCCGCACCTCCTCCTCCTACTCCTCCCGCCACCCCTTCCCCTCTCGTTCCCGCCTTCTTGCCGCCCTCCTCCTCCTTGGCCTCCGCAGCCGCCGCGTCAGCTCCGGCAAATCCCTGAGCTCGAGCGCCTTCTTTGTCTGATGACGACGATCTAGCGGGCTTGTTGGGAGCTCCCGCGCCCTTCACTCTTCGCCTCTTCATGGTTCTTGATGATCGATATGCCGCAGCTGGTTTTTTTTGTTAAATACTTTGAGAGCAGAGACAAAAAAAACGAGAGATGTCTTCGGGAATGGTATGGCACGGTGAATGGGGGACATTGGTGGCTCTACTCATATTATAGCGAACCAAAGACGAAAGAGAGACCCTCGTTTTGGAACTCGAGACTGCACGCGTGGTGCTGATGAACGGAGGACATATCGTGATTTGTGAGCGTCGGCAAATATTAACCATGCATGTCACGACAAAAGTTGGTGTTTCGAAAATTATGAATTTACTTCACTTTGGCGATTTGATAAAAGCCCCCCCTTTTTTTGGAGGTCAGAAAACACTATTTCATATTCTCATTCAAGTTAAAGTTTGCCACGCCGTTACGGACTCCAGAACAAAGTAATTTTAAAAGACAAGCAGGGACATAAATGACCCAATTAACCGTTAAACATTTATTACGGTGGAATTTGGCGACGCAATCCGCAACATGGCTACTTTCTCTTCGACAATAGGCCATCTTTAAATTGCTAAATAACTTTGCATGGACCTAGGCTTCAGTGATTAGTGCATAAGCTTCCCAACTTACTTGATATGTTCCCTCGCTTATCATCTCTACTAGATCAACGAACCGCCTCCAACACAATCTTCAGTTTACTTTTTTGCTTCTAAGTGTTTTAGGGTTTCAAGCATAGCAGCTGCCTTTGCTTGGATCGTCGACGAAACTCTTATCAATCGAGCAAACCCATCTATCAAGATACCCTGGCTATCTCGACGTACACACGCTATTGCCTCTTTCCCCGTTTCTGCAACAAAAACACTCATCGACGTTAATTTTATCACCCCGAGGTGAGGAGGGATCCAGATAGGAGGTAAGTCTTTTTGTGATTTTAGTTTTTCATTCATTTTTTTCTAGCCATCTACTAAAGTTTTTCTCCGCAGCAATGGCTGAGATGACGATATGTTGGGGATTTAACTTGGGGATTTAACTTTATGAGCTCTGAACATCAAGCCATTTCGAGATTTACAGATCTGCCGTAATAATAAAGCAAGAAGCTCGAAGGATATGGAGGCACGTTTAAAGTTCAGCATCCATTCCTCTATCTGATTCGCTGAGTAATTATCAACTTTAATCTAGACCAACAAAACAAAAACTATCAACTTTAATAAATCGAGAGCGCGTCCCCATCACGCGATATCCCCCGGCGCCGAACGAGACGCGCGCCCCTTCGATGAAGAGCGTGCTCCCCACTTGCTGTCGCGAAGCGTGGACGGAGATCTTTTCCCCTCGAGGGTGAAAAATACGGACAGGTGGGGGGAGGGGGGGGTGGGGGATTCGGAGTGTGGGCTCCACATCACGAGGTGGCGATCTCGTGATATAAGAATGGACGGCCGGGATGCGTCCCGACGTGGGGCCTCGATCTCGGGCGGGGATGTGAAGTGCACGGTAAGCGCGTGGGGTTGCCCGCTCGCTGCAATCACTCGATATCTGTAATAAATTTAATAATGGCCGACATAAATTCGAATTTTTTTTGCGGAAAGTGGGAATCTCGACCTAGAATAATTGCGGACGTAATTATTTTTCTCGTGGAAAATTAACTTGGCGAGGGTCGAGCGCGGCTCCATTTTAGTTCGTCCGAAACCCTTACGAAGCAAAATCATTTTGGGTACTCGTTAATATATCGGTGCACCTTATCCGACATTTAATTGATGAAAAACATTAACACGGATGGTGAATCCACGGTGAATTGTCGTCCCCCAACAAATTTTGAAATAAATTCACAATTTCATAATCTTTGTCGCGTCTAAAAACTTTTTGACATTGCGCACGGAAATAGTTTCCTTTTGGAGGAGTGCTGGTGTGGGAATCTCTAAAAACTTTTTCTTTTTCGTTTGGAGGTATTTGAATCACTAGTGAAATCGTTGGATGTCCAACTGAATAATGGGTACTAAAACTCTGGTGGGCACATATAAAGGCCCATTTTGGCTTCAATGAGCATGTCGGCCGCCAATTCAATGATGGAGCTATTTGTAATTGGATTGAGATCCTCTAAATTGATGAGATAACTCTAAATCCTAAAGTCACTCCTTGAGAGATCGCCAAGTCAACATAACACTAGCTGGACGATCCAAATCAACTCCGCTTATTTTTCTGTTCTTCTTTCTTCCCTTCCCTCGCGTCTCCGGTTTTCACAGCAGAAATGATTTAAGCGACGGTCCTTAATCTATCGTGAATTAACAGCAAGTTCTTGACTACAAAAAATAATAATAATAATAATTACATATTGTTGTGGGGGTCAATTTATTCAAGAATTTGTAGCTCAGGCAACACTATTATGCTATCAAAATCCTATCGCAAACTTTTCTCTTCCATTTTAATTGCAGTGACACCCTTGCCGTCCAACCTTGTATCCGGGGTTGCATGAGGCTGGACACGACCTTAACGTTAGGCACGCAATCTCCATCCTAGGTTGTGTGATTCTCTCCTCTATCATCGTGGATGAAAGGGCTAGGAAAATCTAGGCTTCGGCTGACGGGCAAGGGACGTGACGAAGATTGCAGGGAGGCAATCTCCGGCACAAGGACCAAGGTGACGTTGCATCGATTCAATGATAAATGATTGGGGAGGGAGGGAGAAAATTAGAGGATACTATCGTATTTCGCTTGTATTTTGCTTGAATTCCATCGAAGCATTATGGTCGTTTTAATCCAAAGAGTAAATTTGCCTCCACTAAATTTAGAGGATCATAATCCTTTGTGTTTTGCTTATAACCCCGCCTTCAATTCCAAGAATTATTTTATGTCCATACACAGATGCTAAGTCTGTCTTCAACTTTGAGCAGTTAGCACCTGTATGATGACAAAGATCCAAAATACGTATTGGTATACGCACACGTAACGAGGAACTGATGGATTGTTCGTCACCTTTCATTGCTAAAGTCGAGAAAAGATCGAAGAAAAGGAAAAGGAAAAAGCAGAAGACGAAGCGGGGGATTCATGCTCAAACTAACCCCACTATGCTCAACCACTGAAAACTCTCTCAACCCTTTGGTTTCTCCAAATCCTTCAAGTTCCAGAGGTCCCCGTCCCACGCGACGTCGCCGAACAGCGCGTTGAAAGCTTCGTCGCCCATGAACTCCCCGTCCCAGAACGGCGACCACACGGGCCCGAACGACATCGCTTCTTCGTCCGCCACCTCCCACGTCGTCCACCACGGCGGCCACTCCTCCAACCCTTCCATCTTCTTCGCCGCCGCCGCCGCTGCCACCGCCGCGCCTCCTCCTCCTACTCCTCCCGCCACCCCTTCCCCTCTCGTTCCCGCCTTCTCGCCGCCCTCCTCCTCCTGCTTGGCCTCCGCAGCCGCCGCGTCAGCTCCGGCAAGTCCCTGAGCTCGAGCGTCTTCTTTATCTGATGACGACGATCTAGCGGGCTTGTTGGGGGCTCCCGCGCCCTTCACTCTTCGCCTCTTCATGGTTCCTGATGATCGATATGCCGCAGCTGGTTTTTTTTGTTAAATACTTTGATAGCAGAGACAAGAAAAAACGAGAGATGTCTACGTGAATGGTACGGCACGGCGTATGGGGACATTGGTGGGTGGTGGCTCTACTCGTATTTATAACGAGCCAAAGACGAAAGGGAGACCCTCGTTTTGGGAACTCGAGACTGCGTGTCATGTGCGGTGCTGATGAACGGAGGAGATATCGTGATTTGCGAGCGTCGGCAAATATTAACAATGCATGTCACGACAAAAGTTGGTGTTTCGAAAACTATGAATTTACTTCACTTTGGCGATTTGATAACTGCCTCTTGAAAAAGCGCTATTTGACACAATTCTATTATGCCATTGGTCTCCCCTGATATTTATTTGATCTCGCTGAAGATTGCAGGTCTAACTCGGCGCCCGACTCCGCTTGACCCGTCGTCGCATAATTTTTAGTGAACGCGATTGAATAGGGACCACCATTTGACGAAATAATTGATCACCTCGAAATTGACCGAAGGACGTACATGATGGACTGAATAAGTCAATATCTACATGATTACGCTAGTTGGCAAAAGAGGGGAAGGTCTACCCACATCCGAACTTCGAACGACGAGCGGGTCTGAGGCCTAGAATATACTTGTCTTGCCCTTTCGTCGCGATGAAGAGAGGAATTGGCCCTTGCAAGTGGGATTGTGACCCTGTCTTCTAGCGAAAAATCGTGAAGGCTGTTTTGTCTCCGCGGCTGGAATTGATGGACGAGGCTACATTCAACGAACGTGTATCAAGGGACAGAAAGTCCGTGAGCGGAAGAACTAGAATGACCCAATCGGTCGTTAAGGGCACGAATGATAACTATTATGTTTCAAAAATCAATTTTTAGCAGAAAATATATTTTTTATCTCTATTTTCTTGACGAGTTTCTGAGCTAAAATAAGTGTTTATTAACGATACAAAATTTCTTCCTCTCAAACGGTTGGCGAGCGGGTGGCAGAGGACGGTGGGTGGAGGCAGGCGGTGGTGGGGGGGACGATGGAGGACGGGTCACGATGTTGGGAGGCAAATGGTGAGAGGTGGAGGACAGTGGGAGGTGACTGAGGGCGAAGGGCTACGACGTGAGGTGATCGACGGGCAGCGGGAGGCGGCCAATTAGTAGCGAGGACAGGCCATGAGAAGAATTTTATTTCTCATTTTTGTTCTAAAAATAGAAAAGTACAAAATTTTTACTTCTTATTTTTGTTCCAAACTTATTTCTGAAATCAAAATTTATTTCAAAAATTGAAAAATGAAATTGCATCACCAAACGGATTGCTATTCCAAACATGTTTACGGAAACAGAAAAACAGAAAAATAGAATGGTAATCATGTGCGCCCTAGGCATTCCAGAAGAATTTCATGTGACTGGCAAATGGGGTTACTTAATCCTCACGAGCTATATCTCATTAAAGATGCAGTCAATACGGTCTCTTACATTAATGCGATTCGAAAGCCCGTGCTTTTTCACCTCGACGTGAAAATTAGTAGGTTTTCTCACATGTTATCGGCACGACTTACCAGATCGGGACGTGCGATCCCTGGATTTATCTAATCAATCTCAAAATCCTGAACTCGGTCACATGACTAAGGATCTTGGCAAGTGTTGTGCATCTTATTAGAACGAAGACGAGTCATTTTGTAGATTTGTTCGATCGTGAGGAGGCAAACCCGTTGGAATTCAGAAAGGGTCGGGGGAGCAACGTGCGAGGACTGTTGACGGTGGATGATGCACAAGCATCGTTTAGGGTATTTTAGGCGTTTGTCGGTCAGACCAATCCCTAGAAATAAAATTTGTTTTCTAGTCGTCGTTTCTGTTGTTTCCTTAGGAAGCGACAAGTTGTCAAGTACTCGTACGACAAACTTTGCTTTCTATTTTTACCGGATAGAACAGACAAACTTCGAGCGGGTAATTTCATGGAGAGATCTCGTAAGACTAGAGTCGCCTATTATCTTGAGGTTAAAGAAATGTTCAAATGGTCTCGAGCTTTATTGGACAAAGGGTCTCGGATTTTGGGTTAGGATTGATTAAGACTTAAATGGAATTTGGGTTTCGGATAAGAGATAGTAGTCCTAAGTAGAGAAGGCAATGGGCCGTGATAGGATGGTGATAGGAGATGTTCCCGTGTTTGTCTCGGACCTCATGTGGCATGCCCCTTCACCGTCCGCGCCGCCACAATCATCTCTGCTAATTTTAACTTTAACGACTTGTTAGACACTAGTATCATCCTCGTTTTTTTAAGTTAATGTATGTATATTTTTAGTGCTCTTGTAATTTTGAATAAAATTGTCTTTTGCCTTGTTCACCCTCAAATTAAGTTTCATTTCCATAATCACAAGAGTAGCTTAAAGACCGGGGGAAAAGTCCTAGAAAAGTCCTCAACATATTGTATTGAAACCAATTCAGTCCTAAACTTTTTAAATGAATCAATTTGATCCTGAATTTTTTTCGCATTAGTATCAATCCAGTCCATTCGGCCAATTTAGACCGAAAATTGCTGATTTGAACAACAGTCGTCCTATGCGGCATAACCTGCACTAAAATGGATAATTTTTTAATTTTAATTAAATTGTTCTGAAGTTTTTTATTACTTTTTTTTTCTTTTTCTTCTTTTCTTTCTTTCTCTTTTCCCAAAACTGGACTAGCAACCTCGCTAGCCACCCTCGCCGGCCACAAAGAAGGTCTGGGCGAGGGCGCAGCCACAAGTGAGGGCATCGGGCCCTCGCCTAGATCTAAGCGAGATCTAAGTGAGGGCTGCGCCTACGCATATAAGCCCAGTTCATAAGTAGCTTTGGGTCAAGCGAGATCAATGTACATCCCATCCGGTTTAGCGGTTCGCATGCATCGCGATGCTATGATTCGCCTATGGTCTAAGATTTTTTTCTTTACAAAGAGAGGAGCCGCAAAGTTGCGGGCACAAAGAACTAAAGATGCCAAGGCGGGGATCCAAAGGCCAGTCGTCCTCTGAATGAAAGGATTGGCCGCTCAAAGAGGCATCGTATTCCTCACAGACGCGCTCTCTTTCCCAAGGGCCGACTGCACAGTTCGTTATAATCAGCGCTATAGACTGCTGGAGCTTATCAGCATCCACAAAAAAAGGAGAAAAATAACTGTGATCCTTCGTGCGGACGAGGATGGACTTACATACGATGAACAACCTGACCATGAAAGGATGTCTGCTGTGTCCCTTTTCCCTTTTTTTAGCAAAGTAAAACCCAATCAATTAGTTGTCCGAAGAAGAATGTTAACACCATTACCAGCTAAGTCTCTCAGGAGCAACCAGAATATGGTTAGAGCGGCATGCAGATCTCTCCATGCACATTCACTTCTCTAACAGATGCTTCCACTTTTGGGTGAGGCTTTTGGGTGGCCGAGGCTTGTCCTCGTCGTTTAGGTCTACGAAGTAGAATTAAACAGACATTATTATCCATGGGAGGGTTTTCAGATCGTTTTGTTTCTTGCAGCATTTGTAACGTGATCTTTTTCTCGAGAGAAATTTGCTAAATAGGAGTCTACATTCTTTTGACACAAAAAAGCTATCCTTCTATCCAAATCGAGAGCAGTGGAGACAATCGGCATGGTTTTGTCATTCGGGCAAGATGTAAACCTCGAAGGTGTTGTTTGGGAAACCCGTGAAGCAATGATTGTCGGAGCATGGTTGTAGGTGAAAAGTTTGTCGAACCCAACTAACTATGGTAAATATTTAAACTGTAAAACGAACGCATGATTAAATATCTAAATACTCCAATAGGAGGCACCTATTCACGAGTTGGTGGTCCTGCTCGTGGTGGTCAGAATTCTGGTGTTCGTGACAATTGGATTGATGAGATGGAAGAGTGACCGCAATTAAGCAGTGAGACGACCGTGGTCGTCTTGTCGGGCAACACAACAACGGACTCATAAACCGACTTCGGGACACTGGTTGACACAAAGATCACATTTTTCAGCTTCCTATTTATGATTGAATCTGTAAGTGAAACAAGCAGCAGAACCGCATAAACAGAGGCGTATGAGTGTCTGATAATGGCGGATCTAAACCAAGGCTCAGGGAATGTAACGTGTCCTCATCAATCCGGCGAGCCCACGACAAGTCGGCAAGATGATCTTGCCCACGCTAGCTGTGCAAAAACCCAAGGGTCCATTGACCTAGTTAGGTAAATGCCCCTGAACTAGGTCTCACCCACTAAGTTCTTTACAGTTTCTGTTGTGTGTTTATCAAGCTCTTACCAACTTAAGCATTGGAAGGCCATTCCAAAGTCTTCAACTCGGATGGCCCTTAACTTGCTGATCGTGCGCATAGATTCGGAGATCAAATTCAAAGGTCGGATCCAATTCGCGCCTCAACAACAGTTTTCCCAGTCGGATTTGTTTGGAGAAACCTATCTCCAGGGGTGAAAACCTGTACCTTTTGAGCTATACCGCCTCCTACCTCTGTAGAAAATGCGAAGAGAAAACGCTTTAAAGCGTCTCGTCATCATCTTTGTGACATCAACTTTGTGTTTGTTGTCGAAACTTTTCGTTTTGTATCAAATTGTCCTGGGCTTAACCAACCATATAATGTTATAGAGACATGGGCAGATGGGACGTCCCACAGATTAGATGTGTCTTGTGGGCAACAATGGATTTGCTCGATCAACATCACCCACCCAAACCCAACCCCACAATACCACACTCATCAACAACCAAACTTCCCCACCTTTGAAGCATTGCGACAAAGCATAATGTTCATCGTGCAACGCAACACTAATATGATGCGAGTGGAGGGGCATGCCTTCGCCAGCATACTGATGAAGTGATGATTCAGCTTCGATTGATTAAAGTAATCGGAGGACCATTTCCCAGTACCTTAGTAGAGGAGGTCAAACAAAAAAACGAAAACCCACCAAAAAAAAGGACACCCATTTCCTTGCCTCGGATACGCAATTGATGCCATATCTCACGATTCGATAGCATATGAAACATCAGAGTCAACCAGCCAGAGGTACCATGCTCCAGAATTACAAAAGTTTGGCAGTTGAGTTGAGGACGCCCATGCTGTGCGTGGATTGTAAGCAAACATCATCACATCAGGTAACTTTTCCAGATTCACATTCAAAAATCCGGAAAAGAGTGCAGTGAGACTCAAAAGAAAGCAGATTCCATGTCCATCCCCAGTTCACAAGAAGACAATGGGGAGAGAATACAGACTCCCAACAAAAAGTAAGATGTAAAATAAAGGATCTGTATTTACACATAAATTACTAACTTTGATTACTCATCTTCAACCTGATTTGTACAACTTCAACCCTCTTTAAGCCGCTCCATGAAACTTCAAAATACTCTGAAAACTCCCATCCATCCTCTTTCGACTCTCTTTACATACAAAATAAACCAAAGAGGATAGACAAACAAAGGGGTAAAAAAATATAAGAGAAAAGATTGATCTCCCATCTCAGCTCAAGCCCAAGTTTCTCAGTAAACTTTCCAACCAATAGACACCTAGAAGACACTCCCTCTCAATTATTTTGGTCAACGACTCATTTACTTACAAGACACTTCCCATTCAATTTACATAGGACCCTTTTTAACATATATATACACTAACAAAAAAGGACAATCTTCTTTCATGCTCCCTCGCGATTTCAAAAATCTCTCGAGCTCGTCAAGTTTAGCAGTAAAAACGGATAACTTTAGTGGTGGGCATGTGGTTCGATTCGCAGGTCTCTGCTCTTTCTCTATGCCAGGGCCGGGATACCGCAGTTCCTGCGGTCCCTGTTGAGGCAATCAAATCCCTCAACTCTCACAGCAGGTTTGTGCCCAAAACTCGCTCGAACGCAAACTCCTTTCCTCGAGGACGATGATGGAGATAAGGACAGTCCTGAAGGGGCAGGTATCGGCGACATTGGCGAGAATGGGGCGAAGCTATCATCCCCGAACCGATCATCTTTAATTAATGGGTTAGCTACTCTACTCGGCGGCGACCCGCAAAAAAATGGGGGCGACGAGGCCATCTGTGCACTAAATTCTTCCATACCATTGCCACCCTGCAATGTCATCCAAAAGAAAATCAGCATAGAAAACGAGACCCCAAACACTAATCGAAGTCTACGGGCAATGAGCAGGTTGCTGGGTTCACAAAAATCCTAAAGCGTTACTCCATCCAAGTTTTGAATTAGCATATCTTGCCGGTATTCCATGACATTGCATCTTAAAAGAACAAATACCAGAGGCCAAGTACACACTATGGGTGTCTCAATTTTCAGATCCGCAGTTTCAGATCTTAGATCAATTTAATGCCACAAACTATACTAAAAAGAGATGAACTTGATAAGCTTAAGAGCAGGTTTGAAAAGAGTACCTTTGTCAGGATGATCTCCAAAACCTCAGTCCCTGCTTTCAGATCGCTTAGTTCAGCTTGGCTCCTGCAGATCAAGCGAGCAACAGACCATAAGTACCTTTAAAAACACCAACTACTTATATAAGAACTCAAGCAAAACATGAAGAGAGAGAGAGAGAGAGAGAGAGAGAGAGAGAGTTACCCCAAGTGCCATCTCAAGGGCCTGACTGGGTGGTGCTCATGGATGGTGGCGCTTAATAAATTAAGACGGCGAGGCTTTGGGCAAACCACCGCCTCTCTCCTCATTTCTTCGCGGGACACAAACGCACTTTGCTGGATCGAACAGGGATTCATTCTTGTTCTTCTTGAAAGATAAATATGTGCTCTCTCTGAGTTGATGTTTGTGTGTAGAAAGTTCCTGTCCACAGAAACAGATCGGAGTTAAAACCTAGAACCCGTCGATTGGGAAAGGGCAAAACAAAACAGAACCTTTGTAAATCACATCAGTTAATTTGGATGGCGTGCAATAGATGCCGGCAGTTTCGAGATCAAGATCTGGTCCGCCAGTTATCTCCAATTAATTACTTAATTTCGCGATAAAGAGCTCGAGAGAGCATCTTGACTCCGACCCAGAAAAGACAAACAGAAAAAGAACAACCGCAACGCTGGAATAATCGACAGGTTCGAATTTTTCCCCAAAAAATTCTCTCAGGAACCGATGGAACCGGTGAAATTAGCCCCATTCCATGGAGGGCCCATCACAAACAAAACGGGGCGAGAGCAAATCTACGGGATTCGTGCCTTGCCGGCATGGATCTGGCAACATAGGGTCCCGGTAATGAAGCTAAAACAAGAAGAACAAAAAACAAAACTTGGTCGCTTTTAAAGATGAATTTCGGGCAGGTGAAGAAAATGAAGGAGCCGCTTCGCATATCCCCCCAAATCTCAGCTCAGATATCAAGATCTGCCGATTGAAGAATCCGAACGTACTAATTATCAAGAAGAAACACACAAGATGACCCGTCAAAGCCCCCAAACACCTTAGAAGCAAAAGCTTCTTCCTTTCAAACACAAACCACCGGCAAGAGAAAGAGAGGGAGGGAGAGAAAGACAGAGAGAGAGAGAGAGAGAGTACCTGAGCTAAGAACTGTACAAGGGCTCCCCCAAAGGAGGACTAATTTTTAGGGGGGGGGGAAAGGGGAAAGAGAGAAGGGGGAAGGAGTATTAACAAGCAAGAGGGGATGGGGCGCGGGGCTGTTCGGCAGGAGCTACAAAGAAGGGTCATGTAGGAGAGGCACAGTTCAACTTATAGACGAGGAGGAGGAGGGCGGGTCTGATGGAGAGGGAGAGAGAGGGAGAGAGGGGGGAGCGAGAAGAAGAAGGAGAAGATGAGAATCCGCAAGAGAGAAAAATAATATGGCGAGAGAGAGAGAGAGAGAGCAGCAAAAGCGTTCTCGTGTGATTGGGCAACAGCGATGACAGAGGAGAGAGAGAGGGAGAGAGAGAAAAGGGGAAGGCCTGCAAATGCAAGGCTGCAACGTCTCTGTCTCCGTCTCAGTCCCACTCTCTCTCTCTCTCTCTCTCCCCGCAACTAATGAACCGGCCGAGTCGAAGTGAGAAGAAGACGAGGAAAAAGATCGCGTTTTTTGAGTTTCTTGTTCCAAGGCCTATCGTCAGCAAGAAGGGAGATTTTTCATTTCCTTCCTTTCGTTTTTCTTTTTTTTTTTTCTGTTGTTTTTTTTCTTTTTGCCTCTTTTGATTGTTTCACGCAGGCGGTGCCTCCCGCGAGAAATGTCGTCGGTTTTGGCGACCCACTCCCATCTCGGGAGGGAAATCATTACTTTCATCCGGAGAAAAATGAAATATCTTGTGGCCCGGTGGGCCCCCCCTCCCGAGCGAGAGCGGATTCACGTTTTCAAAATGGGTAGGCTTTTGGTTTGAAATTGGCAAGGAGGAAGGACGGAAGGAAGGAAGGAAGGAAAGACGAACCGGATCCATGATGATGAGGAGAGATGGGATTGTCCTTCGTTTCCATTAAAGAGGGGGGGGAGGGGGTGCTTCGAAACTGGATCCGGATCCTGATCCAATCGGACCGGTTCCGACGTAAGTGCCTAGCTCGATTGGCTATCGACGGTTCGATTCACCTGGATTTCATACCGATTGAACTAGGACTACATCGAATCTGACCGGTCCTTTGCCACTTCGGGTATCGGGTGAAAATTGAATCGGGCCATGGTTCGATTCTCGATTCAACCGATTGAACCGGCCCGTCCATTCCTAGTTCGGATATGCCAATTCAAACATAGAATGGATGAGTCAGATCCCGATCGATTTAGAAAATTATACCCGACTTTATCGTGCATGCTCATTTGTTTCCCAAGAAATATGTTTCAATGTCTATGTCTAATTGACTTGTACCTGGAGATAAGATAAGCGTGCCACCTCGACCATAAATAGATATCATAATTGGAGCAGGCGATTCAATGAGCCGCTCAGACCTAACCGACCAAATGGGCGAGCCATTCCCTTTCTTCCTTGATTTACTCGAGCCCACCGCCTAACCTCTATCGATTTATATACAATATATTACATTTCTTCAAATCATTAACATGTATGGATAACAATTTTTAGGCTCGACGCTAAACATGGCCGCATAGGCTCATCCATTAATTAGGTTTACCTACGAATATATTTATACCACGCACTTTGAATGATTGAGTACTTTACCAAGGGACCGGTAATTATAATCGGTGTCAAACTGTGCACTAGTGAAGTGGTCATAGGGCTCGAGAGAAAATTAAAATCAATATCTCATAATGGAATTATTCGGTGATGTTGAAATAGACCTAATCATGGCCCTAGCTATCGAGGCCCACAATCTCCATGAGGGCTCGAAACACAAATCTGGGCAAGCTTCAACAGCGACAATAAGACCCGATATGCCCTAAGTGAACTCGACCAAGACCCACTGGCTTAAAAATAAACTATGCTTCTAGGTCGACGAGAGCAACAAATTTGGCCTGATTGGAGTGCCTAACTCAACTCTGAGTTTTTCCATTGATAGCCTCTACCTTAGACCCTCTTAAAGGAATTTGCACGCTGACAAAAACATTCGCCTCGATAGGAAAAGACGTGGAATAGTCACTCCACGGATGCGATAGGGTTCGAAATTGGTAACAATCAGGGCAAAGACTTATCGTTACGAAATGAACTTAGCTTTATGTGTTTTGATAAGCGATGATTTGGCCGTGCGTGGCTGATTTTGAGTATTTGCCACGAGGTGGAAGCAAGCTCCATTGACTTTTTGTCCTGATCGTGTTGGTTGACTATACTCAGGCTATGTTTGGAATGGTCTCGTGGTGGGCGGGGGAATAAAGTCAAAGAAAATGTAATTGAAGAAAGTAGGAGGTGACGGTAAAGAGAGACTACAAGGAAAGACTACAAGGTCACGGTAACTCGTTCGACACTCTTTTCTTTCGCTCGCTCATCTCCTCCTCCAAACGGAAGGTTAAAATCTAGCAATTTGGCAAGACAGGACTCACAGTTGATGGACAGAAATGGTATGTTTTCCTCTATTTGTTATCAGAGGTATCTTATTGACCGGTTGTTTTGCAAATTTTACATTTAAGTAGGTATCATACACAACTAATCCATCCAAAATATCTCTCTCTCTCTCTCTCTCTCTCTCTCTCTCTCTCTCTCTCTCTCTCCTCGTGACGACAACAAGGCGGGCGGAAATGATCGATGTACGGCTATGGCGCCACAACAATAGGGCTGGCATGGGGATCATGATCATGACAAATGCGTGGGTGGCAGAGGGAGGAGAGATAGGGGAGGGTAAGATTAGCATTTATATTTGATTTTTGTGTGCGTATGTGTTTTAGTTAAGTTTACATTTGAATAATACCCATAGCTATTATCGAATAATACAAATTTCTCGACCAAAAAAAATGACCGAAAACATGACCCGACATTATACCTAGTGATAATCAACGATAAATCGTAACATTAACAAATATATAATCGTAACTATTTGCTTACCAAAAAAGAATTTGGATGGGGTTTTGGACCTACTTAAACCGCCGATAGAAACGTCGATTTAAGACATCAACGGAGCAGAAATTGCCCATTGAAGAGCCCGTCACTACAGTGCTATCGGGCATGAGTGAGAAATTTAAGATCGACGATACACCCAAGCTTAGGACCGTCTTTTGCAAACCAACCAAAGATTTCATGAAATCGAGGATAGGCTTGGAAATCGAACATATGCATATAAACCAAGTTTTGGACTACACGACCAGCCACACATTTCATGTACACCATCTGGTTGTAGACTCATCATCGAAACGACAATAGATAACAATTTAGGGAAACTTTAATGAATTCCAGGCAAATGAGAAACCGATCAAAACTGTCAAAACGGAACATTTTTCTCTTTTCTCTCAAGCGTTGCTATTTTCAGTATATCGCAATAAAATAATACGTTGCCAAAGATATTCGTGCTGTGAAAATGTCGGACTTTCCGCAATTTTACATCCGAGCAAAAGATCAACAATAATATCTCTCAGCCGCAAAGGAAAGCACCAACATAATCGCAAAATTTCACAAAAGCGACGCAATAATAATGTCGGACATGATTTTTGCTTAAATGTAAAGGAAAGAAATACGAAAAAAGATTTAAAAAGGTTAGAAATAAAATAAAAAGGAGAGAGAGATCGTGATAAGATGCGTGACGGTGGAGGTGACTAGGATGCTCCCCCTCTCTCACTCTCTCGGGTATTTTCAGCCGTCCATTGCCTTATTTTTTTTGTAGCGCTTTATCTCCACGACCATTTTTCCAGGCCTCATTTTTTTGATTTTTTTTCTCTTTCCATTTTTCTCCATTTATTTATTTATTTATCAGCAAAATTGGGAAAAACAAATAAAATCAGATTGATTGCGGGCGACATTTAATTATCACGTGGGCCCCGTAGCAAGAGGAGCAGCCCCGCGGGGAACAGAGAGCACCACGACGTCGTCTTCTTCCCGTTCGCTGTCAGGCCCCCACTCCCGTCCCGTTCTGGGGAATCGTGGTACGGAATTGGCCAGTGGCCACGTCTTCTGCCACCAGTTGCTCGACACGTGGCCCCTCCTGTCCCTAACCTAAGATTAAAATAAAATCTGCCTCCTCCATTTTATAAAAAAAAAAGAGAAAAACTTGAATTTTCGGAGTAGGGAATAAAACAGAGAAAAAGAAGAAAAGGGGGGAAGATCCGGCGGTTACTTTGTCAAATCTGTTCCCGTTTGTAATTTGTCCCCGCGACCCCATTGCTTGTTGTTGGCCCCGGTACAAGCTCGAGATGCTTTTAGAGAGTTTTTGGATCTGGTTCGACATGGACCGCGTCGATGGCATTTGTTCGCGTGGTTCAGAAATCGCGACGACATGCGATTCGCCGGAGCCCTCGAAGAGGTTCGAAAGTGAAAAGTAGTTGCGTTGTATGGCCATGGCCCGTGGTCTCTAGGATTAAGGCTCATTGTTTAGAACCGGAGTTTTTATCATCTTTCGTGGTCCTTGAAAGTAAAGGATTCACCTTAACACGGGCAGAATGCCTCGAGGGCATCTTTTCTCTCCCGTCATTTTGTTTTTCCCGTTATCACGCGAGACTCTTTACGCAACGTGCTTAGGCACCACGGGAAATCGAATCATCTCAATAGTTCAGTGCTAGACTATCAATTTGAATGATGCTTAGGACGAAAGATAATTTTGTATATTAAATGCGTGACTATGATGAAACGAGTCAAAGGGAGGTAATGTATTTCAAATAACGAAAAGTGATTGAAACGTGCCATTGAACTGCCAACACGTTAGGGGCCATATGAAACGATGCATGTGGTCTGGACCTTGGTTGGTTCGATGCTAATTGAACATGATCCGACAATCAACACTTGGTACTGTCACTAGGTCGGCCTTGTATGTATACCACTCGATGCACTCGCAAGTACTAGTCATTTTTCCACTTCTAGCACCTGCACATTTGCGAATCAACGATTGCCCGAGTACTCTTTATCCTTTTCCCTATCGTTCACTTATATTCTGGCGAGCTAGAGATTACTGCATCGCTGCAGACCAGATGGACTTAGTTTACATGAAGTGTGAATTATGCAATATCTTTAGCCAGCTACACTCCCAGAAATAGGAAGTATATCAAACTCGAGGGTAGTATGGTCTCATTTACCATTCGACAAGCTTGGCCACGGTTTGAGGGTTCATAAATTACCACCGTGAGCGGAGTTCAGACGGGCGACACAATACCGTCAATTTAGTCGTAGTCTCCATGTAGGAAATTGATGCCCACTTTTGTGCCCAGAAGCTGGTAATTCTCCCTCTCTCCAAGTTATTTCCAGAGCAAATGATCAAAGAAGGTAAGGTACCGGATTTAGGGTCACGATCTTGATGTACACGGAACTAGACAGAGGAAAGAAGCTGGGAGTTTTATCAGACGTCATCCGATGCAGAGAGAATCATCAAACATCTGCATCCAGACTTGCTAGAATTTTATAGTAAAATTTAAACGAATCTACAGGAAAAAAAGCTTAATTAGCACTTTTCTAGTGCTGAACTAAACTAATGGGAATGAATCAGGGATACTGTAAGAGACGCAACTTAAACATAAGAGCTAGTAGAGCAACTAGACACAGAGGAGAGAGGGGCCAAAAAATGAACACCTCGAAAGTTTGAAATGGCTCACGAAGAAGGTTCTGATGCAGCAGATGCAGCCTTTTTCTTGGCAAAGTATTCTTTGGCACGTGCCAAGTTCTTGGCAACAGAAGGCTTAACCCACTTCTTTCGGCCAGGCAAGACAGTGAGGGAACAGCCAGCAGACTCGAGCTTCTCTTTCGCTGCCGCTGAAAAGGCACGGGCCTTTACATTTAACTTGACACTTAGTTCCCCGTCTCCTAAAATCTGAAAGCACGGCAACAACCAAACAATTCGCAACAGGTCAAGAAAACTTACAAGAAGACAAGCTCCACTTGTTGCTGCCCTAAAATAGGGAAATAAGGGACTTTCTTACCATTCTTCTACAAAGCTAGAAGAACACAAGCATTACGTGATAAGCGCATATTAAGATTAGAGAAGGCAATATTAAATGGATTCAACTTGCGAACACCGACGACAATGATAAATCCACTTATATGCTTATGATGGAAAAACGGGGAATACAAGTTCCATTAAGCAGATATAGGGAGCAAGCATGTGCTTCTGAATGAAATCTAGAAGATGGAGACATCATTGACAAAATCTTGAGGCCTAAGTGCTACAAAATGACCCTTAAAAGGCCCGCACTAAGGGTAGAAGTGCTGCTCTAAAGGGGAAAAAGAAAAAGGTGATGCACCAAAGAAGAGCAGGGACAGCCTTTATATGACTGTGGCAACACTTTAACCATACCCAGGCATGTTCATACCTTCAAAGGGAGTTTCCTTTCTCTTCCAGATGGGTTAATCAGACCCTTACTCTTTAAAGTCTCTAGAGACACCTCATCCCCTTCTTGAAATCCAGCTGCTTCAATGTGCTTTAGATTGACAGGAACATACTTTGGTAATCCCGCATGCATGCCTTGCCAGTAAAACAAAGAAACAAAAGGTCTCAGCAATTACATTGTATGAAGTATAATTAGGCACATGAGACGTAGAGACATTTTTGCCCACACAAAGCAAAGATCTTCTCTTCTAAAAAACCTGTGCCGCTAGAATTTTCAACTGATGGAACAAACATAAGGCTGAACAGCAAAACAAGAGAGCTGGCATACCACCACGTGCCTACACCTATATTTATACCACTCATTCCAATTTGTAGGTAAACTAAAAATTTCAGGGGAGATATGACTGCTGGCCCCTTGACATTTCCCACCATCTTTTGTTTATTGGTCATTGGTTCTTAAAGCTGTAGTTATTGCATATCAAGGATTCTCCCAAATGATGTACCACAATTAATATACATATAATGGCATCTTGTATGAATGAATTCATTCTGGTAACTCAGAAGTCTTATATTCTAGATTGCCCTTACTCTGGATGACTCTTACTTAACTATTTCTATTAGGCGTGTCCATGAAATATTAGTGATGGCAAGATGAAAGAGAGCAAGGAAGCATGGCTCCTTGACAATGATGGGACACCCACAAATCAGATTAGTGTTACATAAAAGCACTCATTACAGAAACCACGAGATTTGATTTAAAAGAGTGAACAATGTACCCTGTAAGGGTGGAAACAAGATTCGTTGATCATTCTCAAGATATACTTAAAAAGATAAATACTTGCTAAAAAACAGACGTTACCTATATGACATGCGAGTGTAAAAAACTATCAAGAAGACTTGCTGTTGTCCAACTTCTCGAGGATTTAGTATGCCTTGCCAATATCCTTGCTTCCATCAGAAATTTAACCAACAGGATATTTAAGCATAATCTGTCCCAAAATCACATGCACACCACTTAGGGTGGCATCATATTTTGCTTTTGGTAACTACCAACTAAAGTAGAAATAAAATGGAGACATTTGGTTAGAAATAGGGTCAAGATAACCCATGACTAGGCCAAACCATCAATGAAAAACTTCTGAATGAGCGTGATCGAACGTGACAAACTACCTTGGCTAGACTGCAATATCCAGGAAAAAAGGATCCGAAAGCTTTTTTTCATGCAGTTGTGTGAAGTCATCTCAATGTTCCATGTCTGATTGCTGATTAAATGCAGCATGATCACAAACCTTAATGTGACAGGCAGCTTAAAATGACCAGAGACTAGTCCTTGTTGCAATAGATTTAATTTTTCTTTCTGCTTGCAGCTTTGTAGTAGAGCACTTTACCATGAAGTCTGTAATAGATAAACTATAAAGTAGCATGGGCAGTGTCGAAACCGTCAAAATCACGGTAAACTAGTCAGCTCAACCAGCTTCAGCTAGAAATGACTGGGACTCGGAATATACACATGGTAAAGCCCTTCTTGTTGAACCTATATCTCAAGGTGCAAAACTGAAAAATCCCAATGATCTCCACTACCCCCAATTTATTCGCTTTAACATAACTACTAAAAATTGCATAACTACATACCAAAAAAAAAAACAATTGCATAACTGAGTAGCATGGACATGGAAAAAGCAATTGCTTTCTAAGCATATCTAAATAAAAAAGATGAAAGAGCCTTTTCTTTTTCTGTAGACCAAGCTAGAGAAAGAACAATTTACAAGAGATAATGCTTAAAACACGCATTTTTAACAATTCTACACCAATTCACAAGTTTGCTAGATCTGCACCAAAGCCAAGAGAGCAAAGCAGAAAAAAGGTCCTAAAGATTAAACCCCCGATATTGCTTGTTCCTTCTTCACAGAATCATTTCTTCAAACAACTTCCAGACACTCATGGTCCCCAACTTTTTGCATGATCCTTGATCATGACATCCACCACCCACTGCATTAACGTTATATCAACAAACCTCAACATATGCCCATCCGACAAAGAAACATCATTCCATCCCAAAATCGGACAAATACCGAGATATCTAAATCGCGACCCAACAAGGCAACAAGAAACAGGCACGGTTCATTACCTCCTGCAATGCCGCGCAATTTAGGGAGACGCCGGTAGAGCGGCATTTGACCACCCTCAAAGCCCTTCATGACGCCCGGTCCCGACCGGGACTTCTGACCCCTCATCCCGAACCCGCAGCTCGCTCCTTGACCCGCCGAGATACCCCTCCCCTTCCTCTTGGCCTTCTTCCTGGACCCAGGCTGGGGTCCCAGGTTGTCCAGCCTGAACCGGACGGGGTCGGAGGACGACGGCGCCGCGGCCGGCGGCGGAGACGCCTTGCCGCTGATGACGAGCGGGGGCTTTTGCTGCTGTCCCCTCTTCAGCTGAAGCTTCGGAGGTGGGAACAAACAGGGTCTCGCTCTCAAGCTGCTGGGATCGCCCTGCGAGGTGAAAGATTGAGGAGTTTGCTTCCAACGGTGAGAAAAGGGTCATCGCGCCCGAGAGAGAGAGAGAAGAGAGAGAGCGTACCTTGAATGAGGAAGAGGGATGACTGGAGACGAGCGCGAGCCTCGTAAAGGAAGCCGAAGGAAGAGACAGAAGAGACGCCATGGGCGAGTTAATTTGGATGGCGTGCAATAAATGCCGGCAGTTTCAAGATCAAGATCTGGTCCGCGAGTTATGTCCAATTAATTACTTAATTTCGCGATAAAGAACTGGAGATAGCATCTTGACTCCGACCCAGAAAAGACAAACAGAAAAAGAACAACCACAACGCTGGAATAATCGACAGGTTCGAATTTTTTCCCAAAAATATTCTCTTAGGAGCCGATGGAACCGGTGAAATTAGCCCGATTCCATGGAGGGCCCATCACAAACAAAACGGGGCAAGAGCAAATCTACGGGATTTGTGCCTTGCCGGCATGGATCTGGCAACATAGGGTCCCGGTAATGAAGCTCAAACAAGAAGAACAAAAAACAAAACAAAACTTGGTCGCTCTTAAAGATGAATTTCGGGCAGGTGAAGAAAATGAAGGAGCCGCTTCGCATATCCCCCCAAATCTCAGCTCAGATATCAAGATCTGCCAATTGAAGAATCCGAACGTACTAATTATCAAGAAGAATCACACAAGATGACCCGTCAAAGCCCCCAAACACCTTAGAAGCAAAAGCTTCTTCCTTTCAAACACAAACCACCCGCAAGAGAAAGAGAGGGAGGGAGAGAAAGACAGCGAGAGAGAGAGAGAGAGAGTACCTGAGCTGAGCTAAGAACTGTACAAGGGCTCCCCCAAAGGAGGACTAATTTTTAGGGGGGGAAAAAAGGGGAAAGAGAGAAGGGGGAAGGAGTATTAACAAGCAAGAGGGGATGGGGCGCGGGGGTGTTCGGCAGGAGCTACAAAGAAGGGTCATGTAGGAGAGGCACGGTTCAACGGGGTAGACGAGGAGGACTGGATCCGGATCCGATCGGACCGGTGTCTTTTTTTTTTTTCGAACTCGGTCCGATCCGACGTAAGTGCCCAGCTCGGTTGGCTATTGGCAGTTCGATTCACCTGGGTTTCATACCTATTGAATTGGGAATACGTTGAATCTGATCGGTCCCTTGCCGCTCTGTGTATCAGGTGAAAATTGAATCGGGCCATGGTTCAGTTCTCGATTCAACTGATCGAATCGGCCCGTCCGTTCTGAGTTCGGATATACCGGTTCAAACATAGAATGGACGAGTCAGATTCCGATCGATTTGGAAAATTATACCCGACTTTATTGTGCATGCTCGTCTGTTTCCCAAGAAATATGTTTCAATGTCTATGTCTAATTCACTTTTTTTTTTGTTGCTAAACTATGTCTAATTGACTTGTACCTAGAGATAAGATAAGCGTGCCACCTGGCCCATAAATAGATATCATAATTGGAGTAGGCGATTCAATGAGCCGCTTAAACCTAACCGACCAACTGGGCGAGCCATTCCCTTTCTTCCTTGATTTACTCGAGCCCACCGCCTAACCTCTATCAATTTATATACAATATATTACATTTCTTCAAATCATTAACATGTTTGGATAACGATTTTTAGGCTTGACGCTAAACATGGCCGCATAGGCTCATCCATTAATTAGGTTTACCTACGAATATATTTATACCACCCACTTTGAATGATTGAGTACTTTACCAAGGGACCGGTAATTAGAATCAGTGTCAAACTGTGCACCAGTAAAGTGGTCATAGGGCGTGAGAGAAAATTAAAATCGACATCTCAAAATGGAATTATTCGGTGATATTGAAATAGACCTAATCATGGCCCTAGCTATCGAAGCCCACAATCTCCATGAGGGCTCGAAACACAAATCTGGGCAAGCTTTGACAGTGACAATTAGCTATAATTAGACCCGATATGACCTAAGTAAACCCGACCAAGACCCGCTGGCTTAAAAATAAATTACGCTTCTAAGTCGACGAGGGCAACAAATTTGGCCTAATTGGAGTGCCTAACTCAACTCTGAGTTTTTCCATTAATAGCATATATCTTAGACCCTCTTAAAGGAATTTGCACGTTGACAAAAACATTCTCCTCGATAGGAAAAGACACGGAACAGTCAGTCCACGGATGTGATAGGGTTCGAAATTGGTAACATTCAGGGCAAAGGCTTATCGTTACGTAATGAACTTAGCTTTATGTGTTTTGATAAGCGATGATTTGGCCGTGCGTGGCTGAGTTGAGTACTTGCCACGAGGTGGAAGCAAGCTCCATTGACTTTTTGTCCTGATCGTGCTGGTTGACTAGACTTAGGCTATGTTTGGAATGGTTTCTTGGTGGGCGGGGCACCAGAGTCAAAGAAAATGTAATTGAAGAAAGTAGGAGGTGAAGGTAAAGAGAGACTACAAGGTCACGGTAATTCATTCGACACTCTTTCTTTCGCTCGCTTATCTTCTCTTCCAAATGGAAGGTTAAAATCTAGCAATTTGGCAGGACGAGACTCACAGTTGATGGATAGAAATGGTATGTTTTCCTCCATTTGTTATCAAACGAAATTCAGGTATCTTTATTGACCGGTTGTTTTACAAATTTTACATTTAAGTAGGTATCATACACAATCAATCCATCCAAAAAAAAAAAAATATATATATATATATCTCTCTCTCTCCTCGCGACGACAACAAGGCGGGCCAAAATGATCGGTGTATGGCTATGGCACCACAACGATAGGGCTGGCATAAGATCATGATCATGACAAATGCGTGGGCGGCAGAGGAAGGAGAGATAGGGGAGGGTAAGATTAGTGTTTATGTTTGATTTTTGTGTGTGTGTCTATGTTTTAGTTAAGTTTACATTTGGATAATATCAATAACTGTTATTGAATAATACAAATTTCTCAACAATAAAAATTGATGGAAAACATGACCCAACATTATACCTAGTGACAATCAACGATAAATCGTAACATTAACAAGTATATAATCGTAACTATTTGCTCACCGACAAAAAATTTGGATGGGGTTGGACCTGCTTAACCCGTTGGTAGAATAGTCGATTTTTTTTTTTGCTAGAGGTACAATAGTCGATTTAAGACATCAACGAAGCAGAAATTGCCCATTGAAGAGCCCGTCACTACAGTGCTATCGGGCATGAGTGAGAAATTTAAGATCGATGATACACCCAAGGTCCCAAGCTTAGGACTGTCTTTTGCAAACCAACCAAAGATTTCATGAAATCAAGGATAGGCTTGGAAATCAAACATCTGCATATAAACCAAGTTTTGGACTACACGACCAGCTACACATTGCATGTACACCATCTGGTTGTAAATTCATCATCGGAACGATAATAGATAACAATTTAGGGAAACTTTAATGAATTCCAGGCAAATGGGAAACCGATCAAAACTGTCGAAACGGAACATTTTTCTCTTTTCTCTCAAGCGTTGCTATTTCCAGTGCATCGCAATAAAATAATACGTTGTCAAAGATATTCGTGTTGTGAAAATATCGGACTTTCCACAATTTTACATCTTAGCAAAAGATCAACAATAATATCTCTCTTTCTTTACCCCAAAAAAAAACAATAATATCTCTCGGCCGCAAAGGAAAGCACCAACACAATCGCAAAATTTCACAAAAGTGACATAATAATAATGCCGGACATGATTTTTGCTTAAATGTAAAGGAAAGAAATACAAAAAAAGATTTAAAAAGGTTAAAAATAAAATAAAAAAGAGAGAGAGATCGTGATAAGATGCGTGACGGTGGAGGTGACTAGGATGCTCCCCCTCTCTCTCTCTCGGGTATTTTCAGCCGTCCATTACCTTATTTTTTTTCTAGCGCTTTATCTCCACGGCCTTTTTTCCAGGCCTCATTTTTTGATTTTTTTTCTCTTTCCATTTTTCTCCATTTATTTATTTATTTATCAGCAAAATTGGGAAAAACAAATAAAATCAGATTGATTGCGGGCGAGATTTAATTATCACGTGCGCCCCGTAGCAAGAGGAGCAGCCCCGCGGGGAACAGAGAGCTCCACGACGTCGTCTTCTTCCCGTTCGCTGTCAGGCCCCCCACTCCCGTCCTGTTCTGGGGAATCGCGGTACGGAACTGGCCAGTGGCCACGTCTTCCTCCACCAGTTGATCGACACGTGGCCCCTCCCGTCCCTAACCTCAGATTAAAATAAAATCTGCCTCCTCCATTTTATAAAAAAAAAGAAAAAAGCCACAAAAAACCCCAAACTTTACCACTTGTGACACATTTACCTCGAACTTTTTTTGTGACACCAAAAACCCCAAACTTTATTATTTGTGACACATTTACCCTAACGTACACTGTCTATGGGCATTTTCGTCTTTTTTGCTTTTTTCTTTTTTTTTTTTCCTTTCCGGCGAGGGCTCCCTCGCCGGCGCCGGGCGAGCCTCGCCGGCGTCGGGCGAGGGTCGCCCTCGCCGGCGCCGGGCGAGCCTCGCCGGCGCCGGGCGAGGGTCGCCCTCGCCTGGGCGAGCGAGGGCGAGGGTCGCCCGACGCCGGATCTGGCGAGGGCGAGCCTCGCCGGCGTCGGGCGACCCTCGCCCTCGCCTGGGCGAGCGAGGGCGAGCCTCGCCGGCGTCGGGCGACCCTCGCCCTCGCCTGGGCGAGCGAGGGCGAGCCTCGCCGGATCTGGCGAGGGCGAGCCTCGCCGGCGTCGGGCGACCCTCGCCCTCGCCTGGGCGAGCGAGGGCGAGCCTCGCCGGCGTAGGGCGACCCTCGCCCTCGCCTGGGCGAGCGAGGGCGAGCCTCGCCGGATCTGGCGAGGGCGAGCCTCGCCGGCGTCGGGCGACCCTCGCCCTCGCCTGGGCGAGCGAGGGCGAGCCTCGCCGGCGTCGGGCGACCCTCGCCCTCGCTCGCCCAGGCGAGGGCGAGGGTCGCCCGACGCCGGCGAGGCTCGCCCTCGCCAGATCCGGCGAGGGCGAGCCTCGCCGGCGTCGGGCGACCCTCGCCTTCGCTCGCCCAGGCGAGGGCGAGCCTCGCCCGACGCCGGCGAGGCTCGCCCTCGCTCGCCCAGGCGAGGGCGAGGCTCGCCCGACGCCGGCGAGGCTCGCCCTCGCCGGCGTCGGGCGACCCTCGCCCTCGCTCGCCGGATCAGGCGAGGGAGCCCTCGCCGGAAAGGAAAAAAATTAAAAAAAAAAGAAAAAAGCAAAAAGACGAAAATGCCCATAGACAATGTACGTTAGGGTAAATGTGTCACAAATAATAAAGTTTGGGGTTTTTGGTGTCACAAAAAAAAGTTCGGGGTAAATGTGTCATAAGTGGTAAAGTTGGGGGTTTTTTGTGGCTTTTTCCCTAAAAAAAAAAGGCGAAAATTCCAATTAAGGACCCCAAGTAGGGTCAAATTATCAAAAAGGGATCCAAAGTGAATACTGTATCAAATAAGGGCCTGAAGTGCTCAATTAATCTCAAATAAGGATCCGAAATGCCCAAAAAGTCTTAAATAAGGACTTGGGTCCCCAACCGGCCAAAATACTTGTCGGTCGGCTAGAGAAGTTACTGTTCCGGCACCGGAACAGTAACTTTTTAATTTTTTTATTATTTTCTTTCTGTTTTTCCTTTTCTGTTTTTTTTCTTTTCCTTTTCCTTTTTTTTTTCTTCCTCCGCCGGCCTCGCCAATTGCAGGCGAGGTCGAGCCTCGCCAGATCTGGCGAGGGCTCGGCCTCACCGGCCGCTGGCGAGGTTCGACCTCGCCGGCCTCGCCAGTTGCAGGCGAGGTCGGCCTCGCCCGACGTCGGTGAGGTCAAGTCCTTGCCCGATCTGGTGAGGCCGGCCCTCGCCCGATGCCGGCTAGGTCGGCGACCTCCGCCAGTCCCGGCTATGGCCGGCGAAGGAAGAAAAGAAAAAAAAAAGAAAAAGAAAAAGAACAGAAAAGGAAAAATAGAAAGTAAATAATAAAAATAATTTAAAAGTTACTGGTGCCGGAACAATAACTTCTTGCTGGCCAGCAGGTATTTTGGCCGGCCGGGGACTCAGGTCCTTATTTGAGACTTTTTTAGCACTTCGAGTCCTTATTTGAAACTGATTGAGCACTTCAGGCCCTTATTTGACACAATATTTACTTTGGACCCCTTTTTGAGAATTTGACCCCACTTGGGGTCCTTAATTGGAATTTTCCCTAAAAAAAAAAAGATAAAAACTTGAATTTTCGGAGTAGAGAATAAAACAGAGAAAAAGAAGAAAAGGGGGGAAGATTCGGCGGTTACTTTGTCAAATCTGGTCCCGTTTGTAATTTGTCCTCGCGACCCCATTGCTTGTTGTTGGCCCTGGTACAAGCTCGAGATGCTTTTAGAGAGTTTTTGGATCTGGTTCAACATGGACCGCGTCGATGGCATTTGTTTGCGTGATTCAGAGATCGCGACGACATGCGATTCGCCGAAGCCCTCGAAGAGGTTCGAAAGTGAAAAGTTGTTGCGTTGTATGGCCATGGCCCGTGGTCTCTAGGATTAAGGCTCATTGTTTAGAACCGGAGTTTTTATCATCTTTCGTGGTCCTTGAAAGTAAAGGATTCACCTTAACACGGGTAGAATGCCTCGAGGGCATCTTTTCTCTCCGCCATTTTGTTTTTCCCGTTATCACGTGAGACTCTTTACGCAACGGGAAATCGAATCATCTCAATAGTTCAGTGCTAGACTATCAATTTGAACGATGCTTAGGACGAAAGATAATTTCGTATATTAAATGCATGACTATGATGAAACGAGGCAAAGGGAGGTAATGTATTTCAAATAACGAAAAGTGATTGAAACGTGCCACTGAACTCCCATCACGTTAGGGGCCATATGAAACGATGCATGTGGTCCGGACGTTGGTTGGTTCGATGCTAATTGAACATGATACGACAATACGTTTGGTATCGTCACTAGGTCGGCCTTGTATGTATACCACTCGATGCACTCGCAAGTACTAGTCATTTTTCCACTTCTAGCACCTGCACATTTGCGAATCAACGATTGCCCTAGTACTCTTTATCCTTTTCCCTTTCGTTCACTTATATTCTGGCGAGCTAGAGATTACTGCATCGTTGCAGACCAGATGGACTTATTTTACATGGCGTGTGAATTATGCATTATCTTTAGGCAGCTACACTCCCAGAAATAGGAAGCATATCAAACTCGAGGGTAGTATGGTCTCATTTACCATTCGACAAGCTTGGCCACGGTTTGAGGGTTCATAAATTACCACCGTGAGCGGAGTTCAGACGGGCGACACAATACCGTCAATTTAGTCGTAGTCTCCATGTAGGAAATTGATGCCCACTTTTGTGCCCAGAAGCTGGTAATTCTCCCTCTCTCCAAGTTATTTCCAGAGCAAATGATCAAAGAAGGCAAGGTACCGGATTTAGGGTCACGATCTTGATGTACACGGAACTAGACAGAGGAAAGAAGCTGGGAGTTTCATCAGACATCATCCGCTACAGAGAGAATCATCAAACATCTGCATCCAGACTTGCTAGAATTTTATAGTAAAATTTAAACGAATCTACAGGAAAAAAAGCTTAATTAGCACTTCACTAATGGGAATGAATCAGGGATACTGTAAGAGACGCAACTTGAACAATAGAGCTAGTAGAGCAACTAGACACAGAGGAGAGAGGGGCCAAAAAATGAACACCTCGAAAGTTTGAAATGGCTCACGAAGAAGGTTCCGACGAAGAAGGTTCCGATGCAGCAGATGCAGCCTTTTTCTTGGCAAAGTATTCTTCGGCACGTGCCAAGTTCTTGGCAACAGAAGGCTTAACCCACTTCTTTCGGCCAGGCAAGACGGTGAGGGAACAGCCAGCAGACTCGAGCTTCTCTTTCGCTGCTGCTGAAAAGGCACGGGCCTTTACATTTAACTTGACACTTAGTTCCCCATCTCCTAAAATCTGAAAGCGCGGCAATAACCAAACAATTCGCAACAGGTCAAGAAAACTTACAAGAAGACAAGCTCCACTTGTTGCTGCCCTAAAAATAGGGAAATAAAGGACTTTCTTACCATTCTTCTACAAAGCTAGAAGAACACAAGCATTACGTGATAAGCGCATATTATGATTAGAGAAGGCAATATTAAATGGATTCAACTTGCGAGCACTGACGACAATGATAAATCCACTTATATGCTTATGATGGAAAAACGGGGAATACAAGTTCCATTAAGCAGATATAGGGAGCAAGCATTTGCTTCTGAATGAAATCTAGAAGATGGAGACATCATTGACAAAATCTTGAGGCCTAAGTGCTACAAAATGACCCTTAAAAGGCCCCCCACTAAGGGTAGAAGTGCTGCTCTAAAGGGGAAAAAGAAAAAGGTGATGCACCAAAGAAGAGCAGGGACAACCTTTATATGACTGTGGCAACACTTTAACCATACCCAGGCATGTTCATACCTTCAAAGGGAGTTTCCTTTCTCTTCCAGATGGATTAATCTGGCCCTTACTCTTTAAAGTCTCTAGAGACACCTCATCTCCTTCTTGAAATCCAGCTGCTTCAATGTGCTTTAGATTGACAGGAACATACTTAGGTAATCCCGCATGCATGCCTTGCCAGTAAAACAAAGAAACAAAAGGTCTCAGCAATTACATTGTATGAAGTATAATTAGACACATGAGACGTAGAGACATTTTTGCCCACACAAAGCAAAGATCTTCTCTTCTAAACAACCTGTGCCGCTATTTTCAACTGAAGGAACAAACATAAGGCTGAACAGCAAAACAAGAGAGCTGGCATACCACCACGTGCCTACACCTATATTTACACCACTCATTCCAATTTGTAGGTAAACTAAAAATTTCAGGGGACATGACTGCTGGCCCCTTGACATTTCCCACCATCTTTTGTTTATTGGTCATTGGTTCTTAAAGCTGTAGTTATTGCATATCAAGGATTCTCCCAAATGATGTACCACAATTAATATACATATAATGGCGTCATGTATGAATAAATTCATTCTGGTAACTCAGAAGTCTTGTATTCTAGATTGCCCTTACTCTGGATGACTCTTACTTAACTATTTCTATTAGGCGTGTCCATGAAATATTAGTGATGCCAAGATGAAAGAGAGCAAGGAAGCATGGCTCCTTGACAATGATGGGACACCCACAAATCAGATTAGTGTTACATAGAAGCACTCATTACAGAAACCACAAGATTTGATTTAAAAGAGTGAACAATGTACCCTGTAATGGTGGAAACAAGATTCGTTGATCATTCTCAAGATATACTTAAAAAGATAAATGCTTGTTCAAAAACAGACGTCAACTATATGACATGCGAGTGTAAAACACTATCAAGAAGACTTGCTGTTGTCCAACTTCTCGAGGATTTAGTATGCCTTGCCAATATCCTTGCTTCCATCAGAAATTTAACCAACAGGATATTTAAGCATAATCTGTCCCAAAATCACATGCACACCACTTAGGGTGGCATCATATTTTGCTTTTGGTAACTACCAACTAAAGTAGAAATAAAATGGAGACATTTGGTTAGAAATAGGGTCAAGATAACCCATGACTAGGCCAAACCATCAATGAAAAACTTCTGAATGAGCGTGATCGAACGTGACAAACTACCTTGGCTAGACTGCAATATCCAGGAAAAAAGGATCTGAAAGCTTTTTTTTATGGAGTTGTGCGAAGTCATCCCAACGTTCCATGTCTGATTGCTGATTAAATGCAGCATGATCACAAACCTTAATATGACAGGCAACTTAAAATGACCAGAGACTAGTCCTTGTTGCAATAGATTTAATTTTTTTTTTTCTGCTTGCAGCTTTGTAGTAAAGCACTTTACCATGAAGTCTGTACATAGAGAAACTATAAAGTAGCATGGGCAGTGTCGAAACATTCAAAATCACGGTAAACTAGTCAGCTCAACCAGCTTCAGCTAGAAATGACTGGGACTCGGAATATATGCATGGTAAAGCCCTTCTTGTCAAACCTACATCTCCAGGTGCAAAACTGAAACATCCTAATGATCTCCACTACCCCCAATTTATTCACTTTAACATAACTAATAAAAATTGCATAACTACATACCAAAAAAAAAAAAAACAATTGCATAACCGAGTAGCATGGGCATGGAAAAAGCAATTGCTTTCTAAGCACATCTAAATAAAAAAGATAAAAGAGCCTTTTCTTTTTCTGTAGAACAAGCTAGAGAAAGAACAATTTATAAGAGATAATGCTTAAAACATGCATTTTTAACAATTCGACACCAATTCACAAGTTTGTTGGATCTGCACCAAAGCCAAGAGAGCAAAACGGAAAAAAGGTCCTAAAGATTAAACCCCCGATATTGCTTGTTCCTTCTTCACAGAATCATTTCTTCAAACAACTTCCAGACACTCATGGTCCCCAACTTTTTGCATGATCCTTGATCATGACATCCACCACCCACTGCATTAACGTTATATCAACAAACCTCAACAAATGCCCATCCGATAAAGAAACATCATTCCATCCCAAAATGGGACAAATACCGAGATATATAAATCGCGATCGAACAAGGCAACAAGAAACAGGCACGGTTCATTACCTCCCGCAATGCCGCGCAATTTAGGGAGACGCCGGTAGAGCGGCATTTGACCACCCTCAAAGCCCTTCATGACGCCCGGTCCCGACCGAGACTTCTGACCCCTCATCCCGAACCCGCAGCTCGCTCCTTGACCCGCCGAGATACCCCTCCCCTTCCTCTTGGCCTTCTTCCTGGACCCAGGCTGGGGTCCCAAGTTGTCCAGCCTGAACCGGACGGGGTCGGAGGACGACGGCGCCGCGGCCGGCGGCGGAGACGCCTTGCCGCTGATGACGAGCGGGGGCTTTTGCTGCTTTCCCCTCTTCAGCTGAAGCTTCGGAGGTGGGATCAAACAGGGTCTCGCTCTCAAGCTGCTGGGGTCGCCCTGCGAGGTGAAAGATTGAGGAGTTCGCTTCCAACAGTGAGAAGAGGGTCATCGTGCCCGAGAGAGAAAAGAGAGAGCGTACCTTGAATGAGGAAGAGGGATGACTGGAGACGAGGGCGAGCCTTGTCAAGGAAGTCGAAGGAAGAGACAGAAGAGACGCCATGGGCGATTGTGAGTTGGAGTTGGGGGGTGTTAATACTCGCTCTGCTGTCAGAACATGTCCTTCTAACGGATAAGACGCAGAGCGAAAGCGAGAAAGAAGGAGAGGAAACGAAAAGGAAATTAAAAATGACATAAATAATTTTAAAATTTTTACCCAATATGTAATTTTATTTATAAATTTTTATTTATTTAATATAATCCTTAAATTTTAATTCAATATATGATGTGGTTATAAACTTTTAATTTATTCAATGTCATTCCCGAACTTTGGTACAAGTTCAATTTAGTCCCTAAACTATATGAAAATATTCAATGCAGTCCTTTTCATTAATTCAAGTTCAGGGATTACATTTAACTTTTTCATATAGTTTAAAGATTGAATTGAACTTATACCAAATGTTCATGGATGACATTGAATAAATTAAAAGTTTAGCCATATTGAACATTAACCTAAAAGTTCATGGACCGGATTACACATTGAACAAAAGTTTAGGGGCTGTTTGTTTGGTTATCCCAAAAAGATACAAAAAGAAGGCAAATAACAAGACCAGGTTCAATTGCTCGTTTCTAGGGGTGTGTGCAGAGAAACTGGGAATAGTTCGGGGTCGGTAACCTGGCTATTTTTGTAGGGATCGATTCGGATCCCGGTTTCAATTTACTAGATCGGTGAGTACTAGTCCGATTTTCGGTTCTAGGCATGGAATTGGCCACTCAATTACCTGGATCGAACTGATAATATATATAATTTTTTAGAAAAAATTCCAACCAAAGAAAAAGAAGAAATTTTAAGAAAAATGAAAATCTTAAAATCCATAATTTGAAACCCAACGTCGATCAATTGAATACTTATCTCGTTTTATTCTCACCTTATCTGAGCTGTCTCTCAATCTCTTACTCATGGTTTTGACTCCGAAGCCTAACGTCTATCGACTCACGCTCTTGATTCTCAATTCCTATCAACTCAAGACCGTGTCTCCATCCGTTTATCGCTTTTCTCTCTCGTACTCGGTCACCTCCATTTGCGTGAAGCTTGGCTCGGTCCGGTTTCCGAATATGTCCATGAAACCAATGGGCAATTTTCGGTTCCAAAAAATCAGAACCGATCCTAATAGGGCAGTTCCCGATTGCATGATGGGAATTGCCCACCCGGATCACGGTCGGAACCGGTCCTTAACGAATCATGCTCCCCCTACTTGTTTCCTTTGAACCCAGTTCGTTCTCGTTCGACACGGTTTCGCCGTAGAGGCTTTTTGTCATTTTTTGGGTTTTGACAAGGCCTATAAAAGCCCACGGGCTGAATAGACGCCACCGGAAATTCCTTTTGTCTCGCTCGGGCTGAGAAGGGTCTGCCGATCATCGCGATTCGAAGAATGGTTATAGCCCGAGTTTAAACAAATTCCTTTCGAGCATCTGGCGATTGCTCTTTTGGCAAATCTGGAAAGCACGCACGAAACCCACTCAGTTGGTCGAGCGCAAGAGCCAGATCCAGAGCAGATCGTGGACGAAGCCGTTGCATGGCTACCTGTGAGGAAGAAAACCCCAAGATGTGAGCAAGCTTTAGCCTCCATCAATGGCTGGTGTCTGCCGCGACAGCTCAATCGGAGGTGCAAGCCATGGCGGAAACCATAGCCTACTTCTTCTCTACGCGAACTGATGCCCCACTTCAACTGGAATCAGAATCCCACGAGCCCGTTTGCTCCTTCAAGGATACCAAGTTAGCCCGTATTCATAGGGTGTCCGACAGAGTTGTTGATTGGGTCGTTTGAGGTCCAAAGTAAGAATTTTGAAGGTGGATGTGCTATTCGGGGGCTCTCTTTTACGGTGCTCGAACTCGATACGTCGGTCTAACGTGCTTGTTTTATGGATGGAGTGGCTTTGTTTCTAGAATGCGGTTGTAGTTTATGCCGAGCAGCTCGTTCGAGTCGGTAGATAGAGCTCATGAGCTGGTCGGTAGTAGTACAAATTCTGTACAGAGACAGATGTCGTGTGCTCGAGGTGATAAAAAGCAAATAACTTTTGAGGTTATATACGTCGATTTGATTGGATTTTGGATTTCTTACTGCTCACGGGTGTGTTATTTTCGGATACATGTTGAATTTCAACGTATTGCTCGTGTGTTTGAAATGGTTTGAATATGAAAGCTTTCATCGTGGATTTCGGTTCTGCCAATCGGGGAGCATTCTGGGTCTGTAATAGTGAATTCCGGGGGCTTCGGTTCCTTTCTTTCCTGGTTAAAACGGGAAGAACACCAGGAAAATGGTTGAAGACCTTATTACTCCTCGGCAAGAAATCGTCAAATTCTCATTTGCCAGTAGGAGGAGATGTTTCGGTATGATGTCTTTTAAATAAACAAGCCCTCTTATCTTATCTCGGCAATGTGAATGGGATAGATTTGAAGAGCTACACAGCTGCTCCTAGCTAGAGTATCTCGTTTCTAGAATGAGTTCAACTGTAGAAGCTTCGGTGGCTTCCGATCCTGTACCGCTCCTTGTAGTCATAGAGCACACCTAACATTGGTGTCCAACTGAGGTTTTTTGATGTGGTCAGCGTTAAAGATGGTTTATCATCTAAGGGTTGCGTTATGGAGAACTTGTGTCCTTCCGTAACCAGCTACTGTACATGTGCACAGGGGAAATATCATGAACTGCTGACTGGGGCAGCCTATAGTATTGACAAACTTATTAACAAAATAGATTCCGAGTGCAATATTTTCTCTCCTCATGTGTCCAAATGGATTGCATTGGCTCACTCGCTTTATAGCTTCTAAGTTGCTTTGGGACTAGCGCCTCGAATTGTCAATTCAATCGAAAAAATTCGTAATGGTAATCGAAATTCTTATCGTGCTCTGTGTCTTCCACTCTTTGTTTATTATCAGTATCGTGCTTCTTTGATATGCTATTCTTTGCGACTCTGTCGACTCTGTTTGTTTGATGTTTGATATTCTTCATCATCTAATGGCGTCTCTTCTTTTCTGTGGAAAGAAGTCTGGACATAAAGGATAGGCCTTAATTCCGTCTAAGACAACCTCAACTGATATCATTGGGGAGCCTCTTTCAAATTCATTGCCAATTTACGTTACAAATACTAGAAGTGAAGAGGACTTCGGGAATGGGCCAAATGCTATAGCACTTAATGATGCTGATATTCTTTCATCTGAAAAAGAAGGAAACGCACATACAATTGGTTAGGCCTTATCAGGAGATTCTGAAATTGAGAGGCTTCAGCAAGCGCAGCTACCAAGGCACAGGCTATGTTTAGAGGTTATTTGGTAATCTCCTTCTGCAACTACAGTGTCGGCTCCCCTTCACTGCGCAATTTATTTAGAGAATCTTCCTTGTGCTGTATGTTTCCTCCTGGCAAGAATTTCCAAGGTGCTCGTGTCCTTGGGGCAATAATACTTCACAGTGCTTCATACAAATTTTAAAGCTATCATTGTTTATGTATAATTGCAGGAGTTGATTGGATAAGTTTGTAATAGGTGAAGCTAATATTGTCTATGACCGAATGGTCCATTGGAATCGTCGAAATAATAAACTTCTATGGAACTACTGATTTTTGTCTTAAACTTGCTTGTAACTTCTCTACTTATGTAATCGGGCAGCTTGATTTAAGAATTCTCTCCAGTAATTTGGAGAGTTTTTCTTACCTTTGAATGCATCCGACTGTTGATATTTGCAATATGAGATGCTATTGTGAGTTTTTCCTCTGATATAGGAAGGCCCATGTCAAGTGCATGCTAGTTACACTATGATGCCATGAAAAATTTAAGCAACGAGTCTTTCTAGAATCTATCAATTCTTAGTTTTTTTTGGTCCATTTGACTGACCTGTTTGTTATTACGGTCAGATGGAAGAGGGTATTCATGTCATGAGTTTTAAGTGATTTGATCAATTTATGAGCATTTGAATCACATGCCTTATTTATCAATAAGTGAGTTGATCGATTAATGAGCATTTAAATCACAAGCCATAATTATCAATAAGTAAGTATACATTCCATCCAAACCTCGCCGAATGAATTTCTGATGCATTACGAATATATGCGTCATGTCATATAGTTCTGCTCCATTTCATGCTTTCTTGAATTTCATTCTTTTTCATTTGGATATACTGACCTTGTGTTCAAATGTGTACTATGCCCATACCGGGCTCGTCGTTCATTTAGAACACTCAAAAGGTATTGAGGGTGCAAGTATTCATCTGTGGCTGCTTGGGCAGAAAACAAGCTATTGCCACATGCTGTTGTGTGCGAAGCATTGTGAAAATTCAGAAATTAACTCGTGCTATAAAGGTGAGAAAATCTTCTACTTTGTGGCCGAAATCCTTACGCTTTCCTCATAACCTTTAGAGTCAGTCTTTGTGTTCCTATATGGACCGGCGGCATATTGGACTCCAAGTGCTCATGTCAACTTTGCTTTAACTGATTTCAGCATATGTTTCCCCTTTTCTGCACTTTGTGCTTACTTTTTTAACTTTTTTGTTTGTTAAATAGTGTTGGGAATTGCACGATCCTTCAGCAACTGGCCAGGATAAGCTGCTTGAGGATGGGGTCATTCAGAAGGTGAGATCTGTATATGTATTCTATTTGTGTGTATTGGCACAAGCACGGGATACTTTTCTTAATTTGGTTAAGAGGAGTTACCCCTTAAGATGAGCGATCTTCCTTTAAATTGCAAGTATTCTGATCTTATCTGGTAGATTGCATTGCTTCTGCATTCCTTCAAAAATCATGCACTGCTGTAGAGGATTCCTTTGAACCGGGAGATAGGGTAAATTCCTTGGAGGTGACGTTTCTTTAAAAACTTTTGCTTGAAAGATTTTGTACACTAAATCTGGGTTTCTGTGTGATTTATGAACTTCCTTCTTCAATTGATGATGAATAACTTTACTAGTTACAGGGAGAATATGTCTTCTTACAAGAAATTTCAAGCAAAGAAAGTTGACGACAACCTCCTTCGCGATGTCAAAGGACGAGATCCTGATGACGCCGCCTCCACCGGCAGCTTCCCAGTGGAGCGATCTGGTGACAAACACGGGGCCTCTGAGGAGGAGGCTGGGAGGGATGCTCGCTATGTCCCTCCACGACCACGAGTTCTGATCAAGGACCTCTTCCTATATCGGGCTGACTGCGCGGTCGATAGAGCAGCTCAGGCGGACAATCTTGTACTGGAGGTTCAGCCCGTCGACCTCAATTCCGATCTTGTGCAGGTACCAACATGGGTGCGACGGATCGACGCTCGGCAGCAAAATAATTTCTCAGATCAAAGGATTGGCCGTCGCAGAGGTCATCGAAGCAGAGCAACCGTGGGAGTGAAGTCACCAGGAACTCATTGTCCACCGCAAATCGGTGCTCTGCGCTGCACTCGGCCTTGAGAGCAGCAGAATCCGGGGACTTTCAATGCGGCTGGTGATGTGCATGGCAGTGAAGTGCGGATCTGTCGATGATGTCTCTGCAAATAGAGCTGGGCTTGAGAAGCCATATAGTGGGTAGGCGAGAGAGGACGTTGTGGAGGAGGTCGAGAGGGAGTGAGCTTGTCCTCGGTGTTTCACATCGGAAAGAAGAGGAAGAGGAAGAAGAATAGCTGCAGCTTGACATTGACGAGAGCTTTGAAGAAGATGTATTAAGGTTCAGAAAGGGTCTTACAAGATATAAGCAGAGAAAGTAGCGAATGATCCGAGCTGAAGACGGAGCTCAGTTGTCTTGCGTTAATCATAAATGGGCGAAAGTTTGGACCTTTGCCTCAGTGGAGTGGTGCTAACCAATAAGATCACGAACCAGCTTCAAAACTGGGGCACCTGAAGCGAAAAACTGTTGAAATTGGCTTCGAGATGGATCGTTTATATGATCGTGCGTGGCAAAATACTCAACAAAATGGACACCGGAGTAGAGGGATTTGTCTCCCAACTTCTAATTTTCTTATATGGTGATGAATCCTTTCAAGTTGTTGACAGAACACAAGTTTTGAACTTTGAGGAACAGTTCTCAGAAACCGTTGTTTAGTGTTCGAAGCCAAGACTCGACTCAGTTACTTTGTTTCATAAAAGCAAGTTCAGGTTGTTGGCATTACCAGCAACATGGAACATTGTCACCCCAGGAATTAAGCTTACGATACTATCTGCCTTCAGGTGCTTGATCCACTACAGATCAAATGCATAAGCATGTCCTAAATCAGCGTCGGTCGGGTCTATACTCCGCTCCGCCCTAGAAACATCCACAGCCCGTGATGAAACAATGGGGGATGTTTCATGCCAGATATCCACTTAATCGCTCTGGCACCGGCCGATAGCACTCCTTTTAAGTTCCACGATTCCTGAGAACTGATGAGTGTCCTGTCTCGCTCCCAGGCCTTTTGGGCCGATGGCTTGATCGGCTAAACCCATCCAGAAGAGCAGGGGAAAGCAAGCGTTCCCGACTCAAGTGGGTGGCAAGTTGTTAAAGTTGGGCAAACCCAAGAGCAGGGGGAGCACCAAGTAGCAGCCGTGGATCAAATCAGCTATTCATACCTCGAGTGCAACCTCAAGCAACAGAATTATCGCTCGCAGAAAACAGCCAAAAATGAATGTAGCAGACCAGAAGAGGAAGAAGAATAGCTGCAGCTCGACATTGACGAGAGCTTTGAAGAAGATGTATTAAGGTTTGTTTATACCATTGCGAAACGGGTGCACCTCTTCACTTACTCGATATAGAAATTGACTCGGAGATATCTATGTTCTCAGCCCTTGTTGGTATCATCTACAAATATTTGCCAAATAGATAATTCGATTTTCCATTTGAAACAACTTATATAAAAGGCGAAAGACATCTTTTTTACGAGTCACGTAATCTAATGCTTTCCTGACACTCATTAGACATGAGAGGATGTGTTGAAATAGTTTAAGCTTTTGAATTGAATTTTCTAACATTAGAATAATTTATATGCTATTATTTAAATTTAATTTTCAAATATATGTATTACTTAATTATTCATCGGTGATTCATTTATAATATATTAAAATCAACTAATCTCTTCGTGTAATAAAATAAGCTATCCTGCACATTATGAATACTAAAAAGTAAACAAAATCAACTTCATAAATAATTGAGAGTTTTTTTAAAGCGAGATTCCTAAAGACATAAGATATATTTTTAAAAGATAAAACACATCAAACGGGGGACAAAATTCTAAGTCAGGCGGTTTTCCTTATATTTACTACCAAAATATTTTCAAAATTAGCTATATCATTTAAAAATAAGATTTGAAGATAATTTTCTTTAACTACTTTTCCACGTTTAAACTTAAATATTTTGAATATTAGATGAAAAATATATATAAATTGAGAGAAATTACCAAAAAAGTCTTAAATCGATTTTATAGATGCAAATTTAGTCGTACACGGCACAATTGACACTAACGTTAACATTTTTTTGTAATTTAAAAAAATGAATTTTTAAAAATTTTTTTGTCTTCATCTTCTTCTTTTTTTCACTGAGGATTGGGAGGGCGTGAAGGCCTCACCCAGAGCTATCTCTCCTAGGGCCTTGTTGGTGACCCTCAAAATGAGAGAGAAGAAAAAAAAATGGAAAATTTTCAAAAATTCAATATATTTTTTAAATTGCAAAAATTATCCACGTTAGGGCTGGTCGTGTCATGTAAGACGACAAGTGTCTATGTCAGTAATTTCCAGCCGAAATTGACAAATTATCAAAAGATTTTTGACTAAATTGGTATATGTATACTAGGTTTAAGACTTTTTTTTTGTTTTTTCAGTATATTCCCACAAAAGTTGTATTGCATCTCCGAGATCGGCCTAATAGAACTAGCAATCAGCTTGTTAGGTGGACTTGCAAGTTAGGATCATGGATGGTGATGGATGCAGCAGCCGATAAACTCTTCCCATTAATCTTCTAGTTCGAGATTTTAAATTCCACGAGATTTGACTGGAGCTAATTAAGCCATCTCTATCTGCCCAAAACCCAAGCGCAAAGCTAGTTAGTTATGGTGTCTATCCATAGACGGAAGCCCTGAGCTGGGAGGAGTCCGATGAAAGCGCAATTCGAATTTTAAGAGCTATCTTTGTGGGTTTTATCGATATTTCCTTTTAATATGTTATCAATTAATTGGAGAACTTGTCGCTAATTTCGATATCGGGACAGTAAGTTTTGGTATGGATTTGGTCACTTGCAACAAAAGGTAAGGAGGGTTTGTTCTATCATAAGATCATCAATGCAACATTACATACATGCGAATTTGGACACGGCAGAGTTTGATTCCATGCTCAGCAAGCTACAAAATTGTCATTTGGATCACCAAAGTAAATTCAGGCTCAAGCTATACCAAATTTTATTGAGTTAGTAGGCTTTTTTGAGGAAAGAAGCTAAAAACTAAAAAAGAAAGAAAATGCGTGCAAATATCATGGATAAATTAATCGACTTCGAGGATATAATAATATTGCAACTGATGAAAAAAAAAGTAGTAATTATTCTACTTTCGACCAAGCGAAAAAATAGAAACTTCTTAGTACCTCCAATCCGTGGATTGCACCGCGCACGATGATGTCTCTTTCCCTAAGGGCGAACTTCTTCTCGACGATGCGCCCAAAATTTATCCAGGGATTGTTTCCGCAACGATGCCTCTACCGCGGTTCCACAACTGGGCCGGCGAATGCAAACTCAAGGTGATGCTGTTGCTGCCAGCATTCCACAACTTGGCCGGCGAAAGCAAGCTCAGGGTGATGCTGCCTACCGCTGTGGCCCGCCTGGGCCGCCAAGCGTCGGCTCTCCGCTCGTCAGTCCCAGGATCACAGAAAGCCCAGGAGCCCCCCGGGCGTGCCACGTTGTTCTCTCGGCCAACAGCATCCATAACAGGGGAGCGGCTTTTCCGGCGGTTGAGCGCGACACTTCGGCCACCACAGCCCAGAACATCAAGTCGGTAGCCACTCCCCACGGGCGACGGCAGACGGACACTATACTCCTTCATCCACCGCCCACCCTCCTCCATCACCCACACGTCTATGCTCTCCTTGCGCGCGCGGTCGACGAGCCCCAGAACTCCCTGGAGGTCCACCAGGTGCGCGTCTGTTCGAAGCTTTGGGCACGGAGTCCGCGCGAACTCCTCCTTCGCAATGTCAAAGGAACAGATCCTGATGACGCCTCCTGTGCCTTTGGCTTTCCAGTGGATCGATCCGGCGGCGAACACGGGGTCGATGGGGATGAGGCTGGAAGGGGCGATCCCTATGTCCCTCCATGACCGCGAGCCCTGATCGAGGACCTCTGCCCTAGGTGACTCTGCCCTAAGTGCCTTTGGGTCTGGCCCTGTCCTAAATGGGTAGTCGACTACGCCAGCTTCGTCGTCTGGGCGGTCGAAAGAGTAGATCAAGCGCACGATCTTGTACCGGCTGGTCAGGCGGTCCAACCCTATTCCGATACTGTGCAGGCGCTCAGCCACCCCCTCTCCGATCATCCGCAGGCGCGACGGCTTGGCGGTCGTCAGTGTGGCGATTTCTCGGGTCAGAGGGTTGAAAAGATAAGTCAAGCCGATATCCTCGAAGCAGAGCAACCCGTGACACGAACCTCGGGCTCTGTAGAGCCCATACATCCTGGCAAATTCGGGGATCGAAATCGAGAGGAAATTGGCGTCCAACGCGACTCCGCGATCTTCGGGCGTCGAATCAGGGACCAGCAGAATCCGGGTAGTTTTGATGCCGCTTGTGATTTGCATGGTGGCGAAGTGCGGATCGTCGATGATGTCGCGCCATTCTCTGCAGACGGTCCTGAGCTTGAGGAGTGATGTAGTGGGTACGCGAAAGAGCACATGATAAAGGAGGTCGAGAGGGAGGTCGAGAGGGAGTGAACTCGTCCTCGGCGTTTTACACCGAGGAGAAGAGGAAGAGGAAGAGCTACAGGTCGACATTGGCGAGAGCATTGAAGAAGATGCGTTCTGCTTTGTTTATATAATCGCGAATCTCTCACTTCCTCGACGGGGAAACTGACTCGGAGATGTATATGTTCTCGGCGGCAGGATTTACTTACAAGTATATGCCATATCTTTATTTTAATTTCCATCTAAAAAGAGAAATAGGAAAAGGGGATGAATTTTTTTTGACAATTCACGATCAGATGAGTCGAAATTTTAATCCCTTTTCTCTTACTGAGAATTTATCCGAAGTTTAAGATAAAAAAAATTATAAAATTAAAATAACCGGAGTTATCGGGTGAGATATTCTCTTATTTGAATTTTTAGATTTATTTCCCGATTCGAACGAGAGTTATCTAATGCATATCTAACGAGATTTTGAGGATAACGGGAATCAATTGCCAATTTGATGCGAATGTAATACCGGTGTGTCAATTCGGTAATTTACGTGAAATAAAAATTAATTTATGGTGGACGTGAGACTTTTGTGGCAGTTGCGGGTGAGCATGGTCCGATCCAACCCGAGAAACGGACCGGACCCGATAAACATTTAGTAGTTTCAACGACATTGTGCCCCCATGCAAAAAACTTTTCCAGAAAATTTGGAGACCGTTTGAGCCTCTCTCGTACCGCCGCGGGAATAAACATTTGGTAGTTTCGACGATATTGTGCCCCATTGGTTAAAAGAAAAAACGGAAACTCGCGCATTGGTTTTCCAAATCTCTTACAAGACAACAGACACAGAAACTAATCGAAACCCCAGCAAGGACGAATTAATAACAAAAACGCACTTGGAGTTGGAGTTGGAGTTGCAGTGTCAACTTGTTTAACCCCTTGTCTGTTCTGATCTCCGAAGGAGCCAGCTACACGCCAGAGAAATCTCGGCTCGCCGCCAGAACGACCAACACCGAGCTGTTGCTGGACCTCGGTGGTGAACGCAGCTCGGACCCTTCTCCGAGCAGGTGCGAAGGCCCAGCCTCTGCGATGCGATCGCGTTCATCTCGTCGCTGAGCCCATCGATTGGCGGCCTCTGCTTGGCTGCGACGGTCAAGCGAGTCCTGGGCGACGGCGGCAATGTGGAGGAGCTCAGGCTCGGTTTCGCCTGCTCTGCCGGTCGGGAAAGAGCTCGCCGAGGGGAGCGTCGCTTCTCCGGCGAAACAGGGACAGCTCCGGCGCCCGGAATCCGAGGGTCAGCGCCGGGTCCGTGGGATTCTACTCGGGGGTCTGGTCTGGGAACGCAACTTCGAAGAACGACCGAACAAATGTCGGAAACGAGAAAGTGGAATCTGATCGAAATTATTTTTGCGCGATTTTCACGAGGGGCCGTCCGTGCATCGCGTGCTCGTCGACTAACCACTTCGACTCCACGTCGTCGCCACAATTCCCAACTAAGACGAGGTCCCAAAAAAACCAAAATGCAGATGGAGAAGCCACGACTAAGCCATCCGTAAGACTCGGAGATTCCTCGACGGTGACTCTCGCAAAAGGCGAGGAAGCAAGAACTTACGGACCGATCCCGAGCTCCGAAGCAGCTCAAGGCCAATTCCGACCGATTCGCCGAGACTGAAGATTCTTCACCGGCTACAAAAGCGAAAGCGATGGACCGAAGACTGGTACGCGAAAAATCGAGGCAACGGCGACCGGTTCTCTTCTCGACCATGCCGCAAGAGTTCGCGGCGGTTTCGCAAGATTTCCGAGCCGCTTTCGATGATTCCGGGATCAGAAGAGCTTGGAGGAAAAGGCAGCGACGATTCGATCGAGCGGGGCCGTAGGAGGGGGAGGGTCCCGTCGGCACCTGCGGTTTCCTGTCCTCCGATTGAAGAGGGAGAGGGAGGGAGAGAGAGTTTGACGATTTTGCCCGAACGGCGTGCCTGTGTCCTCGGGCGGGGCCAAATGCACGTGTCAACGAACGTGTTGAACAAGTAATACAATGATGAGAAGAGTATCGTCCCACAGAGATTGATGATAATAAACCAATTAAATATTAAAAATAGATTAATTCTAAAATTTATCTAACAGATCAAAATATAATTGAGAATAAATAAAAACTGACAATTTTTAAAAACGAAATTTTATAAACTAAAGGCAGATAATCAATCAGGTAAAATATGTTAGAGCATCCGATTTCACCATAACCACTAGATATGAATTTCGGATAATTATGCATACAAGAACGATATCAAGCATGTGATAGCGGAATTTCCTAATCTATTTACTATCCTATCTCTAGGTATAGCAAACCTACTCAGTTTATCAATTCACTATATTTCTATGTGAATTTAAATAAACATAAGCGCATTAAAATCTGTGAATATTCCCGGTTTACAATGAATCTTTTGGACCACCTTATCACCGAAAGCTACACAAATAACATGGTATATTTCTATCCACATTTAATTCATGGTTATATATTATAAGGAGCAATTACATATTATCACTTCTCAGTCTCAAACATGCACATCAGATCATTCAAGTGGTGGCCAATCACCTAAACGCATTAAGCACAATAATATATAACTCACATGAATGAAATTACTTGCAAAGCATAAAAAGCATGAAATTCATATCATCATGGTTAGGCTACATCGTAGCTCTAACAAAGAAAATTAGAACATAATAGAAGAAGAAACGAAAATAGAAATTAAATCAAACATCTTGAATCAAAGAACAAGAATTCTGTCACCACTTTTGTCTTCTCTTCAAAATACTTGAAAAACTCTCAGAACACTGAAAACAAAAACGATCTCTCTTTCTCTCTCTCTAAAAAAACTCAATGTTCCCCCAAGTTATCCTATTTATATAATAACATCCAAGACTCCTCTCACAAGGCAATTACTTCTTTTTTCACATAAAATTAGAGAATAAATCGCAGAATTCCCAACGTGATATCCACCTTCCAACTCTTCTCTAGGTCGCATATTCCTTTCCTTCTTTTTGCCATATTTTCCTTATTTTCTCCATATCTCAATATTCTGCATAAACAAGGAAATATTAAGTAAATAAAAGGAAATCCAAATATATTCTAACAAATATTGCATTATTTATTGTCTAAAATAGATAAAATAACTCTATTTTTATAGAGTTATCAGGCTTCATCTTCCTTTCAGTTTACTGTCAGGCTTTTACTAGAGATTACTGGATCGAATGATATGGTACGCTGCCTTTCTCCTCGCAATTTATGATTAGTGGAATTTCTAATTTTGTAGGGAGACTCTGTAGTTCTCTAGTTTAAGCACAGGTGGACAGCAGACTGCGGCATATTTAAGTTGAGAAGAAGGAAAATAGTACTGCCCTAGATGTTCCTGATCGCAAGGCTTCTTAAGTGTGAAGAGATAATACGACTCTTTGTTTTAATAGGGTCTTTTCCTTTGATGTGAGACCGCATTCTTAACTGATTGAAGCTGATTCGATGCCTATGCTTTCAGTCTTACGGTACCTCGTGCTTTTAATGGAATTGGAGCTCTGTAGTGGATTTGGTTTGTTAAAGGTACCATAAGTGTTTTCAACTTCAATTTAGCATATGATGCTTGAAGTCTGGTAATTGTGGGATTTGGTTGGCTACTCCATCAGCACAGATATAGCAAACATTGGTTGTGAACATTTTCAATTTACGTCTCTTTCTGTTGCCAGCTGTCACAAGTAACTGAAAGAAGTTACTCAGTGCGGGATCTTGCCAACATTAATGCAGTTTGGGCTTCACTTATCATTGAAGAATGCTTCCGGCTTGGCTTGACCGTGAGACATATATATTACCTGATTAGCTTTCATCTTAAAAGCTTGCCTGATTGTTCTTCATTAGAGTACTTTTGTATAGCTCCGGGATCAAGATCATCTCCACTTGCTATTGCTGCAGCGAGTCATCCTTCGGCTACGTGCATTGCTTGCTTTGACGAGCGTTCACTGGCATTTTACGCTATTGGTTATGCCAGAGCATCTCGGAGACCAGCCGTTGTAATAACGACATAAGGCACTGCAGTATCAAATCTTCTTCTTGCTGTGAGTTTTATTAAATAGCCAAAAATTTGTAAATTTGATCATTTCGAGCATGTTAGATTAGGTGCCAGAACAATTCGTCTGAACTTCTAGGAAATTATTGTTCGCAGCACGATTTCGGTTGTTAGCACTTAAAAAAGAAAGGTTTTCTTTTTCCCCCTGAATTGACTAGGTTTTGTCATGGTCAACCTTGGTTTTCTCCAGTGCTCTGGGATTTGCATAGTTGCTACCTTCGAACACCGTCTGCTCAGAAAGTTTGATTATTGATGCTGTTCAGTTGTAATTAATGTTCTCAGTTGTTGATTATGTTATGATGTCTATCTTGACACAGGTTGTTGAGGCGAGCCAAGATTTTTTGCCTCTTCTAGTACTCACTGCAGACCGTCCTGCAGAGCTGCAGGATGTTGGAGCAAACCAATCAATCAATCAGGTGTTATTTAATCACTCTCTGAAATACCCACTTTATTTGGCAATACTTGATGTACTGGTAGACATCAAAATATACTGTGCATCCTCGTGAATCACGCCTAAATTTCTATACTAGGTAAACCATTCTGGTTCTTTTGTGAGGTACTTCTTCAGTCTTCCTGTGCCAAGTGATTGTATTCCTGCACGAATGGTACTTACGACACTTGATTCTGCTGTGCATTGGGCGACCTCTGCGCCGCGTGGCCCTATTCATCTTAACTGTCCTTTTCGGGAACCTCTAGATGGAAGACCAGAGAAGTGGATGCTTAGCTATTTGAATGGGTTAGAATTTTGGAAGGCCAATGCTGAACCATTTACTAAGTATATCCAAGTGCAACATTACCACTCAAACACTGATGTTACACGTCGAATGGAAGAGATTTTGAAGTCAATTCAAGCTTCGGACAGAGCGCTTCTATTACTTGGTGCAATCCACTCAAGAGGATGATATATGGGCAGTTCTTCTTCTGGCTAAGCACCTTTGTTGCCCTGTTGTAGCCGACATCTCTTCTGGTTTAAGGTTAAGAAGGCATTCATCTGTGGAGAACATTTTGTTTCTAGATCATCTTGATCATGCTCTGGTCTCAAATTCCTTAAAAAATTGGATGCAGGTTGATTTGGTAATTCAGGTAGGCATGGTTTGTTGTCATGGTTGGATGTATATGTTCTCGCTATTATTTGGTAGACAATCGCCTGATAAATAGCGCTTGGTATAACACTTACGAAGTGCTAGATACATCAAATGGTACCGTGCAATACTCTCGCTATACTCACATGTGGCTAATCTATATACTCCTTTCTGAAGTATTCTCTCACTTCTGGGGATACTTTCTGTTGGAATAGTGGTAACGATGGAAGTTTTTCTATGAATCTTCTTATGATTTGCTAGAAAAGAATAGCCGGAGGCAGAGAGTCGTTTCCTTGGTAAGCTACTTGGAAAGTGAGAGTACCGACCGGGCTTGGGGAAGAACTTGGGAATGTATTCTCATCTTGTTGTTACATGTTGATTATGAAGCATTCTTTATATGCTGATTCCGTGTTTATCTTTGCCTAACTTTCTATTTAAATACAGATTGGAAATAAAATTACAAGCAAAAGAGTTGCTCAAATGCTAGAGAATTCCTCCCCGCGTTTGTATATCATAGTCGATGAGCATCAATGTCGCCATGACCCATCACACATGATGACCCCATCACACATGATGACGCACAGGATCCAGAGTTCCATCATTGGATTTGTGGATGACCTGCTTAGAGGCACTTTTTATACAAAAGCAGTACATGGAGTGACTATCTACGAGCTCCGAAAGATCTGGCGAAGGATTTGTCGATGGTGCTTCACTTGTTTTGATCATCTGGAAATTCTTAGTCTTATCTACTGCTTAATGTTGGTATAATTAAAAAAAAAATCTTTCACATAAAAAGTTATCTATTACTGGACAAAAGCTGTCATCTATCAAGCTAGCAGCTGGAAAAATAAAAACTGCAAACTGGTTAATGTCTAGTTAAACTGACTGTACAACTTGTTCTACTTATATCACCTTATTTTCTCAATAATCTTTGGATTTTTTAATTATACTTTCTACACCAAATAGTTTTCTACAGCCCAGTACACTGTCCACATCTAATGAAGTGCTCTTGCGCCTTTTAATTAAAATTCGTCACCTTGCCTCCATTTTCCCCCCTATTCCCCAGGTTGCACGGGAGTTATCTTTTCAAGTTGATGCTGAACGCTCTTTTAACTGAACCTCAAGTTGCTTATGTGATTTCAAAAACACTCACCTGCGAAAGCTCTATTTGTTGGAAACAGCACGGTAATTCGGGATATGGACATGTATGGACAGAGTCAGACAAATTTTACTGGAAGTCACTTCGATGTTGCTCAAATCAAGACTACAGTATCAGCTGATACGGATAGCTGGAAATAGAGGAGCTAGCTACATTAATGGTTTACTTGGCACAGCTGTTTGGCTTTGCTATTGGTAGCAACAAACAAGTATGTAATCAGAAACTTTTTGGCCATTGTCATTAAACTGCTTCGCTATTATTATATTCTTCCCTCTTGTTTGGAATACTTTAAAGTGGTTTCTCTCTCTCTCCGTGTTTTATGATTCCGGGCTTGTCGTGTTTGGGTCCTCATTTTTCACAATGTCAAGGGTGCAATTATTATGTAATGGATTTGATCCATTCAGTTGGTGTTTTATGATGTTGTTGCTGGTTTTCATCTACCTATTTTTTTGGCTGATGTTTTTGCATCTGTGAATTTTTAAGGTAGTTTGTCTAATCGGTGACGTTTCTTTCCTTCTTGATACAAATGGCTTGGAAATTTTGAGCCAAAGGTAGCAGCTTTCTTTTAGTTATGAAATGTTTGGTCATCTTCTTGCAATTGGGTTAGTCTGTAAACCTCTTATTTCTGGCTGTATTTCCCTCACATCCTGCAATGCGTTAGGGTTGTCCTCCCTTGTATAACTGGTCCTCCGCCGAACCTGCTATGTTCTGATCTTTTATGAAACTAATTTTGTTTGAAGGACATCAAGAAAACCGATGACAATTATTGCCATAAACAATCATGGTGGTGCAATCTTCAGTCTCCTTCCTATTGCAAAAAACGCTGATCCTCAAGTGCTGGATAAGTATTTCTAAACTTCCCATGACGTCTCAATTAGGGAGCTGTGCCTTCCTCATGGGTAATTGCTCAATCTTCCAAGTGGAGTGCATCAAATATGTTTTCTAGGATGAATTGAATATGATTTATAACTTTGGCTCTTCTCTGGCGCTTTTACATTCATCGTTTCTGAGTTTTATTGATAATGTTGTCGCTGAAACTGCTGTTTTGATTATGGGATGTGATTTTCCTACGAAATCCTTCCAGGTGTACTAAAAAAAAATTTGCTAACAAAAAGGTAAAGTTTGCAAAGTTGTACTGCCAAGTAGAATGTCAAAACCAGTATGATCCAACAAATAAAGATGTTTCCTCTCTTCTTTTTATGATCAAGTGGGCATGAAGAATTTGCCTTGAAAAAACAAAAGGGTATGACGTGTCGGCGTGTCGTGTCACGTGTCGGTGCTACTTAGCCTATATCAGAGGAACAACTCACGACAGCATCTCATTTTGCAAATATCAACAGTCGGATGCATTCAAAGGTAAGAAAAACTCTTTAAATTATTGATTGAATTCTTAAATCAAGCTGCCTGATTACATAAGTAGAAAAGTTACAAGCAAGTTTAAGACAAAAATCAGTAGTTCCGTAGAAGTTTATTATTTTGACAATTCCAATGGACCATTCGGTCATAGACAATATTAGTTTCACCTATTACAAACTTATCCAATCAACTCCTGCAATTATACACAAACAATGATAGCTTTAAAATTTGTATGAAGCACTGTGAAGTATCATTACCCCGAGGACACAAGCACCTCGGAAATTCTTGCCAGGAGGAAACATACAGCACAAGGAAGATTTTCTAAATAAATTGCGCAGTAAACGGGAGCCGACACTGTAGTTACAGATGATTACCAGATAACCTCTAAAAACAGCCTGTGCCTTGGTAAGTTGTGCTTGCTGAAGCCTCTCATTTTCAGAATCTCCTGATAAGGCCTAACCATTTGTATGTGCGTTTCCATCTTTTTCAGATGAAAGAATATCAGCATCATTAAGTGCTGTAGCATTTGGCCCATTCCCGAAGTCCTTTTCGCTCCTAGTATTCGTAACGGAAATCGGCAATGAATTTGAAAGAGATTCCCCAATGATATCAGTTGAGGTTGTCTTAGACGGAATTAAGGCCTCTCCTTTACGTCTAGATTTCTTTCCACAGAAAAGAAGAGACGCCATTAGATGATGAAGAATATCAAACATCAAACAAACAGAGTCGACAGAGTTGCAAAGAATAGCAGATCAAAGAAGCACGATACTGATAATAAACAAAGAGTGGAAGACACAGAGCATGATAAGAATTTCGATTACCATTACAAATTTTTTTCGATTTAATTAACAATTCGAGGCGCTAGTCCCAAAGCAACTTAGAAGCTATAAAGCGAGTGAGCCAATGCAATCCATTTGGACACATGAGGAGAGAAAATATTGCACTTGGAATCTACTTTGTTAATAAGTTTGTCAATACTATAGGCTGCGCCAGTCATCATGATATTTCCCCTGTGCACATGTACGGTAGCTGGTTACGGAAGGACACAAGTTCTCCATAACGCAACCCTTAGATGATAAACCATCTTTAACACTGACCACATCAAAAAACCTCAGTTGGACACCAATGTTAGGGGTGCTCTATGACTGTAAGGAGCGGTACAGGATCGGAAGCCACCGAAGCTTCTACAGTTGAACTCATTCTAGAAATGAGATACTCTAGCTAGGACCAGCTGTGTGGCTCTTCAAATCTATCCCATTCACATCGCCGAGATAAGATAAGAGGGCTTGTTTATTTAAAAGACATCATACCGAAACATCTCCTCCTCCTGGCAAATGAGACTTCGACGATTTCTTGCCGAGGAGTAATAAGGTCTTCAACCATTTTCCTGGTGTTCTTCCCGTTTTAACCAGGAAAAAAAGGAACCGAAACCCCCGGAATTCACTATTACAGACCCAGATGCTCCCCGATTGGCAGAACCGAAATCCACGATGACAGCTTTCATATTCAAACCATTTCAAACATACAAGCAACACGTTGAAATTCAACCTATATCCGAAAATAACACACCCGTGAGCAGTAAGAAATCCAAAATCCAAAATCCAATCAAATCGACGTATATAACCTCAGAAGTTATTTACTTTTTATCACCTCGAGCACACATCTCTCTCTGTACAGAATTTGTACTACTACCGACCAGCTCATGAGCTCTATCTACCGACTCGAACGAACATCACCGCTGCTCGGCATAAACTACAACCGCATTCTAGAAACAGAGCCACTCCATCCATAAAACAAGCAAGTTAGACCGACGGATCGAGTTCGAGCACCGTAAAAGAGAGGCCCCGAATAGCACATCCACCTTCAAAATTCTTACTTTGGACCTCAAACAACCCAATCAACAACTCTGTCGGACACCCTATGAATACGGGCTAACTTGGTATCCTTGAAGGAGCAAACGGGCTCGTGGGATTCTGATTCCAGTTGAAGTGGGGCATCAGTTCGCGTAGAGAAGAAGTAGGCTACGGTTTCCACCATGGGTTGCACCTCCGATTGAGCTGCTGAAACCAGCCTCCCTGAGCTGTCGCGGCAGACACCAGCCATTGATGGAGGCTAAAGCTTGCTTACATCTTGGGGTTTTCTTCCTCACAGGTAGCCATGCAACCGATTCATCCACAACCTGCTCTGGATCTGGCTCTTGCGCTCGAACAACTGAGTGGGTTTCGCGCGTGCTTTCCAGATTTGCCAAAAGAGCAATCGCCAGATGCTCGAAAGGAATTTGCTTAAACTCAGGCTATAACCATCCTTCGAATCGCGATGATCGGCAGACCTTTCTCAGCCCGAGCGAGACAAAAGGAATTTCCGGTGGCGTCTATTCAGCCCGTGGGCTTTTATAGGCCTTGTCAAAACCCAAAAATGACAAAAAGCCTCTACGGCGAAACCGTGTCGAACGAGAACGAACTGGGTTCAAAGGAAACAAGTAGGGGGGGAGCATGATTCGCTAAGGACCGGTTCCGACCGTGATCCGGGTGGGCAATTCCCATCATGCAATCGGGAACTGCCCTATTAAGGATCGGTTTCGATTTTTCGGAACCGAAAATTGCCCGTTGGTTTCATGGACCTATCTGGAAACCGGACCGAGCCAAGCTTCACGCAAATGGAGGTGACCAAGTGCAAGAGAGAGAAGCGATAAACGGCTGGAGACACGGTCTTGAGTTGATGGGAATTGAGAATCAAGAGCGTGAGTCGATGGACGTTAAGCTCCGGAGTCAAAACCATGAATAAGAGATAAAGAGACAGCTCAGATAAGGTGAGAATAAAACGAGACGAGCGTTCAATTGATAGACGTTGAGTTTCAAGTTAGGGATTTTAAGATTTTCATTTTTCTTACAATTTCTTCTTTTTCTTTGGTTGGAATTTTTTCTTAAAAATTATATATATTACCAGTTAGGTCCAGGTGATTGAGTGGGCAATTCCATGCCTAGAACCGAAAATTGGATTGGTACTCACCGATCTAGTAAATTGAAACCGGGAACCGAATCGATCCCTACAAAAATAGCCTGGTTACCGGCCCCGGGCTATTCTCAGTTCCTTTGTACACACCCCTAGAAACGAGCAATTGAACTAGGTCTTGTTATTTGCCTTCTTTTTGTATCTTTTTGGGATAACGAGACAAACAACCCCTGAATCTTGGCTTAATGTGCAATATGATCTATGAACTTTTATGTTAATATTCAATGTGGTCCTGAACTTTTAATTTGTTCAATATCATCCCTGAACTTTTGGTATAAGTTCAATTCAATCCCTAAACTATATGAAAATGTTAAATATAGTCCCTAAACTTGAATTAATGAAAAGGACTGCATTGAACATTTTCATATAGTTCAGGGACTAAATTGAACTTGTATCAAAGTTCGGGGATAACATTGAATAAATTAAAAGTTCAGAAACTACATCACACATTGAATTAAAATTTAGGAATTATATTAAATAATTAAAAATTCATAAATTAAATTATATATTAGGAGACTGTTTATGTCATTTTCCATTTCCTTTTCGTTTCCTCTCTTTCTTTCTCGCTCTCGCTCTGCGTCTTATCCGTTAGAAGGACATGTTCTGATAACAGAGCGAGTATTAACACCCCCATCTCCAACTCACAATCGCCCATGGCGTCTCTTCTGTCTCTTCCTTCCACTTCCTTGACGAGGCTCGCCCTCGTCTCCAGTCATCCCTCTTCCTCATTCAAGGTACGCTCTCTCTCTTCTCTCTCGGGCATGATGACCCTCTTCTCACTGTTGGAAGCGAACTCCTCAATCTTTCACCTCGCAGGGCGACCCCGGCAGCTTGAGAGCGAGACCCTGTTTGATCCCACCTCCGAAGCTTCAGCTGAAGAGGGGACAGCAGCAAAAGCCCCCGCTCGTCATCAGCGGCAAGGCGTCTCCGCCGCCGGCCGCGGCGCCGTCGTCCCCCGACCCCGTCCGGTTCAGGCTGGACAGCCTGGGGCCCCAGCCTGGGTCCAGGAAGAAGGCCAAGAGGAAGGGGAGGGGTATCTCGGCGGGTCAAGGAGCGAGCTGCAGGTTCGGGATGAGGGGTCAGAAGTCCCGGTCGGGACCGGGCGTCATGAAGGGCTTTGAGGGTGGTCAAATGCCGCTCTACCGGCGTCTCCCTAAATTGCGCGGCATTGCGGGAGGTAATGAACCGTCCCTGTTTCTTGTTGCCTTGTTCGGTCGCGATTTAGATATCTCGGTGTTTGTCCGATTTTGGGATGGAATGATGTTTCTTTGTCGGATGGGCATTTGTTGAGGTTTGTTGATATAACGTTAATGTAGTGGGCGGTGGATGTCATGATCAAGGATCATGCAAAAAGTTGGGGACCATGAGTGTCTGGAAGTTGTTTGAAGAAATGATTCTGTGAAGAAGGAACAAGCAATATCGGGGGTTTAATCTTTAGGACCTTTTTTCCGTTTTGCTCTCTTGGCTTTGGTGCAGATCCAACAAACTTGTGAATTGGTGTAGAATTGTTAAAAATGCATGCTTTAAGCATTATCTCTTATAAATTGTTCTTTCTCTAGCTTGTTCTACAGAAAAAGAAAAGGCTCTTCTATCTTTTTTATTTAGATATGCTTAGAAAGCAATTGCTTTTTCCATGTCCATGCTACTCAGTTATGCAATTGTTTTTTTTTTTGGTCTGTAGTTATTCAATTTTTAGTAGTTATGTTAAAGCGAATAAATTGGGGGTAGTGGAGATCATTGGGATTTTTCAGTTTTGCACCTGGAGATATAGGTTTGACGAGAAGGGCTTTACCATGCATATATTCCGAGTACCAGTCATTTCTAGCTGAAGCTGGTTGAGCTGACTAGTTTACCGTGATTTTGACTGTTTCGACACTGCCCATGCTACTTTATAGTTTCTCTATGTACAGACTTCATGGTAAAGTGCTTTACTACAAAGCTGCAAGCAGAAAAAAAAAATTAAATCTATTGCAACAAAGACTAGTCTCTGGTCATTTTAAGTTGCCTGTCATATTAAGGTTTGTGATCATGCTGCATTTAATCAGCAATCAGACATGGAACGTTGAGATGACTTCACACAACTCCATAAAAAAAAGCTTTCAGATCCTTTTTTCCTGGATATTGCATTCTAGCCAAGGTAGTTCGTCATGTTCGATCACGCTCATTCAGAAGTTTTTCATTGATGGTTTGGCCTAGTCATGGGTTATCTTGACCCTATTTCTAACCAAATGTCTCCATTTTATTTCTAATTTAGTTGGTAGTTACCAAAAGCAAAATATGATGCCACCCTAAGTGGTGTGCATGTGATTTTGGGACAGATTATGCTTAAATATCCTGTTGGTTAAATTTCTGATGGAAGCAAGGATATTGGCAAGGCATACTAAATCCTCGAGAAGTTGGACAACAGCAAGTCTTCTTGATAGTGTTTTACACTCGCATGTCATATAGTTAACGTCTGTTTTTGAACAAGTATTTATCTTTTTAAGTATATCTTGAGAATGATCAACGAATCTTGTTTCCGCCCTTACAGGGTACATTGTTCACTCTTTTAAATCAAATCTTGCGGTTTCTGTAATGAGTGCTTTTATGTAACACTAATCTGATTTGTGGGTGTCCCATCATTGTCAAGGAGCCATGCTTCCTTGCTCTCTTTCATCTTGGCACCACTAATATTTCATGGACACGCCTAATAGAAATAGTTGAGTAAAGCCAAAAGTAAGGAACACAGTCTTATCGCAAGCAAGTAATGATGGAATCAACGCAAGAAAATTCGCGTAGACATTTTGTCAAACACTTAACGTGCATGCGTGGGTGTGAACTGACGGTCCGGAGAAACAACACAAATATAAACAAGGACGTCGATAGGTACTCAACTAAACATTACCAGAGAAAACTTGACGAAACTTAAGGCCAAACGACCACTAATCAAGCACTAGGACTCCCTCGGAATCTCAAGTTTCTCTCACTTTCTTAGCGATGGCGATTATTGCTCCGACCACCGCCATGGGAACACGAACGTCGAGCTCAAGCTCTCCGGCGCTGAATCTCCACCCCTCCTCTCTTTGCTTTCCTCCTTCCCCGCTTATTCCACACTTCAGTCGCTTCTTCCTGCTCGTAGCACCACTATCTAATTAGAACTCGTCGCCAGAATTTACCGAACCAAAAAGGAAAAACCAGAGAAAAATCAGGATGACGATGGACCTCCATTGCAATGTCCTTACCTTGAGCTGCTTAGACGTCACGTACTCCGGCGGCTCCGAGACGGGTCCAGCCACTTCGTCGGCTTCCGGCGTCGGAAACGCCTCAACGATGTCCTCTGTGTTTGACATGGCTTCGCGAGCGTTTTCTCTGAGACGGTTCTAGCGAATTGCCAAAAAGCTCAAGAACAGACAAGAGGGAGAAAAGAAAGGGATGAGCAGAGAGAAGATGCATGATTAAAGGAAGGGGGTCATCATCTAGCGGTGCTACTGAGTCGACACATTGGGACGACGAGTCCAGCTTCGAAGGTGAGTATGCGGACTCAAGTTGTGACGTAGACATAGGAGAATTTGCTCTGTTTTCGCCGGAGATAGGCGACGGAGATGGCGGCGGTGACGGCGGCGGCGGGATCGAAAAGGAGGGGGAGAGCTCATCCGGAGAGATAGAGAGAAGAGAGAGAAAGGACTTGGACCTCTTCTTGGGCTGAAACTTGAAAGTGGGTTTCTGAATAACCCATTAACACCCATTTTTTTCTTTCGCTTTGCTTTTCAAGACCCATTTATGACCAATATTTTAACTTTCTCTTTATCCATATATGACCCATTTAAAATATGGGTTTGTGGCCCATTTTAAGAGCTCTATTGCACTGCGTTTGGTCGTTCAGATTTCTAGTTAGAATAGGATATGATATGAAATTTAAGAGATTTGCTATATTTTATTTATTTTTTGGTGAATCGCAATAATAAAGTCGGATATTTTCACATATTACCATGTATATTATTTGCTATGAACGTTATATCTGTGTAAATGAACCTACAAATTGCACAAATGGAGATGATAAAAATTTCTCACGATACTTTTACCTATTTCATTTTTATTTATTTTTTATTATTTTTTCCTTCTCTTTTTTAATTATTTTCTTTTTTATTTCTTCCCCTTCCATCATTCTCTAATAAAATTTTATTAAATAGTAAACTATACAAATATGCCTAAAATATGTAATAAATATAAATACTAAATGTGTATATATATATGAAATTTATATCATAAGATAGAAAGAAATTTGAATATATAAATAAATAAAAACGAATTTCGTGATATTTTTTGTTATTTTGAATTTTTTATATTAAAATTCAAATATTATTTATATTCAAATATTATTTTAATGTTATTAATTTAACAAGTTTGTTATTCGAGAAAATTAACTTTTATATTATGAATATTAGAAATCCTATCTATATTTATCCCACTTTCTTCATGGGATAATTTTATCCGGATTATATCCCACATATATCCAACTTTATCCTATCTTGAGCAGGCACTAAACACAGGATAGCATAAAATTTATCCTATCCCAAATTTAATCCCGACTACCAAACGGAGCCTTATTGTCTTATAAGAGATTTGGAAAATCAATGCGCGCGTTTCTTTTTTTCTTTTAACCAATGGGGCACAATATCATTGAAACTACAAAATGTTTATTCCTGTAGTGGTACGAGAGAGGCTCAAACGGTCTCCAAATATTCTGCAAGAGCTTTATGCATGGGGGCACAATGTCGTCGAAACTACTAAATGTTTATCTGGTGCAGTTCGATTCTTGGGTTGGATCGGACCATGCTCACCCGCAATCGCTACAAAAGTCTCACGTCCACCATAAATTAATTTTTATTTCATGTAAATTACCGAATTGGCACACCAGTGTTACATTCGCATCAAATTGGCAATTGATTCGCTTTATCCTCAAAATCTCGTTAGATATGCATTAGATAACTATCGTTCGAATCAGGAAATAAATCTAAAAATTCAAATAAGAGAATATCTCACCCGATAACTCCGGTTATTTTAATTATATAATTATTTTAATCTTAAACTTCGGATAAATTCTCAGCAAGAGAAAAGGGATTCAAATTTCGACTCATCTGATCGTGAATCGTGAAAAAAAATTCATTCCTTTTCCTATTTCTCTCTTTAGATGGAAATTAAAATAAAGATATGGCATATACTGGTAAATAAATCCTGCCGCCGAGAACATATACATCTCCGAGTCAGTTTCCCCGTCGAGGAAGTGAGAGATTCGCGATTATATAAACAAAGCAGAACGCATCTTCTTCAATGCTCTCGCCAATGTCGACCTGTAGCTCTTCCTCTTCCTCTTCCTCTTCTCCTCGGTGTAAAACGCCGAGGACGAGTTCACTCCCTCTCGACCTCCCTCTCGACCTCCTTTATCATGTGCTCTTTCGCGTACCCACTACATCGCTCCTCAAGCTCAGGACCGTCTGCAGAGAATGGCGCGACATCATTGACGATCCGCACTTCGCCACCATGCAAATCACAAGCGGCATCAAAACTACCCGGATTCTGCTGGTCCCTGCTTCGACGCCCAAAGGTCGCGGATTCGCGTTGGACGCCAATTTCCTCTCTATTTCGATCCCCGAATTTGCCAGGATGTATGGGCTCTACAAAGCCCGAGGTTCGTGTCACGGGTTGCTCTGCTTCGAGGATATCGGCTTGACTTATCTTTTCAACCCCCTGACCCGAGAAATCGCCACACTGACGACCGCCAGGCCGTCGCGCCTGCGAATGATCGGAGAGGGGGTGGCTGAGCGCCTGCACAGTATCGGAATAGGGGTGGACCGCCTGACCAGCCGGTACAAGATCGTGCGCTTGACCTACTCTTTCGACCGCCCAGACGACGAAGCTGGCGTAGTCGACCACCCATTTAGGACAGGGCCAGATCCAAAGGCACTTAGGGCAGAGTCACCTAGGGCAGAGGTCCTCGATCAGGGCTCGCGGTCATGGAGGGACATAGGGATCGCCCCTTCCAGCCTCATCCCCATGGACCCCGTGTTCGCCGCCGGATCGATCCACTGGAAAGCCAAAGGCACAGGAGGCGTCATCAGGATCTGTTCCTTTGACATTGCGAAGGAGGAGTTCGCGCGGACTCCGTGCCCAAAGCTTCGAAAAGACGCGCGCCTGGTGGACCTCCAGGGAGTTCTGGGGCTCGTCGACCGCGCGCGCAAGGAGAGCATAGACGTGTGGGTGATGGAGGAGGGTGGGCGGTGGATGAAGGAGTATAGTGTCCGTCTGCCGTCGCCCGTGGGGAGTGGCTACCGACTTGATGTTCTGGGCTGCGGTGGCCGAAATATCGCGCTCAACCGCCGGAAAAGCTGCTTCCCTGTTATGGATGCTGTTGGCCGAGAGAACAACGTGGCACGCCCGGGGGTCTCCTGGGCCTTTTGTGATCCTGGGACTGACGAGCGGAGAGCCGACGCTTGGCGGCCAAGGCGGGCCACAGCGGTAGGCAGCATCACCCTGAGCTTGCTTTCGCCGGCCAAGTTGTGGAATGCTGGCAGCAACAGCATCACCTTGAGTTCGCATTCGCCGGCCCAGTTGTGGAACCGCGGTAGAGGCATCGTTGCGGAAATAATCCCCGGATAAATTTTGGGCGCATCGTCGAGAAGAAGTTCGCCCTTAGGGAAGGAGACATCATCGTGCGCGGTGCAATCCACGGATTGGAGGTACTAAGAAGTTTCTATTTTTTCGCTTGGTCGAAAGTAGAATAATTACTATTTTTGTTTTCATCAGTTCCAATATTATTATATCCTCGAAGTCGATTAATTTATCCATGATATTTGCACGCATTTTCTTTCTTTTTTAGTTTTTAGCTTCTTTCCTCGAAAAAGCCTACTAACTCAACAAAATTTGGTATAGCTTGAGCCTCAATTTACTTTGGTGATCCAAATGACAATTTTGTAGCTTGCTGAGCATGGAATCAAACTCTGCCGTGTCCAAATTCGCATGTATGTAATGTTGCATTGATGATCTTATGATAGAACAAACCCTCCTTACCTTTTGTTGCAAGTGACCAAATCCATACCAAAACTTACTGTCCCGATATCGAAATTAGCGACAAGTTCTCCAACTAATTGATAACGTATTAAAAGGAAATATCGATAAAACCCACAAACATAGCTCTTAAAATTCGAATTGCACTTTCATCGGACTCCTCCCAGCTCGGGGCTTCCGTCTATGGATAGACACCATAACTAACTAGCTTTGCGCTTGAGTTTTGGGCAGATAGAGATGGCTTAATTAGCTCCCGTCAAATCTCGTGGAATTTAAAATCTCGAACTAGAAGATTAATGGGAAGAGTTTATCGGCTGCTGCATCCATCACCATCGATGATCCTAACTTGCAAGTCCACCTAACAAGCTGATTGCTAGTTCTATTAGGCCGATCTCGGAGATGCAATACAACTTTTGTGGGAATATACTGAAAAAACAAAAAAAAAAGTCTTAAACCTATTATACATATACCAATTTGGTCAAAAATCTTTTGATAATTTGTCAATTTCGACTGGAAATTGCTGACATAGACACTTGTCGTCTTACATAGCACGACTAGCCCTAACGTGGACAATTTTTGTAATTTTAAAAATATATTGAATTTTTGAAAATTTTCCTTTTTTTTTTCTTCTCTCTCTTTTTGAGGGTCACCAACAAGGCCCTAGGAGAGATAGCTCTGGGTGAGGCCTTCACGCCCTCGCAATCCTCAGTGAAAAAAAGAAGAAGATGATGACAAAAAAGTTTTTAAAAATTCATTTTTTTAAATTACAAAAAAATGTTAACGTTAGTGTCGATCGTGCCGTGTACGACCAAATTTGCATCTGTAAAATTGATTTAAGACTTTTTTGGTAATTTCTCTCAATTTATATATATTTTTCATCTAATATTCAAAATATTTAAGTTTAAACGTGGAAAAGTAGTTAAAGAAAATTATCTTCAAATCTTATTTTTAAATGATATAGCTAATTTTAAAAATATTTTGGTAGTAAATATAAGGAAAACTGTCTGACTTAGAATTTTGTCCCCCGTTTGATGTGTTTTATCTTTTAAAAATATATCTTATGTCTTTAGGAATCTCGCTTTAAAAAAACTCTCAATTATTTATGAAGTTGATTTTGTTTACTTTTTTGTATTCATAATGTGCAGGATAGCTTATTTTATTACACGAAGAGATTAGTTGATTTTAATATATTATAAATGAATCACCGATGAATAATTAAGTAATACATATATTTGAAAATTAAATTTAAATAATAGCATATAAATTATTCTAATGTTAGAAAATTCAATTCAAAAGCTTAAACTATTTCAACACATCCTCTCATGTCTAATGAGTGTCAGAAAAGCATTAGATTACGTGACTCGTAAAAAAGATGTCTTTCGCCTTTTATATAAGTTGTTTCAAATGGAAAATCGAATTATCTATTTGGCAAAAATTTGTAGATGATACCAACAAGGGCTGAGAACATAGATATCTCCGAGTCAATTTCTATATCGAGTAAGTGAAGAGGTGCACCCGTTTCGCAATGGTATAAACAAACCTTAATACATCTTCTTCAAAGCTCTCGTCAATGTCGAGCTGCAGCTATTCTTCTTCCTCTTCTGGTCTGCTACATTCATTTTTGGCTGTTTTGTGCGAGCGATAATTCTGTTGCTTGAGGTTGCACTCGAGGTATGAATAGCTGATTTGATCCACGGCTGCTACTTGGTGCTCCCCCTGCTCTTGGGTTTGCCCAACTTGAACAACTTGCCACCCACTTGAGTCGGGAACGCTTGCTTTCCCCTGCTCTTCTGGATGGGTTTAGCCGATCAAGCCATCGGCCCAAGAGGCCTGGGAGCGAGACAGGACACTCATCAGTTCTCAGGAATCATGGAACTTAAAAGGAGTGCCATTGGCCGGTGCCAGAGCGATTAAGTGGATATCTGGCATGAAAGATCCCCCATTGTTTCATCACGGGCTGTGGATGTTTCTAGGGCGGAGCGGAGTATAGACCCGACCGACACTGATTTAGGACATGCTTATGCATTTGATCTGTAGTGGATCAAGCACCTGAAGGCAGATAGTATCGTAAGCTTAATTCCTGGGGTGACAATGTTCCATGTTGCTGGTAATGCCAACAACCTGAACTTGCTTTTATGAAACAAAGTAACTGAGTCGAGTCTTGGCTTCGAACACTAAACAACGGTTTCTGAGAACTGTTCCTCAAAGTTCAAAACTTGTGTTCTGTCAACAACTTGAAAGGATTCATCACCATATAAGAAAATTAGAAGCTGGGAGACAAATCCCTCTACTCTCCGGTGTCCATTTTGTTGAGTATTTTGCCACGCACGATCATATAAACGATCCATCTCGAAGCCAATTTCAACAGTTTTTCGCTTCAGGTGCCCCAGTTTTGAAGCTGGTTCATGATCTTATTGGTTAGCACCACTCGACTGAGGCAAAGGTCCAAACTTTTGCCCATTTATGATTAACGCAAGACAACTGAGCTCCGTCTTCAGCTCGGATCATTCGCTACTTTCTCTGCTTATATCTTGTAAGACCCTTTCTGAACCTTAATACATCTTCTTCAAAGCTCTCGTCAATGTCGAGCTGCAGCTATTCTTCTTCCTCTTCTTTCCGGTGTGAAACACCGAGGACAAGCTCACTCCCTCTTGACCTCCTCCACAACGTCCTCTCTCGCCTACCCACTATATGGCTTCTCAAGCCCAGCTCTGTTTGCAGAGACATCATCGACAGATCCGCACTTCACTGCCATGCACATCACCAGCCGCATTGAAAGTCCCCAGATTCTGCTGCTCTCAAGGCTGAGTGCAGCGCGGAGCACCGATTTGCGGTGGACAATGAGTTCCTGGTGACTTCACTCCCACGGTTGCTCTGCTTCGACGACCTCTGCGACGGCCAATCCTTTGACCTGAGAAATTATTTTGCTGCCGAGCGTCGATCCTTCGCACCCATGTTGGCACCTGCACAAGATCGGGATTGAGGTCGACGGGCTGAACCTCCAGTACAAGATTGTCCGCCTGAGCTGATCTATCAACCGCGCAGTCAGCCCGATATAGGAAGAGGTCCTTGATCAGAACTTGTGGTCGTGGAGGGACATAGCGAGCATCCCTCCCGGCCTCCTCCTCAGAGGCCCCGTGTTTGTCGCCGGATCGCTCCACTGGGAAGCTGCCGGTGGAGGCGGCGTCATCAGGATCTCGTCCTTTGACATCGCGAAGGCGGTTGTCGTCAACTTTCTTTGCTTGAAATTTCTTGTAAGAAGACATATTCTCCCTGTAACTAGTAAAGTTATTCATCATCAATTGAAGAAGGAAGTTCATAAATCACACAGAAACCCAGATTTAGTGTACAAAATCTTTCAAGCAAAAGTTTTTAAAGAAACGTCACCTCCAAGGAATTTACCCTATCTCCCGGTTCAAAGGAATCCTCTACAGCAGTGCATGATTTTTGAAGGAATGCAGAAGCAATGCAATCTACCAGATAAGATCAGAATACTTGCAATTTAAAGGAAGATCGCTCATCTTAAGGGTTAACTCCTCTTAACCAAATTAAGAAAAGTATCCCATGCTTGTGCCAATACACACAAATAGAATACATATACAGATCTCACCTTCTGAATGACCCCATCCTCAAGCAGCTTATCCTGGCCAGTTGCTGAAGGATCGTGCAATTCCCAACACTATTTAACAGAAAAAAGTTAAAAAAGTAAGCACAAAGTGCAGAAAAGGGGAAACATATGCTGAAATCAGTTAAAGCAAAGTTGACATGAGCACTTGGAGTCCAATATGCCACCGGTCCACATAGGAACACAAAGACTGACTCTAAAGGTTATGAGGAAAGCGTAAGGATTTCGGCCACAAAGTAGAAGATTTTCTCACCTTTATAGCACGAGTTAATTTCTGAATTTTCACAATGCTTCGCACACAACAGCATGTGGCAATAGCTTGTTTTCTGCCCAAGCAGCCACAGATGAATACTTGCACCCTCAATACCTTTTGAGTGTTCTAAATGAACAACGAGCCCGGTATGGGCATAGTACACATTTGAACACAAGGTCAGTATATCCAAATGAAAAAGAATGAAATTCAAGAAAGCATGAAATGGAGCAGAACTATATGACATGACGCATATATTCGTAATGCATCAGAAATTCATTCGGCGAGGTTTGGATGGAATGTATACTTACTTATTGATAATTATGGCTTGTGATTTAAATGCTCATTAATCGATCAAATCACTTATTGATAAATAAGGCATGTGATTCAAATGCTCATAAATTGATCAAATCACTAATTGGCTCTTGCCCCAGATTATTTTCTAGGGTCGTACCATGCCATTTGAAAGATCGACTTTGGATCGACTCTTTCTCTAATTTTGAGAAAGATGAGAACCTTTGGTCCACACTGTAAAAGCTCAAAACTCTCTGAAAGATGAGAATTGAAAGAACAAAGAGGGCATTCTCGTGACTCTCTAATTGAGAATGAGGGGCTAGGAGTCCACGAGAGTGTCATTCTGGTTCGGTTGAGACGAGTGAAGGGAATTGGACTTCTCCCTGACCAAGTAGAAAAAGAATGATTTGCGCTTTCCCTTTCGAGGGAGAGAGAAAGAGGGACTTGGTGCATTTTTGGCAGGACTGGGGTAATATAAGTGAAGGAAGGAAATGAAAGTAGGACAAGACTGGGCAATACGTATTCAACTTCCAGCTCGAGTTGTTGTTGTTTTGTTATGTAGCAGCAACGCGAAGGACAAAAATCCAAGAACGATCTGCTCGTATAAGAAACAATGTGGAGATGCAGAGCAATCGGTACTAAAGTATCAAAAAGTGATGTTAGGTTCATCATGACATTTGTAACATTAGTATGGTGCCTTCTAGGGTACACTATTCTTATTGGAGCTCCATATGAACTACTAATTTGAGTGCTCGCTTATCGTAATAATCGCGTGACTTAGTTTATCAATTTTATAAATCAAAATTTTATGTACTAATGCAGCATTACTCAATCATAAGGTTGCCTTTTGATGAAAGAATAATGCTTGAGATGCTAATAGACTGACTAGAAGGTGTTGAGCAACATAGTGGTAATAGAGTTGTTGATGGCGGCTAATGGTTGAGAGGATGACATGCATTATTAATCATTGTTAGATAGTGATTAAATATCTCTTATTTACTAGCTATCCAAAAAACTATTCATAATTCACTTGATTTCCTTTACATTAGCAACATTATCTGTCCTTCATTTGAGAATTATGAGAACCCACTCTCTCTCTCTCTCCCCCCGAAGACGACGACAACGACCGAAAACGCCTTCAACCAACTAACATTAACTTACACGCGTGCGCCCAAACACGACATTAATTAGTAGGGTTACCATTGGTTGATGACCTCTACAGAGATAGCGACCTTTGTACTCACAAGGAAAGGCGGCAGTCTCTCCATTGTGTCAAGTCAATAAATCAATTAGTACACGATTCGCTTATTCAATAGGTAAACCAAATACAACCCATATATTAACATCCGTCAAATTTGGTCACTCCAACTCGACATGACCTACGCTACCTGATAGCTTCTTTGAGATTAAACTATTAATTGGCCTCAGTTAATAACTAACATGCTTAATATATTGATGTGCTTAACATGGTTTTATCTACACAAATCCAAACAAATTTGGAAGACTTGACAAGTTACGGGCTCAATTCCTTTTCTATGTAAATTGAACGGGAAATTCAAAGTTTGATTCCAAGATACATAAGAATAGAATTTTATAATTATAATACCTCATTAAACAGTAACGGTAATTGATGCTAACATTCACTTTTGGTAATCCTTAGTAAAGGATCCATTATAAGCTAATTAAATTGATAAAAGGAATTGAAAAAAGGTAAAAGTAACATGAAGAACACATCTCAATCATTGAAAATTATATGGGGGGATTTGGCCTCTTTACGACACTAATTTTGTAATTTGGTTGAGCTGAGCTAATATATTATCATTCTCAAGTTCAACTCGACTCGATTATTTGTGCATGGCTCAATACTTGATTTGATGTCGATCCGAGATGATTTTTCCAGCTAGGCCTTGACTCGGTTGTTTGTGCATGACTCAATGCTCAATTTGCTTTCAATCCAATTTGATATGTCCAGCTAGGGCTCGACTTGATTAGATTTTCAATAAGCTTGAGCTCAACTTAACTCTATACTCAATTTGCAATGTAAACTTTAATCTACACCCAGACTCAAATTCCAAAACTACAATGAGATTATATGCAATAAAACTATATGGAAATTCAAATGCTTACCATCTACTGCAACTAACTCGAACTTGACTCAATACAGCACTTAAGCTGCTTCAACTCGAAAAGAGTCCAATGGGGAGTCGAGGAAATCGAGTGGCTTGACTCATTTACACCATATGTGATATTTAGTCTCCAACTACCTATCCAAATAAATATATATGACATCAGTATTTTCTTTAAAACTTACCTCTAAGGTTCACAAATAGGATTCTCAATAGAAAGAGGTTAATCATTCTCCTTGTAAAGGAGTACTTTTCTTGCAGACTCTACTTTTTTGCTCCAACTAGGAATTTATACTTGCCTCATTCAATGTCACGAGTTTTGTTCAACAATAGAAATAATGGAATTTAACGAGTTTTAGTAGTGCAAATGAAGAGTTCTACGAAATTATAGCATTTGCCGTAACTCTTCCTACTAAGTATTTCCTTGAATGATTTTATTATTCTCTCTTGATAGTATAATAAAGATGTTGATTGCTTTTGAGATTTTTTCCCAGGCTAATATACGTCAAACAATTGACGGATTTCTTTTCTTCTTACGACGAATAAGCTCTGTGAAAAGTTGGAATATTGATCATGGAAAATGGAGAGAGCCGTATACGGATATGGAGTGGTATGATTCTGCAAATTATGTTAGGATTCATGAACGTTAAAGTTTTGACTTTTATATTCTGACTTTAGGAAACCATATAAATTTTTTTTTACAAAAATCAAGCATATTAGATGTTTAAGCTTCGGTTTTACTCTTTTCTTTCTTTCAGTTACCAAAGTTTCAGTCTGTGTTTCTTTTTCCTCTATTGGCTAGTTAGAGTTTTGTCTTCTTGATTTAATTAAGCACTAACGAATTAACAAGAAATCTGATCGATAAAACAGGCTCGTGACAATTACATATACATCCACAATGGGCTTTTAGTTATTGGGTTCCAACTTTTTATTTTCTTTCCTTTTCGATTTTATTTTCGTTATATGTTGGTTAGCTGAGATTTATATATATGTTAATATGGTTGAATGACTAATTTATTGGCCAAGGAAATGTTAATAATATAATCTTTAACAAAAAAAAAGCGATCGACAATAGCGCATAAAATGACATTCTTTTTTGCACCGAGAAAGTAAGTGAGAGGTTCTGTATACTTCTTTTATAGTTACCAGAACATAATATTCTGACATGTTACATCTCGGCCAAGACCGTGACTCGTGGGCTCACTTTGCGACGTCCCGTTCAATTTTATCTTATCGTTACGAACAAGCGGAAGCATAAACTCGGGACAATCACAATAAGATCAAACAAACAACAGGATTAAAATAAGCATCATGAGCAAATCTTATATTTATATTACGACATATATTACAAGCCAAACATTTTTACATGCCCTTTCTTCTTAAGGGCCGATTCACATATGTGTATCCGTTATAACATACATGATCGGGTTATCCTATCACCTTTACCGTGGTTCCCTCCAAAACAGTTCTTCCCAAAAAGCTTCTCCCCAAATGCACTCGGTCCTTCCCGAGTTGGATCCACTGCTTAGGCTTCGTTTGCGACGTTCCTAAGTGCCGGCCTGTTGGCACCACCAAAAGCGCCATTGGACCTGTAAAGGGGTCCGAACAATCCACCTTTCGTCCACATATACCAAGTTTCATACCTATGAGGAACGGGGCTATCAAGTCCCTTATCGATCATGACTTGAGAAATCACTTTTCGATAGGCTCTACCCTCCTCCATATCTATGACGTCCATAACGTCCACTATAAGCTCCACGAAGGTGCCGAAACGCACAAGCGGAGACTCCATCCTACAAGTCTAAGGAAAAACATGGGGAGTGAGTTAAGTACTCAATAAGTAAATCCATTGATGTCAAGTTAGAAGGAAATAATCGTCGTCGGACACGTGTCCAACCTTATTGCCCCGATGTCGATGGCAAATCAAAAGCAAATATGCGTGTTACCTTGCTTATGTGCTATTTATTGTACTTACATCAAACAAGAGAACATCAAGCATGGTAATTAGACGATGTGTGCAAGAACAAACACACGAGATTCATTTATTATTAACTGAAATCCATCGATTCTTCCGAAATCCATCGGACATCTGAAATTCACCAGACATTCGAAATCTAACGCGCAACGTCTCGAAATCTATCGTAGATGGCTTTAGTCCCTCGTGTGTCCATACATCACAAACATTGAGCAAACCGATTTCTTATCTTTTTTTAGTAGTCCAAGCAAACAAGGTTGCCCGAAGGTGTGAGTGCACGTGATTCATGGACAAAAAGCTTTAATCATCTAAAATGTCGATCATGGTTCAAGGTTTGTGACTTGATCCAACACGCCAAGCATTGAACAAAACTGTACTTAGCTCGGATCCGATACGCCTCAATATCGAGCCTTTGCCAAGTAAGTCTTGATCCAAACGTCATAACGTGTATACAAGACATACGTTCCCTCTTTCGCAACCGAGTCATGCTTGACTCATGACTATGTTATGCAAAATAACCAAGCACACAAGCAACAACAAGCAAGTCCCTATCATGGCTCAGGTAAATACACAAGTCAGCAAGATATCGCAACATCCTATCCGAAAATTAGGAAATCTACTTACTCTACTTAGACCAAGAAGTGGTCCCAGAGAAAAGCCAACAAAGGGGTTGGCATGAGGGAGAAGAAGTGAGTGGGGTGAGAGAGAGAGGATGGTGTGAGCAAGGGGTGGCCGGATGGTGGGGTACGCGTGTGAGATGGTGCTAGTGTAAGGAAAAAGGAAGACTAAGTAGGGGCACTTCTATTTATAAGGTGGCCTACCAATGCCTTTTATGAAGAAGAAGCCAAAGTCTAAGCTAATGATGAAGGGGTCTTGAAAGTTTTTGGCCATCATTAATCTTCTTCTTCAAGTCTTCAATTAAGGCCACACATTCCCAACTTGGTCTCTAAGTCTCTAATCTAAGGTCATGATTATCTATTACGTCATTTAAGACCAAGATAACAATGATAACTTTACTTATCCTTAGCTTCTTTTAATTGGGCATGAATCACCTCTCCTCTTGGCTTGGGCATGAGTTGTCTTGGTCTTCAAGACATACAATTATTGGTGTCTTCCTCAAGACACTTTAATTATTGGCTTTATGTCCATTATTGGTGTCTTCTATGCCAAGTTCAATTATTGACAACTTACAAAGGAAATTGTCAATTTGTCTTCTAGCCCATGAAATCCCTTTGGGCGTGAATCATCCCCTAGGCTCCAAAATTATTGGTTCTTGCAAGACAAGTTCCTTTATCGGTCCATGGTTTTATTATTGGGGGTTGGTCTTGATCATTGGTACTTGTAAGACAAGTTCTAGTATCAATGCCTTCCTTGCCAAGTTCTATTATTGGCCAACTAGTCAAGTCAATTTGTCTTCTTGTTCCAAAAAGCTCTTGGGCATGAATCATATGTCCTATCTCAAGAATACTAATTCCAATGGCCTATCTTCCTTTGGATACTAAATTTTCACTAAGGCCTAACTTAGTAAGCAACAAAGGTAATTAAGGGTTTCAAGTGCCATAAATGATTGACTATCCCATTTGGAACTGAGATTCGGTGCAAAATTATTCAAGTATGATTGGACATAACCGAACTAAAGACCGGGCTAAACGGCACAAGGCCAAATCAGCCGGAATGTCCTAGCACATGGCATGTTCGGTCGGGCCTAATCGAGCGCAAGGCCTGGCACATGGCCTAGCTACACGGGCGCAAAGCCGAGCCGAACGATTGGTGTGCCAGCTCACGGCTGGGTTGCATGAGCGAAGAGCCAAGCACACGGACGGGATACATGAACTAGGGACCGGCTCATGGGCCGAACCGAGGCGTTGGCACACAGATGGGCACAATGCACGGCCGTGGTCAAGTTTGATTGGTACGAAACTAGATCTGGGCTAGAATTGATGGGTACAAGGCCTGGCACAAGGGTCAGGCACACTGGCTAGCACACGGCCGGGCACGGGGCTGGCTCGTGGCCTGACTGACGGGCTCAAGGTTGGTCCAAGGCTGGGCACAAGGCCTGGCTTGCACGGCCTCTACAACCAAGCCATAAGGCTCTTGGCCTAGTACATGGCCTGCCCATGGTCTACTCAATTCAATGCAACGATTCATGGCTGATTTGCAATCGGTCCATGTTCGAGCATCAACAATCCATAGTCGATCCTCCATTGTCATGTAGCCACATAGAATCGAGTGCCACGGAATCGGTTCATGGACGCTCGTGACTAGTGCATAGTCAAGCGGAATCACCTGCGATTGACACTGCCGACCCCTATGGTTGAATGGTCGATCCATGGTCGAATCACTTTAATCAACTTGCCTGACTAGAAAGTCATTTCATTGTCAATCCCTTAGCCGATCCATGGACAATCCTTCAATCGAACCATGATAGATCCTTTAAATACCTGTTCCGACCATACCAGCCAATTCATGACCGACCCTCGGATCGATCTGCTCGTGTGACATTCTGAAAGTCAACTATTTTCGGGATATATGAAATGATTATTTCATCGATGCACTATTAGTTAAATTTCGCTCTTAATTAATCACTCGCGAGAGGGCTAACCATTAGGGAAAGGCTACTAAGAAATTAAGTACGCACAACCTGAAAACTCGATCATGGATTGACAATTCGACCATAAAGATTATTGAGGGATCCTCACGAGCCCTTTCAAGCCGATCCGAGAATGGTTATAGATCAATTTGACAATAGCATAGGATCGGATTGCGGATGATTCCGCACGATTACTCGATTGATCTCGATCGACCTTAAGCCAATTCCTAATGATCGTATTCTTTGAAACAGACAATTGACCCCTTACGATTACATGACAATCGAGGTCACCCATGGCTTGAGTAAGCTTAAACATGGTTTAATATTGAGTCAACCATGAGTCGAATACGCATAATTCCTAAAAGCCGTATGTTAATTTGAGATACAATAAAGTCGCAATTGATCGATTTTTTGCCATGGATTAGAATCCGGACTTGGGTATCAAACTTTCAAGGGTTGCATGACTAAATTATTGGACGTCACTTCATTAAGCTCATCTATTTATTGGTTTGCTCGGAAATTATTAGAAAAGTGAAATTCGGATCGGAAGTTGGAAAAGAACTTTTTACCCTTGAATTATTTTGAATTCCTTTGTTGTGTAGAAGGGCAAAATAGTCATTGTGCCCCTCCATTTGTTGGCCGACCACAATGGACAAATTTGGCCCTCTTATCTTTGTTTATTTACAAGTTTGCCAATAGATATTTGTATTAGCTTGATTAGAAAGATTAAACCTAGACCCTTAGATCTTGGCTTGTGGGGGAAGTTTGAATCTAGACCCTTTTTTGTGAGTAGGGTTGTTAGTGGGGTTTTGAGTGGGGTTGTTAGATCATCTCTCTCAACTTGTCTCTCTCACTTAGGATAACACTCATCTCTCTCCCTCTCTCCTTCTCACTTCGGCACCACCACCATCACCGATCAGCCACCCTTGCCAAGCATCACTAGCAGCTGCCATCCAGCCGTCGGGAGCGCCATTCATCGCCATCTACAGCCGCGACCGTGCTGTTCACTGCCACCACCTTGCTTTCTCTCTCTCTTGTTCATCCACCGCCACCACCCCACCATTCACCGTCACCACTGACTGCTCTCACCGTTGACTCTCTCTCTCTCTCTCTCTCTCTCTCTCTCTCTCTCTCTCTCGTTTGGCCATCATCACCCCTCACCGTCACCACCATCACATCCCGTCTCAGCCGTCAGTTGAGCATCGTTGGCCACCGGGGGCCGCTAGAGCTATTGCTATACTACTAAGGCTGTTTGCTGCACTTTTGCTTGGCTTTTGTTTAGGTTCAAGTGTAAGTGACTTCCTAAACCTTGATTAGGCCAACGAGTAACTAATGGATGTGTTTAGGGGCTGATTATAAGCTGATTAGGGCTATTTATGGTTTAGTGATTTAGTGGCTGACCTTGGTTATTATTGGCTGATTATGTTCGCTTGGTTAGAGGTTGGTTAGTAGACCGATTAGTGGCTGATTTCAGGAGTGAATTAGTGGCTGATTGTGGCTAGATTAAGTGGCTGATTGTTTGTTAGTTTAATGGCTTGATTTGATTAATTGTGGGTGATTTCGGTATTGATCAGGGGGTGGCTAAGTGTGTTTGTTTCTTGGTTGATTAGTGGATTAAATTAGGTGGTTGATTCGGATTGAATAGCAGCTGATCTTGTTTAATTGATGGCTGACTTGATTTGGTTATCTAATGGCTGATTAGGTTCATTTATTGGCTAGACAATGCTATTAGCATTTGGATTAATGCGTTTAATGACATCTTAGTTCGTAAAGAAATGCACGTCATAAACACTTGCATCGGCTAATTCTCAAAGATAAGAATTGGTAATGAGTGATGGGTTATGTGCATGGTCATGATAGTGCCGTCTCAGCGGGAGTTCTAGATGATGCCCGGTGGAGGTTCGGATGCCGTGTTGCGGTTGAGGCCAGATCAATGCTCCTTATGAAATGCCATCTGGGCGGGGGTTCCAAATATTGCAGTGCCCAATGGAGCAGGATGATACCTGGTTATGTCGGAAGATACCGGCAGGGGTTTGGTTGTGGACCTAAGTGATTGTTTAATAATCTGGATAATTATGAGTGTGATGTGCATTGGGGAAAGCTATACGCCCGAGAATGATATTTGAACATTTTTGGATTATTAGTTGTTGATATGCATGTTTATGCAATGGTATGTATAGTATGTGCTCGGGGGAGCATTTGCCATGTCTTGACGATTTATAATATGCTGGGCATGTATGTGCCAAGGCTAGATAAGAATGCCTGTGATTGTTTAATGGCATGTTTGTCCATGCTAGAATTGCATGTTTAGGATTATCCAGAGGTACGCGTTATCCTAAGCAAGACTTAGGGAGTTTACTTATTAAATTTTTCTCATTGTTATTATTTAACCATTTCAGACCCTCAAGTATGAATCTTCCTCCCTTACGTTTTGGCGTGCCTATCGATATAGACACGATAGTTGCAGAGTACCTATTAGGACAGGATAAGGCTTACCAGAAACACTCGACCACTATCTAGGTCGACGAGGGCTTATCTGAGTGGAAGGCTCATGAGTTTGTGGTGTGGTTTATCCATGAAGGGGACGCGTTGTTTGTTGAAAAAGAACAAGCGGCAAGTATGGTTCAATAACCTCTAAAGAGAGCAAAGAGTAGAAGAGAACACACACACAAAAAATTGCTACTGAAAAACTCACGTACTTCAATTCAACATATCACAAGCCTATTGAATAGGCATAACATTAAAAACTACTCAGCAAGAAAATAACAATAAGATAACAATAACAAAGGCCCACTAGCATATCCCACTAACTAAAACGTATAGAAACAAACCCCTACAAACTAGGACTCCACTACTACATTATTGAAGACATGTAAAACTGAAATTTGACCACTTCAACACTACTTCACGTGCTGGTGTTGTGTTTGTTCAATACTCCCCTTCAACACCAGCTTCTACTCTTTTCACCATACCGAGCTGATGACAGAAACTTTCGAACTTGTTGCTACTCAAGCTTTTTGTAAACAAATCTGCAACTTGGTTTTCTGTTTTGACATGCTCCAACTCAATTTCTTCTTGCAAGACTTTCTCTCTGATAAAATGATGATGCACCTCCACATGCTTAGTTCTTGCGTGAAAAACTGGATTCTCCGCCAAACGTATTGCCGACAAGTTGTCGCAGTACAAAGAGACACCATACTCTGTTGGTTGATGCAAGTCTTTCAATAATTGCATAAGCCAAGTGCTTTCTTGAGCTGCCATCGCTGCTGCTCGGTATTCTGCTTCTGTGGTTGATAAAGACACTGTTGGTTGTCTTTTACTACACCAAGAAATTGCTCCAGACCTGTTGACACCTAAATTTTGCCTAGTTATTTAGGGTTTAGTTGCATAAAAAATTAGGGATTAACTTTTAGCCCCTAAACAAAAATATTTTCATTAAATTGT